>JAUIMM010000024.1:8795000-9422500 GCA_031769625.1 Taudactylus pleione | reverse complement strand
TAATAAGTGTGACATCGGATGTAAGATCACTCATACTTATTGGTGCTTGTGAAAATATTTTGGTGTTATCATTTTTTTACATTATGTAAAACTGACAACCCAACACTGATGACAAATAAGTAATCCAGTAAGACTAGTAGATCAATACAGCAAAAGCAAATTGCACATAATTTGACTCCAGGACAAGTCTCATACATTTGGACACGCCAATATGAATTAAGCTGGCAGTGTATTCAGGAGTAATGGCCAATGTGTCACACTGAATTAGGGCTCTATTGATGTTAAGCATCTTTTGCTTTATTTTATAGATTTTTGGCTAAACAGGGATATGAGATAATGTGAGCAGCCTAATATTAATTGCATACGTTTTGCTGAACATTGATCCTGAACACTTTGTTCGAGGTAAACTGTAAAGTATCATTTTGATATTATTGCAGAAAGTTCCTTTCTGTTCCCAATACATTTGTGTTTTTTTTATTGATCATTTTTGGCCAGGTGGAAATTAGAGATGTGCGAGTCCGTATCTCAGACAACTGAAAACAACTGAATTTAGCAGTTCCGAGTCAAACTGAGTCCGAGTTCGGAATCACTTTGGGGTACCGAGTCGAACCGAGTCCCGGTTCAGATCTTCCTGCAGTTCGGAAATCGGATTTAAAAACCAAATTCGGGTTTTGGATTGCAGGTTAATTGGTCAAACTGACGTCATTTTTTTTTTTTAAATACAGATTTAAAACCAAAACCAAAACATGTGATGGTGGTTTTGAAAAACCAAAACACAAAAATAAATCCAAATCCAAACCAAAACACGGGGGTTGGCGCACATCTCTGGTGTAAATCTATATTTAAACTGATCTTAAGAGTTCAGTGTGAAGGGAACCAGGATTCAGCAGACAGTTATTGTACCCACACTTAGGAATCACAAAATATGAGACTACTTTTTGGTTGAGTTTCAGAAACTGATATTGTCAAAAGGCAAAATTTCAGTAAGAGTATTTTCAGCAATTTCATAAACTGTATCATTGAGCCATGTCTGGCTCTGCCTCCAGATGCTCTGTGCGGCTGGCAATCTTAGACATGGACGTGCCACAAGGCCATGCCCCCGTGACTCCAGGACCCCCCACGAGGTGTAGCCTCAAACCCATGAGGTGTGACTATGCCCCTTTTTGCGTGTGCACACCTGCCAGGGACAAATTACAGCCCCAGTCTGTTCCTAAATTGAGCTTAATAGGTGGAAATGACGCCTGAAAATGTGAAATAATAAATGATGTATCTATCACATAAATGATCTAGACCTGTTTTGATTAAGAAGATGCACTGAACACCAGCTGTGTTCTATAATAATCACTTTTTGCGCTTACTGTATCTGTGCTTTCAGTTCCACTACTAATGGGTGTACCAGGTAACTCATGATGATATATACAGAGGTTGGCGGGTTAAGGGGCTTACTTGCATTGCTCAGCTGCCCTGACAATATATATTTTGATAAATTGTGGTGATATGGTATTCTTTTATCACTATAAAATCTATCACAAAATAAATCTCTCTCATCACCAGAAAAAAGGGTATATTGACAAATATGCCCCTAAGAAAATTAGCTAATCCTTTGAAAAGAGAAAAACGTCTATTCCGTCGATATTCATAAAATACCTCATAGTTGTTGATGTTATGGTTCTTTAATTGAACACTAACTTGATTCTACACAAAAACAAAAATACATTTTTGGATGAGTATAAAGAGTTAACAAAACCCAAACATTTGCTAACCTATAAGCTGGAATGGTATGTGTAAATTTCCCGGTCTACTTCTCCAGGTCAAGTTCATCACCACAGCTCACTTTTCACTTGGTGACTGACAATGTTAAAGTCTCCTCGAGATTATTATTATAGTACTAACATTTATTTATAGGGGGCAACAAAGATCTACAGTGTCGTACACAGCAATGACACAAACAGATTAGTTACAACATTACATATACATATTTACAAGCGTATATATGTTGGTTGAGTTATGTGATCTTAAAGGGTGAAAAGTGGAAACAAGAGCTGGGAGGGCCCTGCTTGTGAGAGCTTACTTTCTAAAGAGCAGAGTAACAGTGATGGCACTGGAGAGACACAGACATGCTGTATTACTACCACCAAACAGTCACTCTATAAGAAGCATAGACTGGATCATAACTGGATATCTCAAAACAGAATATATCTGATTAATCAGCAGGTCTGGTCTTATATAAGTGCTGTGCCTTATGTAACACACAATATAAACATATTGTACACCCACATGTGTGTGCTCCATTACAGCTTAGTGTTGTCCAAATTAAGAACTTCAATGAAGATGTAGAAATGGAACTCAAACATAGCACTTTTAGTAGACATGAGTGGTTTGGTTTTGGCTCAGAGCTTCCCGCCGAGTTCGGATCCCAGAACGAGGCAAAACATTATCTTCATGAGCAAAAGGTCATATTTAATGACATCTATACAGAGATACTGTAGCTGTGAAAGATGATGTTTTGTTTCGTTCTGAGATCTGAACTTGATGGGAAGATCTGAGCTACAACCGAACAGCTCATCTCTAACTTTTAGTAATAAGACTTTGATATGATTCCTATGTGGGAAAGTTCAGGTATAATTGCACTATAATAGGATTCAAACAGCATAACCCTTAGCAACAGATACAGTGATTCACAGATAGTTCTTTAGTGACCAAGGTTAGGATACCGACACATATCAGGTAAGTATACTAACCCTGACCCTAATCCTTCCTCCTGCACCCTAAACCTAACCTCCCCCCTAGTGCTTAAACCTAACCTTCCCTCCGTAGTGCCTAACCCTAACCCTCCCTCCCTAGTGCCTAACCCTAACCCTCCCCCAGCCCTCCCCCAGGTATTTCAACTGCATCCCATCCCAAGTCAGTCAACAAATGTGGTATTGCCTTATGCCTCTAAAGGTATTCTCATTTAATTGCTTTTATCCCCTGTATCTATATGATGAGGCGAATGCTGGATAAGCCTTGGTAAGCTATCATCTATCAAATACATCAGTAACACAAGTGCAAATCCCAAGTGGAAACCAAACACCATTCTCATGCTAAAGTGATAATAATTGATTAAACTGCATCTTCAAAAGTATAGAATTTCAAACATACCTTTTGTTTTTTCTAGAACTTCTGCCCTAACTAGTGTTGCCTGCCATCTAATTGGCAGTCTTTTAAGTTTACCGTTACCGTTTATGTTATTTTACCACTGTTTACACAGTGAGTTAATGTAATGAGTGCATGTAATTTAAAATGGCACAAAGTATGGTTAGAATTATTCCAAATCAAAGCTCAGAGAATGACAACTAAATTGAAAAAAAAATTGCAACAGAGAAAGTGACATATAACAAAAGTCAGAAAGGCAAATTACAACTAAACAGAGCAAACTTAGATAAAATTAGATACAAAGTACACAGCACACAAAGCAATTTATGTGACAGTAATATACAATAATTTTCCAGATATCAGTGAAAGAATTCTATTAAATTAAATTCTATATGTGATTAGTTTAAAAATTGTATATTCTTCAAATGTTTATCTGGATATATTTTATGTACCTACAGTACACTATTAACTTCGTACGTGTTACAATAAAGTGTGATATTTGTTTCCTTCAAAACATACACAAGAAGAAATCAACACCCAGTTTTTAAAAACAATATTATATGTAAATGTGAATTTTCTGTAACCCCTGGTTTCCTATATATTGTAACAGTCTACACTTGCTGCTGATTGGTACATTATTTAAAAATGTTGATAGTGGGCTAGCTGCATGTAATATAAATGTGTTAGAGTAGCATGCAAGTGATTGCAGATCACCAGTATAGCACACAGAGGACGTCAGAAAGGATGTAGACTGAATTATAGTTGTAACCCTGGTTAACGGTTAAATATCATACTGTATTAATAAATATATATATATATATGAGGCAAAATATATATACATTTCATATTTTTACAGGCGAATGGATGTACAGTAAATGGTTGGAATTGTTAAATGTGTAGGAACTGCAATACAATATATATGAAAATTTACAATGTGATATGTAATTCATGTTAACAAATTCATGCTATATATATATACTGTGTGTGAGCAATGGACAATTCACATATATAGGCATCCATTAAACATATAACTATGCTGTAATTCTGGCTATGATATACACTATAGTAGAGGTGGAGGACTAATATAGTTTGGAGTGATTTGGTTCCTGTTCCAGTTTTGAAAGAGCAGCAGCTGACAGTCAGTTTGGTTTTCCCTTCCTTGGGTGCCCACCCCCCTGTGTTCTGGGCGGCAGAGCCGGTAAATGTTGCTGGGTGCAAGGGGGTGGAGCCGGAGAGGAAGCCTTTCAAAGCGGGAGTTGTGAGAGCCGCGGTGGCTGTCAGCAGAGGAAGGTGCCCGACTGACAGGAGGCAGGCATCATCATCAGAGCATCAGTGAAGCCTGAAGTGGCCAGTGTCCTGGTGGCAGAAACAGCTGTGGAGCCGGTGGTGATGGGTCAGCAGCTTTTAAGGCACGCTGTCAGGGGTTCTCCAGCAGTGGTAAGCAGAAGGGACACGGTGGCGGCGACCTAGGAAGCAGCAGAGGGCGGCTTCTAGGGGCAGCTCAGTAATACCCTAAATGACCATACTGCCCATTGGCTAATAACAGAGGTGTGCAGCATAGAGTGGCCGGAGATTGGCTAACAGGGAGAGGCAGCCTGTGTATCTATGAGTTGGGTGAAGCTCAGCAGGCAGTGAGTAAAATTCTTTCCACACTGACCCACAGTTAGCTGTCATCTGCAGGAACAACAGGGGAGTCAGTAACATAAGCTTTGAGCCAGTAATAGAACCTCTAAAAAAGGTCTAGGAAAGCTGTCAGGGAGTACAAAGTAATGTACTTAATTTTATGCCCTTTGCTATTGTACAAGCTGAGGGAGAGATTTATATACCAAACACTGCTGCAGCCTTATGTTGCAACTATTTATTCTAATTTCAATGACTGTAGATGCTATTAAGCAACAAGCACAGGTTAAGGAACTAATTCTAAATTGTTACTCTACAAGACCTTGTCACAGTCTGAGAGTATCTTATTTATTGGGCAAGTGATTCCATGGAATTAAAAACTGTATCATATAACTAACTGGGAGCCAATTCATATAGTGGATACTCTACAAGTACCTTTATGTCAGAAAGGAGGAAAGCATCAGGGGAGAGACAGTTTGGCAGCTTCTATTGGGGTAATATTTAGTATCCCAAGTGACAGTGAGGACAAATAACTACATGTAGAGTATAAAGGTATACCTTTTTATTGCAGGTTTCAGAGATTTTACAATGTGAGCCAGTGGCTGTTATTAGAGTGTGCCTTTGTGGGACTTTCAGAACTATAAAAGCAGCACCGGTAGATATACATATCTGATAAGTGAGATGTTATTCCAATGTTCAGTTAACATATAAACATCATTAGTACAATGTTGTGAATTATAAAGTTGAATTTGTGTAAACATATTACAACTGGGTCGGGTATGATATCCCGGCTGTCGGGATGCCGCTAGTCAGAATATCGACAGCGGTATCCCGACAGCCAGAATCCCAACAGCCATAGAAGTCAATGGTACGTATTTTGCTACCCCCTACCCTAACCCTAACCCACCTTTCCTGGTGCCTAACCCTCCCCCACTAGTGCCTAAACTTAACTCCCCCTCCCCGTACCCTAAACCTAACACCCCCTCCACAGTGCCTATACCTAACCTACCCCCCTGGTGCCTAAACCTAACGTCCCCCTCCCCACACCCTACTACTAACCCTTCCTTCATAGTGCCTAACTCTAGCCCTCCCCCTAGTGCCTAACCCTAACCTCACTACCTAAAGCTACCCTCCCCCTGCACCCCGATATTTACCTTCGGTATGCCGACAGATGAGATACTGGTGCCGGCATCCCGACCTGTTGGGATTTTGGCACCGGTATTAAGACCGTCAGCATCCTGGGATGCCGACTACATCTCTTACAACTATCTTACTAAAGTATAAGAACTTTTTAAACAGTTTTTTGCATGTCACTTTCCTAGGGGAGCAGTGGAGGGCATAAGTACAGGATTATTCTTGTAAAAAGTATATTCCTTGTGTGAACCAATGTTATAGTACACACTTATGATTCAACACTTAAATTAGGGTTTTCCCAAGTAGGAAATCCTTATGCCTATTCCCAGCATGTTTAAATTGCTCTACTGTCAGCCCCTACCACCTCTGATGGGAGGCTATTCTAATTATCCACTACCCTTTCTGTGAAGTCATTTTATCTTAATTTCCCCCCTCCAGTATAAGTGCGTGTCTTTATGTCTTCTACTTTTTTTCAGTGTTGTAATTTGTGGGAGTGGACCAAACTTGGTGTTACCCTCTGAAAAGGCAACACCAAAATGAATGCTCCCTGGGAACCAGGAGCTGCACTGTGATGTTATTGTGCAGTGCCTGGCTACTGGTCACTGTGGAGGAGCCTGCATTGCGGGAAGAGTCTCTGGGGGCAGCCTGGCATCTCAGAGAGTGCTGGGCATGCGCCCTGAGTGATGAAACAGGGGTGCACTCTGTGAGACCATGCCCTTTCCTAATGAGACCACTCCCCTTTTCGAATACGCACCGACCCCAGTGCTGCCACTGCTTTTCTAGAATGTCTCCCTCCTGTAGTTTGTTATATCTGAAAGTTTCTATCATGTCCCCTTTCCCTTCCCTGCCCCAAACTATATATATTTAGATATTTTAGTCTTTCTGGGTATGTTTTGTGATGTAGGCCATGCATCGATTCATTTTAGTTTGAAACATAGAAACATTCAATTTGACGGCAGATAAGAATCACTTGGCCCACCTAGTCTGCCATTTTTTTTTTTTTAATTCAGTACATTTTTATTCATTTTTGTATAAGCAAACACTTGCAAACATAAAATTACAAACATAAAATGACAGTGCTGAATTGTTATAAAACAATGTAATGACAATTGTTGATTTCCAATAAATTGGTATATACTTTTTCAAAGAGGACAAAGACGTGCTCTCATATTTCTTTGGGGTTTAAAACAACAACTCATAATATATAGAAAACTATTTCTAAGTGAGGCAGACATGGTCATTTACATTTAATTCCATCAGCCGAGCCACAAATAAATATATCACATCTCAAACATCATACATAGACTTATTATCTCAAATATTTGACTTATATCATCTGGTCTCAATAAACAATTATTAAACACCAACAAGCATTTAATTGGCATGATGAGCATAGGACGATTTAAGCCACCTAGGCCCAATTTTAAGGTATTTATTTTCTGACTTCCTGGCTATGTATACATAATTTTCATGCATAATGGCTGAATTTACCAACGATAGCCATGCGTTACTATTCGGACCACAAGGTGCCATCCATTCCCTCGCTATGCACACCTTAGCGAGCATACACACATTATTTACAAATGTTTTGGGGTATTTACCAATGGAATCATCTTCAATAGTAGCTAGGATACAGGATACCGGAATGAGGACATTTTGTGGTATACCCATATCTGATATAATGCGGCACACTTCTTGCCAGAAAGTATTTATCTTTGGACACTGCCATAGAAGGTGCCAAAAACTGCCCCCTGGTAGATTACATTTAGGACATTGTGTGTTTGCTCTACCCCCAATTGTGTGTAGCCTAGTAGGTGTCATATAAACTCTGTGAAGTATAAACAGCTGTATCTGTTGGAATCGACCAGACACAGTGGCATTGTGTGGACTAGCTAGGGCTTTCCTGCCATGCCTCATATGAGAGTACCCCAACATCATTCACCCATTTTTGTCTAATATGTGCTAGATCTGAGTCATGATGCCCGTCCAGTAATTTATTATATAAAATAGAAATAAGGTGGCGAGAACCTATAGAGGTCATCATTATTTTAATCTGTGAGTCTCGGAGAAGCAGAGGAATCCCTCCAAATTGGGTGTTAAGTGCATGTCTAAGTTGAAGGAATCTGTAAAAGTATTCCCCAGGGACTGTAAACTCATCTTGAAGTTGTTGAAAGGATTTCAGATACCCTTCTCGATACAATTGCCCAATAGATGTAATGCCCCATTTTCCCCACACCTCACCAACTTGTAACTCAGAGAGCTCAGTAAGTGCCCTTGCATGAGCTAACGGGGTATCTGGATCTAATCCCTCCACCTTTAGAATCTGTGAGGCCATTCTCCAAATTATTACAGCTTGTTTAAACAGGGGGGTTCTGACAATGGTCAAACTATTGCTAAGGAGTAGTTGAGCTGGGGACAAACCCGTGCCACTTCCAGCCATAATATATTTAGGCATTGAATCAGCCTGTAGTTCTTGGAACCACTCCCATAAATGTACCAGTTGTGTGGCATAATAATATAATTTAAATTTAAATGAGGGCAGTGCCAGGCCACCTGAGTCTCTATGTCTAGTCAGTGTATCAGTTTTGATTCGAACTCTCCCGCTTGACCAAATTAAAGAGGAAAGTAGACCATCAATCTGTTTAAATGTTTGCTTCAGGATATATATTGGGGAATGATGTAGAACATACAGTAGTTTGGGTTGCAAGACCATTTTAACTATGTTAACCCGGCCTGTCATAGTGTGTGGTAATTTGCCCCAAACAGAGATTCGAGTCTTAATAACTCCAGCTGGGGGTTAATATTAAGGGGCAAATACCGCGAGGGATCTTTAGAAATCCAAATCCTGAGGTATTTAAAAGAATTTACCTATTGCAGTGGGAATCATAAATGTGAATCAGTTGGAACATAATGTCAGAGTTCAGCCGGGGATTGGCCGTCCCTTACCGTCCCGCCGGCTTCCTCTGACTTCCCAGGCAGTTGGGCAGCTGGTGCGGCGACGTGGGAGGTGCTGAGCATTCTCCCTGATGCTGGTGTCTCGGGCGGCCTGGTGTGCGGGGACCGGAGTCCCTGTCATGGGCGCCACCATGACACTTCCTTTTCTGACTGTCCTTCCTTCCCTGACAGTCTGGCCGGTCAGCTGACGCTGTGGACCAATCAGTGGGCTTCCAGGGGTATATATCCGGCTCTTGTGTATCAGGTAGTTGCCTGAATAACCATTGTCGCTGCTAGTGTTACTAGTGGTCTCTCGTTCCAGGTTCCCTTGCTTCCAGTGATCTATTCCTATATATCGTTTATCTCACCAGTGCTTTACCACCTCAGCCTGTGTGCAGCTATATCGTCCATCTCACCAGTGCTTTACCACCTCAGCCTGTGTGCAGCTATATCGTCCATTTCACCAGTGCTTAACCACCTCAGCCTGTGAGCAGCTATATCATTCATCTCATCAGTGCTTTACCATCTCAGCCTGTGTGCAGCTATATCATTCATCTCACCAGTGCTTTACCACCCCAGCCTGTGTGCAGCTATATCATTCATCTCATCAGTGCGTTACCACCTCGCCTGTGTGCAGTATACCTCCATTCCACCAGTGCGTTACCACCACCGCCTGTGTGCAGTATACTATCCATTTCACCAGTGCGTTACCATCACAGCCTGAGTGTAGTTATATGTACCAAAATCTCCAGTGTTATAATCTCTGGCTGGCTCCAATACTACTACCCACCTCGTTACTGGACTCTGTGGTCCCTACCTACGTGTTACAGTATTGCACCGTGGTGCACTCTTTCTGACCGGCAACCCGGTAGAGTGTGTCCGCAGTGCACACTTCCTTGTACCTCAAGTACACTGTCCCTATGTGCCCCTTACTGGCACCGACCCTTTGGGCCATGAGTGTTCATCTCTCCTTTTTCCCGCAGGCTTTGGTCACCTAGTCAAAGGAACGCGACCTGCTTACGAGGTGCAGCTCAAGCCCATATCCTGATTGGTGGGGTCACTGGTGAACACCATCTCGTGGGTTAGATTCTGCACCTTTGACTAGGCCTCGCCAATGACCAAGACCCGTGGATGCGGAGGTCGTACATTCAGGCCCCTCGCCTCCGTTTCCTCCCGCAGCCTCAGGCCTCAGCTTCCAGAAAACCGACTCCCAGCGTGACAGTTTGTTCAGGCCCAATGGAAGCTACAGGCTCCCCAGGTACTGGGAATCTCCAGGAGCTAATGGCTCACATGGATAACCAAGAGGCGGCACAGCAACATGTGGCCCAGTACCTACAGGAATTATCTGGTCAGCTCCTGTCTATTCAGAACACTCTGGCAGCTATGTCTCATGCTCCACCTTCTGTCGCTCCTACGGTTTCTCCTGTATTACCTTCGGGGGTCGTTCCTCAAAAATCCTGTTTGCATTTGGCTACTCCCGAGAGGTTCGATGGTACTCCTCAACGATGTCCTGGTTTCATAAACCAGTGTGAGATCCAGTTCGAATGCCTACCCCAGAATTTCCCTACCTCCCGGTCTAAGGTGGCCTATGTAATTTCATTACTAACCGGGGCAGCTCTGGATTGGGTCTCCCCCTTGTGGGAACGAGCAGATCCGCTTGTATCTAGATATGAAGAGTTCGTGGCAGCTTTAAAAAGGATCTTCGATGAACCCGGGAGATCTGTCTCTGCTTCTTCAGATTTGCTTCGTGTCCGTCAGGATACCCGGTCCGTCGGGCAATATGTAGTACAATTTCAAACCCTGGCGTCCGAACTAAAATGGAATGAGGAAGCACTTAAGGCAGCCTTCCTACATGGCTTATCTGAGAGGATGAAGGATGAATTGGCATCTAGGGATTTACCTCCCACCTTCTCGGATGTTAAATCCCTCTGTATTAAAATTGACCTTCGCCATAGAGAGCGGTGGGGAAATAAGGGGCATGGAGATCGTCCTCGGGATTGCCCATCCTTGGGAGGTCATTCCTCTCCTTCATTCTCTAGCAGTGAGGAGCTGATGCAAATTAACAGATCCCGGTTAAGTACCGCCGAACGGAACCAGTGTTTTCAAAATAAATTGTGCTTGTATTGTGCTGCTCCGGAGCACATATTAAGGAATTGTCCTGAATTGGCGGGAAACGCGAAACCCTAATTGATGTTGGGAGCATGCAATTGGGGGTTATTTCTGACTCCTCCCAAATAAATGACAGTTTATTGCCTGTGTCGCTCTCCTACCGGTCCAGGACAAGGATGGTTAAAGCCCTTGTGGATTCTGGGGCTGCCGGCAGTTTTATTTCTAAGTCACTGGTTCAGACCCTAGGCATTCCGGTGGTTCCATTGCCAAACAGATTACTGCTCTCTGGTGTAGATGGCAAGACCTTGCCATTTAATTTTTTGTTCTTCCCGACTCAGCCTATGAACTAGTTCTAGGCCTCCCCTGGCTACAAAAGCACAATCCTACGTTTGAGTGGTCCAGTATGCAGATTTTATCGTGGAGTCCAAGTTGTCTCCATGGATGTCTCATCCAAGTACTCCCTGTCCGCACTAACGCGGTGTCCTCCAGTGGAAATATAAGCTTCCCCCCCGTCTGACAAACCCAAGTGTTCCTCTGTTTCCGGTCTACCAGCAGCTTATCAAGATTTTGCCGATGTATTTTACGAACAGGCTGCGGATAAACTTCCACCTCATCGTTCCTGGGACTGTGGTATTGAGCTCCTGCCAGGGAAGAACCCTCCTCTGGGTCGAACCTACCCATTATCAGTTCCTGAAACAGCCGCTATGGCGGCATATATAAAAGAAAATCTAGCTAAGGGGTTTATCCGGCCCTCCACTTCTCCAGCAGGGGCAGGGTTTTTTTTTGTTAGCAAGAAGGACAGCGGGCTTCGGCCTTGTATTGACTACCGTGGTCTCAACCAGATTACTGTAAAGAATCGATATCCTCTGCCTCTGATTCCGGAGCTTTTTGATAAAGTTCGCGGGGCCTCTTTGTTCACCAAACTTGATCGGCAGGGTGCGTATAATTTAATACGTATTAAAGCTGGAGATGAGTGGAAGACCGCTTTTAACACCAGAGATGGCCACTTCAAATATCTTGTTATGCCCTTCGGACTCTGCAATGCCCCAGCGATATTTCAGGGTTATGTGAACGAGATCTTCCGGGATGTCCTCTACAGTTTTGTTATTGTCTATTTGGATGATATTCTAATTTTTTCCAAAAATTTGCAAGATCATTGCCAGCATGTCCGCGAAGTCTTGTCATGCCTCCGGAAGCATCATCTTTATGGAAAAATATCCAAGTGCCTTTTCGAACAAACCTTGGTACCCTTCCTAGGGCACATAATTTCTGGAAAGACCCTCCGGATGGATCCAGAGAAGTTAAAAGCCATTTCTGACTGGCCGTTACCAAAATCCTTGAAGGCTACTCAACGCTTCTTGGGTTTTTAAAATGATTACCGGAGGTTTATATCAAATTTTTCCACACTGGTGTCACCTATCACAAATCTCACAGAGAAGGGTGCCAATCCCATTCGCTGGCCAGATACTGCCACCCAAGCCTTCCAAAAATTAAAAGAAGCCTTCTCCACTGCACCTATCCTGTGCCAACCCCAATTGGACAAACCGTTCACAGTTGAGGTAGATGCTTCTTCAGTAGGGGTGGGGGCAGTACTGTCTCAAATCTCAAGTGATGGAAAGTGCCATCCCTGTGGCTATTTTTCTCGTAAGTTTTCCATTGCTGAAAAGATCTACGGAACTGGTGACCAGGAACTACTAGCAATGCGGTTAGCTTTAATGGAATGGCGGCATTTGTTTGAAGGAGCCAACTTTCCAGTTACCGTGATCACAGATCATAAAAACTTAATATACCTCCAAACGGCTCACCGTCTAAATGCTAGACAGGCCCGTTGGTCCTTATTCTTTTCAAGATTTAATTTAAAACTTCAATTTCATCCTGGCAGTCTAAACAGAAAAGCTGACGCTCTCTCACGGTCTTTCTTGTCCAGCACTCAGGAAGAGGATCATCAACGTTCCCGACCAATTTTAGATCCTGTAGTCTTCGCCTCTACTCAAATTTTGACTCCTCCCCCAGGGAAAATTTTTGTGACCCCAGAACTACGGGGAAAATTACTAACTTGGGCTCATAGCTCTCTGTTTGCTGGCCATTCTGGTATCCTCAAGACTTAAAAGTTCCTTTCATGTGTAAAATGCGCTCAGCATAAGACTCCCCGCAAGAAGACAGCAGGTCTCCTGCGACCCCTGTCCATTCCTAATACTCCTTGGACCCATATATCCATGGATTTCATCTCTGAACTACCATGCTCCCAAGGATACAATACCATATGGGTAGTGGTGGATTGCTTTTCTAAGATAGCACACTTTATTCCATTGATGGGTCTCCCTTCTGCTCCTCAGTTGGCAAGAGTCTTTGTTAAGGAAATATATTCAGGTTGCATGGACTTCCTAAAGAGATCATTTCCGACCGCGGAGTTCAATTCGTAGCTAAATTTTGGAGAGCCTTATGTAGCACTTGTGGAACCAAGTTAAAATTTTCTTCAGCCTACCATCCACAAACTAATGGGCAAACCGAAAGAGTTAACCAAGAGCTGGAGACTTTCATAAGACTCTTCGTTTCCTCCTCACAAAATAACTGGCTGGATCTATTACCTTGGGCAGAATTTTCACACAACTTCAAATATCACACTTCCTCCAAAGCCACTCCTTTTTTTACCATGTTTTGGAGACATCCTCGAGTCCCAGATTTTCAAAATTTATCTACAGTAGAGGTCCCTGCAGTTTCTAAATTGGTGGAGTCTTTCGCAACCATTTGGAAGAAGGTTCATTCTTCTCTGAAGCAGTCGTCTACGACTTACAAAAAATTTGCAGATAGACGACGTGTCGCTTTTCCACTGCTGAGAGTTGGAGATAAAGTCTGGGTATCCTCCAGGAACATCCGATTGAAAGTACCCAGTATGAAGCTAGCTTCATTGGTCCTTATCGTGTTCGCAAGGTCATCAACCCAGTCGCATATAAGTTGGAACTCCCTCCTCAACTAAGAATATCCAATACCTTTCATATTTCTTTGCTGCGTCCTCTAGTGCTGAATCATTTTCAAACTTCTGCTCCCAAGTTACCTCAAGTGAAAACTTCTCAAGGTACAGAGTTTGAGGTAGGGAGGATTTTGGACTCTCGATTTACCAAATCTAACAACCTCCAATATCTCATTGACTGGAAAGGGTATGGTCCGGAAGAAAGGGCATGGATCAGAGCCACAGATGTTCACGCGCCTCAAATAGTTCGAGCCTTCCATATTAGATTTCCTGGTAAACCTGGTGGGTGTCCGGTGTCCACCCTGAAATGGGGGGGGGGTACTGTCAGAGTTCAACCGGGTATCGGCCATCCCTTACCGTCCCGCCGGCTTCCTCTGACTTCCTGGGCAGTCGGGCGGCTCGTGCGGTGACGTGGGAGGTGCTGAGCATTCTCCCTGATGCTGGTGTCTCAGGCGGCCTGGTGCTCGGGGATCGGAGTCCCTGTCAAGGGCGCCACCATGACACTTCCTTTTCTGACTGTCCTTCCTTCCCTGACAGTCTGGCCGGTCAGCTGACGCTGTGGACCAATCAGTGGGCTTCCAGGGGTATATATCCGGCTCCTGTGTATCAGCTAGTTGCCTGAACAACCATTGTCGCTGCTAGTGTTACTAGTGGTCTCTCATTCCAGGTTGCCTTGCTTCCAGTGATCTATTCCTGTGTGCAGCTATATCATTTATCTCACCAGTGCTTTACCACTTCAGCCTGTGTGCAGCTATATCGTCCATCTCATCAGTGCTTTACCATCTCAACCTGTGTGCAGCTATATCATTCATCTCACCAGTGCTTTACCACCCCAGCCTGTGTGCAGCTATATCATTCATCTCATCAGTGCGTTACCACCTCGCCTGTGTGCAGTATACCTCCATTCCACTAGTGCGTTACCACCGCCGCCTGTGTGCAGTATACTATCCATTTCACCAGTGCTTTACCATCACAGCCTGAGTGTAGTTATACGTACCAAAATCTCCAGCGTTATAATCTCTGGCTGGCTCCAGTACTACTACCCACCTCGTTACTGGACTCTGTGGTCCCTACCTACGTGTTACAGTATTGCACCGTGGTGCACTCTTTCTGACCGGCAACCCGGTAGAGTGTGTCCGCAGTGCACACTTCCTTGTACCTCAAGTACAGTGTCCCTACGTGCCCCTTGCTGGCACCGACCCTTTGGGCCACGAGTGTTCGTCTCTCCTTTTTCCCGCAGGCTTTGGTCACCTAGTCAAAGGACTGCGACCTGCTTACGAGGTGCAGCTCAAGCCCATATCCCGATTGGTGGGGTCACTGGCGAACACCATCTCGTGGGTTAGATTCCACCTTTGACACCTTTGACTAGGTCTCGCCAATGACCAAGACCCGTGGATGCGGAGGTCATACATTCAGGCCCCTCGCCTCCATTTCCTCCCGCAGCCTCAGGCCTCAGCTTCCAGAAAACCGCCTCCCAGCGTGACACATAATCTTCAAAGGGAATTACATAGGATTTGTCCCCTTTTTTTAACAGTTTGGTAACCAACCCTATGTGATCCTTAGTTCTATGTAGTTGCCCTTCTTTGTACAGTCTCTAATATATTACTATCCCTCTGGGGATATGGACTCTGGAACTGAACACAGTACTCTAGATGAGGCCATTCCAATGACCTATACAGTGGCATTATTACTTTTTTCTTTCTGCTATTGATTTCTCATTGCTTTGTTACATTGCTTACCTGCCTTTATGTAACCCTCAATAGGGACTCCTAGATCCCTTTCCTACTCAGTAGTTTACATTATAATGCATTTAATACTATATTTAGCCTTTGGGTTTTTGACACCCAAGTGCATGATTTAGCATTTTTTTTGGCAATAAACTATAGTTGCCACACTCTTGACCATTCCTCTAGTCTAGCAGTCTGCGATGTGGGACTGTGTCATGGTTGTCAATGCTCAGAACATCATCCCGACTCTACCTCTATCTGCCCAATGACACTCACAGGATCACACTGGACCGGGCACACTCACACACTTTCACTCTGACCAGGGGCCATTATAACACTAGCCAGAACTACTCTCACAATGTGTCACACTCCCAGGGCCGGTCACACACTGTCTCACCAGGGTCCACACACAATGTCACACTGACCAGGGGCTACACACACATTAACCGGAGACACACACACACCTACACACACACACTGACCAGGAGCAACACAAACATTTACCAGGGGCCACTCACACACTGTTACACTGACCAGAGTCCACTCACACTGTCACACTGACCAGAGTCCACTAACACACTGTCACACTGACCAGAGGCCCTGATTCAGAGCCGGATGCTCTTTCAGAGCGCTCGCTCTGAATCAGGGAGGTTTTTTTTTAAATGGAGCTGGACTCCTAGCCACTCGCTAAGCTGTGGGTGACCACCCACAGCTTTTGCGTGCGGCCAGGTGATGGTCGCGACCATTGGGGCTTGCGTCGAGACCCTTGTGTTAGGGTCTTGTTCCCGCAAGCCCCAGTGAGCATCCTGCTCTAAATAGAGCAGGAAGCTCACCAGTGACATCACTGGTGATGTTAGTGGTGCCTCCCACAAATGGCAGGCGTTCCGTTGGGAACGCCCCCGTTTGTGTAGCCACCCCCCCCTGCCCACCTCCAAAATGGGGTGAGCTGTCAATCACAATCGACAGCCGCCCCATTCTGGTGCAAAACCCGTAGCGACGGAGTGCCCGTTGCTGGCCGGGTCTCGCGCATGTGCATGCCGGAGGCGGCGCATGCGCGGGGGGAATACAGAGGCCACTCACACACACTGTCACACAGACCAGAGTCCACTCACACACTGTCACACTGACCAGAGTTCACTCACATACTGTCACACTAACCAGAGGCTCTGATTCAGAGCCGGACGCTCTGAAAGAGCGCTCGCTCTGAATCTGTTTTTTTTTCTTTTGTGCGGCCTCCTGGCCGCTCGCATAGCTGTGGGTGACCACCCACAGCTATAGCGAGTGGCCAGGATGATGGTCGCGATGATCAAGACCACAAGGGTCTCGTCTCTTGCGACAAGACCCTTGTGGTAGGGTCTCATGGCCGCAAGCCCCAGAGAGCTTCTGGCTCTAATAGAGCCGGAAGCTCTCCCACTGACATCACTGGGAACGCCTCCATTTGTGAAGCCACCCCCGGCCACGGCTACCAAACAGGGCTAGCTGTCAATCACCATTGACATCTCGCTCCCTTTGGTGCGAGACACGGAGCGACCGTTGCTAGCCGGGTCTCGCGCATGCGCACAACAGAACCTACTCCGTCGTGCGCATGCCCAGTGGGCAAACATCGACTCGGTTGCAAGCGCTCAGCACTTGCGACCGGGACTGAATCAGGCCCAGAGTCCACTCTCACACTGTCACACTGAACCAGAGTCCACTCACACTGTCACACTGACCAGAGTCCACTCTCACACTGTCATACTGACCAGAGTCCATTCAAACACTGTCATACTGACCAGAGTCCATTCAAACACTGTCATACTGACCAGGGGCCACAAACACACTGTCACACTGACCAGGGGCTACTCTCACATTGCCTGGGGCCAGTCACACACTATCTCACACTACAAGGGCCACACAGCCCCAGCAGAGTTGCTACAGGATATACTTTGTATCACTGTCTCCTCTCTGTGACCCAGCCTAAAGCTATACATAAATGTATATAATGTATATATACATATATATATATAATGTATATAAAGAAGAAAATGCTCTAACAGTGTACTTGTACACTGTAAATGCATATTTTTCACTGTTGTTTTTGTGTTACAAGAAACACATTTCAATTTCCCCTATTTCGAAATTTTTTGGACACATGTGAACCCAATCCGCTAATATCATACTATGATCCACCCAGTCAACTACCAAATCCACAATGATTGATCGCCCAATGCACTAGTCGATGCTTGTGGTATATACTGAATTGTGCTACAAATTAAATAGGTCTGTTTATCAATCTTTTTATTTTTACTAAAATATTGTGAAAAGGTTATTTTCACACTCTATTTACATTATTTTAGTATCACATAAATGTGTCAAAGGACTTTTGTAAGAGTTTTCCTAAAAACTCCTCCAAGCTACAGTCTCATGGTATTTTTTGTGAAAAGTGCTGGGAGGGAATTAGAAGGGACAGAGCTTTCTCGCAAGCTCTGTCCCTGTGTGTAAATTTTAATACATTAATGTGATATTTCCTAGGTGAAAATATCACACCACAACCGAATTTCAAATGCGGATTGTGGTAAATAGGCCCTTTACAGATGACAGTCTTGAACTGCTGCAGCAGAGCACACCCATTAATCCCACATTATCTGCTACCAATTGTTTTTGAAGATTTGTATGGCAGTGTCTCTGCTCCAAATGTTGTATTAGGTCCAGTGGCATTGTCAGACCTCAAATCCTTCCTAATATTCCCAGGAAATGGCACCCTACCCATTGTCTCTATGCCTTTGTTCTACTACAGTTTTTATTTATCTCAGATACAGTAGTCACTAAAGGCAGAAGTCAGCAGCACGGTGGCACACAGACTAATCACTGTAGGCGTGAGAGGGTCTATAGTGTACACCAGAGGTTCCCAAACTTTCTTGAATCACGGCGCCCTAGAGTATCAGCATTTTTTCAGGCACCCCTAGGCCAAATGTTATTGAATCAAGCAAATTGTGCTTACCTGTCATCCTTAGGATCAGTTATGTGGTGGTAGACAAGCCTCCAAACCACTGGGTAATTGACAGTTCATTTGAGGCGATTTTGACATTGCTGGAAAATACAGCCTTTGATAAATCTCCCTCTTCATATTATGTCATTATCATGTTGTAATTTATGCCCTGACTTGTAAACTGCGGACCTCTTGAATGTGTAAATAGCAATACTGTACAGTATACCCATAGTATTATTATAACTTGTCATTTATGGCTTTTATGTTACTCCTATATAACATTGTTGCATGTACTGTAGTGAAGTATGGTGACGGGTCTTACAGAGCATAATCCGTGTGTATCAAAAAGTTAGTACATTCCAATACTGCCCTTGCTTTAGGGACTTTTATCATCTTTCACACACTCATACAAATTACTATTTTAATCCTGAAAGCTAAATCCACACTGAGATAAAAGTGTATTAAATGTTCTGCAACAATAGGGCCTTGTGGAATGCAAGAAATTGGCTTATCAGCCGAGCCACAGAGCCATTTCAATGCATTCACAAGGTAACGTTTACGTCTCTTGCACTTTTAAATCAGTCCCCCTGATATAATCTCAACTAGGCGTTTTTGACATCTCTACTTTATCTTGCAGAGAAGCTAGTTAAAACCAGATAACAACCTTTCACTACATTTTGCATTTTTTTTCTGGGTTGTAAGTACCATTAATTATTTCCTGTTCAAATCCTAATCCCTTCAAGGAAAATGCTAATAAATGGAGTTTCCTGCTGACCTAGATCCCAATTCTAACAGATTCCTTTTTTTGTATTACTGGCACCATGCTGGAATGATATCCTCCCAGTTAATACATAAAGTATGTTCAATTGTGTAACCATTTAGTAGTGAAGGTATTATAGATCTAGAATGAATAAAGCAAAATCTTGCTTGTACCATGACTTCTTCTGATCTTGACATGCACCCCATGCCTTGTGTAGTTTGAATGCAGACATGGGTGACATTTTAATAGAGTATAGCAAGCTTATTATTCCTGACAATTTATCCACGTTATTACACACAGGGACAACAGGTCATCCTTCATCTTCACATTCTATTTCCCACAAAGACGTTATGGTTGGCTCTGGTTTTTTTATTCACATTATTAGGCATGTATTTTACTGTAGTCATTTTTAAATTATTTATGTTTGACATATTTTAGTAAAATTCTGCTTTTAAAGGATATTTATAAAACATATTTAAAAGCCATATTACAAAAATAATTATATGTCTTAGAAATGTAAGAGGAACAACAAAATGATATAGTCCCTTCAACAGCAGATGTGTGTCTCCTCATACAACCTAAATCAGTTTTCACATTTCTATGAGTTTCTTTCTCTTCTATATTACATAGTCTAAAGAACCTAGGTGATTTTTTTTTCTTTTGACAGCGTTTTATTAGCATATTGGACAAAATCTTTTGTTACGTGAATGTAATAAAATACTTAATAACGATTGTGGTTTTGCCTCTTGTGTTTTTTTTTCTTTTTCATTTTGTAAATAATCCAAAAAAATTAAAAAAAATATTGGCCCGATTGTTAATATTATAATTCGTTGCATAGTGGCTCATAGTCCCTTTCTTTTGCTTTCTTTTATTCTATCATTGTTTAATCAACCCCGGAGTGTTCGTCCTATTTTGTGATGGAATCCTCAGATGGTATCAGTGGTTGGATTCCACCTTATAGCTTTATAGGGAAAAGTGATGAACACCGTATTTTTTATTTGGTCACAAGTTCAGTGGTTTACTTTAATGTCACATGTTACTGCAGTAATTTTTATACTCAACCTGACTGTTTTCTAATGGTGTTAGGGTGGGTCCGGGTCCCGGGAGCCAGCTAAGACCCCTTTTATTTCATGTATTTTTGTGATCTTCCAGTGTGCTTTTAGTGTGCATTTCCAGACTTACTCATGTCCTCTCCATTAGACCTTCCAGATAGCTCCTTGTCACTTCCCCACTTCAACATAGTGTCGTGGAATGTTGATGGCCTCAATACTCTGATTATGCACAAAGAAGTTGTGACACATTTACGTAGACTTCACCCTGACTTAGGGCTTGAATCAGCATTCCGGCAAGCCTGGGTAAGCTGAGGCTCACTCAGCTGGCCGGTGGCATCCAATATTGCGACCGATGGTCACGATGGTGATCCCAAACTGTGGCCTCGGTCGCAGTGGTGGGACCACAGATGCAGCAGGAGGTGACAGACACCTCCTGCTGCATTTGCATTTTAGCAAGGACGGAATTGCAAAGTTTCTTGCGTACGGCGTTGCAATTCCATCCTCTGCTTAGTCACCCCTTTTGCAGTAGATGCATTGGGTACAGGGGGTGGCCCTCCCTTCGGGCTCGGTGTATAGGGGAGTATATTTTGGCTTCTTATAAGTTCAATGTAGGGGGGTGGCCATTTTATTTCATGGCAATTTATGTTTCTCAATACTTGACACTTTATCAGACCCTGAGGGATGCTTACTGCTTGTGGATATGGATATTGAGGGCCAGAAATACACTATAGTCCACCTCTATGCCCCAAATGTCTCATAGACATGATTATAAAAGGAGATTTCAATGCCGTAGATGACATAACTACAGTATAGATAAGTCTCCCCCAATAACATGAATATTGAACTCATCTTGGTTTCATATCCAAGCCCTTAAGAACACTCTTCTGTTGAGTGATCCCTGGAGGTGTTTGAATGCCATGGACAAGTCATATACCTACCTCTCTTGGGCCCATCACTCATTATCTAGAATAGATTATTTTTTAATCTCTATCTCTCTAATGGCACAGGTACGGTCTGCTGAGATGAGATATTGTAATATCAGATCATGCCCCAGTGTCATTGGATTTGTGCATGTCCTTCTATCTTATATAGACAGGACACTTTATGAAAGCTCTCCCACTTCTGCTATCTCAGAGAGATTTACAATTAATTTACTTTGTTTGAAAATGAATTTGTAGGGGTAAACATCCTTGTATTGGCTTAATAAAGCTACAGCATACAAAAAATAATGGAGGAATCAACTTTCCACACATTTTATATTACAATTATGCGGCCATCCTATGATATTTAAGATACTGGTTACATGGGCAAGACTTACAGTATTTGCCAACAAGTCAATTGAGCAGAAATTTTTGGTGGATGGCAATCTGTTTGGTTTTCTACATCAGAATGACTATGAGATTTTCAAGGAATTATGAGATAATCCATTGCTATGGTCCACGCGTAAATTGTGGCATATCCAGAGGAGCAAGCATAATTTGAACTCCCATAAGTCTGTCTTTCAGCCCTTTTTAAGCAACCCAGAATTTAGAAATGGCATAGTGTCATTACCATTTACCAAATTATACCAGGAGCGATTACATACGATTGGAACCTTGTTGGATAGGCATGCCAAACGACCCTTGTCCTATGCTCAGGCTATAGAGAGATTCCCCACCTTCAGCTCCCATCCTTTTGCATACATGCAGGCCAAACATTACACTGACTCGTTCACCAGATGGTTTTCAGATATTGAGTGGGATATTCCACTAGATGTGTGTCTGCCGACTCCTAGGAGTGCAATCCTCTATACATTACTCCTTTTTGAGGACGCAGATAGACCATGAACAAGTGCGCTCTGATGGAGTCGGTGGATGCTGACCATGCCATCACTATCATGTGATACCTTACTAAAAAGGTTTATTACTTCCAGGAAACTACTGCCTCCATGTCAATATCAGGAGATGTTTTCTTAATTTACTCCATAAAGCATATTTTTTCCCATACACATTTTGTAGCAGGAATGGCGACTTCAACCTCGTGCCCATGCTGCAGGTCTCCGATGGCGGACCTGTATCACTATTTTTGGAACTACCCTTTTCTCACAGTATTCTGATTACAGGTCAGAAAGTTTGCTCTAGTGAATTATCTTCCACTCACAGATGAATGGGTGATATTTGGTACATTGCCAGAGGGACAAAGAGTTGTTGGAAACTTTTGTTAATAATAAGTGTAGTGGCTCGTAAAGCCATATTACAGAAGTGGATAGACAAAATGCCCCCTACCTTAAAAATGTTTCAGGAAAAGCTTTTCCATGCTTTCAATATGAATTTGATCAAAACCATATCGGAGAAGGAAATTTATGTCTCGTGTCTCTAAAGGTGGGTTCACATTAGACGATAACATCCACAAATGTATACCCACTGTGGATGACCATGTGAACTCCTGCAGGTCGTCCACCAGAGTCAAAATGACCCAGCTGGCGACACCAGACAGGTGAGTGAAGCCGGTGCCTCGCATATCAGACGGTCGGGCACTGTATCATGTAATGTGTACCAGTCGGCCGATATGACAGCCCGTCAGGTGACGCATTGCTGGGTACACACATCGGTAAGTGTGTACCCTGCTTTCATTTTTCGTGACATGAAAGAGTTATATATCAACATTATGTCCTGATTTACAACATTAAATCTTTGAATACTTTCAATGTACTCAATGGTATAGTCTTCAGATGCTATCTAATGATCCTCCGATATTTTAGATTTGTGTTCCCCTTTTTTATTGTTTTTTTTTATTGTAACGTGCTGGTTCCCTGGTCCCACCCCGTTGCTCCTGTTATATCACCTAATGGTTATTATCTTTGTTAATGATCACTATCTCGCTAAGATGAACTTATTTGTTGAATTGTGACTGGTTATTATAACTACGCTAAATTCTGTTTGAATGTATTTCAATGACATTTCTTTGTATGCTTTTCTGCAGTATGTATTATGGACTCATGCTTGTTACTGTAGCTGACATTGATACTGTATTTTTTTGCTGTGTTTCAATAAAAACATGTTGATGCCAGAATATCGACATACAGCTTTTTGCTTATTTTTAGGTTTAGGGTTAGGGTTAGAGTTAGATTTAGCATTAGGTTTAGGAATAGGTTTGGGGGTAATGGGTTAGATTAAGGGTTAGAGTTTGGCTAAAATAAGCAAAACATGGTAATGTATGTCTATATTCTGGTATTTGACATCTTAACTATCTAGATTAGGAACATGTTGACATTTTAACCATGTCGACCATTCTGAATGTCGAAATATTGCTTGCTGACCTATAGTACATGTCGACATTCTGACTGTTAACTTTTAGTACCATACCTGTCAAATATGTGTAGATGATTGGAGATCATGGTTCTGATGCTGTGTCAAATTTACAACAGTTTACTTTACAGTACATAACCCAAAATACACAAAAGTGTATGCGCACAAAACAAGATGCATGAATCTGGCACTTGCTCTTGTTTGCACTTGAGAGGCTGGACATGAAGTGTGCCAAATACAGTAAGGGCATGTTTGCATTATTGTGAACAGATGCAGGCCAGCACATACAGTAGATGCATATATACTTGCCCAAGATATATCATTTGCCGGTGCCCGAGGACAGGTGCAAATACATGCTGCCTATGATCACAGTCTCCATGACTTCCTAACAGCTTCTGATTGGCTAATTGAAAATTAGTTTCTGAAGCTGATAGGTGCTCTTTTAGTTACTTGAGCATATATCATGTTTTTGTGTATTCGTTTTGGCATTATGTTTTGTACATGATATGGAGACTGTAACTGTTTCTGTTGCATCCGGGAGGTTTTCTTTTAAGTTCTATTGAAACTTAGGCCCGTATTCAATTAGGGAGCGAAAAGTCCATGATGGACTTTTCGTTCCACATCGGAGGTTAGCATGGGGATAAAGTATCGGGCGCGTGCCTGATTATCCCCGTATACAATATAAAAGGAGCGAAAACGGGAACCGGCGAATTTGGATCTACGAAAAAAACCCGGGAATTTTTGGGAAATGTGCCTGGGACCGCCCTGAAGATGTCTAGACGTGGGGGATCACTATGGGTACCCCTATTTTTGGCTGCTGAAGGAAGTCGGGGTTTCTAATAGCCGTGGCAGGTACATTTTTGTGGCAACGAAGAAGTGGTGAAGAATAGTACTTAGGTTTTTTTTTTTTCATTTAAATAACTTGTCCCATCAAATTTGGGGTACATGACAATGGGTACAAGCATTTTTTTAAGTCCCTCAAGTTATTTTGAAAAATTCTTCAAAAAACACTTTCCGCAACCAACCGCAATGAAGAATACACCTGCCACATACTTGGGTACCCCCCCTTAATTTATTTAGTTATTTAAAAACTTGTTTTACAAATTTTTTATTTTTTTTACCCCAAAATTTAAATAATTTTTTTGGGGTGTCCCTATTTTTTTTTTTTTTTTTTACACATTTCATTTTTAGGGGCAATTCCCAGGGGTGTAGGCTATTTTTTTAAGCCTGCACCCCTAAACCCCAAGTCTGCACTTTTTTTTGCCATGTAAAACATGGTGAAAACTTATCCCCATTGCTCTACAAAGACTTTTCGAACTGGCGAAAAGACTTTGTAATTGAAAACGGGATAATTGAAACATGCGAAAATAACGTCACCGGTGATAATTTATCGCCGATTCCGTCTTTTTGCATCCAAATTGAATATGGCCCTATATAACAAATGCTCGTTACTCAGACTAAACAAATAGTTAAAAGCATGGTTGTCGGTATATGTGACATATGCTTGATGTAAACCAGGTGTATGTGCTACTAGAGCTGACCTGAACCCATCATGCGGTGTGTGCACCTCAGCAGAAACAAATAATATCCAATAACATCCAATATGCCTCAAGCTCAGCAACAGGCCCTATGTACGAATATGTGTCATAATATAGGCTACACGTTCTCTTTTTTACTATTTATTTACATTATTTTAACTCAATAGCATTTTTTATCACCTTAAATGTTCTCTCTTTGTAAATATATACAGAATGTACATACAGCAGCATTAATGTAAATTAGAACATGCTGCTATTATAGCAGAGGAGGAAGACATGCTCAGGTTGCAGCCACTATGGCCATGGAGTTGGGGAAGGCCTGGCAATACCAGCCCACTATACCAAAAGCATACACATGCACGCTGTAAGCCCAAAGTATGCTCCTTAGATTGACATCATAAAAGTAAAACAACATTAAAATATCATCTGTCTTGCATGACATCCGTAGCTCCCTCTGATCCAAAAATGTCTTCAGTCTGCTGCTAGGTCACTTTACAGCTTTTACCCCACTGTCCTATTTGATGTACATTGTACAGTAGGTCCATAGGGAAAAGTGTAGAATGATTCACAAACACTATGATACATCAGCCATCACCTGGGACTCCAACTTTCTAATGCATCAGAGAGAGGACAGGGTGGTGAATCAGCCTGATTTAAGACAACAGGTAGTGACAGGACCACTCCATGCTATCAAGGTTAAAGGACTGGCGATAAGCCCCTGACTCATGGGCTGATGTGAACTGCACAGCCAGCACCCCAGGGGAATAACCAGGAGTGCTGTTGCTATGCTGTTCTGAGGCTTAAGGGGCCTTCCATCCCTGCTCATAGCATTAGTGTCAAATATTGTGCAAGTGCAGATGACACTGCATTTAATACAGAAAGGGACTGTCTAAAAGCTACTGACACAAAACTAGTGTAATGAATACCCTAGATTGTGGAAAGTAGCTTGTAGACTGTCTCTTTCTACCAGCGCACTGTCAGTCAGTGGATTGAGTGCAGCAGAATTGGTGCACAGAGCACAAAGGGAAGGAAAAAATGGCAGAGGTCAAGGAAAGCAGTAAGAAGGAGACCACACATGTGAACTGGGGGCACTGTGGCATAATGTGAACTAGAGCATTACCATAGGACATACAAGGAACAACAACTGTGGTTGTCTTTCTAGAACGCTGGGGGGTCCTTCCAAATGTTGCTATGGGGCCCCCAAAACTCTATTTATGTTCTTTCAGCACCCATTATAGATATGCAACTGTCTATGAGTCCTAATGCTGACTCCACTTTTGGCCTGTGCTGTATTTTCAGCTGGGAACTGGCAAAGTGGTACAAAACTCTAACATCAGCTAGCAGAGCTGAGACACAATGTTGAGAGAGAATGAGATAGAAAATGTCCTTGTTCTCACTAAATTTCTCCTAGTTTTATGCAACATTTAAATAGTTATGATACCGGCGGCCGCCGTTCTCAATACCTACATTGAAATCCCAACAAAGGACTTAAGATAGGTGTCAAAATACTGATGTCTATCTTACTCCCGATGCCGGAATGCTGAAGGATGCCAAACCGAACAAAATAAGTTTGGGGTGCCCTTAGCATTAGCCGTGGGGGGGGGTAGGTTTAGGGAGCATTGCGGGGTTTGGGGTGGGAGGTTAGGGTTAGGCACCACTGGGCTGGTTATGGTTAGGCACTAACACTAAGGGGGGAGGGTTAGGTTTAGGCACGAATGGTGGGTTAGGTTTAGGCACTAACGGGGAGGGTTAGGTATAGGCTACAAGAAGGGAGGGTTAGAGTTAGAGGGGGAAGGGTAAGTATACTTACCAGACCCCTGTCGGGATACCAACCATTGGGATGCCACTGTCGGTATTCTGATAGGAGGCATCCCGACAGCCGGCATTACTTACCCATTCCAAATAAATATCTATAAATCTAAAATTAATATTTTCTTTAAAAACAATTCATTGTGTACCATGAGGTAATCCTGAAACATTCTTTCCATGTACACACACGATAAATAATGTTTAGTTCCAGAAACTGTTGGACAAGTTTGAGTAATAAGCTAATTGAGTAATTTAATTTTTCCAAAACAAAGTTTATATTTTAAAACTAAGGTCTAAGAATAATTAAAAGCATGCACAATAAAAACAATAACTTTGACAGAAAAATAAAGTATGTTTACAGAAATACACAAAATGCACATTTATTGTACAGATATGCCTCACCTAAGTTTACCGTTTTATATAAAGTAATTTGAGATCATAAAACAAGTAATAATATAAGGAAATCCATCATGTGTTGCTGTTTCCACATACATGTACATTGCTTGCTAATAAATCTGGCCTTCATTTATAGTAAATTAGCACAAAAAGAAGAAAATATTATTACATAGTGGGGCACTCACGGATCAAGACTATACAATATGACAATGAATGGTCTTCTGAATTGGGGAAGCTCATGTATGCTAAATTATTACTGTGTGTATAAGTGCAAATGTGTATATGTGACATACACAAAGTGAGCTGACCCACCTCAATATATTAAAACTAGGGGTGTGCACCGGCCACTTTTCGTGTTATGTGTTTTGGATCTGGATCTAGATCTTTCTTCGTGTTTTGGATCTTGATTGGTTTTGCCAAAACCACTCTTCCATGTTTTGGGTTCTGGGTTTTGTGTTTTGGATCTGTATTTTTTTGGAAAAAAGCATAAAAACAGCTAAAATCACAGAATTTGTGGGTTTTTCTGTTCCTATGCTATTATTAACCTCAATAACATTAATTTACACTCATTTCCAGTCTATTCTGAACACCTCACACCTCACAATATTGTTTTTAGGCCAAAAGATTGCACCGAGGTGTCACAGTTGGTGTTAGTGAGTTCCTGTCTCAGGTGATGAACTGGAATCACTGGAGGCCGGGTGGACTGGAACCATGGGAAACATGAATAGCTCTTTTAATATAGGAATTGGGTAGCAGTGAGAACTGCCTTTGCTGATGAGTGACTGGAACTGGAAACTTGAAAAGTTGGAGTGAGACTAGAAGGAACTTGGAGGGACCGGACTGGGACCGGCAGGTAAGCAGACTGAGCTGGTCGGGGTACCAGTAGATGAGCTTGCAGATGGATGGTAGCTGGGTTGCTTAAATGGAGTGGCTGGATAGCCGTGGGTAGACGCTGGTAGCGGGGTGGCTACGTGGAGTGGCTGGATAGCCGTGGGTAGACGCTGGTAGCTGGGTGGCTACGTGGAGCGGCTGGATAGCCGTGGGTAGACGCCGGTGGCAGGGTGGCTATGTGGAGCGGGTGGATAGCCGTGGGTAGATGCTGGTAGCTAGGTGGCTTACGTGGAGTGGCTGGATAGCCGTGGGTAGACGCTGGTAGCTGGGTGGCTACGTGGAGCGGCTGGATAGCCATGGGTAGACGCTGGTAGCTGGGAAACTACTTGGAGCGGCCTGGGAGCCGTACGTGAGAGATGGTAGCGTGAAAGCTGCTTGGTGCGGCCTGAGAGCCGTAGGTGAGAGATGGTAGCGTGGAAGGTCCTTGATGTGGCCTGGGAGCCATGTGGAGAAGCTGGTAGTGTGGAAGCTACTTGGAGCGGCCTGGGAGCCGTACGTGAGAGATGGTAGCGTGGAAGCTACTTGGTGCGGCCTGGAAGCCGTGTGGAGAAACTGGTAGCGTGGAAGCTACTTGGAGCGACCTGGGAGCCGTACGTGAGAGATGGTAGCGTGGAAGCTACTTGGTGTGGCCTGGGAGCCGTGTGGAGAAGCTGGTAGCGTGGAAGCTACTTGGTGTGGCCTGGGAGCCGTGTGGAGAAACTGGTAGCGTGGATAGCTGAACGCAGCAGGCTTACAAATAACACTGGTCTAGGAACCAGCAGGAGCCTGGTACATACTGGTACACAGAGGTACAGCTATATCACAAGTAGTACACCACGGGACGTAACAAGATGTTCAAGCACTGAGTGCTATTAGAGGAGGATCTATATACCTGGAGTCTGGCAGCGATTGGTGGATACAGACAGGTGGTCTGGCAGTGGCATTCAGAGTGGAGCAAGGCACAACATGCAGAGGGGGTAATCATCTCTGCAGCCCTTGAGAAACAGGACCACACCTGTGATTCCAATTAAGACTAGCAATGCTCACAGACAGGGCAGAGTCCAGGTGATTAATCAGGGTGGGGAGGAGAGCAGTCTGCACACACAGGGTTGTCACAGCCAGCATGATTCAGTCAGAGCAGATCTCCCAGGGGAATTACAAACACAGATCAATGGAGCAGTTGGCAGAGGTAAGTCTCAAAAGGTAAAAACTAGCCAGAATTGTGACACGAGGTAGCTGGATAACTGTGCTAAGCGACACAACTGGGCGGCACAAATGCGTGGCCCATCTAGGAGTGACACTGCAGTGGCAGACAGGATGGCAGTTTGAAAAACTAGGCCCCAGACATTACATAATGCAAAGAAAAAAAGAGGTGCAAGATGGAATTATCCTTGGGCTCTCCCACCCACCCTTATATTGTATAAACAAGACATGCACACTTTAACAAACCAATCATTTCATCGCCAGGGTCTGCCACACGACTGTGGCTGAAATTATTGATTTGTTTGGGCCCCCACAAAACATGCTTGCAATAAATCTGTCCCTGCACAAACTAGCTCTACGGAGGCAAGATGTCGTCCTCATCCTCCTCACCCTCTTCAGTGTTGTGAACACCCTCATCCTCACAGAGTATTAATTTGTCCCCGCTGGAATCCACCACCACAGGTCCCTCTGTACTTTCTGGAGGCTGGTCTCCCTGGAAGAACTGATAATTAATTTTCATGAACATCATCTTCTCCACATTTTGTGGAAGAAACCTCCTACGCCTTTAGCTGACAAGGTTCCCGGCTGCACTAAACACTCTTTCGAAGTACACACTGGAGGGTGGAGCAACTTAGGTAAAACAGAGCCAGTTTGTACAGGGGCCTCCAAATTGCCTCTTTTTCCTGCCAGTACAGGTACGGACTGTCTGACATCCCTACTTGGATGCTGTCACCAATGTAATCCTCCACCATTCTGTCAATGGTGACAGTATCATATGCAGTGACAGTAGACATGTCAGAAATTGTTGCCAGGTTCTTCAGTCCAGACCATATGTCCAAACTTGGTCCTGCCAGCCCTGCATCACCGCTAAGCGGGTTGCTTAGGATACCTAAGTTGTTTCCTGTCAGCCCCATTTGCTGGAGAAAATGAAGAAGGAGCTGTTGACATGTCACGTTCCGCTTCAGCTGACAGTGTTTTCACCAGCAGGTCTTTGCACCTCTGCAGGCTTGTGTCGGCCGGAAAGAGAGACACCACGTAGACTTTAAACCTAGGATTGAGCACGGTGGCCAAAATGTAGTTGTCTGATTTCAACAGATTGACCACACTCAAATCCTGGCAAAGCGAATGAAGGGCTTCATCCACAAGTCCCACATGCTGAGCAGAATCGCTCCGTCTTAGCTCCTCCTTCACTTTCTCCAGCTGCTTCTGCAAAAGCCTGATGATGGGAATGACCTGACTCAAGCTGGCAGTGTCTGAACTGACTTCACGTGTGGCAAGTTTGAAGGGCTGGAGAACCTCGCACAACACGGAATTCATTCTCCACTGTGCTTTAGTCAGGTGCATACCCCCTCGTTTGCCTATGTCATAGGTGGATGTATAGGCTTGAATGGCCTTTTGCTGCTTATCCATCCTCTGAAGCATATAGAGGGTTGAGTTCCACCGCGTCACAACCTCTTGCTTCAGGTGATGGCAGGGCAGGTTCAAGAGTGTTTGCTGGTGCTCCAGTCTTTGGCACACAGTCACTGAATGGCGAAAGTGGCCAGAAATCTTTCGGGCCACCCAAAGCATCTCCTGCATGCTCCTGTCGTTTTTCAGAAAATTCTGTGCCACCACTTTTGTTGTGTGAGCAAAACATGGGACATGCTGGAATTTGCCCAGATGTAATGCCCGCACATTATTGGTGGCATTGTCAGATATCACAAATCTCCAGGAGAGTCTAAGTGGGGTAATCCATTGAGCAATAATTTTCCTTAGTTTCTCTAAGAGGTTGTGGGTGGTGTGCCTCTTACTGAAACCGGTGATACACAGCGTAGCCTGCCTTGGAACGAGCTGGCGTTTCTGAGATGCTGCTACTGATGACACTGCTGTTGATGCTGCATAAGGCCATACATCTACCCAGTGGGCTGTCACAGTCATATAGTCCATAGTCTGCCCTGTTCCACTTGTCGACATGTCCGTGGTTAAGTGGACATTGGGTACAACTGCATTTTTTAGGACACTGAGGACTCTTTTTCTGATGTTTCTGTACATTCTCGGTATCGCCTGCCTAGTGAAGTGGAATCTAGATGGGATTTGGTACCAGGGACCTCCATCAATTGTCTAAATCCCACTGTGCTAATGGTGGATACCGGACGCACATCTAACACCAACTTAGCTTTAAGGCCTCAGTTATCCGCTTTGCTTCAGGATGACTGCTGTCGTACTTTATCCTCCTCGATAAGGACTGTTGGAGGGTCAATTGCTTAGTAAAAGAAGTAGCGGTGTTCCTACTTCTTCTCTGGGATGATGAACGACTCCCAGCAGCAACAGCAGCAGCGGAAGCAGTTGACGTAGCAATGCAGGATGCTTCGGAAGAATCCCGGATAGGAGAGTCAGTCATGCCAGTGACATGGCCCGCAGGACTACTTCTGATCCTGACTGAGGAGGAAATTGATGAGGAGGCAGTTGACGGTGTGGTTTGCAGGCGCTTGGATACAACAGGAAAAAGGGATTTAGGTGTCCCTGGACTGCTTACGGTCTTAGCCACAGTTTCTGAACTTGACAGTAACTTTTTATGAGCGCGCTGCAGGTGACGTATAAGGGAGAATGTTCCTAGGTGGTTAATGTGCCTACCCCTACTTATTCCACCTTTACATATGGTACATATGGCAAGACAGTTGTTGTCCGGATTTGGATAGAAATATTTCCAGACCAAAGAGGTGGAATGTTTGGTCTTCTGCCCAGGCATGACCATGATGGGCTTTTTCATCTCACGGAGAACAACTGTCTCCCCCGGAGCCTGATTTAAACAAACCACCTAAACATCAGAATCCTCCTCGTTAACTTCCTCCTCAGCACCAGTTACACCAATATCCTCATCCTGTTGTACTTCAACAGTGACATCTTCAATTTGAATATCAGCAAGTGGACTGTGGGTGCTCCATCCAGCACTTGCAGAGGGCGTGGAAATGGTGGAAGGAGCCACCTTTTCCAGTTCAGTGTTGGGAAGGGCAGGCATCGCAACCGTCACCACACTGGGACTCTCCATGGGAATTTGTGATATCTTCTTAGAATTAGAAAGCACAGTTCTTTGCTGTGCTTTTGCCAGCTTAACTCGTTTGATTTTTGTAACGGGAGGAGGTCTTCCATCGTCATGTGAAGCTGAACCACTAGTCATGAACATAGGGGAGGACCTTAGCCGTTCCTTGGCACTCTGTGTAGTAAATGGCATATTAGCAAGTTTACATTTCTCAGATGATTTACATTTATTTTTTAAGGTCATTTTCCTGAACTTTGCCATTTGGGATTTTATATGCCCTCTACTATGACATTGGGCATTGGCCTTGGCAGACAACGTTGATAGCAATTCATCATTTATGTCATGACTACTGGCAGCAGCATCAGCACTAGGAGGAAGTGGTTCTTGATCTTTCCCTATTTTATTTTTATCGGACATTTTTGTCCTCCATTTATGTGATATTGATGCTAAGGTGCACACAAACACAGAAAAAGATTTTTGTTTTCCGGCACTTTGGGGGTTACACCACCCTTTAACAGATGAACCAGCTGGCCTTTGATTTATGACACAGGTGCACGCTTTGCGCTGCTGCTTTGTTGATGTACGTATGGCTACTGCGCACACAATTCAAAAACACAGAAAACAATAATTTTTCTTTTTTTTTGGAGTGCACTTTGGGGGTTACACCACCCTTCAACAGATGAGCCAGCCGGCCCTAGATTTATTACACAGGCGCACACTTGGCGCTGCTACTTTGTTGATACACGTGCGGCTACTGCGCACACAATTCACAAACACAGAAAATTTTTTAACATTTTTTTTCAGAGCACACTTTGGGGGTTATACCACCCTTCACACACAAGCCAGCCGGCCCTTCACTTATAACAGAGGCGCACGTTTGGCGTTGCTACATTGTTGATGCACATGTGGCTACTGCGCACACAATTCACAAACACAGAAAAAATTTACTTTTAATTTTTTTTGGAGTGCACTCTGGGGGTTACACCACCCTTCAACAGACAAGCCAGCCGGCCCTTTACTTATGACAGAGGCGCACGCTTGGCGCTGATACTTTGTTGATGCACATGCGGCTACTGCGCACACAATTCACAAACAGAAAAAAATATATTTTTTTTACACTTGGGGGGAGAACCCCTGATGGATAGATCACCCCCTGGACAACACTACAGCACCCCTTTAGGACTACAGCCTTTATGGGACACTGCGCAACACAGCCCAGCCAGCCCCTAAGGACTTTGGAGTGATCACAGCCCCTATGGACAACTGACTGCACAACACAGCACCAGCCAGCCCCTATGGACAACAGCAGCACAGCACAGCCCAGCCAGCCCCTGTGGACTTTGGAGTGGACACAGCCCCTATGGACAACAGCAGCACAACACAGCCCAGCCAGCCCTAACTCCCACCCTCCCTCTTCACTGTCCACAGCCGGAGTGAAAAATGGCACCGACGCGGGGATCTTTTATAAAATCCAAAACCCGCGAGATCCGACAGTGGGATGATGATGTTTTGCCTCGATTTCAGATCCGAGTCAGGCGGGAAAACCCGAGACGGACTCGGTTCCCGGCTCGGATCGGGGGGGCTTGGATTTCATAAATCTGAACCCGCTCATCCCTAATTAAAACCTAATGTATAAACCACTAAATGTGACTGCTCAATATAAATATAAAAATTTCAAGTGTGGGTGAATAAGTGTAGTGCAGAGATCAATGCTCTAGTGATAAATGAATCATAATATTAATATCCTCACCATAAAATGTATGTATATTTAACTAATGTAAAAACTAGGGTGAGCGGGTTCGGATTTCTGAAATCCGAACCCCCCCGAGCCCCCCCGATCCGAGGCCGATCCGAGTCAGGCTCGACTTTTCCCACCTGACTCGGATCTGAAATCGAGGCAAAATGTCATCATCCCGCCTTCCGGGTCTCGCGGGTTTTGGATCCTATATAAGGTACCCGCGTCAGTGCCATTTTCTCACTCGGCTGTGGACAGTGAAGAGGGAGGGTGGGAGTTAGGGCTGGCTGGGCTGTGTAGTGTAGTGTAGTGCAGAGTAGTGTTGTGCTGTGCTGTGCTGCGCTGTGCTGCGGTTGTCCATAGGGGCTGTGTCCACTACTTCAAAGTCCATAGGGGCTGGCTGTGTTGTGCTGTGCTGCTGTTGTCCATAGGGGCTGTGTCCACTCCAAAGTCCTGTGCAGTGTCCCAGTCCTAAAGGGGTGCTGTAGTGTTGTCCAGGGGGTGCTCTGTCCATCAGGGGTGCTCCCCCCAAGTGCTGAAAAAAATATATTTTTTCTGTGTTTGTGAATTGTGTGCGCAGTAGCCGCACGTGCATCAACAAAGTAGTGCCAAGCGTGCGCCTGTGTCATAAGTAAAGGGCCGGCTGGCTTGACCGTTAATGGGTGCTGTAACCCCCAAAGTACACTCCAAACCAAATAAAAAACTATTTTCTGTGTTTGTGAATTGTGTGCGCAGTAGCCGCACGTGCATCAACAAAGTAGTGCCAAGCGTGCGGCTGTGTCATAAGTAAAGGGCCTGCTGGCTTGACCGTTAAAGGGTGCTGAAAACCCCAAAGTACACTCCAAACCAAATAAAAAAATATTTTCTGTGTTTGTGAATTGTGTGCGCAGTAGCCGCACGTGCATCAACAAAGTAGTGCCAAGCGTGCGCCTGTGTCATAAGTAAAGGGCCGGCTGGCTTGACTGTTAAAGGGTGCTGTAACCCCCAAAGTACACTCCAAACCAAATAAAAAAATATTTTCTGTGTTTGTGAATTGTGTGCGCAGTAGCCGCACGTGCATCAACAAAGTAGTGCCAAGCGTGCGCCTGTGTCATAAGTAAAGGGCCAGCTGGCTTGACCGTTAAAGGGTGCTGTAACCCCCAAAGTACATTCCAAACCAAATAAAAAAAATATTTTCTGTGTTTGTGAATTGTGTGCGCAGTAGCCGCACGTGCATCAACAAAGTAGTGCCAAGCGTGCGCCTGTGTCCCATAAATAAAGGGCCGGCTGGATTGACCGCTAAAGGGTGCTGTAACCCCCAAAGGGCACTTCAAACAAAATAAAAAAAATGTTTCTGTCTTTGTGAATTGTGTGCACTGTGGCTGCACGTGCATCAACGAAGGAGCAGCGCCAAGCGTGCGCCTGTGTCCCATAAGAAAAAGGCCGGCTGGCTTGTCCGTTAAAGGGTGCTGTGACCCCCAAAGGGCACTCCAAACAAAATAAAAAAATATTTTCTGTGTTTGTGAATTGTGTGGGCTGTAGCTGCACGTGCATCAACAAAGGAGCAGCGCCAAGCGTTCGCCTGTGTCCCATAAGTAAAGGGCCGGCTGGCTCATTTCTTAAAGGGTGGGGTAATCCACAAATTATTTTCTGTGTTTGTGTGCGCCTTAGCCGCACGTATATATCAATATAACATAAATGGAGGACCAAATTTTCTCCGATAAAAATAAAATAGGGAAAGATCAAGAACCACTTCCTCCTAGTGCTGAAGCTGCTGCCACTAGTCATGACATAGACGATAACATGCCATCAACGTTGTTTGCCAAGGCCGATGCCCAATGTCATAGTAGAGGCCACATACAATCCCAAATGACAAAGTTCAGGAAAATGACCTTGAAAAAAACATTTAAATCATCTGAAGAGAAACGTAAACTTGCCAATATGCCATTTACAACACGGAGTGGCAAGGAACGGCTAAGGTCTTTCCCTATGTTCATGACAAGTGGTTCAGCTTCACATGACAATGGAAGCCCTCCTCCCGCTAAAAAAATCAAACGAGTTAAGCTGGCAAAAGCACAGCAAAGAACTGTGCGTTCTAAGAAGATATCACAAATCCCCAAGGAGAGTCCAAGTGTGGTGGCGGTTGCGATGCCTGACCTTCCCAGCACTGGATGGGAAGAGGTGGCTCTTTCCACCATTTGCACGCCCCCTGCAAGTGCTGAAAGGAGCACCCACAGTCCACTTGCTGATATGCAAATTGAAGATGTCACTGTTGAAGTACAACAGGATGAGGATACTGGTGAGGAGGAAGTTGGCAAGGAGGATTCTGATGGTGATGTGGTTTGTTTAAATCAGGCTCCGGGGGAGACAGTTGTTGTCCGTGGGATGAAAAAGCCCATCACGGTCATGCCTGGGCAGAAGACCAAACATTCCACCTCATTGGTCTAGCAATATTTCTATCCAAATCCGGACAACAACTGTGTTGCCATATGTATCATATGTAAAGGTGAAATAAGTAGGGGTAGGGACGTTAACCACCTAGGAACATCCTCCCTTATGCGGCACCTGCAGCGCGTTCATAAAAAGTTACTGTCAAGTTCAGAAACTTTGGCTAAGACCGTAAGCAGTCCAGGGACACCTAAATCCCTTTTTCCTGTTTTATCCAAGGAATTGGTGGATGAGGAGGATGAGGACGACATCTTGCCTCCGTAGAGCCAGTTTGTGCAGGGACACATTAATTGCCAGCTTGTTTTGTGGGGGCCCAAACGAACCAATCATTTCAGCCACAGTCATGTGGCAGACCCTGGCGCTGAAATGATTGGTTTGTTAAAGTGTGCATGTCCTATTTATACAACATAAGGGTGGGTGGGAGGGCCCAAGGACAATTCCATCTTGCACCTCTTTTTTTCTTTGCAGTATGTACTGTTTGGGGCCTAGTTTTTCAAACTGCCATCCTGTCTGCCACTGCAGTGTCACTCCTAGATGGGCCATGTGTTTGTGCCACCCACTCGTGTCGCTTAGCATAGTCATCCAGCGACCTCGGTGCAATCTTTTGTCCATAAAAACAATATTGTGAGGTGTGAGGTGTTCAGAATAGACTGGAAATGAGTGGAAATGAAGGTTATTGAGGTTAATAATTGCATAGGAGCAGAAAAACCCACAAATTCTGTGATTTAAGCTGTTTTTATGCTTTTTTTCAAAAAAATACAGATCCAAAACACAAAACCCAGCACCCAAAACACGGAAGGGTGGTTTTGGCAAAACCAATCCAGATCCAAAACACGAAGAAAGATCCAGATCCAAAACCAAAACACAAAACACGAAAAGTGGCCGGTGCACACCCCTAGTAAAAACTCTCAATCTAAAAAGAAAAAAATGTGAGCAAAAGAAAAACACAGCAAAAACTAAGTGAAACAAATTGAAATTAAAATAAAATACCCCCTCTGATGCCCAAGCTTAATTGTTCTATTCCAAAAGCTTTCATACAAGTAGGATTTCCTTGGTGTGAATCATAAAAATGCTTCGCCACCGTGGTCTCTGGAACAATATAACATATAAATACCATCAGAGAGTGTAAACCTCATATATGGGTTTTGTTATAATTCCTGAATGATTAGAGTTCCTCTTTTGTGCCCAGATTTACTTTTAATAGAGGATTACCGTATGTGGAAATTCTAATCAAACATGTCTAGATTTACTCTATATGGGAGTTTGCAAAATTCCTAACTAATTATTTAATATACAGTGCAGGGGTGTTTTAAGAGAGGAGGGGGCCCGTGTGGAGCCTCGGTTTGGGCGCCCTCCTCTCTGACAGCTGCTCAGTGCTACTGAGCGCTGTAGATTCTGGCTTCATGCCAGAATCTACAGCGCATACGCGGGTCTCCAGGAAAATGGCGCCCGCGCCTACTTTCCCGGGGAACATCTTTTCTGCGCAAGCGCAGATCACTAGGAAGATGGCCGGCCTCATTTTCCCAGTGATTGTTTACTGCTCTACAGTGCCGGTCCGGCTCTGCGGAGCAGCACTTCGGGAATCGGCGGAGAGGTAAGTATATTTACCTATGGGTGTAGGGTGTGCGCTGTGGGCCCCCCTGGACCTGGGGGCCCGTGTGCCCCGCACACCCTGCAGCCAATATAGATACACCCCTGATACAGTGTATGATTGAGTTCACAGTGAGAACCGTGCTGATAAATAGATAACCACTAAGAATTAGACTGGCTCAGTAGATACTTTATTTATTAATGGATCAATCAACAGTGTACTATATACTGTATGATAAGGAGATACATAGCTATCCATTTGTGAAAAGGGACGGTAGCGAATAATAAAGAATGGGACCCTTGAAAGACATTTTACACAATTTTTAATCAATTTGAATAATTAATAAGGGCCATTTGTCCTTGTTCTACAGGCACCCATCTGAGATGTTTATGATAAGCCACTGGGCTATACGATGCTGATTAAAACACAGACAAAGAAATAACACAGGATACAAATAATGGTCATATAATTTTTAATTTTTATTTCATTGTTATAGTTAATGTACTTTTTTCTTAATATTTCGCATACTACATTTTAAATAAGAGTAATAAAAGTTATATTTTAGTATATATAAGAGCTTCCCCAATTTAGATGACCATACATTATCATATTGCATAATCTTGATCCGTGAGCGCCCCACTAAAGAATAACTTTTCTTCTTTTTGTGCTAATTATACGTTTGGCTTTATTCCAGGGTGCACCTCAATCAAAATTATTTTACATTATCCTACTATTCTATATGATTATAATAAAGAAGGATTCATGTCAAACCGTTGTTACGGGTTGGGTATAAAATCCCGGCTGTTGGGATGCCGCTGGTCAGAATACCGACAGTGGCATCCTGACAGCCAGAATCCTGATACCCATAGGAACACACATAAGTATTTTCCTACTCCTTACTTTAACCCCTACCCTAATCCTAACCCTCCCTCCCCGATGCCTAACCCTAACCTTCCCCAACTAGTGCCTAAGCCTAACCTCACTCTCCCAGTACCTTAAACCTAAGACCTCCTCCCCGGTGCCTAAACCTAACCCCCCACAAGTGCCTAAACCTAACCTCCCCCTCCCCACACCCTAATCCTAAAACTCCCTCCCCGGTGCCTAACCCTCCCCCTAATGCCTAAAGCTAACCCCGCTACCTAACCCTAACCTCCCCCTAACACCCCGATACTTACCTTCGGGATGCCGATGGTCGGGATGCTGGTGCCAGGATCCCGACCTGTCGGGATTTCGGCACCGGTGTTCAGAGACCATTGGCATCCTGCACACCGGGATGCCGACTACATCCCCGTTCATACGTATCTGTGCGGGTAGTTCAGTTCTTCTAGTATACCTCATTTATGGAAACCAAACTAACAACCAACAGTTTATCAGTTATAGGGCTCTATTTACTACAATCCGCATATTGAATGCGGATTGTAGTGTGATATTACCGAGTGAATTCGCATTGCGAATTCAGGCAATATCACAGGGATTTAATATAAATCCCTTGCAGGGACAGAGCTTGCGATAAAGCTCTGTCCCTGCGGATCCCATCCGCACTCCCCCACCGACGCTAAGCCCCGCCCCCGGCGCTAAGCCCCGCCCCCGCGATCGCGGACCCCGCGACCCCCCCTCCCCCCCCCCGCGACCCCCCCTCCCTTCATTACACTTACCTGCACCTCCTGGCCTCCGGTGATCTTCTCCGGGCTTCCCGATCAGGTGATCTCCCATACTGCACTGGGACCCGATCACCTGATGACCGGGCCCCAGTGCACTGTGGGAGACCAGCTGACCGGAGAGGAGCCATCACCGGAGGCCCGATCACCGGTCCCTGGATTCAGGTAAGGAAAAAAAAAAATGTTTAATTTTTTTTTCTTTTTTTTACAGCAATCAGCTTGCGGTCTACTTAGACCACATAGCTGATTACTGGTACCGGCTCCCGCCTCTGCTCTCCCCGTTAGAGCAGAGTGGGAGCCCGGTAACCGGGGGAGACCCTGGATAACGCCACCTCCAGGTGGCGTTATTATCACAGGGTTTCCCCCGGTATTTTTTTACAATTTATTTTTAGTAACTTGCACACAGATCACATTTCCCATTACAATTATGGGAAATGCGATCTGCTTTACTAAAAATAAGTGATACTGGGGGTTGGAGTAGAATTTTACTAATTCTACTCCAATTGCCCTGTAATAACTACAGGTGAAACTAAAATAATGTGAAAAGGGTGTGAAAACAACCTTTTTCACTTTATTTTAGTAAAAATAATGTTAATAAATAGAGCCCATAGTGTTTGTGATGGATTTCTTCCAAATTTGTCTAGAACTGAAAAGTGCATTTTGCTTTAGTAAGGGGAGCCAGGCAATATGTACATATCCAATGAGTAAACATCATAAAGCTATATGTACATATGATGCAGTTATTGTTGTATTATTCAACGTAAATGTACAAAATTAATGCATTCATTTCAATGTCTATGCATTGAAAAATAGTATTTTTTGATTATATAACTCTTATGTTGGCTGTTTACCTATTTTATATTCAGCATATACTAATTACATAAGAATATAAGGTATCCATTGTAGAGTATATAACTCCCTGATATGCATTTCATGTCCAGTGTTGTCAAGTCAGGGTTTAGGGACTGCTCAACATCTTGGAAATCTGATGGAAAGAAAGAAGGAAGTTGTGTCCTGCCAGGCTGGCAAACACAAAGTGTCATATCCTTTACTGTGGAGTGGGTGTATTATGTGTTTGTTTAGAAGATAATATATGTTATATATTATCTATAGGCTGGGAAGTGTGTGGTATATGTTAGAAGCTGTTAAAATCATAGAACTGTGATGTAGTTGATGCAAACATTGTCTCTTTTATTCTACTGTCAGAGTTCAGCCAGGGATCGGCCGTCCCTTACCGTCCTGCCGGCTTCCTCTGACTTTCCAGGCAGTCGGGCGGCTGGTGCGGCGACGTGGGAGGTGCTGAGCATTCTCCCTGATGCTGGTGTTTCGGGCGGCCTGGTGCGCAGGTATCGGAGTCCCTGTCATGGGCGCCGCCATGACACTTCCTTTTCTGACTGTCCTTCCTTCCCTGACAGTCTGGCCGGTCAGCTGACGCTGTGGACCAATCAGTTGGCTTCCAGGGGTATATATCCGGCTCCTGTGTATCAGGTAGTTGCCTGAACAACCATTGTCGCTGCTAGTGTTACTAGTGGTCTCTCGTTCCAGGTTGCCTTGCTTCCAGTGATCTATTCCTGTGTGCAGCTATATCGTTTATCTCACCAGTGCTTTACCACCGCAGCCTGTGTGCAGCTATATCATCCATCTCACTAGTGCTTTACCACCTCAGCCTGTGTGCAGCTATATCGTCCATTTCACCAGTGCTTAACCACCTCAGCCTGTGTGCAGCTATATCATCAGTGCTTAACCACCTCAGCCTGTGTGCAGCTATATCATCAGTGCTTTACCACCTCAGCCTGTGTGCAGCTATATCATTCATCTCATCAGTGTGTTACCACCTCGCCTGTGTGCAGTATACCTCCATTCCACCAGTGTGTTACCACCGCCGCCTGTGTGCAGTATACTATCCATTTCACCAGTGCTTTACCATCACAGCCTGAGTGTAGTTATACGTACCAAAATCTCCAGCGTTATAATCTCTGGCTGGCTCCAGTACTACTACCCACCTTGTTATTGGACTCTGTGGTCCCTATCTACGTGTTACAGTATTGCACCGTGGTGCACTCTTTCTGACCGGCAACCCGGTAGAGTGTGTCCGCAGTGCACACTTCCTTGTACCTCAAGTACAGTGTCCCTACGTGCCCCTTACTGGCACTGACCCTTTGGGCCACGAGTGTTCGTCTCTCCTTTTTCCCGCAGGCTTTGGTCACCTAGTCAAAGGACTGCGACCTGCTTACGAGGTGCAGCTCAAGCCCATATCCCGATTGGTGGGGTCACTGGCGAATACCATCTCGTGGGTTAGATTCCGCACCTTTGACTAGGTCTCGCCAACGACCAAGACCCGTGGATGCGGAGGTCGTACATTCAGGCCCCTCGTCTCCATTTCCTCCCGCAGCCTCAGGCCTCAGCTTCCAGAAAACCGCCTCCCAGCATGACATCTACACTTAGTAGTTTCCCCCCCCAAAAAAACTATATTATTTCAATGTGTTTAAAAATAAATAAGTGTAAATAACAGAAAATATATGTTGCATATGTAACGTGTTAGACAGAACAGTTTTAGACAGAAGTAAAATTGTCAGAATGAAATTGAGGAATGGCGAATATACTTTATATAATAAGGAAAATAAAACTTACGGTTGGCCTGTATTTGCACACGTTTATTTGCATGCTCTTTCTAAGCCGATAAGACTGCTGAAAAGGCTGCCAGATATACTGTACATTACTTGCTCTTTTTTCTTTTTCTAATATTGCCAGAAACATGTCACCAGCTTTTGTGACACCCATGAAACGGACCCTTAGGACTGTGAGGGGTTAATACCACCTTGGGCAAGGAAGGAGTTAATACATATCTCCCCAGCACGTGTGAAGCAAGGGGACAGCTGGTGCTGATTGGATGAGCCTGTCCTGTCTCTCAAGCGGTGGGTGTGGTCAGGTGCCTGCGAAGAAGAGGGTGAATTATAGAGGGCGTGCCAGGAGCTGAGGAGAAGTGTGGCGTGCAGCACGAGGACAGCGGGCAGAGACCGCCAAGCTGCAAAGCTCTAGTGTAGTGTGGAGCAGCCGAGCCGGGAGCGTGGACGCCGGGGACCCACGGAAGATAGACAGGGTCAGGTGAGCCACAGCAGTGGGAAGTTGGGACCAAGAGCAGCACACCATTAAAGCGTCCAGCGCAGCAGCAAGAGCCGCTCGTGGAGGTACACAGCCACAGTGGCAACACGCAGTATAGGGTAATCATCCTCCCTGCCCAATACCACAGCAGCAGCCATCATAGGATAATTTCAAAGCACCCTCATTTCGGTTATACTACTTATAAGAGAAGGAGCTGTCCTATTGCGATTTATAACTTTTTCTGCCAACCACAAGATGGCCGCAGGCCAACAGCAACACTTGCTTTGAGTTGCCATGCTGCCAACCACAAGATGGCCACCGATTAACTGCAGTATAGACATACAGCTCCAGCAGTGGAAAAGTTACATAGCCTTGCACCAGAGGTAACTAGGTAACTACAGGAGCGGTGAGTGGAAGACTGATTGCACAACAGGCAGAGCTGCACTGACACTCAGTATTAGTGGACTTTCTCATACCTTGTTGCAAATAGCAGAACCTCAGTGTTACTTTCACTTTCATGATATAGGAGTTACCTGCTTCACTGACCAAGCTTTACCCTGCATGCTTATTCTTTGATACTTGAAAGCTGGAATACACTACTTAAAGGAGATAATATAGCCCTTCAACCCGGGATAGAACTGCAGGACACTTTACAGTAACAGTTGTCTAGGAATATTGAATAACCTTCTGATTGGCTGAGAATTGAATGTGCCTATAGAGAGAGTAGTGGATTAACATTCAGTGACTGAATTGCTGTACTGTGTACAGGACTTTCATATACACATTGGCGATTCTTCCCTCCCAGATTTAATACTAACAAACGTTGCACTAAGTGGGACTAGTACCATGGTCAACTTAAACTGATCTATAAGAGCTCCACCAACTGCAGCAGCGTAGACGGGTAGGAATACAGTGTTTTGTGTTTAAGGTCATCTGGACATTGAAATTGTTAGCTAGTTTAGTACTGTCATCATTGTTGAAATGTTTTCTTGTAGTGTGCAACCGTTTGAGATAAGAATGTATGACCAATACTGAATTTAACTGTGAATAGTAACGTAAAAGTTGTCTTACAGTGTATGGTCATACTGCCGAAGTATTATTACACCAATCCGTATGGTGCCGTGCAAATGCCATTGTTTTTATGTGTAATCTCATTATTGATGTTTTTCCCACTGATGCAATACAAAGGCTGCCTCATTGAATGCGGAGTGTTATTTATGCAAGTGCCCTGCCGACTCTCTAATAAACCTGTGTTCACAAAATAAAAACCACAAGCTGCCTCGTCACCCCTTCATGTGCTTCCATTACTCTCACCTCTCCGTAAACCGAGTGAAGATTGAACCACAACACACAAGGTAAACTCTTTACTTACCACATAAAGTCAAGGTTACCACACTTTTCTTAGGACACTTTCATGGCTTATAATTATTGTCATTGCTATTGTTTTGGAGTCTGCTCTAGATGGGACTATTTACTGCTTCAACCTATTTTTTTAAAGTGCAAATATACTATGTAAATAGAAAAAACAAATATTAACACCTTAGCGCAAGAGAAGAGCAGCTAAAAATCTTTCCAGTGTTATCAAATACTGGATACAGATACAACAGGATATAAAAGAATGATCATGCGCTCCACTGAAAGCATATGATTTCGGAATATATAGAGTTTGTTTCTTTCTTGTTTTGCCTTTATGGAACCTTTGTTTAAGTCTTTAAAGATTCTTCAAAGTTGTTCTCACCACCATGCCATAAAAAATAGAAAAAAGTCTTATAGTGTAATAAGTTCATGATGCAACCAGATTTCAAATAAGGAGACAGATCCAGAATACAATAGTATAGAAGTAGATGATCTGTGTCTTAAAATTCAGCCGAAACCACACCGAATGTGTTTGCAATGAATGATCAGGAGAATATAAAGGTGCTCACATCTAGTAGGTAGGAACCAAACATGTACTGCAGCAGTTTCTTTGACCCTCTTGTCTCCAATGTGAACAATACAACACCTCGTGCTCGGGTAATTCCAGGACCATTCTAGCCTAGACACAGTGGCCATACAGGTTGGGTGAGAAATTGGGGCCCCATTTTTTCAACTAAATTATCTGTATAAGGTGATGATTAATATCTGTTGTTTTGTTTAGAAGGAAGGTTTTTTCTTCCCTGGTTTTGAGAAAGAAAGTATTCAGGTTTTATTCTTTTGAATAAATATGCTGCTATAAGTGTTTTTTGGTCAGTTTTGGATTGTCTGAAATATATATACTAAACTATACCTGTTTGATAATCATGGAGTAAGAGAATCTAATTTTCTGAAAACAGAAAATTTTAAAGAAACCTTGATGGGATTCTTCCCCTTCTATTTAATGTAAGCATACATGTGAGTTCTCAAGGCTATTTACTATACCCGAGCACGAGGTGTTGCTTTATTCACATTGGAGACAAGAGGGTCAAAGAAACTGCTACATGCTTGGTTCCTACCTACTAGATGTAAGCTATGATGTGAGCACCTTTATATTCTCCTGATCATTCATTGCAAACACATTCGGTGTTATTTCGGCTGGATTTTAAGACACAGATCATCTACTTTTATACTATTGAATTCTGGATCTGTCTCCTTACTTGAAATCTGGTTGTATCTTCAACTTATTACACTATAAGCATTTTTTCTATTTTTTATGGCATGGTGGTGAGAACAACTTTGAAGAATCTTTAAAGACTTAAACAAAGGTTCCATAAAGGCAAAACAAGAAAGAAGCAAACTCTATATATTCTGAAATCATATCCTTTCAGTGGAGTGCATTATCATTCTTTTATATCCTGTTATACTATTTAAATAGTACAGCATCAATTTAAACAATTTGGTAGTATGTAGTATAGGAGATCGAAAGTAATAGGGGCAGTTTCCATTATCAATGGTGTTTACCCCACGGCTAATTGTCTGTCTGGACCTATTCAATCAGAGCCACATCTCCACGCATTAAGCCCCTGAGGGTGCATTTAACACAGATTTTTCCATGCTAAAATGCAACCTTTGGGAATTAACGCATGGAAAACCCATAGATTCCTGTACTTAAAGTGGAATCTATGGGTTAACGTGAGCTACCTGCAGGTTAACCGCACAGGGAAATGATCAATTCATTGAATAGCTCTGGGCGTTAAACCCGGTGCTTTACCCACAAGGTAAATGCCAGGGGTGCTTAAGTAGGTCCCATTATGTAAAAATTCACCATATTGACGAGAGAATTTTGACATGGTCAGGATGTCGACATTGTGAATGTCCATGGGGTTTAAAATCCTAATTCTAACCCTAATCGCAGCCTAACTCTGATCAGCTGCTAATTCTAACCGAAGCCTAACTCTAATCCCTAGCTCCTAACCCTCACCGCAGACTAACCCTAACTCCTAAACTTAATTCTAACTGCAGCCTTACCCTAACCCATAAGCCAGTGGTTCCCAAACTTTCTTGAATTATCTAGCCTTAGAGTAACAGCATTTTTTACACGGCACTCTTATTGAGAAACCAATTAAGTAAATTGTGCTTACCTGTCATTCTTATAGTGATATCCAATCAGCAGCGGTAAATTACCTCTGATAACTGATCCCCCCCAGGGCTATCCAATTAGCCCTGAAGCCTGGCCTGATACTTGCACTTATCGGGGATTTTTTTCCGGGACCCAGAGTGTCCCAAAAAGTAACTCCCGAAAAGTGACGCTTTTTTTTGCTAGCGCAATGGCGTAAACACATAGGTCCATGAACTTATCACGGATCCTATGTGTTTTCGCCAGAATTATCCTATTTGTTCGCCCGAACACATACTGTAGGATAGGGTGATTAAAAAAAATCAGCCAAAACTGGGGATTATCAGTGAAAAAACTCTGTTTTTTGCCCCCAAAAATATATCGGGGCTGATTGGATACCGCGGTTAGGTTCAGTTATGTGATAGTAGACAGGGTTGCGCATCTGTTTGTCCACCTTTTTTATGATTGGCAGTCAACCACACTGGTTTTGTCTATCACATTGAGCAAAAATTATTTTAATTTGGTACTTCACCATCAACTCATGGCACCCCTGCAAGTGCCCTGCGGTACCCCGGGGTGTCACTGCACCCACTTTGGGAGCCACTGCCTTCAGCTGACCTGTTCATAAGAAAGACATGCTTGAGAATGTAAGCCCTTACGAGCAGGGCCCTCTTCACTCATGTGCTTCTCCTTCCCTTACTCATACGATCATCTACTTCAAACTCCCCACAAGGGCACCTAACACTTGGTTGCTGATGCCATGCTGCTTTTGAGTGTTATGATTGCTTTCGCAGCAATGTTTATAGACTATGTCCTTGCCCCGCATTGTTTTGTACTGTAAGTCGCTATTTTCTTGTTTGCTCATTTGTCTATGTACTTTGTGAGGCGCTGCGGAACCCTTCTGGCACCATATAAATAAATAATAATAATAATGCATAATGTAGACATTTTGAACTTTTCAACATTATGACCTTGTCGACATTATGAATGAAATTGGTGACATTCAGAACCATTCCACATTACAGTGTCAATACTGTGAATGTTGGCAATATGACTAGATCTTGTTCCCTTCCCTCTATTTTACTTCCCTTTTTCTTATTTCTTCTTTATTGTATAAAAATGTTATATTTTTGTTTGAAAGTATAGAACTATTATAATCATAATGCCTATTTTATTCCATCTGTCAGTCTATTTATTGCGGTTTAGATTGCATCTCTCCAATAATAGTTATGCTTCTATTGCTGTTCTAAAGCTAGTAGAAGAATTTTAAGGTCAACATGAGTAATGATAAAATACTAGTAGTAGAGTGGTGTCTATCTACTAAGTAATTATAATTTCACATCCTCTTCTTGAAATTGACCTTAACATGCACTGTTTTGGAATGCTGATAAACAGGAGAGACACAGTATCAGTCCATGTCTCCTTGCTCAGTCTCGTGTGACTGCTTTCAATTAAGTGGTTCAAACTCCCTATTGGCAAAGAGGACACAGAGAGGAAAAATGTTTAAAGGGGATTTAGAGGATTCTGCACTTGGATCATAAGGCTTACCTGTATTTTGCGCTGTTAGCAATGCTGATCTTTCCTAACCCTAATTTTAATGAAAGAAAATTGTAGCACTGTGCTCATACTGAGCTATAGGCCTTTTGAAGAGTAACAAATATATTGGATAACTGCGGATGGCAATTTAAAAAAAAAGCTTAGTATAGATTGGAGCATATGGGTTCCAAATATTCCTTTAATTAAAATAGAGCTTGTTTATGATGCTGTGCCCTATGTTGTATGATTAGAAAATATAAATCTTTCCAAATTCCACCCACATGTTACTTTATAAAGTAATCGTCATTACCAGCCAACGATGCATATACAAAGCAATTTATCTCAGTATACATAACAGCAATGTTTTATAATTGGACATAAAAAGTATTCTTTTATTATGTTTTGTTTAGCTGAATTATTTGCAATGTAAAAAATATGTGCAGTAAAAACAATGTATATTTATATAATGGAACAGATGAATCACCTGAAAAGTATGTTTATTACATGCTTATACAGTATAAGGATGCCAGTATTGCATTCATGTATGTTAAGTCCTGCTACGCTTTGTTGTGACCAACAATGTTGTGTAGACTATGGAGAATAGAGACAGGAGGCTGATGATTTTATAATTGAGAATCTCTGAAGGCTCATGAATCTGTCTTTCTAACCAAGAATAAATCACTATATACCTTCTGTGATTACACTTTGGGACACAATTCTAGTCCTAAAGGCTGAATGGCTTCCATACTAATTATTATTATTATTATTACTATTCTTTATTTATAGCGCCTTACAAAGTACATAGACAAATAAGTGAACATGCAACAGGTGAGTTACAGTACAATACAATGCAGGACAAGGATAAGGTTTATATACAATGCTGCATTAGTGATCATAATAAGCAACAGGACATAAGCAACCAGGTGTTAGGCACCCAAATGAGGAGTAGATGACAGTACAAGGAGTAACACAAGAGGGTAGAGGACCCTGCTTGTGAGAGCTAACATTCTAAAGAGCTTACATTCTTGTTATGGTTCGTGCAAGGTTGTGTAGGACCTCTAGAGCCAAGGAGAGGATTTTCCACCAATAACATCTACCCATTGTTCCTTTAGTGATTTATACTCACACTGGTACTTAGGTGGCCACCTAGATTTAATCCTCCATAGGACTGCTGACTAGAAACAAGGCAGGGCTGAGAGGTGGCAGTCCTTCCACTACTGGAACTAGCTGGCGTGAGGCTGCAGGCAGATGGTTACTTGTACAGATGTGAAGGACAAGGTTCACTAGCAGCGGCAGATGATGAAATTCTCTGGTATGTCTTGGGACTATGGTGCAGCTCGGTCATCAGGCAAGAAGCATCTAGACCTGTGGTTCCCAAACTTTTTAGAAGCAAGGCACCCTATTGCATCAGCATTGTTTTCATGGCACCCCTAGGCAAAAGTTAGTTATTGAGAAATGTAAAAAATAATGTAGTGAAGTAGTAAAGTGAAGTAAATTGTACTTACCTGTCATCCTTAGGGTCAGTTATGTTGTGGTGGACAGGTTTGTGCTTCTGTTTGTCCACATAATGTATTTACATTACATTGACGATAAACAATTTGATTTGGTGCTGGACCACCAACCTGAGGCACCCCTGGTCTAGATAATGAGTACATGCTGCGGAGCAGGAGTGACCTGGACTGTAATACTGCATGATTTACAGACTAGGACTAGACAGGCAAGACAACCGATGTGGCAGGGCCATGTTACAGGCTATGACAAAGCAGACAGGAAATGCACTATGATGTGGCTGGGCCACTGGCTGAAGTAACAGACTAGGTTCAAGGTGCAGCAGGAACAACGCGTTGTGCCCTTGAGGGCCAAGATGTGGCCTTGTGGGTCAAGTGCAACAGGAACAACACATTTTGGCCTTAAGGGCTGAGGTGCTATAGGAACAACATGTTGCAGCCTTGAGGGCCGAGGTGCGGCCTTGAGGGCCGAGGTTCGACAAGCTACTGACTGAGCAGACAGGTGAACACAGACATGGCAGGAACACAGGCTGGAGGCACTGAGGTAGAGAACACTGCTAACTTGAATTGGCTGGGTAGAAGATGACTCACAGGTGACTTTTAATCAGGCAGACTGGCACAGGTCACAGGAGAAATAATGACAGCACGCAGGAACTGCAGAACAAGGTAGGACTGGCTAAAACTCATGTTTCTGAGCACCGGAGAAACACATACTCTGGACGTCAGACAATCTCACCAGCAGGAAGTATAGGGCTGGCTGCAGCACAGTCCAAAATTCAAATAGGGGTGCCACACCAACTTACACTGAGACCGAGCTGGAGATGTTTGGCATGCATTTGGAAGGGCAGGTGGTGTAGCTACCCTATTTGAATTTTGGACTGCGCTGCAGTCCCATCTCTGGAGCTGCCACTGGTGATATATATAGTTGGAGGTTCCTGTGTAGACAAAGATATACTACAATCTTGAGGAAGTCGAGACATGCTGGAATGCTGGTTCCTTAAGGCCTTAATAGGTTTAGATTTAGATGATTGTTTTACTGCAAGGCAGGACCTCCAGAAGGCTCAGCAATCACAAAGTCTGAACTCCCAAACCTCCTAAAGACAGAAAGGACAAAGTAATCTAGATTATAGAGAATGGGGTCATTGTATCTAATGAAGGGCTCAGCCCATTTCTTAGCTTCTCCTTTAAATGCTGAAAGCAGGAAACTAATTAGTTCATCTTGAGAAAAAGATGGAGGATGCTCCTGGCACTGGTGTTAGGCTCTGCAGATCATTTTTTAATTACCATTGAGACACTGCATTTAATCCTGTCTGTTTGCTGATCACATGAGTTCAGTAATTAATTGTCTGCTTGTGTGCAGTATCAGCTGCTCACTAATTTATTTGTTAGTGTGCATATGCCAGCTGCTCACTGGTCTGTCATTAGGGAGGCTTACAAGGCTTCCTTTGATTGGACTTTGTATCTGTTATATTCCAACCAGCCCTGCAATCCTTGCCGGTGATAGTTTCTCGTGCTTCTGGTTGTTCCAATCTCCTGATTCTCAGTCGAGTTCCTGTGCCAGTTTAATGTATTTGTTTGCTGCCTTTTGTACCATCCAGGTGGCGCAGTCTGCATTCCACCTGCTCGTGTCACTTGTGTCATCTAGGCGGCCCGGTGTGCTTCCTCCTCTTGAAGCACCAGTCTAGCTCGGCGGCTTGTGTCAACCCGGCGACATAGGCTGCAACTCAGCATTCCTGGTGCGCAATCCTGTGCATCGACGCCAGTGTCATCCCGGCGGCATTGGTAGCAACTCTGTGTTCCCAGTGCGCAAACCAGCGCACCATCGCCAGTGTCATCCCAGCGGCACTGGTAGCTACTCAGCGTTCTATGTGTGCAAATCTGTGGACTGTTGCTAGTGTCATCCAACACCCCAAAGTTTGGCTCTCCCCTCTAGCCCACCAATTCATGCAAATCAGCCCTCAAGGCTGTTTACACCTGGTCTAACCAAGTCTAACCCTCAGTCCTTAACAACTGTTACATTAGAGCCCAAAATTGTTCCACTTTCCCATCAAAGATAAGGCAGTCAGAGTCCTAGTCAGGCATGAGAGATTGAGGACTCCTAGCTGGGGTCGGTACTTCAGACACCTCTTCTGAGGTCGGTACGCCAGACTCCCTTCCTGGGACTGGTACCTCGGACACCTCTACAGAGATCAGTACATCGAACACCGCTCCTGGGGTCAAGACAACTTCTGGGGTTTGAACATTGGTCATACTTTCTGTACCCATAGTCGAGGTCAAGATATTTGTTCAATATCGAAGGTTCTTCCTACAATAGAAGAAACTGAACCCTTGTTGGTATGAAGCAAGTTTTTATTTAAGTGGTTCCCAAATTTGAGATTTGGTCCTCTAGCAATAGGACCCCAATTATAAATAACTGTGCAACTGTTTAATAACTGTTCCTTTTGGGGAACCTCAGCACCTTTGTCAGAAGTTACGGAGTCTGCGGCATTAAGAGGCTTACAAGGCAAGTTGCTGACTTGAAGCCTAGGACTTTGAGGCTGGTCATCTTTCCTGGGCTTGCATAAGATACAGTCTCCAATATAATGATCAGTGCTCCCACAGTACAAACAGAGGCAATTATTCCTATGCCGTTACCAATTGGCTTCAGAGAGCCTGGGTCATAGGTAACTCTGATGTCCTCTTTCCTTCTGCACAGAAGATGGAATTGCAGAAGTAGGGGGAACAGAGTCCGTCACCTCTTTAGTTTCTGCTGGGAAGGATGGAATGTTTTTAAAGTCTGGTAAACTCCCCAAAAATTATTGTACAAACAAATTAGAACTATACAACAAATTCTGCAACTCTTTGGTCTTCAAATGAAATTCCAGTAACAACTCGGGATTCATCATTTCACAAGACTGAGGGTTTCTTCAACAGTTTCCAATAGGGTGCCATCCATTTTTTCTCCCTAGATGGACTTTTGCTATGACCAGCTGTGTCCAATGAATTCTGGGAGGTTTGAGTTATCATCTGCTGCAGCACATCCAAACGAGATGACAATCCTAGGAAGGTTTGTAGCAGCAGCGTCTGCATACTCTCTAGGTTCAGGATTTTTTTTGCTAGTCCCAAATTAGGATTCATGACTGAGGTCTGACTAGGCAAGCCCTGGACAGGATTAAACAGGACTGAGACCATATTGAGAACATTCCAGTAGTGTCTGTATTTTGGCCGGTGATAATGTTAAGGTTCACACAAAGTTGTGTAAGACCTCTAGAGCCAAGGAGAGGATTTTCCATCAATAACAGCCACACGTTGTTCCTTTAGTGATTTATACTCACACCGGTACTTAGATGGCCACCTGGATTTAAGCCTCCAGCAGTAGAGGCTTACACAACCGACAAACTGCAGGACTGCTGACTAGAAACAAAGCAGAGCTGAGGGGTGACAGTCCCTCCACTACTGGAACTAGCCTGAGTGAGGCTGCAGACAGATGATTATTTGTACAGATGCGAAGGAGAGGCAGCTGGTTAGGTTAGGCTACAAGGGGGAGGGTTAGGGTTAGCATGCTGGGTGGAGGGTTAGGTTTAGGCTGCTGGAGTGGAAGGTTAGATTTACTCTGTAGGGAGGGGTTGTGATTAGGGTTAGGGTTAGTGTTAGGATACTTACTTGAAGGTGTCAGCATTCTCACCTAGTCAGGATTGAGGCATCGGGATTCTGAGCACTGAGGAACCTAAGCGCCAGCATCCCGTAACCAACCCCTCTCTCTGTATCCTCAAAAACAGATTTGTATCCTCAAAATACTTCTAGGGGGTAGATGTACTAAAGCTAATAAAATAGACAAGTAGTGGTGTTCTAGCATGCAATAGAGAAATTATAGCGACAATCTGACTGGTTGCTATGGGCAACACCACCATTTCTCTGTTTTAGAAGCTTTAGTAAATCTATCCATAGAAAACATTTCAGCATTTGGTTGAATACAAGAAAGCTGATTCTAAGTTAGAAGCAAAGAAAAAAAAAGTAACTTTGCATCTTGATTTAACCATGTAGCATTGCAGGTGGGGCAGATATAACATGTGCAGAGAGATTTAAACTGGCCATACATGCTACAATTATCGGGGCGATCCGCCCAATATCCGTGGATCTCCCCGATAATTGTAGCCTGTATGCTGGCAAACAGAGTGTTAAATATTGCTCAGTTGGGCATGCCGGATTGTCTGCAATGCCCATCCAATGCAATATTTATGGGGTAAACTGTCAGCTGAATCGGGCAGTGTATGCCCAGCCGTGGCCGGCAGAAAGACATTTCCTGTGTTCCTTCCCATAGAGGGAACAGGGAAATGTCTCCTCCCCGGGGGCGGAGCACAGATGTAGGGCTAATACACTGTGAGAGAAATCTCACAGTGTATGCTGCTGACATCTGCGGCTGGCAGGCTGCCAGATAAAATGTCTGTCGGTCTGAAAGGAATTTTATCTGGCCGTGTATGGCCAGCTTTGGATGTGAGAGGGGAGTGTCCAATCTCAAATCTAACTTGCAGTGTAAAAATAAATCTGTCCAGCATTTGTGGACTACATGTAAAAGTACACTGTATGCAAAAAATATGAAATGTATTTGCATCCCTTGCGTTACAGCATGGATTGTCCAAGTACAAAGTTACTTTGCTTCCTGCTCAGAATCAGCCACAGGGGCTTTAGAAATATTCCAGTTTGACAGAATATTTGGGCAACTGAATCTGATACTGACTGATTTCCCAGTGGTTGCCTCTGGTAGAAAAAAGTCCTGTTTAGCTTTATTATGGAAATGAGAGCTCATTGTGATTTGGGCCTGATGAAGACTTGTATGGTAATGCTGCCACAGCTGCGCTTTTTGCAGCTGTGTATGTGCCAAAATATACTAATGCAACAACGGGCAGGACTTGTACTGAGATGCCCACCTGAGCCATTGCAGGTGTCCACAACTACGTACACGTACACAGCATCAGATGCAGATCATGCAAACATCGACTTACTCAGTGAGTCTATGGTTTATAGGCCTGATTCAAAGATGTACCGTTAACCTGATGGTTAATGCACGTCTCCGATGGTAAGTGGCGTGCACTTGCAAGGGACCCATTCTGCGCATGAGCAGAACAGGTCCTGCGATAACACACGGAGTTCCCCCAAGCCTTTGCCCGATTGACAGGCAGAAGCACATGGGGGGCGGGGACAGCCTGTGTTCTCGGAAGTGATTTTCTGGAAGTGCTGTGGCCAGGTTCTGCGTCTATGGACACAGACTTACTGGCCTCACAAGCTGCCAGGACACAGTCAGGCATGTGGTAAGCTTCAGCTACCACAACCTGGCCAATTGTTCTGGTGTTGATCCTTGGCTGCGACAATGCAAATGCAGCAAGGATGTGTCCATCTCCTAAAAACACCTCCTTCATGCATTTGCATTTGAAATGGACAGAATTGCAGAGCAGCTTGTGTGCAGCTCTGCAATTCCATCTATCTCTGAATCAACCCTTTTGACAGCTGTAGCTGAGACGCTGGAGCCATGTTTCTTACGTACAGGATCACAGACGGCTGGTACATGCCCCAAAATGTTTGTGACACATCAATCACTTGCTAATAAATCCTCAGGGCAAGCATATTCGCAATCCAATCGCTGCGCGTGCTCATTGCTGCAATGAGTCGCCCAATAATTGCTCAACTGTGTGAACATCAGCATACAACCCTGAGTCAGGCCCTTGGTGTTTGCCAGAATTTGAACAATCCTAAATTATAGTAAGAATGTAGTGCATCACTTGCAATTGCAAGAAACACTTTAATAATGCACCAGCTGCATGATTGCATATGGTCTCATAGGAATATTCATCTCACCAGACCAAATTAAAATAGTAATTCATTTTATGATAAATATACAGTAAATCAATATTGTCAATTTAAATACAGTCAGGTGCATAAATATTGGGACATTGTCAGAATTTTAATATTTTGGCCTCTATTCACCACCACAATGGCTTTCAAATGAAACAAGCAAGATGTGCTTTAACTGCAGACTTTCAGTTTTAATTTGAGGGTAATTACATCCAAATCAGGTGAACGGTGTAGGAATTACAACGGTTTCAATATGTGCTTCCCACTTTTTAAGGGGCCAAAAGTAATGGGACAACTAAACAATCCTAAATCTAACTTTCACTTTTTAATACTTTGTTGCGAATCCTATGAAGTCTGCAACTGAAAACTGAAGTCTGCAATGCATAGACATCACCAGACGCTGGGTTTCATCCCTGGTGATGCTCTGCCAGGCCTCTACTGCAAATGTCTTCAGTTCCTGCTTGTTCTTGGGGCATTTTCCCTTCAGTTTTGTCTTCATCAAGTGAAATGCATGCTCAATCGGATTCAGTTCAGGGGATTGACTTTGCCATTGCATAACATTCCACTTTTTAGGCCTTAAAAAACTCTTTGGTTGCTTTTGCAGTATGCTTCGAGTCATTGTCCATCTGCACTGTGAAGCGCCGTCCAATGAGTTCTGAAGCATTTGACTGAATATGAGCATATAATATTGCCAGAAACACTTCAGAATTCATTCTGCTGCTTTTATCAGCAGTCACATCATCAATAAATACAAGGGAACCAGTTCCATTGGCAGCCATACATGCCCACGCCATGACACTACCACCACCATGCTTCACTGATGAGGTGGTATGTTTTGCATCATGAGCAGTTCCTTTCCTTCTCCATACTCTTCTCTTCCCATCACTCTGGAACAAGTTGATCTTTGTCTCATCTGTCCATAGGATGTTGTTCCAGAAATGTAATGGCTTTTTTAGATGTTTTTTGGCAAACTCTAATCTGGTCTTCCTGTTTTTGAGGCTCACCAATGGTTTACATCTTGCGGTGAACCCTCTATATGCACTCTTGTGAAGACTTCTCTTGATTGTTGACTTTGACACATATACACCTACCTCCTGGAGAGTGTTTTTGATTTGGCCAACTGTTGTGAAGGGGTTTTTCTTCACCAGGGAAATAATTCTTCGGTCATCCACCACAGTTGTTTTCCGTGGTCTTCCGGGTCTTTTGGTGTTGCTAAGCTCTCCGGTACGTTCTTTCTTTTTAAGAATGTTCCAAACAGTTGATTTGGCCACACCTAATGTTTTTGCTATCTCTCTGATGGGTTTGTTTTGATTTTTCAGCCTAATGATGGCTTGCTTGCTCTCATATTGAGAGTCGACAGCAACTGATTCCAAATGCAAATGTCACACCTAGAATCAACTCCAGACCTTTTACCTGCTTAATTGATAATGAAATAATGAGGGAATAGCCCACACCTGTCCATGAAATAGCTTTTGAGTTGATAGTCCCATTACTTTTGGCCCCTTAAAAAGTGGGAGGCACATATAGAAACGTTGTAATTCCTACACCGTTCACCTGATTTGAATGTAATTACCCTCAAATTAAATCTGAAAGTCTGCAGTTAAAGAACATCTTGTTTGTTTCATTTCAAAGCCATTGTGGTGGTGAATAGAGGTCAAAATATGAAAATTCTGACAATGTCCCAATATTTATGCACCTGACTGTATGTAAAAAAAAAGGAGCACACATGACAAATTCTATTTATTAGAAATGATAAGATTTCTAGCTACAGTATTAAATGTTTGCACACAACATTCTGTAGACATACTGTAAGAGGATACTAACAGCATCCTAGCTTTTAGAAATATGGTCCCTGTCACTGCAGGTTACGTCAGAAAGTTTTTAATTGAGATAGGCAACCCAATGAATCAAGTCTAGAGGTGCTACAATTAGAGCCTATGATTATTTATATGAAGTCTGAGTAGCCTTATGAAACAATCTGCCAAAAAGGAAGTAATCAGAATACAGGCATTCATTACATAGTCTTACATTTGATTAACTCCTTCCAAAAGTATTATATTTTCAGTACTGTGGTACAACTTTCCTTGAGACAAGAACCACTGCACAGAGCACTTTCAGGCTAGGTGAAAAAGAAAAGTTTTACCGAATTCAGTAGGCAGAGATGGCACTGAGGCCAGAACAGAGGCAAGAATAGGAAGGGCTCCTCTGCTTGCACCCACTCATGACTAACACTAGCCAGCTGCGTATCACTATATATTGTATTTGTATTTACAAGCAGTATCCACATATTTGCAGCATGACTTCAAAGCATGAATTTGTCCATCCATTGAAATGTGTACCTCTTTCTTAATTGTGGGTCCAACAAATAATTATTATCCGACAAAGAAACCATTGTCAAGGAAATAATAAATAACAGGTAACAATGAAAAAGTTAGTATTACATGACCATGGTTTTATTAAAGTAGCATGTAGATAGTTTCATACTCATTCTTCTTGGTTTATAAAAGTAGAAATATTTAAGTGCTTCTTAAAAGAGCTCGGGAAACCTCCTGCAACATCATAATATTCACAGTAATTATCACGGTTAATTTAATGTTTCATTGCCGCCAATCACTGTGTGTAGTACCTGATGCCTGTGAAATGGATGTCTATGTAGTGTTGCACAGGAGCCAAGGATCGTTGTTGGGGAGGAAGAAGAGAATGTTTGTGGAGGTGGATTTAGTAGATTGCTAGCAGGCATACAGAAGTCTATACTCTGAGAGGTGGTGAAGGATGGGTATTAACTAAATGACACTTATATGACCATAGCAGATCTGAGGAAAGCAAAGTAAGAGGAATGAGAAGGAAGTATAGGAAGAATAAGAGAAGAAAAGGTAAATCAAAGAGACAATTAAGACAGGTTTGGAAAGAAACAAAAGGAAGCAATAGATAAATATGACCTGAGAAACAAAGAGAGGGAGGGAAAGTGGAAGAATATATGTACAGCAGATTGGTGGAGGTGTGTTATAGCCAGTAAATGGGGTATTAGATGGAGGGTGGCAGAATGATGTGGATACAGGATAGGATGATGGGTGTTTCATTCAAGACTGAGTGATAAAATAGGTGAAGTGATAGTTGTGTCAAACAACTATTTATTGTAAAGAGCTGAAAATGGGAATGGGTTCAGCCACACAGGTGGTCATTCCCTGGTACCTGGTAGATGCCAGGCTTAGAACAGGTATGGCTGGGTTCCATTGCATAATTTGGTTAGGGGCCAGGCAATCTATCTCTAACCTATGGGCTTACTTACCGACCTTTGGGGGGCAAGAGGGCGTGATGCGGCAGAAGTGCGGACAAGCTGATACAAATACTTCCACCTGAGAATGTTGAGGAGATTGATGTGCACAACACATATGGGCCAGCAACATTCTGGTGATTAGAGTTATACATTTAATATTTTTTTAAATTGTTATTTAAAATGTAAATATAGATTTAGTGTATCATAAATATGTGCAAATCAATGCAAACAGAATGACAAATGAAAGTACTTAAAAAATGCCATAGCTACAGTAGTATAAATAATTCATACATTTGTCTATCTGTACATTTAAGAAGCAAAAATAATGTATTACATTATTGGACAACATTTCTTTCTACATGAATAAACTATACAACAGGGTTAAAGAAAAAATTCTGCTAAACGTTACAATGTCATCTTTATTGCTTTAGGCTAATCTGAACTATTTGATGGCACTTCTCACTTAACTATTATTTACTCAATGTTATTGTGGTTTGGGTTAAAAATAAGACCAATTAAATTAATTTGAGTATTAATTAACTTTGTATTGCAACCACATAGCCTGCATCTATGTGCCAACTATTTTATTTATTAACATCTATTTATATAGCACACATATATTTCACAGTCCTTTACAGAGAACATTTAGGGCTCTCTTTACTACAATCCGCATTTTGAATGCAGATTGTAGTGTGATATTACCTACTGAATTCGCATTGCGAATTCAGGCAATATCACAGGGATTTACTACAAATCCCTTGCAGGGACAGAGGGACAGAGGGCCTAATTCAGACCCGCTCGCAAGCGGGTCGATGTTGGCCAAGTGTGCATGTGCATGACGGAGGCGGCTTTGTCATGCCAAGCCGTCGTTATGGGTCTCGCACCAAAGGGGGCGTGCTGTCGATGGTGATTGGCAGCATGCCCCCTTTGGTGGGCGTGCCGGGGACGTGGCTGCCCAGACGGAGGCGTTCCCATGGGAACGGCTGCCGGCCCCACTGACATCACTAGATAGAGCCAAAAGCACTCCAGGGCTTGCGGCAATGAGACCCTACCGCAAGGGTCTTGTCGCAAGCCCGATGGTCGTGATGGTCTTGACCATCGCGACCATCATTTTGGCCGCTCGCTATAGCTGTGGTTGGTCACCCACAGCTATGCGAGCGGCCAGGAGGACGGCCCTGATTCAGAGTGAGCGCTCTGTCAGAGCGTCTGGCTCTGAATCAGGGCCAGAGCTTGCAATAAAGCTCTGTCCTTGTGAATCCTCTCCGCACACTTATCACAGAATTTTTTGCAAAAAATACCATGACAAGTGCCGATGCATGCGCCGACCGGCCGTCGCTAAGCCCCACCCACCGCATTCGCGACCCCCTCCCTTAATTACACTTACCTCCGGTGATTGGTGCTCCTGTGATGTCCTCTGTGGCTCCGGTCAGTTGACATCCCATCTTACACTGGGACCTGGTCAGGTGACGACCGGGCCCCAGTGCAGGATGGAAGACCAGCTGACTGGAGGGAGGACATCACCAGGAGGCCTGATCACCGCTCCCTGGACTCAGGTAAGTTTTTTTTTTTTTACTATTTTTTTTCTTTTTTTTACAGTGTATCAGCGTGTGGTCTGCTTAGGACCAGCTCCGGGCTCTGCTCTGTCCGTTAGAGCAGAGCAGGAGTCCGGTAACTGGGGGAGACCCTGGATAACGCCACCATTATTATCACAGGGCTTTCCCCGGTATTTTTTCATAATTTATTTTTAGTAACTTTGGCCAGATCACATTTCCCATTACAATTATGGGAAATGCGATCTGCTTACTAAAAATAAGTGATAATTAGGGCTTGGAGCAGAATTTTACGAATTCCACTCCAATAGCCCTGTAGTAACTTTAGGTGATACTAAATAATGTGAAAAGGGTGTGAAAACACCCTTATTCACTATATTTTAGAAGTAAATAGGAAAGAAGAAAGAAAACTCTCTTTTTGGGGGCACTCTAATATACAATACAATGTGTGTATCAAAAATCCATAAATTCTAATAACTAACTTTTATTGATTATGCATTAAAAATATGTTTGCAGGTATAGACCCGCTAAAACCCAAACAGTGTTACAGCCAAAAAGGCAGCAGTAATATAAGTAAATGAAAAAAAGCAGACAAACAAACACGCAAGTAGACAATACAAGGACACAAAACGTAAAACTGATTGCAATATCACAAGTATTGTGAAGCCAAGTGAAATATAGTGGTCAAGTGACCTGATAATATTGTAATAGCACAATAGCTAGTCTAGGAGACATGCAGCAAGCATCACTAACATTGGATAGACTCTAATTAATAAATGTACATACATATATAGACTTTAAAAAGAGATTTTTGCGGTATATGTACAAACCACGGTATATGTCCTATACAAAGGGACCAGTTTGAAATACCAACATCATCTGGAATGTATCCATATATAAATAAATAACTCAGGTCTTTGAGGATCCTTCATCAGCTGCCTCAAGGGTTACCCCAGGTACAAGTAGACAGAGCAGTATAGACAAATAGTATGTGAAGTTAGACTACTCCCTTATGTGGGTTTATCTAATCAGCAGCTGCAGCATGTCATTATAATTATAATATATCAGTAAATGACACGTGAGCGTACTGTATAGCTATCCCAGGGGTGTGAATAAGTACAATGAGCATCTACTTTCAGACCTGACTAAAAAGACGGTCCTGGTGTATATATAGTGCAGGAGCCTCTTATGGCCAGACTCCAATGAGAGTGCCCATGGAAGTAAATAGACAATTGTATATAACAAGTTTAATGAAATAACAAAGCATGAAATCGGATTATATGCTGCTGCCAGTCACATACCATAGGGCAGTGGTGACTGGTGAGAAGCACAAATCACATATGCAATGATAAGAAAACAAAGATAAAGTATAGCAACAATGGGAATAGTGTTTTACTTATCTTAGGAGGGCACGTGCATCACATACACTCATAAGCTATATCCATACACTATATATAATTCTCTATATTTATTAGAATCACAGTGCACCTAATGTCACATATCAGCACTATCTTTCCAGTTCACACAAACATTTTCACATACACTTATTTAACAATTGTACATATAATCTATCTTATGGTAATTTCCTTCACTTTTAGTAATACTTTCGTAATACTTTCCTAGTACTTACAGTATGCATTCACTCATTCATTTTTATCAACACAACCCTATTTTTAATACTATCTATATATTTACTTTTTCACACTTTCATTTATTATTATTTTTATCTTTATAACACTATTAGTACATTTTACATCACTATCACTATATTCACATTCTATTATTACTATCACTATTTTTATTTATTTTTCATATTTTTATATAATTTTTCTATTTACCTCCATCAGTATTTATATATAATTTTTCTATTATTATTATTATTATTATTATTATTCTCTTGCTTACAAATTTAGATTCATATTTATTTTTATTTTTAATTTTTGGCATTACAGGTGTCTTATATATGATATAGATTATCCCTCTATTACAGCTATAATGTTTAGGCTATTTATTTATTAATAATCTCCACACTTAAATATGTGTGGTTAACTGCACTTTCATTTTTCAGCGCTTGCTGGACTATGTTTTTAATATACAGCATGCAGTCTCGTTTCCCATGCTATTATTCTAAATGCACATCATCCTGAGTGTTAATAGATACCTCCCTCCCTGATGACTCATAGGTTTCCTTTTAACAACTGGCCAATAGAAGGACACATCAGTTCAACCTATCAGTGAACGCATTACATTCATTACACAGGGCATCCGCCCTCTGATTGGCTGTTACACGGAGTAAATACTACCTGTGTAATCCAAACTCACCAGCATCTGACTGAGGAAGCAGAGTGAAACGCGCGTCTTGGACCCGTGAGTCCCGCTGTGTACAGGCGGGACTCATTGCAGCAGCACACGTATAGGCACCACGTGAGGCAGGTCCTCTTCATGTGATATCGGCTCTCCTTATGAGGACACCCAGGTACTTCCCACTTTCTCTTCCTATTTCTAGCACAAGTGGCGACTATTTATTACATGAGAGAGCAGGGGACCCTGCTATACCGTTGGGCAACAGAGCGCTGCTCACCCTGTATTAGTCCCATTGTTGCTATACATAAATTTTTTTTTATATCAATAGTGACAAAAGGGGGCGTGCTGTCAATCAACATCGACAGCACGCCCCCCTTGGTGCGAGACCCGGAGCGACAGCTTGGCTGTCGCAGTCCAGGTCTCGCGCATGTGCACGACGGAGCTCCCTCCATCGTGCGCATGCGCAGTGGGGCAACATCGACCTTTTTGCGAGCGTCCTTTGCTCGCGAACGGGTCTGAATGACCCCCATATACCACAAAAATCTCTTTTTAAGGTCTATATATGTATGTACATTTATTAACTAGAGCCTATCCGATGTTAGTGATGCTTGCTGCATGTCTCCTAGACTAGCTATTGTGCTATTACAATATTATCAGGTCACTTGACCACTAAGAGTGATAATTTTATCACCATTGATATAAAAAAAATTTTGGGAACTTTTGTAATATTTCACTTGACTTCACAGTACTTGTGATATTGCAATCAGTTTTACGTTTTGTGTCCTTGTATTGTCTACTTGCGTGTTTGTTTGTCTGCTTTTTTTCATTTACTTATATTACTGCTGCCTTTTTGGCAGTAAGACTATTTGGGTTTTAGTGGGTCTATACCTCCAAACATATTTTTAGTGCATAACCAATAAAAGTTACTTATTAGAATTTATGGATTTTTGATACACACATTGTATATTAGAGTGCCCCCAAAAAGAGAGTTTTCTTTCTTCTTTCCTATTTACGTCCATATTTACACTCTCAAGGGGAGCACCTCCACACGTGATACTTTTTGATACCCGTGTTAGGGTGCTATTTCAATAACCATGGATAAATTCATATGTATATTATCTGGATATTATTATTATTCATTAAAAAATTAGATCCTGTGCTCAAATTACATTTCCCCATTCTCCCTTCCCTTGGTTTCACTTTATTTTAGTAAAAATAATATTAATAAATAGAGACCTTCCTATCATTCACATTAGCCTCTGACCCAGGGGTATAATTACTAAGGTGCGGGTTTAAAGAAGTGGAGATGTTGCCCATAGCAAGTAAGCAATCAGATTCTAGCTATTGTTTTCTAGAACAGGGTTGTCAATTTCTCCAACTGTTGTGGGACTACATATCCCAGCATGCCCTGCCACAGTTTTAACATGCCCTAAAAGCAAAATGGTGGCAGTGCATACTGGGATGTGTAGTTCCACTGCTGCTGGAAAGCTGCGAGTTTGACACCCCGTTCTAGAATGTGCTAGATAAATGATAAGTAAAATCTGATTGGTTGCTATGGGCAACACTTCCACTACTATAAACCTGCACATTAGTAAATATACCCATTACAATCTATATTCCTTACCACAAACACACTAGGGTTAATTTTTGTTAGAAGCCAAATAATTTACCTGTATATTTAGGGAGTGTGGGAGGAAACTAGAGTACATTGAGATAACCCATGCAAGCACAGGGAGAGCTTACACTTTCCTCACAGTTAGGGCCTTCATGGGGATCGAACCCAAGTCCTCAGTGCTGTGAGGCAGCAAGCCATTAATTGTTCACTGTCCCACATTTAGGTAGGCCAAGTCTCAGTTGAGCTAACAATCAGTAGAGACCCCTAGGCATGATGTCATGATACCATTGGTTAAGGGGTCGTGCACGTGAACTGATTCTGTTGGATCGGATGACAGTGGATAATGTTGCAAATCATTTGCAAATCAGCCATGGCTCTGCCCATGCAATAATCCACGACAGAGTTGGGTTTCGAAAGGTTTGTGTGAGATGTGTATGAAACAACTCACGGAAGAACACAAACAGAAGCGTTTGGACATGTGAAAACAAAATTTGGACCGATACTCTAAGGAAGATGAAAGTTTCTTAAAAAGAATCATTATTGGTGATGGGACATGGATTCATCACTACGAGCCTGAGAGTAAACAGCAGAGTATGGAATGGAAACATCCTCACTCGCCGACCAAGAAAAAGTTCATAAGTCAACCATCAACTGGAAAATTGATGCTTACAGTTTTCTGGGATTCTCAAGGGCCAGCATTGGAACATTAACAGGAAACAGGTTCAACAATCAACAGATGCTCAATGAAGAACTGAAGCCTAAAATTCAAACAAAACAAGGGTGTTGTGTTGTTGCATGACAATGCACGTCCGCACACCGCTGTTCATGGGTGGGTATGAAATCCCGGCTGTCGGGATGCCGCTGGTTAGAATACCGACAGCGGCATCCCGACAGCCAGATCCCGACACCCATAGGAAGTAATGGTAAGTATATTTCTAACCCCTATCCTAACCCCTACCCCTATCCTAACACTAACCCACCCTCCCCAGTGCCTAACCCTAACCTCCCCCCCTAGTGCCTAAACCTAACCTTTCCCTGCCCGCACCCAAAACCTAACACTCCCTCTCCGGTGCCTAAACCTAACTACACCCCTAGTGCCTAAACCTAACCTCCCCCTCCCCGCACCCTAATCCTAGCACTCCCTAACCGGTGCCTAACCCTAACCCCGCTACCTAACCCTATCCTCCCCTGAACACCGATACTTACCTTCGGGATTCCGGCGGTCAGGATACTGGTGCCGACATCCCGACCTGTCGGGATTTTGGCACCGGTATTTACACCGTCGGCATCCTGCACGACGGGATGGAGACTACATCCCCTGGTCATACTGTTGGCACTCTCCAAAAACTTTGTTTTGAGGTGTTAAAGCATCCTCCCTATAGTCCTGATCTTGCCCCATCGTACTATCACCTGTTTGGTCCCCTGAAAGAAGCCCTAAGAGGACAAAATTCAAGATTCAAGAGAAGACAGCAGTGCATTTGTGGCTCGCAGCTCAGCCTAAAACATTTTTAATGAGGGAATACGAAATGCAATGATCTGCGATTTGTCAAAAGCGACGACTTTGGAGATTTTTGAAGCGGGATTTAAAAAAAGTGTTGTTTTTTTATGGGACAAACCAGCCTGGTCTTGTCTTTTAAAAAAAAAAATTGTGGATTATTACATTGCCCCAAGAATTCTACTTTTTTTTAATCTGCAACATCAAGTGAAGCTTGGACCACATTGGAACAAAAGTATGGTAAGGGCATTTTTTAAATATACAGTCCGGGCCCTGTATGTGCGATTACTTGCGATATATGTTTTTGGGAATGAGCGACCTGCAAAAGTATTTGAGGGTTTTTTTATATATATTTTTTTTTTTTTAGAAAATGATGATGCTTTATATCATTTTATGCAATAGTAAGCATTTCATTGATAATAGTTAGAGGCACAGACTAGATTTTCCTCATTTCTGTGTGTGCTAAACAACAAATAATCATCTTGAAGATTTCAAACAGATGGAAACAGTGTCCTTCCGCACCGCACTGCAGTATACATATCACTTCATTAGGATGAATGGGAAGCAGCTGTTTAATTCTTTTGTCTTTACAGAACATATTAACCCTTCATGTACAATAGGTGATGAACAATGTGCAGACAGTTCATGTATAGTTTGTTTAAGTTAAAAAGTCCCATCTAAAACATTTTTAGAAACTGAGCAGCTGTTCAGCATTTTGTCAGATGAGGTGATCTGTGTATAACAAAACACATCAAGGGAAGATCGCAACATGTGCGTGATGCAGATTATAATGTTTTATTTCTGTAAAATAACAAGAGAAACAAACTTACATGTAACTACTAACATATTGTTTTCAACTAAACTACATTTGGGCTTTTGCTTGAGGCCGATTCTTGAGGCTGTGACTGGTCAATGTAAATATTTGTGTTGTAGTGTGAGAGCAATATGAAGGCTTAAGGTGCCCATGCAGGGTGCGATGCACCGTGTAAGGCGACTGCTGATCCCCGCAGACCGCACGATATGCCGGCTTCCCCCTCCTTCATCTGAATGGGATCGTACATCGCAGCCCAGATCAGATGGTTTAGCAGGAAAACCTGGGATGCGATGTACGACCATGCGGGAGTGCGCAGCACGATATCAGGTATGATATCGTGCCCATACATGGCACGATATAGCACCTATATCGTGCCGATCTGTCGGATCGGCACGTATATATCGTGCAGTGTATGGGGGCCTTAACACATAGGACTTTGCTTTACACACGAGTCGCATGTAAAGTGTAGTCACTGCTGGCAGCTGTGGAATCCTAATTTACTACCTTGTGACAGTGTGAGAATCCATACAGCTGATTTGGGGGTTCGTGCATCTGTAAGAGGAAACCATCACTGAAAACTGATTTTATGCCAGTTGCCACACAGTCATCATTAGCATGGGCACCTGCTTAGAGATCCATCTGACCATTTATCCGATGACTTGCACATGTGCAGTAGGTATGTCCCTTGGTATAAGGGGAGGGCATTACTTTCCCGGAGACCCGCGCATGCGCAGTAGAGAGTTGGGGGCTTGCATTGATGGCCTGATTCAGAGATGTACTGTACGCTCATCTGAGGATGAACGAGCATCTCAAATGGTTAGGGGTCTGCACATGCGCAGGACCCATTCTGCGCATGTCATGTGCAGAACAGGTACTGTGATCTTGCTTGCAGACCCCCCAAGCTGCAGGTGTTTAGAGAGCAGAGCGGAGGCTTGTCTGGACGTCATTTCCAGAAATTGAAGCATGTCGCCTCTGGCCTCTGTTTTCCGGGAGGGACGAGGCGAGGGTCTGCGTTGGCCAGGCACTGTCCAGGCTAACTCCTACAGTCTGGCCAAAGGAGCAACCATTGTCACCATCACCAATGATGGCCACAATTGTGATCCCAGCCTGCGACGTCGCACATCTTCTGCATTTGAATCTGAGATGGACGGATTTGCACAGCCGCTTGAATGCAGCTCTGCAAATCTGTCCGTCTCTGATTCAGGCCCTGAGTCTGCACACAGGCCCTCTCCTGTCTTAAAACGCTCCTGTATTTGTCTGTTAGGATTCGCCACACTCGGTTACTTGTGTTTAGCAACAGCTGCAAGTATCAAACATCCTGGCGCCATCATATTCGGAACGACGGCATAATATATCGTGCCGGGGGATTGCATTCAATGAATTGTTTCTCCTTTACACTATGGGTCTGAATCAGCAGATACAGTATCTATGCAATGCCGATATTTATGTAGTTGAACGATAATCGTCCAACTGACCATGCGCTTTAGCCGCAATGCTCATGCACTACAATTGAAATTGAATCAAATGTGACTACGATTGTACTGAGGATTTAAGTGATTGACAGACAGGGACCATTTTGTAGGAAGTAACAGTGAATGATGGCAAAGACGTGGGCACATGGCGACTACCTCAATGACGACAGCACATCACCTCCTCAATGGGGAGAAGACAATTCAGCGCAATGTTGAATATCGCCGGGAAGGAGTCCATGGAGCTACTCAATTGACTGCACTGATTAGTCCGACTAGGAGGATTTCTGCTCTCACCCTCCTGAGGTGAGAACAGAAATCTGATTAAAGTGCCATTTTCCAATTAAGCATGGCACTAACAGCCTCGGAGGCATCACTTTAGTTAGAGAATGCCGGTTCTCGCGACTAACCACCCAGGTTAAGTCGCGAGAACCTGCATTCTCCGACTTACATTGTTAGCAATTGGACTAAATAGCACGCTATATTGAACAGCTCCGGAACCAACCTCCCGGAGATATTCACATCGCACTGAATTGAATTGGCCCCTATTTATAATTTTATATATATATATATATATATATATATATATACAGTATATATAGATATATATCTTTGTATATATCTACAGTTGCGGGGAAGGTTAGGGTTAGGCACCAGGGGAGGGTTAGGCACTAAGGGGGGAGGGTTTGGTTTAGGGTGTGGGGAGGGGGAGGTTAGGTACAGGCATTAGGGGGGAGGTTAGGGTTAGGGTAGGGAGAGGGGGAGAATAAGCATACTGACCAACAAGTGTCAGTATGCTAACCCTGTCGGGATTCTGACCGCAAGGATCCCGACTGCCGGCATCCCACACGACTGCCGGCATCCCATGCCCAACCTGTGTGCGTGGGTGTGTATATATATTTAGCCGGAATTAAAGTCCCTTACTACCTCTGATTATGGTGGTCAATTATTGGGAACTCTTGGTAGTTCCCCTCCATGCGGTACAGGTGTTTTACCTGTGCTGAAGGTGGAGGAGATTGAGGTGGCCAAACAGTTCAGAAGGCTGAGGTCCAGGAAAACACCTGGCCCAGATGGTGTGTCGCCAACTAGCCTGAAGATCTGTGCCGAACAGTTGGCCCCCATTTTTACAATGATCTTTAATAAATCTTTTGAATTATGTGAAGTTCGATCTAATTTTAAGTGCGCTACAATTATCCCTGTGCCTAAGAAATCCTCTATTAAGGGTTTAAATGACTACAGACCAGTCTATTTGACTTCGGTGGTCATGAAAACATTCGAACAATTAGTGATGACCAATCTGAAGTATACTGCATGCCCCTTTTTGGACCCTATGCAGTTCGCTTATCGAGCAAATAGGTCAATTTGGGGCTGCATTACATCCTGCAACACCTCGACTCACCGGGTACATATGCAACGGTCTATTTGTTGACTTCAGCTCAGCGTTCAACACAATTGTTCCAGGAAAACTTTATCCTAAACTAGTTAGTTTGGGGGTTCCAGTTCCTACTTGTTATTGGATTATTATTTTTTTTGAGAACAGGAAGCAGCGGGTGAGGTTGGGGACTTTTACATCTAGTGGACGGACAATTAGTATGGGGGCCCCTCAAGGATGTGTCCTTTCACCTCTGCTTTTTTTCTCTATACACAAATGACTGCACCTCTAGTGAGCCATCTGTGAAACTACTGAAATTTATGGGTGATACTACAATTATAGGCCTCATCAAAGATGGTGAGGTGTCCGCTTATAGAAGGGAGGTTGAACGGTTGGCCCTTGTGTGGTGACAATAATTTGGAGTTAAATCCACAGAAAATGATGGAAATGATAGTTGATTCCAGGAGGCAACCGCCTGTGATGTCTCCTGTTGCTATCAGCGATACGGTGGTGTCTGTGGTGGATTCCGTCAGGTTTTTGGGTACAGTGATTTCCCGGGACCTGAAATGGGCGTCTAACATAGACGCCATTGTGAAGAAAGCCCAGCAGAGATTGTATTCTTTGCATCAGCTTAGGAAGTTTAAGTTGCCACAGGAATTGTTAATTCTTTTTTATTCAACAATAATTCAGTCTGTTCTTTGTACTTCAATCATTGTTTGGTCCTACTATGGAACAGGAGAAGAACAGACTGCAAAAGTTAGTTAGGGCTGCAGAAAGAATTCTTGGTACTGACCTTCCTTCTCTTCAAGAATTATACTTGACTAGGTTCAGTAGGTGAGCTGGTAATATTGCTGCAGATCACGCACATCCAGGTTGTCATCTGTTCCAATTGCTACCCTCTGGCAGGCGTTATAGGTCACAACGGGTAAAATCTTCCAGACATTTGAACAGCTTTTTTCCGCAGGCTGTTACTGTCAAATAGATGAGGCGGGTAGGGGGTGGTAGACAACTGGTATTGTGATATGGTTGTTTGGTATTGTTGGCCTTTTATGTGAGTTTGTATGTATACTTGGCCAATAAAGCTGAATCTGAATATATATATATAAATATATATATATATATATATATATATAATATGAGTGTGTATATATATATATATACAGATAACTACTTTTCTTGCCACTGCTGCTAAGCTATTTGCTGGCAGATTTTAAATATAATTCACATTTTTGTTTACTTACTGACTGTCACAGTCAGAATTGGCTGGGCTTGGCAAGTCAGTGCGGGCTCCCGAGTCCTCCTGTGTAGTGTGTGTGCAGGCAGACTGCTGCAGACGCCGGAGAGGGGGCGGACCACGAATGGGGCTGTAGGCGGAAGCCCTCAGTGGTGACTGGTGGGCTCCGCAAAGGCTTATGGGAGAAGTTGCTGTGGCTAGGAATGCACGGCAGCTCCCCCGGCGGCCATTTTTTGTTTATTTTAGTGAGTTGCCCAATCGGAGCTGAGCTCCTGTTGCGTCAGCCCAGCCAGTAGCAGTTGAACATGGGTGAGTGAAGGAAGGGCGTTGGCCACCAAAGGGAACACAGGGGCCGGCCCAGCGGGAACCATCCCAGTGGCCCAATCCGCTCCTGAGCACAGCAGATGGGGTGATGCAATGACCGACGGCAGTGACCAACAAATTGGGCATGCACACTATATGTTGTGTACAATATATATCGGTCTGATCTGCTTTGGAACGATGGTGCTGGTCACGTAAGAGACCCTGGCCTCATCCCTCCCAGAATGGAGAACAGCTACGCCCCCGCTCTGCCCCCTGAATGCAGCAGCATGTCTATTATGCTGCAACTTGGGGGGGGGTCTGCAATCAACATTGCAGGACCTATTCTGCATATGCAAAGAACGGATCCTGCACAGGTGCAGATCCCTAACCATTTGGGATATATTTTCATCATCGAATGAACATACATCTCTGAATCAGGCCCACCAAACGCAAAGCTGGATTAAGGATTTGGGAGACCCTAAAGTCTACAATTAAAATCAGTGTCATCACCCCTAGATTCACCCCTGAGTTCAGATTTATTGTTTGCAAAAGAATAATAATAGGGAGGAGATGATGGTGTGATTAAGGAATGGAAGTGTACACGAGAGAAGAGAGCCATGCTTTTGAGAGTTTACAATGTATAGGGGAGGTTTTGCCAAACACAGGTGACACAGAAAGGTAAATCATTGTGCTAGGGCAATAGATGTGGGTTAGGAGGGTAATAAATTATTATTTATTAAAAATGAAGCCACTGATGATTTGCGTATTCTCCAGGTGTGTGCTGGCAAATATATGTGTAAGAAATATGTAAATACTTAAACCCATACTTGCCGATATCCTGGCTGCCCCTTCTGGGAGAGAGCAGCCGTGTCGGCTTAGCAGGGGGCGGGGCCGACAAAAGGGGGCATGGCCGGACAAGGCGTGCCGTTTAGGGGCGGGGATAGGGGTGGAGCCACTCACTCACGTCATTTTGGCCCCACCCCTGCAACACAATGCTGAGATTTCCGGCATTGTGGAGCAGGGGGCAGGGTCATGATGACGCGATTCAGCAAGAATTGCATCATCAGCCCTCCCCCGCTGCAGTTGTTTGGGCAAGTATTGGGGGGGGGACTGGAGGGGCCGGGAGATATGCCTACTTTTCCGGGGGCTGGGAGCAGCACCCGATTTTCAGGAGCAAATCGGGAGAGTAGGCATGTATGCATAAACTGGAAAAAAGGACCCTACCCTTGGACACCATTTTAATTCTACATTTCTTTTTACTGGTTCTCATTATCTACTCCAACCACCCTGTCTGCCCCCCTCCCCCTTCTCTTACCAATGTGTAGAATGTGCACTGCAGAACCTTTTTTGTTAGTTGATACTGTTCAGACTCCAGAGACTTTCCGGCAATGTACAAAACACTGCTGTGTAGACATATTTTTTATGTACATTTTGTAATCAGATTACAGTAATTATATACAGTAACTGAAGTTGAGCCCACCTGTGATGCTGGCACCTGCAAAACAGAAGAGCCTGTCCTGATGCTGAGCTGCCTGGCTGCATGGCATGCTCCTCCCATGCCTCAATGTCCCTGCCCCTTCTTTCCCTGCAGCCTGCACACCCAGAATGTTTAGTACACTAACCCTGCACAGGCTATCACTCGGGGACGTCTTAAGAGAGGAGGGGGCCCGCCCCCCCTCCACTCTTCCCGGTGGCCGGCAGCTGGAGCATTAGTAGGCTCTGGGCACTAGAGTGTGCCCGGAGTCTACTGCGCATGCGCAAAACACCGGAAAGATGGCAGTGGCAGCCATTTTCCGGTGTTCTGAGCAGCGCTGACACCCGCCGCGGGACCACGGACAGGTAATTTTAAATTAATATGGGAGCAGTGTGTGCGGTGCAGGGCCCTCCTGGAACCGGGGGCCCGTGTTCCCCCTCACACACTGCACCCATTATAGATACGCCACTGCTATCACTGTTTGTCCTACTGGACCTCTTCCAACAGCCCACGCTGCTTAGTGAGCAATCAGTGAAGGCCTGACTGTTAGCAGCTACCAGTGACGCAGATCGAATCAAATCTCAGTGGCCATAATCTGTCCATAACTACATGTACATGCCTGCTATGATGGGAAGACTGGCAGATAGAAGATACTAATCAGCCATTCTGTTTATCCTAGTAACCAGCGGTGGATCCTACCCTCTGCAACGAGGTGGGCTACCTGTACTGCAATCTGGACTCGGAGTGTGGTCAGTACCAGCGTCTGCGTAATGGTTCTGGCAGTATTCGGTACTGGCACATGTGCACAAGCAGAGGTGGGACTGGCGCATGCACCCAAATACTGGCTTCTAGGGACTGCATCGCTGCAGTCCCTAGGGATGACGGCAAGCCATAGGAGTAGCTCCTATTTGAAGTGCTCTCTCTTCCTGTTCTCTGTGATGTTTCCAATGAGAAGCCACTGCCAGAGTGAAACCAGTGCAAAGGCTCACTAGTGGTGGCTTATTTTATTGGGTAGGGGGGCTGCAGCTCCTAGGTAAAATCCGCCACTGCTAGTAACATAAACTGACTGGATGGGGAGCATCTTATGCATGCCTCCCTGCTACCAGACATGTGTATGGAGCATACAACTGCAGGCAATGGGTGACAACACAACACTGAAATAGTATCGGACCGGGGGGGCCAATGCCACCCTGCACCCCATCCCAGCCCACACCTGGGAACTACTGTAGCTGCTATGAGCCACTTCTCCACTCTTGAGAAGGTTTGACAGATAAACCTCTTTGTTTTGACCATTGCCAACTCAAAAATTTATGTTGTTCCTGTATTCAGTTCTTTAATCATAACCTCTGCAATAGCTTTATTCCATTCATTCAGGTGATTAGTCTCCAACACAAAAGCTATGAAAGTCAAGAATAAAATAGGCATATTTGCTTGCTGTAGTTAACCCCCACCAGGAGAGTCCCAGAGGTGACAACTGAATGCAATAATGGGGTATGGTGCTGCATTTCATTATCGTGGTCCCACCCTCTTCTGTTCAAAAATGTGATTCACTGTATTTTACATCAGGGGGTGGGGCTAGGAATGAAGCAATTCAAAGTGTATCGCATCATCCAACCTCCCGGCCACCCATTTCAGCCAGAAATTGGGTGGAAACAGGAGATTTGCCAACTCTGTCGGGAAGCCGGGAGAGCCCCCCAAAATGTTGGACTCTCCATGACCTTCCGTGAGAAGAAATTAATGAATATAGGTGTTTTACAATGCACAAAGGGACAAGCATTAAAACTAAGGGGTATTTCCATCAAATTGCTTGAATTTACTATTACAACAAGCACTAAAACCATGTATTATTATTCAAGAAAGAAATTCATATCCCAACATCAAACTTTGGTAAAAAAAAAAAGTCAAAATAGATCGGGAGCTTCAAGAGCAACAATATGGATGTGTTAGTCCTCGTGTTGCTTTCACCCAACCAATATCTTTTCTCAGTCCCCATTATCACTTTAAACATTCTTATGCATTTATATCAGTGCTAGACCAGGTCTATGAGACATGTTGTTATGTAAACTTTTTTAATTTAGTGAGGTATATTTAACATGTTGAATTCTACTGAGCAAGTTAAAATAAGCCCTAACACAAGGGGTTCCATGGGAGAGTCTCTCTTACCTGAATGGAGTCGAAGGTGATGGAGTCATCATCACTGGTGATTGAATCAGCCCCGGAAGTGCTGCCGCCAGCATAGAGTGGTATCTCAGGTATATCTGTATGTGAGGCGGGATTCCCATTCATTTAGTGCATAAAGTGTTAAATAATCTTAACCTTTTTTCAGTATAGTTTCTGCTCTCTCTCTCTCTCTCTCTCTCTCTCTCTCTCTCTCTCTATATATATATATATATATATACTGTATTTCTCAATGTCATAGGATGATGTTCATATACTACCAAGTAGTAATTCAGGTTTCCTAGTCCTCTTTTTCCTTATTTTTATTTTTTTAATAAAACTTGAGTAAGTATGTGACTTTTTTGCAGTCTATCAATATATGAGCTAATCAGATCCACATGGTCTGTATGAATGCAGGACGAAAAGAAAGAAATCACCTTTTATACATTGTGTGCAGCTGATTTTGTTTATAACCGTGCAAAAGTTGTTTATGGTGGAAAGCCTATATATGCATATTAATTAAAATCCAAACCATTGGCTTGAATGTTTTCAATCAAATTTAAAAAGCCAACTTAAGTTAACATCAATTGATTTTCTTTATATGGATTTACCATATCATTTTGTTAAGGCAGCACAAATAACAAGATATGACATGCCATGCACACAATCATCATTTAGTTATCAATATTAACATTTCCTAGCAATTTTGTGCTAAGCAATAAAGATCACAACATACAAATGTATGCTGCATGTATTTAGATATAACTGTGTATACACACATACATTGTATGTTGCCTTAGGCCCTATCTGCGGTCGCGCGTACACACTACATTGCATCAAACCATCTGACGTGCAATACCTCAAATGGGATGATGCAATTAACGACACTAGTATGGGTGTACACACTATACAATGGTTGTGCAGTTTGGTTGTGGATTATATGATTGCACAATATATTGTATATTGTGTACCCATCTTAAGGCCTGTGGGGAGCATTTTTCCAGGTGAGGCTTGTAGGGGAGGATGATCTGCCCTGGAACAAAATAAAAGCCAAGGATTTGGGACCTATGGAAAACTTTTAGGAGGGTCCTGGAATAGTGCCTCCAGTGATGGCTGATTAGGTTTGACAAAATTTAAATTGAGAGAAGTAAATGAGGATGAGGGGAATAGTTATGATAATTGGCTTTGACTATAAGTTAACTGGTTCATCCTGTGTGATTTCATACCAGTATAATAAACAGAAATATCCACTTTAATGATTGTAAACTGTAACTTTATACTCAGTATATATGCATTGCAGAAGCAAAAGATAATGTACTTGCAAGTACGTTTCCAATTTTATACCAATTTTGCCTACAAAAATATCACCACTTTAAATGTGGTTGCAAAATGACTGAAAAAGCTATACTTTTGCAAATCTATGTTCCCCCCGTTCTCCAAAAAGGCTCAGATGTGACAATCACAGATGAAGTGTGATTGACAATAAAGCGTAAAAATAAAACTACAGTTTCTTCATAAATCATGATCTTTGGTACTAATATATTTACATGGAAAATAAATATATCATGTGTGTGAATTATAAATAGCATGGAAAAGATTGTGAACTATAATTGGGCAAACTATAACTTATGCATAGGAGAATCTTACTTCCTTACTTTAGCATCTACACTGCCTTTCTGTGTGCCCTTCCACTGGCAAATGTGTATGTACCCTGTTGATAAGAATGTAGTTCTTTGCGACTCAAACCAATTGGAGAGCTGTCCATCTTATTCTGCTGTGTCCCATGCAAGACATAATAAACTATGTGAATTTCATGTTTCTGTCATTTTTAGTCCTCTTTCTTTATATGACTGTATCTATACTTTTTATGTCATTATTTAGTTTTATTATATCCAAGGTGCTGTACTGTATCTTGTCATTTTAAATCTAAAATTTAATAAGTTTTGTACTTGTTACTGTAATGCACCCATAGGTCTTTTACAAAGAGAATTTTTGCTTTACTCTAATGCATCCACAAATATTTTATGAAGATATTTATTGCTTAACCATGAAAATCCTTGGATAGCATTACAGTATTACCTGTTGGCATGCTAGGGCAGGAATTGTTAATCCTGTAAATCCTGGTTTATTAATTGGTAACTCACTTGTTTTAGTGGGCACATTAGTGTAACAAGGTTGATGTATTAACTCTTTAATTGCTTGCATGACACGGATGGATAGGGTCTGTAATTCGGCCCCGGTATCCCTTGCTGCATGTGCACGAAAAAAGGGTGTGAATGTGCCTCATGGGGCATGGCTATGTTGTAGACCCTGTCTCTGTGCATGCCGACTGAGCAGAGCACCGAGAAGTGGAACTACTCAGACAGGTTTTCAGGCAGCAGGACTGGCCCATCAGTCCATCGGCTCTTCTGGAATTTGCCAGAAGTGCCAGATGGCCATTCTGGCCCTGTCTGCTGGTGAATGTTGGGGTAATAAATGGTTCAAATTTAAAAAAATTAGCATTTGTTCCTGGGGCATTACTGGTACCTGCCAGAGCATGCTGATGGTTGCAGAAATGGCATCCATTGGGACCTGTAGTGTTCCTGGAAAAATACTGCCAAATAAAAACACAAAACACATTACAGAATCTTTTATTAAAACAACAAAAGAAATGTACCTAAGAAAATAAACAATGCTTAATAAGTGTCACTGGAATTTATAATGTTGACCATACAAATAAAGAATATTTATAATTGTATTCATATTCATATTATAATTTGAAAATGAACATTTATGTCTTGTTAAAGAGCAGGACATTAATGTTGATTTACTTTTCAAAGAAACGAAAGAAGATTGTACATAGCCAATGCTGCCATCTGGGCAATGTTGGATTATACATTATTATTTACTGTGATATAATTAAACTAAGTTATGGGGGCTTTTTTCTTCATTTGCATTTGTTGGTATATGATGCTCCACAACATGAAGCATCTAAGTCTTTACCAAGATGGCTGCCGTTCTTTATTTTTTATATATTCTTTTATTCAAAGATGCAAAAAAACAAATACAATAAAGATATATTGTAAATAGGCTGCTGTTCTTTAGCCTGCGTTTGCACTGCACCATCTTCACGTGTACTACTTAGCTCCATGGGGGACCTGACGTAATCCTGTGATTCTGCCTACATACATTACCGGCTGTATACTTTACTCCATCTCCACTGCCTGTATACATAACTGTAAGTACGGCTGTACTGACATCTGGCTGGCGTGTCTAGCCAAACTTTTTTCCGCTGGTCTCTACTATTTACTAATCATATACAGCACAAAATAGAATACACAGATCAACAGGTTATGGGCCCCAGACGCCAGAGAACGCTCCATGACAGACAAGTTGATTAGTGAAGCTGCAGAGTTTTTCCATATACAAATATGCATACAGTAGCTGCATCCACAATGGGCTTTATCAAACTTAAAGGCTTAGAGAACTATGCCACATGCACGTCCTCAATGGAAATGCAACTTAAGCTTGATAGACTGTGGAAAGTTACAATTAACTCAGGTGACAGTCCAAACCCAGATTATAATGATAAAGTCATGGGAACAATATGGTTAAGTGTTGAACAAAATCTTTATTCTATCATACATTTGAAAAGCACATGACACGTGGACAGTACTGCAGGCAGCATATGAGGATACATGGATAAATGTGTCATGAGAAGAATTAATCAGAGACAAACACATATAATACCAAACTGAGTGAATACACAAGTATGAATGACTATATTGATAAGATGATGTCCATATCTCAGCAATTATTGTCTGCAGGAGTCCTAGTCGATGATGAGGAGATCACCATGGTGATACTACAAAACTTAACGTCTGATTTTCATTTTCTAGTGGTAGCTCTAGAAATGAATGCAACCAAGCAATCTGCAGAGATTGTTTGGACAAAACTGCTACAGTCCCAAGAACATGAAGAAGTTGAATTAAATGATGAGAATACTGCATTACACACTAAAGATGCAAAGCCCAGAAACTTCAAGTACAAGTGCTATGTATGTCATCAGACAGGCATAAAGTGTCTGAATACAAACTAAAATGAGAATGCTACACAGAAAAAGAAGATTGCTGGTATATTGATTCAGGTGAATGAGAATGGATGTGGTGTCAGAAAATGAACGCTCCGTTTATAGCTCGCCTTTTTTGTGTGTGTTAACAACATTCTACTGTAGATTAAATAAACATATCTTAAGTGCTTCTTCTGGTCCCTGTGTAATCAGAACCGAAAGTGCCTGCGGACATGATTTCCAGTGGTGGGAAGATAGTTTTTTAGAGTGGCTAGAGCCCTCCTGTGGCTCATTGTTTTTTACTATATAGTGGCATTTAGTATACTTAGTTGGTCCTAAATGTTGCAAATTAGTGCATAGAAATTTTTCAGGGGACTAGAAGTTATGTCAATATAGTCCCGGTTTCCAGAAGTCACAGTCACTTTTAGTTCTGGTCACATGGGAACTGGAAGTAACACTTACAAAGCCCTATATAAAGAAGAAACCAGACAGACACCTCCATAACTTGAAAAATAGACACCAGGGTCTCGAAATGTATCAGTAGGAGAAGGGAGCCTTACTTCATCCATCCAGCACATAGACTTGAATGATCTTTTATCCACAACAACTTTGCCCACCTACTGTCTGGTAATGGTGGCTAGTTTGGCACCAGTGTTTTTTTTTAAGTCTTGTGAAACTTTTTATGCTTTAATAAATGCTCATTTTTAATATTTACAATATTGCAGACATTATTACCATTGTATGATGAGCAATCTGCCATTATCTGTGGTATCAGGTTGTGTTTAGCCTTCTGAGTTAAATTTGTTTTACTGCTTTTTTGCATGCAGAGAAATCAGCCATTATTTATTTTTATCCTTCTGAGGTAAATTTGTTTCAATGCCAAGTTCACATGATGAATCTTCTAACCAGTACACCTAAGAGTAGCTGTCATTTACTGTCCCCCTGGCCCTCACTCCAAATTCCTTGACAACTTTGCTTCCTGGCTCCCTCACTTTCTCTCCTCAGACCTTCCCTCCATTATCCTAATTGATATCCCCACTGAATCCTCTGCTTCCAAACTCCTTACCCTCACTTCCTCATGTGGTCTCTCCCAATGGACCTCCCCCTCCCATGTGAGTGGGCATTTGCTTGATCTGGTCTTCACTCACCGTTGTGATATTTGTGATTATTCCAATTCCCCTTTCCCCCTCTCTGATCATCACCTTCTCTCTTTTAACTTATCCCTCTCTCCCTCCCTTCCTCTACCTCCTAAGGCCACTATCACTAGGCATAACATTGAGGCTATCAACACAGTTTATTTTTCTTCCCTACTTGACCCGCTTCTCTCCTGGTTGCTCTCGCTCTCCTGCCCTGAATAAGCTGCTTCCCTATACAATGGCTCCCTTACTTCTGCTCTTGACTCTGTTGCTCAATCAATCACTACTCACCCTTGCAGATCCACACCTCAACCCTGGCATTCCAAATGCACCAGATAACTGCAAAAGTGTTCACGAACCGCCGAGCAACAGTGGAGAAGGTCACGCTTTAAGGCAGATTTTCTCCATTTCAAATTTATGCTCTCATCATACAGTGCTGCCCTTTCCCTCTCTAAACAGTCCTATTTCAAGCACCTCATCTCCTCCCAGTCCTCAAATCCCCAGCATCTCTTCACCACCCTGAACTCCCTCCTCTGCCCACCCCCTCCCTGCATTCCCTTCTTGCTCTCTGCCCTTGACTTTGCTACCTACTTTACATCTAAAATTGACTCCATACATCAGGATATCATTTCCCACCAGTCCTCCAGCACTACACCTCCTCCTTTCCCAGATCATCCCTCCCCTTCCATTTTACCTACACTGACATTCTTCTCCCTTGTATTGGGAGTGGAAATCATGACCCTTATCCAGTACCCTTCCACCTCCCCCTTTTACCCCATCCCTTCACGTCTCCTCCACTACCTCTCTCCTTGTGCCTGTTCCCATCTTGCCCACCTCCTCAATCTCTCCCTCTCTTCTGGCACTGTTCCTTCTTCATTCAAACATGCCCTTGTCTCCCCCAATCTCAAAAAACCTACCCTTGATCCTAACACTCTCGACAACTACCGACCCATCACTCTCCTCCCTTATGCATCCAAACTCCTTGAGCGTATTGTTTACAACCGTCTTACCACCTTTCCTCACACTCCCTCCTTGACCCCTTTCAGTCTGGCTTCCATTCTCTCCACTCCACTGAAACTGCCCTCACTAAAGTCAGCAACGACCTCCTTGCTGCCAAATCCAAATGCCACTACTCTCTGCTCATTCTCCTTTACCTTTGTGCTGCTTTTGACACTGTGGACCACCCTCTCCTGCTGCAAAACCTTCACTCCCTTGGTCTATGTGACACCGCTCTCTCCTGGCTGTCCTCCTACCTTTCTGACTGATCCTTCTCTGTCTCCTCTCATGGCTTATCTTCTCCCCCACATCCTCTCACAGTAGGTGTTCCCCAAGGTTCTGTTCTTGGACCACTCCTTTTCTTCCTCTATATGTCCTATCTAGGTGAACTTATCAGCTCTTTTGACCTCCATTATCATCTCTATGCTGATGATACTCAGATCTACCTTTCCTCCCCTGAAATCTCTCCCTCTCTCCTCACTCGCATCTCCAAATGTCTCTCTGCTATTTCTTTCTGGCTGTCCCAGCGATTTCTTAAACTTAATATGTCTAAGACTGAGATGATCATCTTCCCACCCTCCCACATAACCTCACTTTCCACTATTTCTTTATCGATTGATGGCACAACTATCTCCTCTAGCCCAAAAGTGCGCTGTCTTGGTGTCACCCTGGACTCATCCCTCTCTTTCAAACCACATATCCAGAACCTCTCACAGTCCTGTTGTTTCCATCTCAAAAATATTTCCAGGATCAGACCCTTTCTCAGCCAGGATGCCACTAAGACCCTAATACACTCACTGGTCACCTCCAGACTGAATTACTGTAACCTCCTCCTATCTGGCCTCCCCATCTCCCATCTCTCTCCTCTTCAGTCTGTTCCCAATGCTGCCGCTCAACTCATCTTTCTCTCCAAATGCTCTACATCTGCCTCCCCTCTCTTACAAGCCCTCCACTGGCTCCCCTTCCCCTTCAGAACCCAATTCAAGGTTCTCACACTCGCTTACAAAGCCCTCACACACTCCTCTCCCATGTACATCGCTGACCTCATCTGCCTTCACTCTCCTGTCCACCATCTTTGTTCAACAAATGCATGCCGCCTCTCCTGCAAACTGATTACTTCCTCCCACTCCCGCCTCCAAGACTTTGCCTGTGCTGCTCCCACCTTTGGAACTCTCTCCTTCTCCCCATCAGACTCTCCACCTCTCTACAATCCTTCAAATGGGCTCTCAAGACTCACTACTTCATCAATGCTTTCCAGCTCTCATCCTAACTTGCTGCTACATGCTCCCTCCTCCCTGTCTTCCCCATCTGTACCATGCCTGTTTGTCTGCCCCTCCCCTTGAGAATGTAAGCTCTTGCGAGCAAGGCCTTCTACCCTCTTGTGCTTCTCCTTACTTTCTTTTCATCTACTTCTTACCCACCACTAGGACATCTAACACTTGGTTGCTTATGCTCTGTTGCTTATTTGGGTGTTATGGCCACCAATGTATCAATGTATATTATCCATGTTCTTGTCCTGTATTGTATTGTACTGTAAGTCACTTTTTTTGTACTTTGTAAGGCACTGCGGAACAGTTGTGGCGCCATATAGATGATTATTATATTAATAATAATAATAATAATAATGAATGTTGCATGTTTATGCTAATTAATGCACACAAAAAGATTATTGTATTTAAGATATGATCTTTTAACTTAGAACTTTGGCCCTCATTCAGAGCCGGACTCTCTGAGCAGAGCGCTCGCTCTGAATGAGGGCCGTCCTCCATAAAAATGGAGCGTCCTCCTGGACGCTCGTATAGCTGTGGGTCACCACCCACAGCACATACGAGCATGCAGGATGATGGTTGCGATGGTCTTGACCATCGCGACCATCGCCAGTGTGACCAGAAGCCTGTGGTCGGGGTTTTCGACCACAAGCCCTGGAGTGATTTTGGCTCTATCAGAGCCAAAATCACTCCCACTGACATCACTAGTGATGTCAGTGGGGCCGGCTTCTGACGGTAGGCGTTCCCTTGGGAACACCGCCGTCTGGCAGGCACGCCCCCGGCATGCCCACCAAAGGGGGCGTGCTGTCAATCAACATCGACAGCACGCCCCCTTTGATCAGACATAACGAGCAAAGGAAAGTCCTTCGCTCATCGCGTCTGGCGCATGCGCACGATGGAGCTCCCTCCGTCGTGCGCATGCGCAGTGCACACCATCGACCCACTTGCGAGCGGACAGCCGCTTGCGAGTTGGTCTGAATGAGGCCCCTTGTTCACACACACACAAAGGCAAGCTATATAGTGAGGGCCTATTTTCTGACATCACATCCATTTTGATCCACTTCATATTTTTGGGGCTAATTGGGTTAAAACTAGGCGTCAAAAGAGGCTTGTCAGGACTTTGACTATTTCAGTACATAAAGATAAACTACACTTGCCGAAGTTCCATTGTGGTCATTGGAGGATCTATCCTGGTTACTGGCGTTCATCACATGCAGTGTGCAGAGAGTTAAAGTGATCATCTGTTTCTTAGATGTCGTCAGGTTGTTGGATTCCTTGATTGCTTATTATTCCAAACCTGATTCTATTTGGGTCACATGTTTTGAACTTCCTATAGATCACAGACCTCTAGGATAAAGCCTGTTACTAACTATGCCTCATTGTCTGTGCAACGTTACTTTCAGGTCTTCCTTGGACTCCTGCCAGATCCCCGCTGTGCCTGTGTATGCTGTGGACCTCGTTACATTCCTGCTCGTGTTCCAGTTCAAGTTCTGATACAGGTTATCAGCTGCACTAGAGCTCAGCATTGCCATTGTCTTTCCTTTGTTATCCTGCTCTATTATTGCTTTTCCATTCTACACTACACTATTTGGTATACTTGTTATTATTGACTCATACAGACACTGGGGTTACTTCTTCTACAGTTGTCAACTGCACCGTTACAGTCTATCCTCATCAGAACCCCATCACATCGCAGGGCTCAACCCTGCTCCGGACCTTCATCACATCGCAGGGCTCAACCCTGCTCCGGACCTTTTTTTACAGGAAAAACCAGCTTGGTTTTGCCTTTAAAATAAATTGCTGCTATAAAAATATGGAACGACTCACAGGGATTCCCACAGTGGCTGCAGCTTGCAACCTATTAAATAAACCACTACATGTGTCACCTTTAAAACAGGCAAATCAGTTAACCAAAATAAAGCTAAGGCTAAAGAACAAACTATGTGTTCACAAACTTCACAAATCCCTGAGGAGACTCTAAGTATGTCCACGAGTGCTATGTATGAGTCTGACATTTCTGACCCTGTACTCTTAGAAAAGCCTCCTTCCACCATTTACACACCCTCAGTAAATGTGGGGATGAGCAGCAGTAAAAGTAATGGTGACTTACAAATTGAGAATGCTACTGTGGATGAAGGGGATATTTGTGCATCTGTTGAGGATGTTGATGCTGAGTATGCTATTTGTGTAAAAGGAAGAAGGCCATTGTCATGCCTGGGCATAATACAAAAAAAACACCTCTTTCATGTGGAATTATTTTTACCAAAATCCTAACAACAGTTGTCTAGCCATCTGTAGGGATGTTAACCATCTAGGAACCTCCTCCCTGTTACGTAATTTGCAGCAAGTTCATGCAAATTATTTGGGAAAATCTCAAAAATCCTGCAAAATAATACCAACAAACAGTCCAGCATCAGCTGCCAGCAGCATGGATAGATCCCAGCATATGCAATCTCCATCACCAACACCTTTATCATCAGTCTCCTCATTAGTGATTGAAGGTAGTCATCCTGCATCCAATTTGTGAAAGCTAATTGACTCCTACTCTATTCAGGATTCTCCAGAAGAATCCTTGTACACTAGGGCTGCTGCTGGGAGTAAATCTTCATCCCAGAAGGGGACCTAGAAGATTAGTTTTAAGCGACAATTGACTGTTAAACAATCCTTTGCAGGAGGAAGCAAGTATGAAAGCAGCCATCCAGTTGCACAGCGGATTACTGAAGCCATGATGGTTATGCTAGCATTAGATCTGCATTCAATTTCAGCCATCAATGCATGTGGTTTTAGACAGTTAATTGAGGTCCCCGCTACCAAATTCCACCTCAATTCTATTTTATAAGAACAGCAATTCCTCACCTGTACCAGGATGTTACAAAAAATAGTTCTTCCCTAGAAAATGCCAGTGTACCCACTATCCACTTAACCACAGATATGTGGACAAGTGGTACTGGCCAAACAAAATATTACATGACTGTGACAGCCCACTGGGGGGTATATCGCCTTCAGCAGCAGTATCTAACACAAAATGCCAGCTCATTCCCAAGCAGGCTACTCTCTGTATCAGTGACTTCACTAAAAAAAACTCTGGTGTCATCCTTTTTGAAAAATTCAGAGATGACATAGCAAAATGGCTTACTCAACGAGGAATCTCCTTAGGATTTGTCATTTCCGATAAACGCATGTAACATTGTGAGAGCATTACAACTAGGTGAATTTGAACATGTCCCATTTTTTTGCCCACACAATAAACTTGGTGATTCAAATTATTTTAAAAGTGAAAGAGGTATGCAGGAGATGCTGACTGTTACCAGAAGAATGTCTGGACATTTTCAGCATTTAGCAAACACATATACAGTAGAAGATTGCAGTGGCTGCAAGAACAGTTCAAATGGCCATGCCACCAACTGAAGCAACAGGTAGTGTGACCAGGTTAAATTCCACCCTTTACGTGCTTAAGCAAATGTAGGAACAGCAAACAAGCCATCCAAACCTACGCAACAAGCCATGACAAAGGGATAGGAGGGGAAATGTCCAGATACTCTCTGTTTTATGCAAGCTACTGAAACCATTTGAAGTAGTGATTAATAAAGTGAGTTCAGACACTGCTAGCTTGAGTCAGGTGATTCCTTTAATAAAACTACTGAAAAAGCACTAGAGAAACTGAAGGATGAGATAAAACTAGTGATTCCGCTAAGTATGTTGGACTTGTACATTAAGGCCCTGATTCAGAGCCGGACGCTCTGACCAGAACGCTCGCTCTGAATCAGGGCCCTCCTCCATTAAAATGGAGCGTCCTCCTGGACACTTGTATAGCTGTGGGTCACCACCCACAGCATATATGAGTGTCCAACAAGATGGTCACGATGGTCTTGACCATCGCGACCATCGGACTTGCGAGTGAAACCCTATGGTCGGATTTCTCAACCACAAGCCCTGGAGTGATTTTGGCTCTATCAGAGCCAAAATCACTCCCACTGACATCACTAGTGATGTCAGTGGGGCCGGCTTCAGACGGTAGGCGTTCCCATGGGAACGCCTCCGTCTGGCAGGCATGCCCACCAAAGTGGGCGTGCTGTCAATCAACATCGACAGCACGCCCACTTTGGTGTGAGACCCGGAGAGATGGAAAGACCTTCGCTTGCCGTGTTTCGCGCATGCGCACGACGGAGCTCCCTCCGTCGTGCGCATGCGCAGTGGGGAACATTGACCCACTTGCGAGCGTACTGCCGCTCGCGAGTGGGTCTGAATGACCCCCTAACTTCTTTATTCACTTTGCCAGGACCAAAGCATTGTAAAGATCTTGCAATTGGATCATTACATGTTGGCAACCATGCTTGATGCTAGGTTTAAATTGTTCGTAATGTCTTTCTTTCCAACTGACAGAGATCTTAAGAGATGCAAAGAGCTCCTTGGCAGCAAGTTGTAAGCTCAAGTTGCACATGTTTCAGTTTCTCCTGATCTTGCTTTAGTTTCTCCTGCAAATGCTGCTGCCTGGAAAAAACTGACCTTTGCCAATTTCCCACAATAATTGACACCTCTACCATGATTCAATCTGATACACTAAGCATTAATAGAATGGTGGAGGATTATTTTACTGACTATGTACAAATTGGCATGTCACACGGTCCTTTTGATTACTGGGAGGAAAAAAAAGGAAATTTGGAGCCCCTTGTACAAACTAGCTTTGGTGTGCTTAAACTGCCTCTTGTGTGTACTCAGAAAGAGTGTTTAGTACACCCAAAAGCCTTGTGAATGATCTTTGTAGAAGGCTACTTCCTCAAAATGTGGAAAAACTCATGTTCATAAACATGAATTACAGATTTGATGATGAAAACCTTTGCCGCCAATTGCAACAAAGTACAGAGACTTCTGTAATGGTGGATTCCAGTGGGGATGGGCTAATGTTGTGTTATGATGATGTAAACAATGAAGGTTAGGAGGATGAGGATGATAGTGTAGAGATGATTAACAGCATTGTTAGCCACCTTAAGCCCATTGCTAGACAAAACACACCAAGCACTTCAGCCACAAAAGTGGTGGTTTCTGTCACTGAACCACTTGGTTTGTTAAACCTTGTCATGTCCTTTTAATATATAACATAAGGGTCCAAGGATATTTCCATCTTGCAACTCTTTTCTGAGCTCTGAGCTGTTTGGGGACAATGGTGATGGTCTATTATGCATAGACAAACTTTTTTTTATTGGTTATTGCTCTAACACATTACTTAATTGCTACACATGTTTAACCAGAAATAATGTGGTGCCTGACAAATTATAAAACAAAATTAACAGAATTATAGAGCATATTTAGTATTATTTGGTAATATGAACAAGAAGATTCAAGGCCACGTCTCAATTGTATAATTTTTAATAAATCAATTGATCATTCGAGTGAGATAAAGACTGTTCTAGATAAATTACAGAAGCTGGTTGGTTGCTTTGGGCAACTTCTGTACTGTATCTCTCTCCAATGGGAAGATTTAGCAAATCTTGGAAAGAGTTAAAGTGGAGAGAGATAAGTACCAACCAATCAACTTCTAACTGTTATTTTACAGGCTGTGTTTGAAAATTGACAGGAGCTGATAGGTTGGTACTTTATCTCTAAGCTTTGATATATTGACCCCAAGGCTTGATACAGTTCCACCACAGAGAGGCAACTTCTAACTTCAATATTACATTGCAACCCCACCTCAGATATCTTAGATGATGTTCCATATTGTTGGTGTTCAACAAATTTATTGGAACTGGGAACCTTGGGTCAATTTTGTCAATCCTAACTGCCTCATTTGGTTCTCTGTAATGTTCTGAATCCTGGTTGACTTTCTACTACTACTACATGTACCAGCTCTACAAGACAAAGATTGCAAAGATACTTTTAACCTCACTAATGTCTCTTCGTTTTTCTTTTTTCCATGTACACCATCAAGATAGTAAGCACTTTGGTCTGTTCAATCACTTAAGTTGAAGCTACTTGTAAATCAGAGATTTTGTTTTGTCATTTTTTAAAAACTTGTCATTTGAGGGTCCAACACCTTTTTAAAATATATGTATGTCAGGGTTTGGCAGGAAAACAATTAGTAACTATTACCTACTGTAGAAACATAATTTCCTATGACAGGGTACTAGTTACTTCCCAGCAGAGCAGAAGGCCTGGACTATGGCTAAATTGCTTATACAAGGAAAACCAGAATAAAATATGATTCCATTGGTAACCTGCTCCAAAGATTATACATATGCTACTTCTACCATATCCAACTTACAGTATGTCGGGGCTGGAAAACGTCAGATGTTTCTTTATATCACATCTTTTCCAGGATTATTTCATAATGGCGACTAGTGTCCAAATTGCTCTTTGATGTTTTATTGCTTTCATTCCAATAGAACAAAGTATTTTATGTATTTCTTGGGTCCACCAGTTAAAAATGTTTCAAAATCTTCTAAGAAATTAATCTCACACATCTTAACGGTCACCATATGCTTGATTTACCTTAAATGAAAACAAGCAGCTCCTCGGACCAGGTTCTATTTTCTTAGACATAAAAGATGTGATACATATGAAACCCTTGGCCAGGTTAAGTAGTAGGCTGGAGAATTTTATTACATTTTAGCCAAGCAGGATTATTTTGGTGGTATATGCTAGCTGTGCAGACAGATGTTGAACTTCATCTGGTGAAATTTTTCATGTCTTTGTTTTTTTTTTCTTATTCCCACCCCTCCAGGGGAGCTGTCTTCATTTTCTATGAATATATTCCTCTTCCTCTATATTGCAGATATATTATTTAATATGTTTTGAACAGTACTGATAGTCAGTATTAGATAACATTTGTTTCAGACACCCTGACATTGTATAATGGTTATGGGCCTGCCTGATGTGGTTGGTATGTGCAACCCTTTGTTTAAAAAAACAAAACAAAAAAAAAACTTAATTAAGTTCAGGGTGCAAAGCCTGTTTATTTAGAGTGTGGTGGTGGCAGCGCTTCCCTTATTGGCAACTCCTGCATAACTTTTCAATACATTACCAGTATTAGTCTTTACCAACAAAGTAGTTTCACTTCCAGATGTTATTCATAAAATATATAGTATAATCTGATTAGTATGAGCTACATTAATATATTTGCATTGCATGAGTTATCCCTGGGGGGAATTCAGTTACTGATGATGTTACGGTACTCCTGACATTGCAAGATTTCCTGCACACCTCTATAGACTGTGAGGCAAAACTTACAATGTGGATGGTCGCAATGTGCATTTATTCCTAATTAAAAATGTTTTAATTTTGGCCCGGTGTGTGAATTTGCATTTATCCATATTAATGACATACAGTATATAAGCTATTACTACAGTATACTTAGTCTCGGTATAAAGTTTTTGGTTATTCACCTACATTTTGTACTGAACCTTCTGATTTTTGTATTTGAACAAATCTACTTTTAATTCAATGGATTGTTCTACATACCAATCCCAGATATGGCTACGGGGATACTATAGTACATGTGCCTACAGTTATTATCTTGCATGAGCAATATCACTGGTGCTAGCGTTATGGTGGGTACACACTATACGGATATATCTGCAGATGATGGTCGTTCATACACACTGAACGGCCATCATATGTGTCCCGGCGACCAGGGGCGTGTCCCGGGGGGTGTCCGGCCCCCCTCCCCGCGGCTGCCGCTGTGTGTGTACGGGCGGTCTCTATCCAACCCCCATGTCTATATTCTAAATGAACAAACAAGACAGTATAAAAAGGTTCATCACGCAATACACAGGGAAAGTTAAACAGTGAGGTTATAACAACGTACATAAGTACAAACAATTTCACAACCTCACATAAATACCCATAATTAGCATCAGATTTTCATTTTCTGGACTTTATAATGACAGGTGGCTGAAATGAGAGAAGAGATAAAGGACCTGATTCAGAGGATTACGCTAATGCACATTTAGGCTAATGCCACAGCTGATGGAATTCGTACAGAGAAGTCTACTGGCTGTGTCTCTAATCTGGGGCTTTGTGTAAAAAGTCGCACCATTGGTCACACTATTGGACATTAGAGAAACCCTGATCATGGGCTATGGTATCAGCGCAACTATGGTATCAGTCACAGTCGATGGCTGCGTCACGCCCCGCGTCTGAATAGCCACCCCCTGTTACCATTCAGAAATGCCCATTCATATACCACTTCTCTGCATCCAAATTCTCATTGCATCCCCCCGATGGTAACCGTCGAGCCACATGCACAGTGCGACTCCAACGCACTGCGCAGTACAAAAAGCATTGGAAAACTGCCCAAACATCGGCATAGCTCCCACCTCTGCATAAGGCCTAGAGATGACCGTATGAAACAATTATAAGGGGCCTACTATAATTTATTCTGATGATTTGCATACAAATCCGATTGTTAGAGATCTGCACATGCGCAACATCTGCACTGCTCATGTTCAGGTCTCTATCTGCTAGAGATGTGTGTGGACCCGCCTATTGGTTTTACCAAAACCACCCTGAAGTATTTTAGTTCGGATTCAGTTTTGGTTACAAAATTATAAAAAATAGCTAAAATCATGTAACTTGGAAATGTTTTTATTCCCAAACTATTATTAACATCAATAACATTAATTTCCAGTCAATAATGACCACCTCACAGCATTTGAAATCACAATGGAGGGACTTACTGTAAGTGCAATCAAAAATAAGCAAGATAAGGTTTTTAAGTCTGAGTTCTAAATTTATGACAAGACCTGAGTTAGGACTTGGCTCTACTCGGAACCCCAAGGTGATTCTGAACTGGGACTTGGTTCGACTCAGAACCCCTAAGTTGTGTTGGGTTTTCTCAAAAACTGAACAGCTTATCTCTACTATATTCGAGTGACATGCTGTGGCCATTTAGGAGATCGTCGCCCTCGTTTTATATAGAAATTATCGGGTTCAGATTAGTTCGGATTTTCCCATCATGATGATGTTTGTCCATGAAAGATAACGTTTTGCCTCTTTCTGAGACCCGAATTTTGGCGGAAAAAATCAGAACTTGTCGGGAAAATCCGAACTAATCCGAACCTGCTCATCTCTAGTTTTATAGGAGTGCTGAGGTCATGGTCTGCATCTTCCGACGCATATTACCTGACTTGGCTGAACAGTTACTATGACGGTGATATGATGCTGCGGTTTTTCTTGCAGCACTCGGATCTGCAATGCTGTCAGGGGGCGTCTTTTGTCCTCAGGTGCCTCCTGCAGCATTAGAATAATTTATCATTGTTACTGCATCCAAAGATGCAGCAAAGATGACAATAGCTTACAGCGCTGAGCCAGGCCCAATGTGTGTAAGTGTGTGTATGGGTGATGTATGGCAGCACTTATAGTTATGTTAATGTTTACATATGGTCACATGCGTGTGTCTGTTCCTTTAACATCTAAAATATGGTTGCTCTGAAGGTTTATAAAATACATTAACTTACAATGATAGCATTACTTGTTCTTTAATAAGAAAACCTTTATGTGTACTGTATTATTTATTGCATACATGTGGAAAATGTAAACAAGAATACAGAAACAGAACATTTTTCATACATGTACTTAAAGTATAATTTTGTTTTCACAAAAACATGGTTACTGCTGCCAGTTTATTATGCCTATCAATCTCATTTCAAACTAATTAGCTAACAGGCGATACATTTGCTGGATTTATTTGGACAAATTCCTTCCATAGTGTCCTGTTCCTCCACTTCACATGTTTTAATCACAGAACTGAACATTCTCTTCAACATAGGTGTCAAAGCAAGCTCTGACTGTCCAAATTAAATTAGGAAAGAGGCCGAGTTTTCATGTGTTTTGCTCTGTTAACTTAGCTCTGCCATAGGTCATATTTTCTTTATTAATTGAATTTTATGCCTGTGGCTGTATTAAAGTGCTGTGTTTGATTATAAATCACTCATATTTGCCAAAAAACAAAAATACTTCAAACTTATTTTGGCAATGTGACAATTGATAAATGTCAAAGTTTACGTAAGTTCAAATATATAAAATATGCTAAAAAAAACGTGAAAACAGAAGGTAATATAAACCAAAGCCAATCTTTTGAAAATACAATTTATTCTCATTGTTGCTTTATTTTATCACGTATTTTCTTTTGATGTTTACTATAGGCTGTTTTACTCATTAGTGGTGGAGTTGCAACTGTATCTTTGTCCGACTTTCCCCATACGCCTAGGCCGGTGCTACCATTAGGCTAAACTAATAATGATTTCATTCTTTCAGGGCTTTATTTAGTGCTAGTTAGACCAAAAGTCAACATCCACAATGTCGACACCAGCATGTCGGCAGTTGTTATGTCAACATGTTTAAAATGTCAACATCTAGAAAATAGTAAAATGGACACAATGTTGACATTATGAAATTGTTGACCTGTGGGTTCTGGTAAGGATACGGGTTACCATTAGCGTTACGGACAGAATGACAGTAAAAAGACACTGTCTACATTTTTATTGTCGACATTACATCAGTGTCAATATGCTGAATATCGACATGTTCAGTGTTGCATTCAACATGTTCATGTCGACCTAATGAATATTAACATTTTGAATGGTAACATAATATACACTAACACACCAGCCAAACCATGCTGTTCTATAGGGTGCCAAGATCAAAATGTGCAGAGTTGGGATGGGGTGGTGGGGGAGTGTATCCTAGCTATAAATTGCAGTGTGAAAAAAAAGCAAGTACTTGTGTGTTTCAAATTTTTTACCTCATGGATAAAAATTTAACTTATAGTATATCCCTTGTGTTGTAATTGTAATATGGCAAATTTACACTCTTTACTAGGATTTTCTGCTAACTATAACTTGTGTTGTGCTGACATGCGTCACTTTGGATGCCTCATGTCCATTTTTGAATGTTTCACACGGGTCACTGAATTGAAAAGTTTATTTCATTCAATGGAACATGTAGGGTATGCATTGTGAACATACCCAATTGTGGGTTACAAACATTTACCTATGTAGCTATGTGTTTGCCTGAAACATGATGATAGATGGTTTTTAGACTGGAAGCTTGTGATTGAGTAGCATGGACCTGGAGAGTCTCCCAACTCTTTAATTGCAACCATTATAAGAGGGATAACAGCTGGGGAGAAGTCTCTAGCTGTTCGGCCAAAGTTCCAACTAATTTTTTTTTTAATATAAATTATATTTGGCAGTGCGTGGTGCATATTTCCCTGCTATATCATACTTATTAAAAAAAAAATATGCTTTAAATTTTGTATAACAAATGAAACTGATACTCATGTTAATATCTTTAGTTGAATTTTTTCACCAAAATACTTAAAAAGTCGCGTTTCTGAATTGTTCTTCCAAACATGACCTATCTGTGCATCTAGATATAAACACAATAGCAGAATTACTGATGGATCAGCCTATGAGGTGTGTGTGGGGAATCAGTCCTGAACATATATTAGCCCCCTCACACACATTCTCTGGAGAATAGAATGTGGACAACTGACCTTTGAAACAGATGACTAGACTCTCCTCAAATTTGGATATAGAGTGTGTTGACCCAAAATCATGCTTTTCTGTTTCATCCCCTCCAGCCCAAATGGGAAAATCCAAGGGCAGGATGGTTTCTCTGTAACTTATTATAAGATATTTAATATATATATAATTTATACCATTTATTTTACAGGTCTCTAAATACATATCTGAAACTTCTTACTCATTAGAGGCACATATCATTGTTGTACTGAAAGATGGTACAGCTATACCACCTTCCTTCTTTAGATTTCTCCTATATTGCCCTCCACATGTTGGAGATGTTCTTTGTCCACGGATACCGCACTTCACCTTTGGTGGGAGCACTCGATTTTCAGGAAGCTTTTCTGCTCTCCTCTGACAGAACAGGATGTGAGGCCTCTAAAGATCTGGGTTTCTGGCTACTCCTACACATTAATATTCTCATCTCAATCTGTAATACATTGCTCCTGAAATACCCCAATAATGCAGTGACTGAAGACTGTTAGATCTGTTCATTGAAAATATGCAGACCACTCTCTGTGGTAGACTGTTTTAATAGGATACAATTTTATATGTCTATAGAGAACCTGTCCCATTCTACACAAGACACTGTAGGTATGTGAAGTTCACATCCACTTGGTTTAGCTGGCTGTCCTTCAAGGAATCAGACCAATATAATTTACAGTATGCACCAACAATCCTCCCATAGACATTATTTATTGACTTTTTTCATATCAAAATATATTAAATAAGTCTGTCATATTGGGCTTTGTGAAGCCCTCTTATAGTGGTATAGGCTGCTTATGGTCAGGAGCACTTGTACACTATTCTCTATTCGTCGTACTATCCCATCTCATGTTTAAGTGGACAAGTGTGTATGAACATGACTTATCTCAACCCAATTTAATATTGAGTTTGATGTCTGAAACAATTTCATAGATATCTCACACTACCTTTCTCACTCTTTATCCCACCCACCTGGTCTTTAACCTACAGTACAATACTCTCCCCTCCCCAATTTATTTTCTAATCACATCCTTCTTGGTTTCTTTTCATCACAACTTATTGTTTCTTTTGCAAAAACCTGACAGTTGTTTTCATTATTGTTTATGGGCATCACCTTATCTTATACCTAAGAACTTGCTTAACTGTTGTTATATATTTGTTTGCATAAAAATATATAAAAAATATATATTCATCCAATCTTTGCGTTGCTGAGCTTATTTAAACTTTCAGTTACATAGACAGCATGTGTGTATTTATAATGAATCTCCCCTGTATTTGCAGAAGTCCCCTAGAGTCACTCTAGGGAGGGCTTCTGCCTATAACAACTGCCCGTTGTTCCCATAGAGTATGACGCACTCACCGGTACTTAGGATGCTGCCAGGTCTTAACCTCCGGACAGTAGGGGCTAATACAAACATCAGGAGTTTGCAAGGTAAAACTGGAGTAGCAGTACAAAGGTAATATTAATCATAGAGCATCCTGCAGCCTGCAGCCGTGGACACAAGCAAAATCGAATGCACACTAATAACAGGTAGCATGAATATCAGCAATACTAAGTTATAATATTGTAGGGTATTTTCCACAGAGCAGCGTGCACTGTGGACAATAACAATACGATTGCATATAAACTCAGCTACATAAAATAGTGGCAATCACAAACAACAGATATATTGCAAAATGGTATAGCAATAAACTCAGATACACATGCAGCTGGCAGTATGGAATTGCAGCATAACATATAATGCACAATGGAATAGCAATATATTAACCAACATGTGTTTTGCAATATATAATAGCAGCAAGGGATAGGTACGTATATTGCAGGATGGAATAGCAAAAGTACACAACACAAATGGCTTGCAGAGTGGATTTGCAGCAAAATGAATGTTCCAGGTATACTTGCAACTAGGGGTGAGCGGGTTCGGATTTCTGAAATCCGAACCCCCCTGAGCCCCCCCGATCCGAGGCCGATCCGAGTCAGGCTCGACTTTTCCCGCCTGACTCGGATCTGAAATCGAGGTAAAACGTCATCATCCCGCCTTCCGGGCCTCGCGGGTTTTGGATCCTATATAAGGTACCCGCGTCGGCGCCATTTTCTCACTCGGCTGTGGACAGTGAAGAGGGAGGGTGGGAGTTAGGGCTGGCTGGGCTGTGTAGTGTAGTGTAGTGCAGAGTAGTGTTGTGCTGTGCTGCGCTGTGCTGCTGTTGTCCATAGGGGCTGTGTCCACTACTTCAAAGTCCATAGGGGCTGGCTGTGTTGTGCTGTGCTGCTGTTGTTAATAGGGGCTGTGTCCACTACTTCAAAGTCCATAGGGGCTGGCTGGACTGTGTTGTGCAGTCAGTTGTCCATAAGGGCTGTGTCCACTCCAAAGTCCTGTGCAGTGTCCCAGTCCTAAAGGGGTGCTGTAGTGTTGTCCAGGGGGTGCTCTGTCCATCAGGGGTGCTCCCCCCAAGTGCTAAAAAAAATAATATTTTTTCTGTGTTTGTGAATTGTGTGCGCAGTAGCCGCACGTGCATCAACAAAGTTGTGCCAAGCGTGCGCCTGTGTCATAAGTAAAGGGCCGGCTGGCTTGACCATTGAAGGGTGCTGTAACCCCCAAAGTACACTCCAAACCAAATAAAAAAAATATTTTCTGTGTTTGTGAATTGTGTGCGCAGTAGCCGCACGTGCATCAACAAAGTAGTGCCAAGCGTGCGCCTGTGTCATAAGTAAAGGGCCGGCTGGCTTGACCGTTAAAGGGTGCTGTAACCCCCAAAGTACACTCCAAACCAAATAAAAATATATTTTCTGTTTGTGAATTGTGTGCACAGTAGCCACACGTGCATCAACAAAGTAGTGCCAAGCGTGTGCCTGTGTCATAAGTAAAGGGCCGGCTGGCTTGACCGTTAAAGGGTGCTGTAACCCCCAAAGTACACTCCAAACCAAATAAAAAAATATTTTCTGTGTTTGTGAATTGTGTGCGCAGAAGCCGCACGTGCATCAACAAAGTAGTGCCAAGCGTGCGCCTGTGTCATAAGTAAAGGGCCGGCTGGCTTGACCGTTAAAGGGTGCTGTAACCCCCAAAGTACACTCCAAAATAAATAAAAAAATATTTTCTGTGTTTGTGAATTGTGTGCACTGTGGCTGCACGTGCATCAACAAAGGAGCAGCGCCAAGCGTGCGCCTGTGTCCCATAAGTAAAGAGCCGGCTGGCTCATTTCTTAAAGGGTGGTGTAACCCACAAAGTGCACTACTCTCCAGCAAAAATAAAAAAATATTTTCTGTGTTTGTGTGCGCCTTAGCCGCACGTATATATCAATATAACATAAATGGAGGACCAAACTTTCTCCGATAAAAATAAAATAGGGAAAGATCAAGAACCATTTCCTCCTAGTGCTGTTGCTGCTGCTGGGAGTAGTTCATCATCCCAGAGAGGAAGTAGGAACACCACTACTTTTACTAAACAATTGACCCTCCAACAGTCCCTAGCGATGAGGATGAAGTAAGACAGCAGTCATCCTGAAGCAAAACGTATAACTGAGGCCTTGACTGCTATGTTGGTGTTAGACGTGCGTCCGGTATACGCCATTAGTGCAGTGGGATTTAGACAATTGATGGAGGTAGTGTGTCCCCGTTTCCAAATCCCGTCTAGATTCCACCTGCATCCTCAAAGCAGCAGCGTCAAGTGTGCGTCTGTCTGTTAAAGGGTGGTGTAACCCTCAAAGTGCGCTCCACAAACAATAAAAAAATTCTTTTTTTTTTTCTTTCTGAAATGTGTGGGCTGTAGCCACACCTGCATCCTTAAAGCAGCAGCGACAAGCATGCGTCTGTCTGTTAAAGGGTGGTGTAACCCTCAAAGTGCGCTCCACAAACAATAAAAAAAATTTTTTTTTCTCTTTGTGAAATGTGTGGGCTGTAGCCACACCTGCATCCTTAAAGCAGCAGCGACAAGCATGTGTCTGTCTGTTAAAGGGTGGTGTAACCCTCAAAGTGCGCTCCACAAACAATAAAAAAAAAAAAAATTTCTCTATGTGAAATGTGTGGGCTGTAGCCGCACCTGCATCCTTAAAGCAGCAGCGACAAGCGTGCGTCTGTGTGTTAAAGGGTGGTGTAACCCTCAAAGTGCGCTCCACAAACAATAAAAAAATTCTTTTTTTTTCTGTCTTTGTGAATTGTGTGGGCTGTAGCCGCACTTGCATCCTCAAAGCAGCAGCGACAAGCGTGCGTCTGTCTGTTAAAGGGTGGTGTAACCCTCAAAGTGCGCTCCACAAACAATAAAAAAATTCATCTTTTTTTTTCTGTCTTTGTGAAATGTGTGGGCTGTAGCTGCACCTGCATCCTTAATGCAGCGACAAGTGTGCATCTGTCTGTTAAAGGATTACATCGGTGACAGCATCCACGTAGGCATGTCAGACAGTCCGTACCTGTACTGGCAGGAAAAAGAAGCAATTTGGAGGTCCCTGTACAAACTGGCTCTATTTTACCTGAGTTGCCCCCCCTCCAGTGTGTACTCCGAAAGAGTGTTTAGTGCAGCCGGGAACCTTGTCAGCGAAAGGCGTAGGAGGTTGCTTCCACAAAATGTGGAGAAGATGATGTTCATAAAAATGAATTATCAACTCTTCCAGGGAGACCAGCCTCCAGAACGTAGAGAGGGACCTGTGGTTGTGGATTCCAGCGGGGACGAATTAATACTCTGTGAGGATGAGGATGTACACAACACTGAAGAGGGTGAGGAATCGGTGGATGAGGAGGATGAGGACGACATCTTGCCTCCGTAGAGCCAGTTTGTGCAGGGACAGATTAATTGCCAGCTTGTTTTGTGGGGGCCCAAATGAACCAATCATTTCAGCCACAGTCGTGTGGCAGACCCTGGCGCTGAAATGTTTGGTTTGTTAAAGTGTGCATGTCCTGTTTATACAACATAAGGGTGGGTGGGAGGGCCCAAGGACAATTCCATCTTGCACCTCTTTTTTTTCTTTGAATTATGTACTGTTTGGGGCCTAGTTTTTCAAACTGCCATCCTGTCTGCCACTGCAGTGTCACTCCTAGATGGACCACGTGTTTGTGCCGCCCACTCGTATCTCTTAGCATAGTCATCCAGCTACCTCGGTGCAACCTTTTGGATATAAAAACACTATTGTGAGGTGTGAGGTGTTCAGAATAGACTGGAAATGAGTGGAAATTAAGGTTATTGAGGTTAATAATAGATAGGAGCAGAAAAACCCACAAATTCTGTGATTTTAGCTGGTTTTATGCTTTTTTAAAAAAAAATACATATCCAAAACACAAAACCCAGAACCCAAAACACGGAAGGGTGGTTTTGGCAAAACCAATCCAGATCCAAAACACAAAGAAAGATCCAGATCCAAAACCAAAACACAAAACACGAAAAGTGGCCGGTGCACACCCCTACTTGCAACAGGTACAGGTAACGCAAGTCAGAGCCAGGACAGGAACCAGGAATACCAAACAGCAGATAACTGGGACTGGAAATCATGATTTCCACAAGTAAACTATCTCTGGCAAGACAGGAATGAGCTGGCTGCCCTATAACAGATTCAGAGCCAATCCTGTGTGAGCAAATGAGACCAGCCTCTGGTAATAACCACTATGAACAACTAAGTGCTTCATGTTCACAGAGGCTTCCCAGCTGGGAGCAATCATCAGGCACAAATTCTCGTTGTGGCTGCCTTTGCCTGTTAACCCTCTCAGCTCTGGCCAGAACCTGAAGCAGATATGAGCTGTCAGGAGAACTCATAACAAGGGGCCTGATTCAGAGCCGGACGCTATTTGCGCTCGCTCGTTCAGAAAAAAGGGGTGGCTATTCAAATGAACCATTCGCTCTTTCCGGTCTGTTCACGCCTCTAGGTCTGAATGAGCAAACAAAACTTGCGGTCGTTTTTTGGGAAACTACGCCTCCTGGCCGCACGCATCCTACGTCATGTCTGCTATTTATTAGATTAATCGAGTACATCGACCAGCGTATGAGCTATTCTTGTGGTTGGTTTTTCCTACCACAATCTTGCGACCAGTTCTGACTATAAAATAACCCAGGTACGTGGTCAATGACGCTGCTGTATTAATTATGCACACCCATAAAACGCCCGTTTTGACCTTTAAGCACGCTTACGTTCGGATCTCCACTCCCCATTTTCAAGTACCTTCCCCTGTTACCACCCACATACGTCTCCTCATGTCACTCAAAATAGCAGGCATTCGCTATTTAGCGAACAAACGATTTTCGGCCGCACTGACTGGTTCGCGCATGTGTATTACGATCCGTACGCATGCGCAGTTGGGCAAACATCGCTCAGAACGAACGAGCGGCCGCTTACGAGCTGCTCTGAATCAGGCCCAATATTCCAATGAACACACAAATCTGTGAATTAGCAGATCCACAATGGAGTGACAGCAATCTCACTTCATGATAGTGCTGACTCTGCAGCTAACCACAGGGTGTTGCTGCATACTATGGGCCTGATTCAGCAAGAATCGCAACTGCGATTATGCATGCAATTGGCCGATTGTTGCGTTCTGCGCATGCATATGCATTGCAGTGTGCGTACACAAACCTGCCAGTGGCAGAGACTACGCAGACCCATTGCAGAGTGATTGACAGGATGTACCATTTGGGGAAGGTGATGGGGGGTGGTCGGTGAAACACAGGCGTGCCAGTGCGGTTCAATGCCCTTGCAGGGGCGTGCATAAATTAGGCACTGTGATGCCATACGCAGCTTGAGAACTCACTGCGTGTGATGAGGTTAGCATTTCCTGAGTAAGGTGAGACCTTGTGCAAGTGTGCATGATGCTCCGAATGTACCGAATGTTTCTGATGTTTTTGCAGTCTTGCAAAGTATTACGGATGTGTGTAAGGTAAGGTGGGTGTCCTTATGTTGTGCTGTGACGGCATAGTGATCACAGTGGATTAGCATATCTTTGCAGTGAGACTATGGGCATAGTCCCAGCCATGATCGCAGTTGCGATCTGTACTGAATCAGACCCTATGTCTGTGTTGCTCACAAGGCATGTCCATTATGTGTTTTGCCTTAATGATCATAATATCATTGTGTTTTGAAGCTTGAGTGGTTGTGTTTCATTTGTTTCCTGAAATTTGTAAAAGTGTAAAAAGCATTAATTGGACAAGTTAAACTGTAAGTTTTTTTGTAATGTGCTTTTTGCAAAGTAAAAATGTAGACACATAGAATTTGACATGCCCCACCCTGCCCACCAGGTTTTCTTTTATCACAAGCCACCCTCAGTCCAGCGGTTTTTCTTCACATGCTCACCAGCTTTTCTATTACAAGCCATCTTCTGCCTACTAGCTTACTCTAGGCACATCAGCTTATTAATATTATCCTTTATTTATATGGCACCACAAGTGTTCCACAGCGCCTTACATAGTACATAAAACTAATAAGTGAAATAAAAAACAAGTAACTTACAGTACAGTGAAGGACATTATATACATTGCTGCAATAGTGATTGAAACACTCACAATAAGCAGCAGGGAGTTGGCAGAGATGTGTTAGGTGCCCTTATGAGGAGTAAGGAGTAGAAGAAAGTGTAAGGAGAAGCACATGAGGGAAGAAGTCCCTGCTCGTGAGAGCTTACATTCTAAAGCTTATCTCTCACAGCAGTGAAATTTGGACCAGGGGTGCAGGGGATACCTGCACCTGCAGTGAAAATTGGACCAGGGGTGCATGACAGTGATGACAGGACATGGGGGGAGCTGGGCAGAAATGACAGGACATAGGGGTACAAGGCAGGGTTAACAAAATATGGAGGTGCAGGGCTAATGATATAAGACATGGATATGGAGGTACAAGGCAGTATTAATAGGACAAGGTGGTGCAGAGCAGTGATGATAATAAAATGTGGTTGCAGGGCAAAGGGCACAGTTAGTAATATGTTACACATTCTAAGCAGTAGTTTATGATTCCTGCCTTTCATTTTCTAGAGAGTGGAAATATTTAGCTGTGCAGCAGCCAATGCAAAAGTTATGGGACAAATGTGAGTCATTATGAATGAACAAACAAACAATCAGATTTTGTAAATCACAAATGCTCCATTCCCATATCTATCACCCAGTCATAACATAAATTAGCAGCCCCTTGCTGTTTTACGAGCGCACGATTTCTGACCACAATGACTGGTTTGCTCATGTGCATTATGACCCATATGCATGCGCAGTTGAGCGAACATCGCTCAGAGCGAATGAGCGGCCGCTTACGGGCAGCTCTGAATCAGGCCCTTAGTTTGTGGCATGATTTTGGAAGAATTTTTGCCCTGCCTTGGGCATCAACATCAGCCTGTCCTCCGGGTACCATCCACAGTTTTTAATGGACAGACGGAATGGGTGAACCAGTCTTTGGAGCAGTATCTTTGATGTTTTGTTTCCAAATATCAGAATGACTGGGTTTGCCTTCTTCCCATTGCACTGTTTGCTTTCAATAATCTGACCACTCATCGTCCACTGTTTCACCTTTCTTCTGCAACTCTGGGCTGTACCCTAGCATAAACTCCTTTGAGGCGGTCTCTACTGGTATTCCTTCCTCTACATCAATTACAAGTTGCACTCCTGCGTCTATGCCAACGCAATTCTGCATCATCTGCTACATAGTTCAGAGACTGTATCTGCTTCCAGTCCTCAAGGCTGCCACACAGCCCATTGGCTGCATCCTCTATCAGCCCTCAAGGCTGCTACACAGCCCATTGGCTGCATCTTCCACCAGCCTACAAGACTGCTAGACTGCCCAGAGACTGTATCTGCTTCCAGCCCTCAAGGCTGCCACACAGCCCATTGGCTGCATCCTCTATCAGCCCTCAAGGCTGCTACACAGCCCATGGGCTGCATCCTCTACCAGCCCTCAAGGCTTCCACACAGCCCATTGGCTGCATCCTCTATCAGCCCTCAAGACTGCTACACAGCCCAGGGGCTGCATCTGCTACCAGTCCTCAAAACTACTACACAGCCTAGAGGCTGCATCTGTCATCTTCCTGCAAGGGGTACCCTAGCCATCATCTTTTCATAATCCTACTACTCAGTGTTGATTCCACTTAGGACTTGTGACAATGCAGTGGCTTGTAGGCTAGTAATGCAGCTTTGGGAGCTGGTAGTGTGGCTGGAGAGCCAATAATGAGATGCGGCTTTGAGCCAGTAATGTGACTGGAGAGCCAGTAGTGTGACTGGAGAGTCAGTGGTGAGATGCGATGTCAAGCCGGTATTGTGGCTAGAGAGCCAGTGGTGAGATGCGGCTTTGAGAGCTGGTAGTGTGGTGAAATGCAGTTTAGAGCCGTTAGTGCAGCTTGTAAGCCAGTGATGAGATGCAGCTTTGAAAGCCGGTAGTGCAGCTTGTGAGCCATTGGTGAGATGCCGCTTTGAGAGCTGGTAGTGTGGCTTGTGAGCCGGTGATGAGATGTGGCTTAGAGAGCTGGTAGTGTGGTTTGTGAGCCGGTGGTGAGAAGCAGCTTTGAGAGCCAGTAGTGTGACTTGTGAACCGGTGGTCAGATGCAGCTTTGAGAGCCGGTAGTGTGGCTTGTAAGCAGGTGATGAGATGCTGCTTTGAGAGCTGGTAGTGTGGCTGGAGAGCCAGTGATGCTGCAACAAAGCCGGTAGTAGCTTGGGAGCTGATAGTAGAGCTGGGAAGCCAAGGACACTGGACACCAGCTACAGGAGTGCTGACCATTCAGCAGAGCCGAGAGATCCACAAGGAACACTATAGACAGTGAGGCGGCAAAGGGTCAGCATGTACGAATAGGAGAATGAACCGATCATGCAATGTTGAGGATAACACGTGACAACGTGTGGCCTCCAGATCGCCTAGCAACCGACAGAACTAGAACAGCACCACCAGGAGTTAAATTGCTGGAAGGAAACAAGTCATGACCGCAACTTGTAACAGTACCCCCCTCCCCTTGACCTGAAGTTGAAGAACCCCCAGAACATGGTTTATTAGAAAAATCCTGAAAGAAAAGTCCCTTAAGTCTAGGCATATGTAAAGCATTTTTAGGAACCCAGGAATGCCCTTCCAGTGGACCAAGAACTGCAAACGACCCCTAGACATCTTAGAGTCCAAAATCTTTTCAACAAAAAATTCACAGTGACCGTGGACAACAATCGAGGCAGGTTTGGATGGAAATTTAGGCTTGAATTGACAGAGTTGAAGACCAGTTTGAATAAGGAACTTGTTGATGCGAAGAGACTTGGGTAATTGAAGCTTGAAAGCTACTGGATTAACCTGAGCAATCATGCGAAATGGACCAATGAACCTAGCACCTAGTTTATGAGTAGGTTGGTGAAGCGTAATGTTTTTCATAGAGAGCCAAACCAATCGCCCTTCTTGAAGACACATGACCTCTGTCTATCAGCAGACTCCTTGAAGTGGAGCGAGATCTTCTGAAGACTTTGATGAACCTTGCTCCAAATGCAACGGAGCTAAGAGATAGTAGGCAAAACAGGCAATGTGGAGTCGAAAGAATTCACTCTGGGATGTTGACCAGTGACACAAAAGAAAGTAGACACTGAAGATGCTGAATGACACGAGTTGTTAAAAGCAAATTCAGCAAGCGGCAGATGAGAAACCCAGTTGTTATGACATTTGGAGACATAACAGCATAAATATTGCTCCAAAGATTAACATGGTCAGTTTGCCCATTGGATTGCAGATGATACCCAGAAGAGCGGCTGAGGCAGATGCCTAAGGAAGATCATAAGGCTCTTCAGAACTGCCAGAAATTGTGTTCCTCGATCCGACACAATATCAACAGGTAGACCATGTAGGCGGAAGATATGCTGGAGGAACAAGCCGGAGAATTCAATGGCAGATGGTTGCTTAGTCAAAGGAATGAAGTGTGCCATCTTACTAAATTGTTCTACCACCACCATCCAGTTAATAGAGCATCGAGCAGACACTGGGTGGTCGACAATAAAGTCCATGGCTATGTGTGCCCAAGGTCTCTTAAATATGGAAAGAGGCAGAAATAGACCAGAAGGAGCCATCTGAGGTGTTTAATTTTGAGCACAGACCTCGCATGACAGGAAAAATTCCTGAACATCTTTGCTCAGAGAAGGCCACCAGACTGAGTGAGAGAGTAAATCTAAAGTCTTACTGATGCCAGGATGACCGAAAGCTTCTTGAGAGTGGAAATACAGTAAGACTGACTTCCTGAATCTTTCTGGAACAAATAGAAGACTGGAAGGTTTATTTGGAGGTGATTCTAACTGACTGGCTTGGATGAGCTTAGCCAAATTCTGGGTGATAGCACAATGAATGCAAGACTCAGGAATAACTGGTTCATCAGAACTAATGGACTGCTGCACTGGAACAAAGCTTCTGGAGAGAGCAACCGCCTTGATTTGTTTAAACCCAGGACAAAATTATATGAGGAAATTGAACCAGGTAAAAAAACAATGCCCAGCATGCTTGTCGAGAGTTCAATCTCTTCAAAGACTGGAAAAATATGACAAGTTCTTATGGCTAGTGAGAACTGTAATTTGATGTTTGGCCCTCTCCAGCCAGTGACTCCAGTCCTCAAAGGCCCATTTAATCGTGCGCAACTCCTGATTACCCACATCGTAGTTGCATTCTGCTGAGGTGAACTTATGGGAAAAGAGAGCACAGAGGTGCAATTTGTTGTCAACAGCATCCTTCTGAGACAGGATAGCTCCAGCTCCAATCTCGGAGGCATCAACTTCCAGAATAAATGGGAGATCTGGAATGGGATGAAGCAGCACTGGAGCCTGCGTGAAGGCAGTTTTAAGATCTTCAAAAGCCTGAACAGCTTTGGATGTCCAATTGACGGTGTCAGCTTCTGTCTTGGTAATTTTTACAATAGGTGCCATGATAGCAGAGAAAGACTTGAACCTTCTATAATAATTAGCAAAGCCGAGGAAGACCTGCATCACTTTAAGGGTAGTTGGTTGAACCCATTCCAGTACGGCTTTGGCTTTGCTATGATCCATGGAAAATCCCTGGGAGGAAATGATATAGCCTAGGAAAGAGACTTGGATGACATCGAACTCACATTCTCCAGCTTAGCGTGAAGATGGTTCTCTCACAACTTCTGCAAAACTTGGCGACCATGCTGATGGTGTTGATCCACTGACTGTGAGAAAATAAGAATGTTGTCAAGGTAAACAACTACAAAAAAAAAGGGGTAGCGGGTAGGAGTTTTTAACGGTTATATTGATGAGACCCCTATAATCAATGCAAGGATGAAGAGACCCATCCTTCTTCCCAACAAAGAAGAAACCAGCCCCAACCAGATCTGTCTGGGTCATCATACAGTATACTAATCCCATGGCAGTAAAGAAGGCATTCACCAATTGAAGAGATGCATGCGTTGAGGGTAACCCAAAGGCTCAAGTCTTTGGATCTCCCTGGAGAAGGGAAATAACCAGCCCTACTCATTGAGATTCTGGACCTCATTCAGAGTCGGTTGTTGCGGCCGCACGGTCGTACGCCACCGATGTTCGCTAAACTGTGCATGCGTAAAATTCGCAATGCACTTGCGCAAACTAGCTATTATGATCAGAAATTGCTCTCTCCTTGAACACAGCCAGGTCGTTAGTTTGAGTGACAGGATGAGGCGCTTGTGGGTGGTTACAGGGGAAGGTGCTTGTGAACGAAGGAGTGGAGATCCGAACGCAGGCGTGCCTGACTATGCAAACGGCGTTTTATGGGAGTGCATAATTAACTAAGTAGTGTCATGGCACATGTGACATGGGAGGTTTTTACACTGACTAGATTGTAGTGCTTAAGAGAGGGAATGGTCAACCTTAAGCTCTACGAGCAGCTCCAATGGTTCCCGATGGTCTCGATTAATCCTTATATGCCTGGAGATGACGTGTAATGCGAACGAGAAGGGGGCGCATCCTCCCCTCGCTCGTCCAGCTAACGATCCCATCTTAGCTACACAACTTGCGATCGCTTCATTTGCATATCCTGCCCCTTTTACCTTACGGCTGTGCGGCTGCAACGACCGACTCTGAATGAGGTCCTCTATCCCAGAGGAAAATGGACGTAACCTGAAGTAGAGTTTACAACTTTCCCTAATGTTGAGGAGTTGTCTGCGGTCCCCCAAAAAAGGTTTAGTAGGTTCATCTTGGGTTCTTTAAGAGTGACTGGGACCACAGGAGACCGTACCTCCTCGACCCACAGGGAAAGCTCGTTGACCTTCTGTATGAGTACTTGAATTTGTACAGCACGTATCTGGGCAGGATGTTGCTCCTGTTCCATAATATCTTCTGTTTTTGTGGGTGCCGACTATAATGTTATGGATTCCTAGGTTGTTCTGGGTAAACCTCTAGAACCCAGGTTAGCGAGGTCTTCCGCCACTAATAGAAAATATTTTGTAGTTTGAAAAACTACAGTACCCGGTGCTTACTATTGATAATTTATTGGATTAGAATACCACCTGCTAGCTAGTAACAATCTTGGTCTAGTTAGGACCAAGTAAATAATTGCAAACAGCCAAACAAAATGTGTGGTAACTGCGCAAGGTGGCGATAATTACCATTGAGATATGAGATAATAATTAACGCTCTCTGATGAAATGTGCATGAGACTTGTTGAAATTAAAAATCCTAGTTTAATAAACGTTAAAACACATTTTACATTGAACCAATTGGACACATCAATTTGGACTGCTGTTACAAAATAGTTTCTAAATAGATACTAAAAACTTCTGTGGCAGCTTGATATAATCGACACATATATGTATATTCTGTATATAAAATTGCTGGTGTCCCAGCACTAGAGCATAATGTCTCAAATATATATAGATAGCTGTTTGTATAATAAAGTGTGGCCACACTACTGATAAATCACATACGATCCAGTATATAGAAGTTCTGATTACGATGTTGGTACTCCAACCTTGTAAAGCCCATTAATATGTAAAGTTAATAGTACTGTTTGAAGGTAAACAGGCCAACCTTCCTGAGCGGCAAGCTCTCCACCTCCTCCGGCACCGACTGGGTTCATCTGCACCAATTGCAGGTATTCACCGGGTGGTATACAGGTTCCCAAATAGGACCTGCTGAAAACAAGTCCTCTGCTTCCTCCGATCACTGACCTGCCTGTAACAGGACAGCAGTGGCCACTGCACAAGCAGCAAGCAAGGTGCAGCAGTCACTCCAGCAGTCGAGTGCTCCTCCAGGTGATCGGACAGGGCTTGCTGGGCAATAAGTCCTCCAATGACAGGCTTGCCTGTGAAGGCAGCGGCAGCAGCTGCTGCATGAAGAAGTGGCCAGGGCTTGCTGGGCAATTAGTGCTCCAGCTTCTCCGGCTTCTCCGGCGGTCACACAAAATCCTTCAGATATGCTGTCAATCACCCTGGTCAGCAATAGAACTCCTGGACTTTGGTTGGAGATACTTAATTGAGTGAATGTTCATCCATACAGGATCCCCTGGAAGACAAATCAACGTGTTTCATCCTGTACTATCAGGACTTTTTCAAGACTCACTAACAGCCACCGCTGTTCCCTTAGAACTGGAAGATGTTCACCGGTACTTAAGTGGCCATCTGGACTTAATACTCAAAGTAGTAGAGGTTTACACTGGTTACCTTCGGAAACCAGAGAATAGCAGAAGATACTGGAAACTGGGAGAAAAGTCCATAGTATGTCTAAGAAGCCGATGGTGTGGCTAAAAGCCGGTAGTACAATTTGAAGAGTTGATGCAGTGGCTTGGAGGCCAGTGATGCAACTTTGGGAGCTGGTATTGTGGCTGGAGAGCCGGTGATGAGATGTGGCTTTGAGCTGGTAGTGTGGCTGGAGAGCTGGTGGTGAAATGTGGCTTTGAGAGCTGGTAAAGTGACTGAAGAGCCAGTGGTGAGATGTAACTTTGAGCCGGTAGTGTGGTTGGAGCGCCGGTGGTGAGATGTGGCTTTGAGAGCTGGTAGTGTGGTTGGCAAGCCGGTGGTGAGATGCGGCTTAGAGCCGATAGCACAGCTTGTGAGCCAGTGGTGAGATGCAGCTTAGAACAGGTAGTGCGGCTTGTGAGCCATTGGTGAGATGCGTCTTTGAGAGCTGGTAGTGCAGCTTGTGAGCCAGATGTGAGATGCAGCTTTGAGAGCTGGTAGTGTCGCTTGTGAGCCGGTGTTGAGATGCGGCTTTGAGAGCCGGTAGTGTGGAATGTGAGTCAGTGGTAAGAAGCAGCTTTGAGAGGCGGTAGTGTGGCTGGGGAGCTGGTGGGGAGATGTGACTTTGAGAGCTGGTAGTGCAGCTTGTGAGCCAGATGTGAGATGCAGCTTTGAGAGCTGGTAGTGTCGCTTGTGAGCCGGAGTTGAGATGCGGCTTTGAGAGCCGGTGGTGTGGAATGTGAGTTAGTGGTAAGAGGCAGCTTTGAGAGCTGGTAGTGTGGCTTGTGAGCCAGTGGTGAGAGGCAGCTTTGAGAGCCAGTAGTGTGGTTTGTGAACAGGTGGTGAGATGTGGCTTTGAGAGCCGGTAGTGTGGCTGGAGACCAAGTGATGTTACAACGAAGCTGGTAGTAGCTTGGGAGCTGATGGTGCAGCTGGGAAGCTGATGGAGCGACAACGAAGCCAGTAGCAGCTTGGGAGTTGATGGTGCGGCTGGGAAGTCAATGGAGCGGCAACGAAGCCGGTAGCAGCTTGGGAGCTGATGGTGCGGCTGGGAAGCCGAAGACTCTGGATATAAAGCAAAAGGAAAAATCTACAGGAGTGCTGAACATGCAGCAGAGCCAAGAGATCCACAAGGAACGCTATAGTCAGCGAGGCAGCAAAGGGTCTGCGCACACTAATAGGAGAAGGAACCAATCATGCCGTCTTGTGGATAACACGTGACATCCTGCAGCGTGGAGATCGCCTAGCAACTGACAGAACCAGAACAGCACTGCCAGCAGGAAGTAAATTGCTGGAAGGAAACAATTGGTGACCTCTGAATCCCAAGCATTATGAAATTTGATGAGCATTCTTTCTTGCGAAAAAAAACTCCTGGTGGGCAAACCCTTTATACTGACAGGGGATCTCTTTATGGTGCCTGCTAAGGGCAGAATAATTATTACTTATTAATATTATTTTATTAAATACTTATTTGGGCAAGAGTCTTGTGTCTGCTAAAAACACTAGAAAGTTGCTTGCTAAGGGCGATGCCAGATAACTTTGATAAAGCCTAATAAATAAAAATTAAAAAAAAATTAATGTATTTTTTTAATCTCTTAACATGTGTATCTTGGCATTAATTTTTAGCTCAGACTCTGCGCTAGAAAAAAAGATTCCACTTACTGGACAGAATTTTGTATTATTTTTTCATTATAAATAACAGTATGACTGAAAAATACTGTTTAGTGGCTCTCACACTTTTGCAAGGTAATGGAGGTCAGCTAAATGGAGTCTGTCAGAGAAACAGACCCAACTTCCTCACTTATCTTAATTGTAGACAATTCTGGCTATTAGGAGCCGGTATAAGAGGTCATGTGACCATGTGCTACAAACAGTATCCTCCAGCTAGTTAAGCTAGAAGAAATTCATGCTGTACTTAGCCATTTGTTGCCATGAAGTAATGAGCGGACAGACTCCTACCAGTATTTCACAACAACAGCATTCCATGGTAACAGAAAATCCAGCATTCCATGGCAATGGAATCCACCCAGCATTCCACTTGAACAGTATCCACCAAGCTTTCCACAGTAACTCCTTCCATTCAGGATTCCATGTCAACAGACTCCACACAGCATTTCACAGCAGTAAAATCCACACAACATTCCACATCAACAAAATTCACCCAGCATTCCATGTCAACAGAATTCAACCAGCATTCCATGTCAACAGACTACACCCAGCATTCTATGGCAACAAAGTCCACCCAGCATTCCACATTAACAGCAGCATCCCAGCATTCCATGGCAACAGAATCCACCCGACATTCCGTGACAATTTAGTCCACCCAACATTCCACGACAGCATAGTCCATCTAGCATTACACTGCAATATCTGGATCATCCAAAGTTGCCAGTCTAGCATTGGACAAACTGTGAGATCGATTTAAATTTATAAATATCCCCTGGTTAATAATTATTAGCATCTGCTGTAAATCTAAATATTATTTTAAAAGAAATATGCCAGTTTATGCCTTGTTATACTTACCTATTATGGTTGACCTTCAATGCACACTGCAATGAAAAAACAAATAAAACTTTAATTGTTAAAGGTTACTACCACTTTAAATTTAGAATTCAGTTTCTAAGATCGTGAAACATCTGGTTTGTATCACATTATCTTGGTTCTTTTTTGAAGTGTTTAACAATAATAAAAACAAAATTTTGCAGAGAAATAACATTTTATGTTGTTGTGCCTTTTTTTCTCTATGAGCCTTATTAAATAAATTTGCAAAATTTCAGATCATTCAACCCCGCAACATCAAGGTGTCTTAGATGACTTTCACTTCGTAAAACAAAAACACACCAAAACAGGCGGAACAGACCACCAAATTATTTGAATAACTATGTCCTGTATTCTAAGTTTACTTTATATTTTATATTCTCATAATACATAAAATGTTACCTTATTTATATTACATATTAAATACTATTTTTCAGGTAGACACTCACTATGGCTTTTCCTAGGGTTTAGCTGATTTATTTAGGCAAACGTTGAATTAAACCACTATTATTGCTATATAGAAGTTTCTTAGGAAAATGCAATGCTGTGTTTTAAAAGCAGGATTATTAGATATTGAACGTTTGTTTTTAAAAATTTATTTTTGCTACTCTGATTGGGAAGGGTAAGGTTAAACAAATATGCTTATTAGTGTGCACTCAAAAAAGTTTATATTTTAAATTTGTGTCTTCGTTTTGCATTTAGCATGCTGCAAGCTAGTTGTACACTTATTATCTGCACTCACTTGTCATTTACTATAATGTGTATTAATTGTTTACTGAATTTTTTGGCATCTTTTGTACGCAAAGTTAAGACACACCCCTATTGTATTCCCTTTGCATCCACTTCTGTTACTTGCTACCTCTGCAGATTTAGCCTCACCTTGCGTTTGTGTCCTAATATCAGTAGGTCGCAAAAATGCATTTTTTTTCCTCCCGTCACCTATTACGTTTATGTCCCAACATGAATAAAGCCCTCAATGCTCTTATCTATTTTTAGACAAGCCGGTGAGTCCCTCGACATAAATATAGGTAATCGACCATCTTGACTTTGTGAGCCTTCTTTTACATCTGGGACATGAATTGTCCCTAATTACGAGTAGTGCTCATACAGTATTATAAACTGATACATCATGCCAGGATGTAACATTCTCTTTAGGACTGTGGACATAGGGCCTGATTCATTAAGGATCGCTACTCCGATTGCAGCTGCGATTACGCCAGCAGACTCATTGCAAAAATATGCTAATGTTTGCAATCGCTATGCCGTCGCAGCTTAACATAAGGACGCCCACTTCCCATTACTAATACATTGCAAGTCTGCAAAATCATCTGTACCATCGAGTACCATCGGAGCCTCACGCACAACTACAACAAGTCTGACCTTATACAGAATTTGCTAACCTCATCGCATGTGGTGAAAGCTCAAGCTGCGTATGCCATCGTAGTGGGTAATTTATGTACGCCCCTGTAACGGCATTCAAACGCACTGACATGCCTGCATTTCGCCGACCACCCCAAACGGTCACTTCCTGTCAATCACTCTGTGATGGGTCTGCATAGTCCCTGCGATCGCACTGTGATCGCAATGAATACTTCACGCACTGCGATGCATGCGCAGTACGCAGCAATCGGCCATCTACGTGCGTAATCGCAGTTGCGATCCGTAATGAATCAGGCCCATAATTCCCTAATGACCTGTTATTATTAGATCTAGTCAATATTTAATTTTATACATATTCTATGAAATTGTTTAAACGATCCTCCATCATTTCATTTTTATAGGTGTACAGTATTTGAGTGTTTTTAATCTGTTGTTTATTATATGAATTTACTATTTTAGGCTTACATGTAAAAAATATGATTGCTTTACATGAGTTTATCCTATGTATAGATTTATTAATATGTTACATGCTCTGCATTGAGGAATTCATTTTTTGCTGCCTTATATTATTTATCCTTACAGTAACTGTTTATCTGCTCTAAAGATACAGTATATAACTGTAGCAAGCTGTTTCCGTGACCTATTAGTGCTGTTTTAGTATTCATGGTATATAGTATTTCCCAGCAATCCTGGACTTCCAGGGATCTTATCTTTTATTAGAAATAATGTTTCCCATATAATAACCCTAATTTTTAAGGTTGATTAATTGCAATGTAGCCTATACCGTATCTTGTTCAGTATATTGTTTATAATGCTCAGTGCTGTTATACTTTATATACAGTCAGGTGCATAAATATTGGGACATTGGCAGAATTTTCATATTTTGGCCTCTATTCATCACCACAGTGGCTTTGAAATGAAACAAGCAAGATGTGCTGTAACTGAAGACTTTCAGATTTAATTTGAGGGTAATTACATCCAAATCAGGTGAACGGTGTAGGAATTACAACGGTTTCTATATGTGCCTCCCACTTTTTAAGGGGCCAAAAGTAATGGGACAAACTAAACAATCCTAAATCTAACTTTCACTTTTTAATACTTTGTTGCAAATCCTTTGCAGGCAATTACAGTCTGAAGTCTGGAACGCATAGACATCACCAGACGCTGGGTTTCATCCCTGGTGATGCTCTGCCAGGCCTCTACTTCAAATGTCTTCAGTTCCTGCTTGTTCTTATGTCATTTTCCCTTCAGTTTTGTCTTCATCAAGTGAAATGCATGCTCAATCAGATTCAGGTCAGGGGATTGACTTGGCCATTGCATAACATTCCACTTTTTAGTCTTAAAAAACTCTTTGGTTGCTTTTGCAGTATGATTCGGGTCATTGTCCATCTGCACTGTGAAGCGCCGTCCAATGAGTTCTGAAGCATTTGACTGAATATGCGGATATAATATTGCCAGAAACACTTCAGAATTAATTCTGCTCATTTTGTCAGCAGTCACATCATCAATAAATACAAGGGAACCAGTTCCATTGGCAGCCTTACATGCCCACGCCATGACACTACCACCACCATGCTTCACTGATGAGGTGGTATGTTTTGGATCATAAGCAGGTCCTTTCCTTCTCCATACTCTTCTCTTCCCATCACTCTGGTACAAGTTGATCATTGTCTCAACTGTCCATAGGATGTTGTTCCAGAACTATAATGGCTTTTTTAGATGTTGTTTGGCAAACTCTAAGCTGGTCTTCCTGTTTTTGTGGCTCACCAATGGTTTACATCTTGTGGTGAACCCGCTATATTCGTCTTCTCTTGATTGTTGACTTTGACACATATACACCTACCTCCTGGAGAGTGTTCTTGATTTGGTCAACTGTTTTTCTTCACCAGGGAAATAATTCTTCTGTCATCCACCACAGTTGTTTCCCGTGGTCTTCCGGGTCTTTTGGTGTTGCTGAGCTCTCCGGTGCGTTCTTTCTTTTTAAGAATGTTCCAAACAGTTGATTTGGCCACACCTAATGTTTTTGCTATCTCTCTGATGGGTTTGTTTTGATTTTTCAGCCTAATGATGGCTTGCTTCACTGATAGTTTCAGCTCTTTGGATCTCATATTGAGAGTCGACAGCAACTGATTCCAAATGCAAATGTCACACCTAGAATCAACTCCAGACCTTTTACCTGTTTAATTGATAATGAAATAATGAGGGAATAGCCCACACCTGTCCATGAAACAGCTTTTGAGTTGATAGTCCCAGTACTTTTGGCCACTTAAAAAGTGGGAGGCACATATAGAAACCGTTGTAATTCCTACACCGTTCACCTGATTTGGATGTAATTACACTCAAATTAAGTCTGAAAGTCTGCAGTTAAAGCACATCTTGTTTGTTTCATTTCAAAGCCATTGTGGTGGTGAATAGAGGCCAAAATATGAAAATTCTGTCAATGTCCCAATATTTATGGACCTGACTGTACATAAACAATAGTTAAGTAATAGGTGGAATCACAGATGAACCTATTCATTAAAGGGTAACCGGTGACCACATACAAATTTTGGCATCATGATTTTCACAGAGACCTCTCAGTTGCTAAAGCGCGAGGGCACATACTTACCTAAATTGTGGGTGATGGTATGGCATAAGGTTAAGTATTATTTCATATTCAATGGATGGTTGAAAGGCTGTGGTGGTCTAAGGCAGCTTATCATTACCTCTTTCCAACTGAATCTTCCCAGTACTTTGCTGAGTGTGCCCACCTCTGCACTGCACTTAGTGTCCTATGGCCTAAGCTGAGACACGAGCCATGGCCTGCAATAATAGGAGAGGCCGCCGCAACCACTGCTGAGGCCTCCTCAGCTGGTAGCCATCAGGTATTGGCTCCAGTGGGGGGATTGACCAGAAGTTGCATCCCTGACAAACTGGGAGTTTATTCTCCACAAGAGCTCCTATCTGAAGATGTCCTAGTCCCTCTCATGGGGTCACATCATCTAGGCAGGACCAAAATGAGTACCACATGGGCACCATCCTACTATTACTTCCCTGCTCCTATTTTCCCAATCTTATCCTTCTTTCCCACACTGCCCCTTCACTTATCCTGGTCATTATGGGCTTTGCCCAGTTCCAGGACCCAGAGGTTGCTAGTCCTTCAGGTGATGTTGAGTATGAGCCTATTTTTACTCACAGTGTTGGCATTAGCTCACTTTTCACTAAAACAGCATTTTAATGGCAAGTCTCATTCATGAGTGCAACAGGCACGGGCAGAAGATTTTTCTCCATGTCCAGACATTTTGCATTGTGAGACCAACAAAATTATGAAGTGAGTTCACTTCCATATGCAGGAGAAGATTTGTAAAGGTCACTTTGTTGATGATTTCACTGTCATGGAGGACACCAAAAACGGTCCTGATTTGGCCAAGATTTCAGGGAGTATATTAACTAGTTTTATGACAAGTTTGTTTTCGTCTTCTGCTACAGAGAGACTCCGTCTGCCAAACACCTAACCATTTAGAAATACATACATTTGATTTACAGCATGTTTGTTAAATACAAGACTAGTATGAAGGGCCAGTCCCTATATTATGACCTTTGGTTATAAGGAGGTGGAGGACCTGCTGGAAGTTGCCCAACAGCTGACTGGGCCCAGGGAGGTCCCCTTGGCAGGAAAATGAAGGTTGCCAGCTGTCCTCATGTGTTGCCTATTCCAAAAGGAAAATACTTCACTTTCAGTGTGGAATAGGGTGCAGTGCAGGTCTCCCAGCTAAGGGCTGTCCCAGTGCTACTGACCACTTGCCAATGGCCGACTGCCTGCGCATCCCACTTCCAATGATCGCTAATGATGCAATTTGCACTGAATCATGTTATCATGGTTCCACCTCCCACTTCACAATACCAGTAATTGTGCCATTGTATAGTGGGGGTGGGGTGATGATGATGCAATCACATCTTCAGATCCAACTATTTTGACCAGCTGGTGGAAACTTCTCCTCTGCAAAATGCTGCCATCTTTTTAAAATATTGAGAAAAACCTTGACACACTTGAACAAACAGAGTAGTGTAACATTTCCAAGACAATTTTTTGTAGTGTCTCAGCCATTATGCACTTTGTAAAAGAGGCTTAATGGAGCCAAAGGGGGTGATTCTAAGTCGCTTGCAAAGGGGCTGTAGCTGCGGGCACTCGCAGACGCCTGATTTATTTCCTTATGGTAATGTGAGAGTCCGTAGGGCTAATGCAGTGGTTCTGCATCTGCCAGTGTGCAGCCATGCCATCCATTGAGTTTACATCATCATGAGTATCACTTGGACCAGTTAGTTGCAAGAGATGCACCAGAATCTGGCTTCCCTTCTCACTGTATGCACAACGCAGAATTGCATGGAGCTTTTGATACACATCCACGACACTACCATGACGCTGCACAAGTCAGGGTGGTAATGTGCGATTGCAACATCACCACAAGGTTCATGCCCTATTTCATAGAAAGACTGATCCAGCCAAGTTGCGTCTGACTCACAACAGTGCCGATATTTGCAAACATGCGTAAATTCACACTTGTGCATGTGCTGTATGCTAAAAACTCACCTCTTGTGTCCTTGAGCAGATACCTGTGTGACTGTGATGTTTTAAATTTATCAAAAGGGGTAAAATGGGAGGAGGACTGCCGACGTTTGTTCACTTTCAACATCAATTAGGTCTGGAAGCAGTTGCTCTGTCTTTAGAAGAAAGGGGGCACACTATGGTTTTAAGCTAATTTGTATTGAAGGGTATTGCCTTTATTTTAGAAAATAATTATTTCCATTTTAAAGACCATTTTTACCTCCAGAATGTCGGGACGGCCATGGGCACCAGATTCGCCCCAAGTTACACCAATATTTTTATGGGTATGTGGGAGACCTGTTATGTTTGGAATAACATGAAATACGGGGCGAATCTGGTGTCATGGTCAAGTTACATCGATGATATTATTTTTATCTGGAGAGGTGGCCAGCAAGCACTTGATGAATTATGTGATTATCTTAATGAGATTACTTTTAATATTAAATTAACTTTTGAAGTCAGTGACCGTACAATTAATTTCTTAGACCTGACTGTCTATGTGCAAGAAGGCCAATTGATGACATGTAACTACACTAAACCTACAGATTCAGGAACATTCTTAGGAGCAACTAGCTGTCACCATTCAAATTGGTTGGATTCAATTCCAAACAGTCAGTTACAGAGGCTTAAGAGAAATTGCACAGAAGAAAAGATTTTTAAGGAACAAGCTACAAAAATGATAAAAAGATTTGATGATAGTGGGTACAGTAAAGATAAGGTGCAGGGAGCAATGGAAAAATGCATGAAGTTGTATAGAGATGTGTTACTTTCCCAGAATAAACAAATTCAAAAAGATGAAGGAGGTTATAATTTAGCCTTCATCACAGATTATAATCCTCAATACAAATCGACTGAACATATCATAAAAACCGATTGGTCTATTTTAAAAGCGGACCAAATCCTTAAACCTTTCCTCGCAGAAAAAACAAAATTTATTTATAGGAGAGCTAAGAATATTAAGGATAAAATCACAAAAAGTGCTCTCTCACCTCCCAAGATGAGTGTTAGAACTCTTACTAAAGATTTTCACAGGTGTGGATCGTGCATGATGTGTAAATTGATAAAGGGAGATAAAAAGTGTGACGTAGTAAAAATAAATGGCATTGAGAAGAAAATTGATGAAATTGTGACATGTAATTTGAAATATGTAGTGTACTTTATAGGTTGTGAATGCAACAAATATTACATAGGAAGAACTACAAGATCTTTGAAAATCAGGCTAGTGGAGCATCTCTGAAATATTAAAAAAGGCCTGGACACGCATGCCCTGTCATCTCATTTTAAAACTGTGCACAATATGGATGATAGGGAGATTAAAGAATTCAGTGTTTTAAGACAAGTTAAAGCAAATTGGAGGTGTAATAATCTAAATAAAGAACTTGCCAAAACAGGGATGAATTTTATATATTCTTTTAAAACGTTACAGCCACATGGGATTAATAAAGACTTTGAATTAAAGTGCTTTTTATAATAATTTTATTTCGCATGTAAGATTGTTTAATATTAGGATTTTAATATCATTGTTTTTCTATAATATTCTTTTTTATCTCATCTTATTATTTTTTAATAGTGGTTTGAAGAATTGCACACTGACTTTGAATATATATTCTTAATAGGATGTCAGATTACAAGCTTCATATTTGCCTTGATGGAATATAAACAAAAATTCAAGACTCCTTTAAATTAAAAAAGAGAAACGGAGGGAGAAACTACAAATCCCCTGGTTTTGGATCTGGATTGGTTTTGCCAAAACCTCACCTCCGTGTTTTGTTTTCGTGTTTTGGTTTTGGATCTGTTTTTTTCTTAAAAAATGTAAAAAACAGCTAAAATCACATAAAATGGGCCTTTATGGTCCTACAGTATTAAAAACCTCAATAAAATTTATTTCCACTCCTTTCCAGTCAATTTTGACCACCTCACAGCTCACAATATTTATTTTTTCAATTAGTTATAGGGCCAAAAGGTTGCATCCAGCTTGCTGGCTAAAAACTCATTGATATAATTATTAATAGAGTTGAGGACTGTGCAAAGGTGATGGTTGGGATACCCTTGAGGATTAAATTGAGAGTTGATAGTTGGTGCAGCCCCTGGCTGTAAAATTGATAATACATTAATTAAAACAATTCATTGGTGCAGCCCAAGGCTGTAAAATTGATAATAAATTAATTAAAAAACAATTCATTGAGTGCAGATCCTGGCTGAATAATTAATAAAAAGAAATTAATTGGTGCAGCCGCTGGCTGTAAAATTTATAATAAATTAATTAAAAAACAATTCATTGGGTCAGCCCCTGGCTGAATAATTAATAAAAAGCAATTCATTGGTACAGCCCCTGGCTGTAAATTAAAAAAACAATTCATTGGGTCAACCCCTGGCTAAATAATGAATAAAAAGAAGTTAATTGGTGCAGCCCCTGGGTGTAAAATTGATAATAAATGTATTTAAAAACAAATCATTGGTTCCTAAACCAACCACAACATTAATTTAAAATGTCGGTCAGCAATGCCCCAAACAGCACATAATGGAATGGAAAAAGGTGCAAGATGGAATAGTCCTTGGGCCCTCCCACCCTTATGTTGTATACGAAACAGGACAGTTTAACAAACCAATCATTTCAGTGACAAGGACTACCAATTGTGGCTGAAATGATTGGTTTGTTTGGACCCCCATAAAACAAGCTGCCAATGTGATATGGACATGGAAATGAAAATGATCCCATACACAAACTGGCTTTACATTACTAGTTGTCATCATCCTCATCATCCCCATCAGTGTGTACAACCTCTTCTTCACACAATATTAATTCATCCCCACTGGAATCCACCATAGGCGGCTCTGTAATATTTTCATGTAATTGTTGGTAGAGGTCTTCCTCGTGGAATTTGTAATTCATTTTAATGAACATCATCTTTTCCACATTTTGAGGAAGTAACCTCCTACACCGATCACTGACAAGGTTGCCAGCTGCACTGAAAACTCTTTCGGAGTACACACTGGAAGGTGGGCAACTTAAGTAATGCAAAGCCAGTTTGTGTCTGGGACTCCAAATTGCCTCTTTTTCCTGCCAGTACTGAAAGGGACTGTCTGACATGCTTATTAAATAGTCCTCCACCGTTCTGTGAATGGAGACCATATCACACATAGTCACAGTAGAAGACATGTCAGTAGTAGGCAGTTCTCTCAGGCCCGACCAGATGTCTTTTTTTTGGTGAACGATCTGCATGACCAGCAAGCATTCTGTAGGGAAAATTGAGTCTTTTCCTGGCAGTTGCAGAAACTGAAGGAGGAGATGATGACATTTCACGTGTGGCTACAGCTGACAACTTTTTTACCAACATCACTTTGTACAGTTTTAGATTTCGGTCTGTTGGGAAAAAACTCACAAGGCAGGACTTAAACCTAGGATTCAGAATGGCCGCCAAAATATATTTTTCAGATTTCAATAGATTAACTCTCTTGGATCCCGGTGAAGTGAATCAAGGGCTTGATCCACTAGACTGACATACTTTGCGCAATCGCTCCATTTCACCTCCTCCTTCAGTTTCTCCAGCTGTTTTTTCAAAAGTCTGATGAGGGGAATGACCTGACTCAAGCTGGCAGTGTCTGAACTAACTTCACGTTTGGCAAGTTCAAAGGGTTTGAGAACCTTGCACAACATTGATCCACTAGACCAACATACTTTGCGCAATCGCTCCATTTCACCTCCTTCAGTTTCTCCAGCTGTTTTTTCAAAAGTCTGATGAGGGGAATGACCTGACTCAAGCTGGCAGTGTCTGAACTAACTACACTTTTGGCAAGTTCAAAGGGTTTGAGAACCTTGCACAACATTGAAATTAATCTTCACTGTGCTTGAGTAAGGTGCATTCCCCCTCCACGGCCTATGTCATAGGCCATTGTACAGCCCTGGATGGCCTTTTGCTGTTCCTCCATCCGCTGAAGCATATAGAGGGTAGAATTACACCGAGTTACTGCCTCTTGCTTCAGCTGATAGCAGGGCAAATTTAACTCTACCTGCTGGTCATGCAATCTTCGACAAGCTTTTGCTGAATGTCTAAAATGTCCAGATATTTTGCGGGCCATGGAGAGTATCTCCTGCATGCCCCTGTCATTTTAAAAAAAATGTTGCACCACCAAATTAATTGTGTGAGCAAAACATGGGATGTATTGGAATTTGCCCAGATGTAATGCTCTCACAATATTGGTGGCATTGTCCAAAAATCACAAATCCTGAGGAGAGTCCAAGTGGGGAAAGCCATTTAGCAATGATTTCCCTGAGTTTTTCTAAGAGGTTCTTAGTGGTATGCCTCTTAGTGAAACCAGTTATACAAAGAGTAGCCTGCCTCTGTATCAGGTGTCTTTTGGTAGATGCTGGTGCCGGTGCTGTTGTAGGCAATACACCTACCCAGTGGGCTGTCACAGTCATGTAATCCCTAGTTTGCTCTGTCCCACTTGTCCACATATCAGTGGTCAAGTGGACAGTGGGTACAACGGCATTTTGAGGACATTAATGAGTTTTTTTTAATGTCCTTGTACAGATTTTTAATCACTGTTCTAGCGAATGGAATCTAGAAGGGGTCTGGTAGCAAGGACACATGACCTCAATTAACTGTTGAAACTCCACTGCGGTAATGGCAGATACTGGATGCACATCTAATACCAGCATAGCTGTTACGGTGTCAGTAATCCACCTTGCAACTGTGTGATTGCTGTCATACTTGTTTGCCCTTGCAAACAATTGTTTAACAGTTAATTGTTTTTTGGAGGATACACTACAAGTAGTCTTCCTCCTGGTCCCCTTCTGGGATGAAGATCCACTCACAGCAACAGCAGCAGCAACAGGCGTAGTCATCAAGGATCCTTCTGAGGAATCACGTATAGGAGAGGAGTCAATCATGCTTCGAATACCAACATTGGATGCAGCAGGACTACTCCCAATAACGAATGAGGATGTTGATGATGCAGGTGTTGGTGTTGGAGATTGAAGGCACTTGGATCTCACAAAGAGTGAGCAGGTAGGTGACACTGGACTTGTTACATTTTGAGTTTTGGAACTTGGCGATGTACACTTTGACATTTGATGAATGCACTCCAAGTGATGTAACAAGGAGGAGGTTCCTAGGTGGTTTAGGTCCCTCCCTCTACTCACTCTTGCATGGCAATGGTCACATATGGCTTGACAACTGTTGTCTGGATCGGGGTTGAAATATTTCCACACGTGAGAAGTATATTATTTTGTCTTTTGTCCTGGCATGACAACAATGGGCTTTGGCTTTTTCAATCCATGGTCAACAGGTGTTGCCTTACTTACACAAAGGACATCCTCGGCATCAACATCCTCATCATCCTTAGCGCCTTCAACTACCAAAATATCCTCCTCCTCCATGTGCAATTCCACTTAAGCATCCTCAATGACTATGTCTGCAAGATGTTGACTGCCCTTCCCCACATTTACAGAGGGCACACAAATGTTGGAACTTGGAGAATCCTCCAGTACACTAGTATGTAGGTCTGACTCACACATGGCAACCGCGGACACACTTGCACTCTCCTTTCCTTGTCACTTCATGTAGTGAATGGCATATTGCCAATTTTTTGTTTTTCTACAGGCAAATTTCCTTTCAATTTTTTTTCTTAACATCAGTAAAACTTGCTTTACCATATCGATGGCGTGACTTAAGGCCTGGGGCATGGGCCTTCATAGAAGACAATATAATACAGAAAAATTATTCGGAGAAAACACTGGCGCAAACAAACAAACAATACTATGTTATATGTATATGTCATTAAATGTACTTAAATACTACACTATATAGTATTTTCTCTCTTTTTTTCATGCATATTTTGAAGAGAAATACTGAATTTTCGTCTGAATGGAGCATATGAATATGGACATATAGAAAGATTCCCTAAAGACTTCTGTTTTTATATTAATCTTGTATTAATCTTGTATTAATTTGTATGAAACATCTAATCAGCGCCTTATTTATATGACCAATTCTATTGTATTGCTTCATAGAAGACAAGTAAGTTGATGGCCTTGTACTGCTGGCGACAGCTACAACATGTGGTTCTTGAACTGGCTCTCCTGTCATGTGACAGCCCTCCATATTTTCTGCAGTCTTGAAGCAGTATCACAAGCACCAATAGTGTAGCCAAGGTGCGGTTACAAAATTCACACATGTGCAGTCGTGCGCACAAAGACAAATCTTAGACAAAAAGAAAATATTTTTATTTTTTTCAGCTCCAGAACTTGGGCCCAGAGCACCGATTGATGATGACTGGAGTCGAGCAGCACTAGGTTGCAACTTGCATTTCTGGCTGGATCTTGTGCGGTTAAGCCTAACATGCACACACACACAGACAAATATAAAAAAAAGACACTTTATTTTTATTTTTTGTCAGCTCCAGAACTTGGGCCCAGAGCACAAATTGATGACGACTGGAGTTGGGCAGCACTAGGTTGCAACTTGCGTTGCTGGCTGGATCTTGTGCGGTTAAGCCTAAAATGCGCACACACACACACACAAAGATAAAAAAAAAGACACTTTATTTCTTTTTGTTCAGCTCCAGAACTTGGGCCCAAAGCACCGATTGATGATGACTGGAGTCAAGCAGCACTAGGTTGCAACTTGCGTTGCTGGCTGGATCTTGTGCGGTTAAGCCTAACGCGCACACACACACTGACAAAGATTAAAAAAAAGACACTTTATTTTTATTTTTTGTCAGCTCCAGAACTTGGGCCCAGAGCACAAATTGATGATGACTGGAGTTGGGCAGCACTAGCTTGCATTGCCGACTTGATAGATCTTGTGCGGCTAAGCCTAACACGCACAGACAATTATTACAAAAAAAAGAAGTGTTATTTATTTTTTTCTGCTCCAGAACTTTGGGCCCAGAGCACAGATTGATGAAGACTAGAGTCGGGCAGTACTAGCTTGTGTTGCCGACTTGATAGATCTTGTGTGGCTAAGCCTAACACGCACAGACAATTATTAGAAAAAAAGTTTTTATATTTTATTTTTTCTGGGCCCAGAGCACAGATTGATGACGACTGGAGTCAGGCAGCACTATCTTGCTAGCTTGCATTGCTGACTTGCTGTATTTTGAGCGGTTAAGCCTAACACGCACATAGACAAACATATATTACACAAAAAAAATAAACTTTATTTGGGTCCAGAACTTGGGCCCAGATGGACGCCATAAACAGCACAGCAGCCCGCCGCATCCCTTATATATAGAGACGAAAGCACGCGAGCCGCGAGATTTCATCTCTATGGTTTTGCTTCGATTTGAGAGATCCGAGTACAGGAACATCCGAGGCTGCTTGGATCCAACTCAGATTCCCTTAGTTCGGGTGGGTTCGGATCTCTTAGATCCGATCCCGCTCATCTCTAGTTATAACCCTGGCACCGCTCTCATATCAATGTTTAATTGGGTCTGTGCAGTGGCAAAGGTGTCAGATAGAGAATCTTTTTGGCCGCTAATTTATTCACTGAACAGCCAACTGGTAGTGGGAAATATCATAGAGCTCAGTGCACCAATCCAAAAAGTGCTCAGTGCACCAATCCAAATAGCAGATGTAGAATGGACAATACCAGGGTGAAAGATGGAACATACTGTACCGTAAGATTGACAGAATGTACCGTTTGTGGGTGGTAACAGGAGAAGGTGTTTGAAAATGGGGGAGTGGAGATCTGAACGCAGGCGTGCCTAACAGTCAAAAGGGCATTTAATGGGAGTGCATAATTAGCAAAGGAGCATCATTGACCACGTCACTTGGTTGTCTTTTAGCCTGAACTGCTCGCAGTGATAGCGGGAAGAAAAACCTACCACAACCACTGCGAGCAGTTCAGATGCCTTTCGATGATCCCGATTAATCTAATAAATACCGGAGATGACGTGTGATGCGAATGGCAAAGGGGCTTCTTTACAAAATAGCGAGCGCATTTTTCGAACACTCGCTCAGACATAGAGGCGTCAACACACCGCAAAGAGCGAGCGCTCAAATTAAATATCCGGCCCCTTTTTTAGAACGACCGTCCGCAAATAGTGTCCGGCTCTGAATCAGGTCCTGAGTCCCTTGGTTGGAAACAATATCAACAGGCAAGCCACAGAGTCTGAAAATGTGAAGAACAAACAGGGAAGATAATTCCTTGACAGGAGGCAACTTGGTGAGTGGAACAAAATGAACCATCTTGCTAAACTGGTCAACAATGGTCCAAATCATGGAACAACGGGAGGAAGATGGAAGATCCACAATAAAGTCCATGGCTATATGGATCCAGGGCTTATAAGGAGTAGGAAGAAGAAGCAGGAGAGTGGGAGGAGCAAGTTCTTATGGTCCATGAGCACCATGATGATATGATTTGCTCCCTCCAACCTGTGCCTCCAATCCTCAAATGCCCATTTGATGGCCAGTAGCTCATGATTCTCCACATCATAATTCTTCTCGGCTGAGGCAAACTTCTGGGAGAAGAAGGCGCAGGGGTGCAATTTATCCTCAGGATCCATCTGCGACAGGATAGCACTCACGCTGATCTCGGAGGCATCCACCTTGACAATAAATGGAAGACCTGGATTGGGATGATGAAGAACCGGAGCGGAAGTAAAGCCGGACTTCAGGGAGTTGAAAGCTTGAAGGGCTTTGACTGGCCAGTTCACAACATCAGCTCCTTTCTTAGTAAGTTCCACGATAGGAGTGACAATGGATGAGAAGGACTTTATAAATCTCCTGTAGTAATTGGCAAAGCCAAGGAAGCATTGTACAGCTTTCATATTGGTAGGTTGGACCCAGTCCAGAATGGCCTTGACTTTGCCTGGATCCATAGAGAACCCTCGTGACAAGATGATATATCCAAGAAATGATACCCCTTGGATCTCAAAGTCACACTTCTCCAGTTTTGCGTATAAATTGTTCTCCAGGAGTTTTAGTAGCACCTGCCTCACATGCTGATGGTGTTGTTCCAGGGAACCTGAGTAAATCAGGATATAATCAAGACAGATGACCGTGAGAACTCTCAGATATTTTCTTAATACATTGATGAAATCCTGGAAGATGGCTGGGGCATTGGACAGGCCGAATGGCATCACCAGGTGTTCATAATGGCCAGAATGGGTATTAAAGGCTGTCTTCTATTCATCACCTTTCCTGATACAAACAAGATTATACACTCCTCTGAGATCAATCTTAGTGAAGACGGGAGCTCCTCAAAGTTGGTCAAACAAGACAGAAATAAGAGGCAGCGGGTAGTATTTCTTCCCAGTGATGTTGTTCAACCTCCAAAAATCTATGCACGGTCGGAGAGACCATCCTTCTTCTACACAAAAAAGAAGCCCGCTCTGACTAGAGATTTAGAGGGTCAAATGAAGCCCTTTTCCAAAGCATCTTGAATGTACTCCTGCATTGCTTTGCTCTCAGGAAGAGACAAAGGCCCTCATTCAGAGCCGTACGCTCTGAGCAGAGCGCACGCTCTGAATGAGGGCCATCCTCCATAACTATGGAGCATCCTCCTAGACGCTCGTATAGCTGTGGGTCACCACCCACAGCCTATACGAGCGTGCAGTTTGATGGCCGCGATGGTCGTGACCATCGCGACCATCTAAACTGCGAGCCGGAGCCTGCGGTTGAGGTTTTCAACCGCAAGGCCCGGAGTGATTTTGGCTCTATCAGAGCCAAAATCACTCCCACTGACATCACTAGTGATGTCAGTGGGCCGGCTTCTGACGGTAGGCGTTCCCTTGGGAACGCCCCCATCAGGGAGGCATGCCCCCGGCACGCCCACCAAAGGGGGCGTGCTGTCAATCAACATCGACAGCACGCCCCCTTTGATCAGACACAACGAGCGAAGGACTTTCCTTCGCTCGTCGCGTCTGGCGCATGCGCACGACGGAGCTCCCTCTTGCGAGCGGACAGCTGCTTGCGAGTGGGTCTGAATCAGGCCCAATGTGTACAACCTGCCTTTAGTAAGCCTTGCTCCAGGAAGTAAGTCAATAGTACATTCATAGGAGCGGTGCGGTGGTAGAGTATCCACCTTTTTTTGGAAAAAACTTCTGCCAGGTCTCTATAGGGAGCCGGAACCTTTGAGGCCAAATTGGACTGGATGGCTGAAGCCAGACAAACAGGAAGGGTGATGCAGAGAGAAGAGCAGGAATCACCCCATTGGAGAATCTCTCCAGTATGCCAATGGACAACGGGGTTGTGCATCCTGAGCCATGGTAGGTCTAAAACCAGTGGCGCTAGTGGACAGTGGAACAACAGGAGTATTATTTCCTCTGAATGCAAGGCTCCTACAGACAATCGGATGAGAGGTATTTGGGAGGAAATAGAAATCCTGGATTGTTCTTCACCATTAAGACCAATGACTGAGAGAGGTTGTGGCAAAGGTTCGAATGCCAGTCCCAAGGTATTAAAGAACGAAATATCCATAAAGTTACCTGCTGCACTGCTATCCAGGAAGGCTGAGACAGGTACTTGAATGTACTCCATCTGAATTATTGTGGGGATAAGGACAGAAATAGAGACAGAGACAGATGCAAGGCCTAGATGTAACTCTCCTAAAATACCTAGACCTTGCCTTTCCCAATTTGACTGGACAAATAGAGGCAGTATGTCCTTTTCCCCCACAGTAAAGGCAGAGACCTTGGGAACGTCTTCTCCATTTCTCTTCAGTAGAGAGGCGGCACACCCCCAACTGCTTAGGTTCCTCTGTGTCCGGAGGAGTTACCCACACTGGTGAGTGAGGAGCAGTTGTAGGAAGCTCCTTTTACAACCTTTGCTCATGAAGTTGGTTGTCAATATGGATGGCTAGATGCATGAGGTCATCCAAAGTCTCCGGCACCGATGCTGCATGAGAATGTCTTTAATCTGATCCGAAAGACCTAAGCAGAATTTACTCCGTATTGCCAGGTCATTCCACCCAGAGTCTATTGACCACTTAAAAAATTTGGTGCAGTAGTCCTTTGCAGCTTTCTGTCCCTGTGTCAAAAACCAAAGGTTTGACTCTGCCAATGCTGCCTTGTCTGGATCATCATAGAGTAAACCTAAGGTGGAGAAGAAAGCATCCACCATCTGAAGAGCACTGTGCGTAGGAGGAAGACCAAAGGCCCAGGTCTGGGGATCACCCTGAAGCAGGGAGATTATAATGCCAACTCATTGAGTCTCAGAGCCAGAAGACCTAGGTCATATTCTGAAGTATAATCTGCAGCTTTCCCTAAAGTTTAGGTAGTCCTTACGTCTGCCAGAAAATTGGCCTGGTAAATTTAGTTCAGGTTCCAGAGGACTGGCTGGAGCAGGAGCAGCTGGAACAGGAGCCGCTCATGTCTCCTTGACCTGGAGGGAAAGTTCCTGGACTTTCTGGGTCAAGACCTGGATTTGAGCTGCAAGTATTTGAGCTCAGGGCTGGTGGAAAATGCAGCCTTGAGGGCTGGCAGAGGATGCAGCCAATGGGATGTGTGGCAGCCTTGACGGCTGGTAGAGGATGCAGCCAATGGGCTGTGTAGCAGCCTTGAGGGCTGGTAGAGGATGCAGCCAATGAGCTTTGTAGCAGCCTTGAGGGCTGATAGAGGATGCAGCCAATGGGCTGTGTGGCAGTCTTGAGGGCTGGAAGCAGATACAGTCTCTGGGCAGTATAGCAGCCTTGGAGGCTGGTGGAAGATGTAACAATTATAAACCTCTACTACTTCGAGTATTAAGTCCAGGTGGTCACTTAATTACCGGTGAACATCTCCCAGTTCTAAGGAACAGCAGGTGGCTGTTATTGGCAAGAAGACCTCGCTAGCCTGGGTTCTAGAGGTTTAACCAGAACAACCTAGGAATCTGTAACAGTAACTGAAACTCTGCCTCATCACAATAGAAAGTAATGGTATTCATTGTGGGCCTGATTCAGACCCGCTCGCGTGCGCTGAGCACTCGCAAGCAGGTTGATGGTGGCTCCGTCATGCACATGTGCGAGACCCGGATAGCGAAAGGCAAACCATCGCTCCGGGTCTCGTACCAAAGGGGGCGTGCTGTCGATGTTGAGTGACAGCACGCCCCCTTTGGTGGGTGGGCCGAGGGAGTGGCTGCCCAAACGGAGGCATTCCCATGGGAACGCCTACCATCTGGGGCCGGCCCCACTGACATCACAAGTGATGTCAGTGGGAGTGCTTTCGGCTCTGTTTGAGCCGAAAGCACTCTAGGGCTTGCAGCAACGAGACCCTACCACAAGGGTCTCGTCGCAAGCCTGATGGTCGCGATGGTCTTGACCATCGCGATCATCTTCCTGGCCACTCGCTATAGCTGTGGGTGGTCACCCACAGCTATGCAAGTGGCCAGGAGGCCGCTCTAAAAAACCAGAAGACCGGTCCTGATTCAGAGCGAGCACTCTGTCAGAGCATCCGGCTCTGAATCAGGCCCTCTGTCCCTTACCTCTATACTGTCACTGGGCTTATAAAGGGGAATGGGTATGATATACCGCCGGCCGCATGGTTTTTTTGTGGGGGTTTTCCCTGTTCTCGTTTTTTTTTTAAATTCCAAAACAAAGTAATGTTTATTATCTGTGAATGTACTGTTGCTAATTGTGTTAACTTTAAAAATGCTTGTGCAGTTTGCGTTAGGATCATTTGCACTCTTATGTTTGCAATTGCACACTGCGTGTTTTATCCAATCAAATCTGACCTTATTTTTCGGGTCACATGATTAAAGGATTGTCCAATAGTGTTTTTTTTAGGAAATTGAGGAAATATTTTTGCCAATCATCTTTATTTTACCCCATGTATATTTCATGTTTTCTGTAAAATCAGACATTGCCATTATGAGAGCAGCTGCCTTTACCCGTCGGGAATTGAGCATCCTGGTAAACATTTTGGACAGGCGGCTTACAAACACCCAGCCTCCCATTTCCAACCGCTTAAAGCGTACGGCCTATGCGGAGGTGAGGAGAGCCCTTCGCTGTGCTGGATTTCAGCGCAATATAGCGCAACTAGAGAGGTGGTGGTCCGATTTGCGCCGCTGGTCGCCAGTCCTTTTGGCTAATTTGCGGGCGCGATTACGCTGACGTTTGTATAAATGTTAAAATTAGTGGACTGTTAAAAATGTCTGTTCCTTTTCCAATTCTTTCTTAAATGTAAACAAACCCTACTGTATGTTGTCCCTATTATCCTGAATGTATAAAGTGTACTTGTATTGTGTAGCCGAAAGTGAAAACTAAACTTAGATTTTTTTAGAAACACTGCGGAGACAGAGAAGGGCCCGCAGATTTGGCCGCAATGCAGGTCCCAACCTGCAGCCCTCCCCTTCACCTTCCCCATCCGCTCAACCCAGCCCTCCCTCCCCACCACCATACTCTCCCAGTAACCCTACCTCCCTCTTCCAAAACTCCCCTAGTATTCCTCCCTCCCCTGCCCACTCATCCCAAATCACCACTCCCGTGCCCGAGTCCTCAACCCAAATATCCCCTCCCTTGGATTTTTTCCAGTCCATCTCCCCTCCCACCATTTCACCAACTCCAACTTTCTCCCCATCTCCTTCTCCAGCACCATCTCCATCGGGTGCTTCCTTGCCACGCTCTGTTGGTATGTGTTTTTTAATATTATGTTGGGGTTTTTTTGTTTTTTTGGAGTGTTGTTGTTATCCATGTTTTTTTTTCAATATATTGGCTGTGTGTTTGTTTTCATTTTTACAGTATGGGTGTCATAATCATTGTGCAGTAATCCTGTTACTCAATATTTTGTGGTTATGTTTTGTGCCTGGCCCCTTTTTTTTTGGTGTAAAAATTGATTACATTTTGATTTGTATTTTAGATTTAAATAAAACATGTCACAGAACTTGGGAAGGTGATAGGAACCAGACTAACCTTGTTAATGTTGTGTACACTGTGTTTAAAATGTACAAAGATGTAACTTCATTAGGAAAAGTGATGTTAGCCATAGCAAACAAACACATTGTAGTTTTGGATTATCAAGAACATTCTAAAAGTGAATACGTGCAGTGTGTTTTAAGGATATGGCCATCATTACTTAAGAATACACCTCCCAGTTGTTTATAAATTATCCTAGGGTATTTTTGATTATGCCACATAGTTAGGGTTTCAAAGTGTTTTTACACCATAAAAGTTTCTACATAATAATAATGTTGTGTGGAGTATACTTTAGAACACACCCTAACATCATTGTGTCTACCCACTGTTTGGGACATTGAATAATGTTTAATGTTAAAATGTGGGTAATTTTTTAGATGTTTTTAACCTACAAATACATTTTTCTGTACACAGATCTAACCAACATACTTGTTGGAATACGTGAGGAGCTCACTCGAGCAAGTGGCCATCTATTGGAGGCCTACTGCTGCCCACAGCGGATTGTGGGAAGTCTGGAGCATTTTTAGTTTTTCTTCCCTTTGTACATTTAAAAATGTTTACATTTCCAGTAAAGTTTTTGTTCTAAAAACATTTGTCCTCTTTTTTCATAAAAATTAAATGGTGTAATTCTGCATTTCAAATACTTTGTGAACAAAGCTGGGTGCCTTTCCATAGTGTAACTAATACAAAAATGTTAATTTTAACCTTAAGAACATTTGTAGTAATGTTTTTTTTGTTTTTTGTTTGTGGTTGCCCTACATTATCCACCTCAAAATGGGTTTCAAAATACATTTACAAAAAAACACACAAAAAATGGCCTCAGGTTTTTCTAAAATAAAATATCTTGCTTAGTCAGACATAAAAAACAAAAGCAAAACTCAAACATAATATTTCTTTTTTAACAGACAAAATAAAAAAAATAATCAAAATTAACTAAACATATGGTGGTATATCCGGAAAAATTATGTTAGTTGTCCAAAAACAGTACTGGGTATTGCCAATGGGTTCCATTAGTTTTTCAGTTTCGGAAAGTGTTGTGATTTTTGAGAAAAAAAAAATTAGGTTCACCTTAAAATACATTTGCTCTAAGTGTAAAATTAAAAATAAAGTTAAAAATTATTGCCTAAAAAATCTTGAAACCACAGAATCACGTCTGGCCCCCCCCCGACAGCATCACAACACCTTCCTCCGGGGGGCCATCCTCTGGCAAGACATCCTCTGGCTGCATGGGTACTCGACTCCTTATTGCAATGTTGTGTAAAATCCCACACAGGACCACAATGCGAGAAGCCATATCCGGCGAGTACATGAGTGCACCACCAGAGTGATGGAGACACCGGAACCGGCCCTTTAAAAGGCTGATAAAACACTCCACCACCTGCCTGGTGGCAGTAAACGTGGCATTATATTGAGTTTCTGGCCCTGATGTGGGATTCAAATAAGGAGTCAGCAGCCAGGGCGTGCCAGGATATCCACTGTCACCTGATGGAAATGGGACACCAAAAGATACATAAATTGTAAATGAAAACATGTTTACACTATTACTATAGCTACATACTGGATTTATACTTACCAAGAAGCCACACGTCACCAGCTTGCAGTGTGCTTAATTTTGGCCAAATCCCTGAATGCTGGATAACGTACGCATCATGGCTGCAGCCTGGAAATTTGGCATTCAGGGAGAGGACCTGGAGGGAGGCATCACATAGCACCATTACATTTAGCGAATGGAAATGTTTACGGTTCCTATAGATTTGTTCCCTGCATGCAGGGGGCTGAAGTGCTATGTGAGTGCCATCCACTACCCCTATGACGTGTGGAAAGCCTGCAATCTCAAAAAACTTCTGCTTTACCACATCAAGGGCTTCCGTATCCAAAGGCATACTAATAAAATGTGCTATATGATTGAAGAATGCATCTAGCACACGCCTCAGGATCCATGAAAATGAGGACTGGGAGAGGCCACCCACCAGCCCCACAGTGGTTTGGAAGGACCCTGAGGTGCAGAAATGTAACACCGCCAACAACTGTGTAAGTGGCGTGATTGCTGTAGGAATGTTAATCTGACTTTCTAGATCATTCTTTATTCTTGAAAGAGTGTCTAGGATAATATTTGGAGGCAGGCGATAAGTGGTTACAAACACATCATCAGATATTCCAAAAAGGGTGACACGTGTTCTATATATCTTGGCCCTTGCACACCTCCTATGCCTACGCCCAGGAGGAGGCTGAGGAAGGTTGGTGGGGGGCAACATGGCCACTATTAGCTGGCCCACATCGCTCTGTAAAGTTAGAATTTAAAAAAAAAAGTTTTGTTGAGAAAGAATTTTCAATATTTAAAAAAAAATACTTAGCTTAGTAATAATGGTGCATATTCTTACAGGGTCGGGCTGTGCCATCTTCGGGAACCCCTACAGGTGTTGTTTGTGTACGGTTTTTTATTTTATGGAAGAAAAAGAAAATATTATTTAGAGAAAAAAAACGTCTATTACTACTATTATTGTTAAAACAATCCTTAACTTTGAAATTGGGCAATATTAAAAATTGAAAACATAATTATTGTTTTATCAATAAAATCCACAAATGCATTATTATATGTAAGAAAGACAGCATAAAACACTTCATTATTAAATACAACAAACTTTTAGGTTTTTAAAAATAGACACTTACCTGAATCCTGTACAAACTGGACTGTTAAACACCTAAAAAAAAAATAGAACATGACAATAATTTTTTGAATAATGTCCTTTTTTTGGTTTTAAATTCCAAAAAATAAAAAAAGAGCTTGCAGTATGCTGGCACACTTACTGGAGTCTGCAAAGAACGTTGTTATTTTGTCCACCCAAACACACAAAGTAACTGGGTTTGTTAAATTTATGGACAAACAAAAATTAAAAAATAACCAACCACTCAAAAAAAATAATAATAAAAACCTAACAAAAAAGGAACACCAAAAAAAACAACAAAAAACCCACCACCCAAAAAAAAAAAGGAAATAAAGGAACACCAAAAAAAAACAAATAAAAAACCCACCGCCCAAAAAAAAAAAGTAAAAAAAAGGAACACCAAAAAAAAACAAATAAAAAACCCACCAGCCAAAAAAAAAGGAACACCAAAAAAAACAAATTAAAAACACACCACCCAAAAAACTCCCCCCAAAAAACCACCACTCAAACAACACACACAAGCACCACTCAAACAACACACACAAGCACCACTCAAACAATACACACAAGCACCACTCAAACAACACACACAAGCACCACTCAAACAACTCCAAACACTGTAAACACTAGCAATCCCTTCCTGCACCACAAATCACTCCAACTACAACCCACAAGTAAGGGAACATTTGGCTTTGCCTTAAATAAGGCCAAAAAAACCACAATGATTGAATAATGCAGGCAAGGTGTGCATTGTACGTAGGCAAATAGGGATGCACGGGTAACCAATCCAGGGATGCGCTCACATCTTGGACAACCCTCGCAGTGATCACGGAATGCAGGCAAGGTGTGCATTGTACATAGGCAAATAGGGATGCATGGGTTACCAATCCAGGGATGCGCTCACATCTTGGACAACCCACGCAGTGATTATGGAATGCAGGCAAGGTGTGCATTGTACATAGGCAAATAGGAATGCACGGGTAACCAATCCAGGGATGCGCTCACATCTCAGACAACCCACCCAGTGATTACGGAATGCAGGCAAGGTGTGCATTGTACGTAGGCAAATAGGGATGCATGGGTAACCAATCCAGGGATGCGCTCACATCTCGGACAACCCACCCAGTGATTACGGAATGCAGGCAAGGTGTGCATTGTACGTAGGCAAATAGGGATGCATGGGTAACCAATCCAGGGATGCGCTCACATCTATAAAATAGTCATCAAAAGCACTATTCTTCATGCTCTCTCACAAGTTTTGAAAATGGCAAGTGAGGAGCATGGTGGGCAGAGGATAAATGAGGCAGGTAAGTGTTAAACACATTTTTTAAAAAACACAATAGCAGTTCATATCTTCCACAAATGCATTTTTTAAATTAACAAAATTAAAAAATATTGTAGGTGCTGGGAATCCACCACCACCACCAGAGGAGGAGGAGGCAGGGCCAAGCAGGCCAAGGCCCAGAAATCCACTGTTTTCAAGGCTAGAGCTTGAGACCTTGGTGACCATGACAATGGATAACCTTGTCCATGCCTCAAGAAATATGGGGGCTGGAGCCAAAGACAGGATTTGGGAGGAGATATCCTGGGCTGTTAATGCTGTGGGGACAACCCACAGAACCATGAAAGTCGTCAAAAAAAGTAAAAAAATTATATTGTGAGTGTACTGAAGTCAAAAGCGAGATCTTAATTAAATAAATTAACCCTTAAAAAATGCCAAATCACATTGTCAGATGGACTGATTTCAAATACCAGCTGAAGAGGAAGCTACAGAGTAGGGTGGACCATGCTGCGGGGACAGTTTGTGGTCCCATCCCTGAGGAGCTGACCTTGACGAGGTTGGAGACGTTGGCTCAGGGATGTGTGATGGAGGAGGAGATTGTCAGCATGTCCACTATGGACACTGACATGGCCAACTTCAATGCTCCACATGTGCAAGAATGTAAATATTTTTTGGACTCAAAAAAGTATAAAGCTAAAACGTGTATGCGTTTTTTTAAAATAAAAAATACAATTTTTTTTTTCCAGACTCAGAGGAGGTAGTGCCTGCTCCTGAGGTCAGGTCTGGGTCCAGCACAGATGGAGACTCTGCAGGGGAGGATCCAAGTACTCCATCTGGGGACTCTGTGGAGTCTACTCCAGGGCAATCATCAGAACGAGCAGTGCCTCTCCTCACCAGGTTGGTCTCCCAAACTCAGGAGAACAGATGTGTTCTTCTGAGGATGGAGACCACTCTGGTGAGGGTGGCGGTGGCCCTGGAGACCATTGCTGGGGCCATAGATCGTTGGGCCAATACCCAGGGGCAGGCAAACCCACCTGCCATGATGGAGCGAGACTCCCTTCGTCCCAGGACCACCACCTCTGACAGCCCAATAGCTACCCCCGCAAGTATGGAGAGCCCTATCCCTAGGCATGAGGAAATACCATCTACCTCTGGCCAGGCCAGTCGGCAGGTTACACGCCAGTCGGCTGTCCGTAGCTTACCTCTTCCTCTGAGCCGGCCCAAATGACGCAAGTAGCCCTGAATATCTCCTCCCTCACCTCTTGTCCAGTCCCCATATTTCTTGTCACCAATGTCTCAAGCTCTTTTTTTTTTAATTTTCGAATTGTGTTTTTTATTTTTTATTTTTATTTATAGGCAAATGTTGCCCTAACAATTGTAACTAAAATTGTGCTTAAAGGCTAATTTCCTAAAAATACAAAATTTTATTAACAGAATGTCTAAATTTAACTATATCAATGTATACATGTTTTAAAAAGTATGGTATCTGAAAAGGCTGCTACGCAAAACACAATGCTATATGTTTTAAAAAATGCCAGAAAAAAATAAGTTTAAAAAGCACAAATAAACAGTTGTGTTACGAATTCCCTAATGCACACGCAAGTGAAATCATTTACAAGGTAATTAGCAGTGTTAATAGTTACAATTCACCAATCTTAGCTGCTTGGTTTGTGTGGTTCCAATTAGAAACATCACAAGTAACATCAAATTAACGATTGTACTGTTGTGGCTTACGGACGCTTCTTGCCTACCTTAGCCTGGACGATCATCCTGTTCGTAGAGTGACGTTGTCATGCATCCGCAATTCATGGTCGTACGAAGCAGATAATTTATGCACTCCCCTAAAACGCCTGGACACGCTGAAGCACGCCTCCGTTTGAAGACCACCCCCGTATACACCCACAAACGGACTTTCCTGTCAATCAACTTTCGCAACCCACTTCCGTTTCGGAAGCCCTACGACCAACAGTATTTTGCATCGGTAGAGCTCGTACGCACACGCGCACAGCTAGCCGTGCGCAGGCGCAGAAAGGAAAACATCGGATGCGTACGACCTTGCGGCCGCTATGACAGACTCTGAATGAGGTCCTGTGTCCCCACGATTTCTTCACATGTCCCTAAGATGAAGAGAATCTAAGAGTCTCCTAAGAACTTTGATTTAAGCACTTCATATTTGGCCAAGCAATATTAATTTCACACTATGTGGTAAATTTAAAATGATTAACATCGATGGGCTTTCAGACTGCAAAATCTGCATATTTATAATACATAGGGTTTCAACTTTAATTGAAATTTAAATCCTACGGATGATAAATTTGCAGATTTTACGGTTTGAAAGCCTGTTATTGTTGATCGATTTAGATCGACTTTAAGTTGATCTAAGTCGACCTTTGGTAAATTTACAACTAAGCATAAGACTGAAACTTCAGTGATATCATCGCCAACATTCTTCATGTCCTATTTTAGACCACTCTTTCTCTTCTCCCCTTTTTATGACTGTCGCAATAGACAGTGGGTTTGTCTCAAGGAGCATATGTTCAACCTAAAAAAAAATCAATTCTACACATAAATTTGTTCAAAATAAGATTATCATTCAAGGTGTCCCCATTCAGTTGTTTATGGACATCAGGACAGTAGTTTCATAAATCGAGAGAATGGTGGAAAGATGCTTGTTCCTGATCAATTCATGGAGAACAGTTCGAGAAATGGAATTGGACTGTTAAATAATTCCCAATCTCAACTTGGGAACTGAATGAGTTGACAAGCTAAGTCTCTTATCAGCAGATTTACCTAGACAAGGTGGCATTAAAAATCTATTTCTTTTGGAAGATAGCACAAACTTTCAGAACTCTAGAAGTGGACCTCTTCCTTAACCCCTCAAATGCACATGAAGAATGCTCTTCTCTTGGACATGGGCTAATTTATCACTATATCCACCACCAGTACTTGCTGATAAAATACTGCACAAACTCAGGACAGAAAAGGTAGCATCACTAGTTCTATTATACCCAGTGTGGCAATCCACTGGCGAATGATGGCAGTCTGTGAATGTGATGCTGGTTTCCCAAGATTCCTTTAGAGCTAATTCTTGATTTTGTTTGCTACCTGATCTAGCACTGGTGTCTCTCAGAAGAGAATTTGAAATGCTTCCTTCGGATTTCACTCTGGGGCTACATATTGCACAATGATCAGAGAATTTGACGTTTGGCGATTTCACAGGCTCATACTATATTTATTCCCTTCTACATCAATAGTAGTCTTGGATTTCTTAGCCATAAACTGCAAGGAACGTTAACCTTATCTACTATTATTATATCTTATGGTATTTTGTTTATTTTCTTTAGTCATCCCTTATTTAAAAGAGAATCATTAATCATCTGCTGCGGGGTACACATCTCTTTCTTTTGCTGGTAGAATGATAAATTGCTGATAGAATATTCTTATTACTTTTCTTTTATAGTGAAGATACATGGTGGAAATCTTATATTTTATAGGCAAAAATGTTTATTCAGATTGTTAAACTTGCAGTATTAACCATGGAATATCAATGAATTGTGACCTTTTTCTCCTTTAGTACTTTCCAACTGCCATGATTACAGTGGGACAGACCCTGTTTGTGGGGGCTGTCCTAGCATCTGGCTCCTTTGTTTGGAAATATTGGCACATACAGTATATCCTGTCTAGCTGATACTGTGCACATGGCAAGTCTAAGATCTTTTAAGAGATTGGGGTATGTTGGAGGTGAGCTAAGCACTAGACAAGCCCACTATGGTGTAGAACTGTTTGGCATGGCGACATCATCCATTGTACAATGACCATATCCAATTTCTTTAGTGAGCTGCTACTTGCACCATTCTGCACTGGGACAATGTTGGGAGTTATTTGTGACATATTCAGATTTATTCCTCTTTTTTAAACTAGGGATGATTTACCAAGCCAGTAAAATAATGGGACATTGTGACATTGTTATTAATAGGACAGAGATATAACAGATATATAAAGGCCTTTAATCTTCCCAGAGGATCGGATAATCTTAAAACTGAAAATATTTATTCTGCATGAGTTGAAGAGCATGATATATGGTTGCGGCTTTTACTATATATTACAAGTTCTGAAGGTGCAATAAAAGTTTATTATTCATATATCACTTATTTGCTTTTATTTGACTTTAAAAATCTGACACACTCACAATATGAAATATACGTTCCGTGCAGCTGTTCTGGATTTAATATATTGGCCGTACTGAACCTGACAGAGGAAATGCCCACGGTATATGGTTACACTGCAATTAGTTTAATAAATGCTGCATGTTGTAATAATACTGCAGATATGCCTGACACATACAGTATTACTTAGTTGTGGTATATATATATATATATATATATATATATACATACACACCACACACAAGGGCTGATTGAAAAGTAATGAGACTGCCTCTGTTTTTCTGTCCCAAAGGTAGGCGTGGCAACGCTATGCTGATTATTGTGAAGCTCATACATCAATGTGTATGAACCTGCGGTTGGACTGCCACAGTCTTTTTTGTTTGGTCGCAGCAAGTATAAGATCTTTGTATGCTTCGTCATGGCGAATGAGGAAGACTTGTCTGTGAGATTACGGGCCGTATTCAATTAGTTTCGCACCAGCGATACTTTTTCGCATGCCGGAATTTTACACCTACATCGCATATTTTAGCCATGGAAACTTATCGCGCGTGTACCTGCACGAGAAAACGCAAATCGGCAAATGCAAAACAGGCAAAAAGTGCTGTCAGAATTGGGAAAATCAGCCTGACACCCCCTAAAAGATGTACAAACATTAGGGATCTATGTACATGCCCCCGAATAGTCCTAATAAGCTATTTGGGGTACTTAAGGTGTGTCAATTTCTTCTAATTAGTGTCTTTGCACAAGTGGTGAAGAATAGCATTAAGCAGTTTGTTTTGGTGAAAATAAGTAGTCCTGTCAAATTTGGGGTACTTGAAAATGGGTGCAAGCATGGTTTAAAGTCGCTAAAGTAAAGTTTAAAAAAAAGTAAAAAAAAGCACCTGAAGCAAACACCTGCAATCAAAAAAACACCTCACCCATACTTGCAGACCCCCCAAAAGTCTACTTCGCTAGTTTTTAGGTTTGTACCTCCACTTTGCACTTTTTTGCCCCCTTTTTCAAAGTGCTTTTTTGGAGTGTTCCTCTCTTTTTTTAGGTTTTTTTTTACGTAGTTATACTTTGGGGCTGTGCCAAGGATGCTGAATAGTTTCCCCACATTTACACCCCAAATTAACGATTTTGCACTTTTTTTCTCCACCTATTCATAGGCGAATCTTTTTCGCCTATTACATTGCATTGCGTTTTCAAGTACGTGAAAGGCAGACAGAATTGAATAAGGTGATACTTTCCCAATCGGCGATACTTTTACACAGATCTCGGCTTTTCGCTTCTAATTGAATACGGGCCACAGAGATGAGTGATTGAATATTTCTTAAACTTGGAAAAAGCAGAAATTTAACTCAGAAAATGTTATGGCAAGAATACGGTGGAGAAACAATTAGCCTTGCTACAGTATTTCGGTGGTGGAAGCACTTCAAAGAGGATAATATGCAAGTGACTGGCGAAATGCGTTATGGGAGACCATCTACTGTGGTTACAGATGTGAACATTGCAAAGCTGCAGAGATGTTGCAAAATGACAGAAGGTTAACTTTACGTGAACTTTCGGCTTCACTTGGCATCTCATTCAAATGTGTTCAGCATATTGTGACAAGGAACAGAAAATGTGTTGCGTGTGTGCCAGGTGGGTACCCAGAAATCTCACAGAGGAGCAGATGCGATGACTAGTTGACACGTGCAAGAACACAGTTCGAATGTTGGAGAGGATACCCGATTTCCTGACATCGATTGTGACATGTGATGAACCGTGGATTCGCCATTATGACCCAGAAACCAAACAGCCGTCCAGTGCATGGAAACACGCGGATTCTCCTCCACCCAAAACATTCTGTGTGCTTCCTTTGGGGTGTAAGGTCAAGCTTCTGCTGTTCTTTGATGCACAAGGTATTATCCTACAGACAATTAACTTTTGCTTTGTATTCATATACGTCATTCATATTGCCATGCAACTTGGTACCATGTATAATGGGTAAAACTGAGAGAGGGCATATTTCTTTTCTGTTTCTGCCACTGACCTCAGACTGATTCCATAATTCTATTCTGCCTGCTGCCTGCCATGAACTTAACTTGCTTACTAGACTGTGTTCTAACTGCTGTACGCCTTGAGTTTTTTTTTATTGGACTTAGGGTCTCATTCAGACACGGTCGCAAGCACTGAGTGCTCACAACTGGGTCGATGTTAAGGCCCTGCGCATGCGCAGCGGCCGCACTGCGCTTGCGCAAGCACCGGAGCGAGAGAGAGATTCTCTCGCTCCGGAGCTCACTACAAAAGGGGCGGCTGTCGATGTTGATCGACAGCTCGCCCCGTTTTATAGGTGGGTGGGGGATGGCTACAAAAATGGAGGCGTTCCTAACGGAATGCCTGCCATTTTGTGGGTGGCCCCACTGACATTAGCAGTGATGTCAGTGGGGAGCTTCCTGCTCAATCAGAGCAGGAAGCTCCCTGGGGCTTGGGTTGCCGAGACCCAACCTTAGGGTCTCGTCGCAAGCCCCGATGGTCGCGATGGTCTTGACCATCGCGACCATCAACCTGGTCGGTCTCTAAAGCTGTGGGTGGTAACCCACAGCTAAGCTAATGGCCAGGAGGCCGCACTAGAAAATAGAAGGGGCTGCCCTCATTCAGAACGAGCGGTCACTTCTTGCGAACGCCTCTGAATGAGGGCCTTAGTTTTGATTGCTGCATGTCCTGTCCTCAGCCTGTACACTGGACATTGCTTTTGACTGCTACCAGCCCCTGACCTCTGCCTTTACAAACAGTGCCTTGGCTCTATTCTTCTTTACATACTTATTTGCCTTGCCACCTATCTCACTCCAACCATGTTCTGTTCACCTGTATTATGCTACTTACCAAGAGATAAATAAGTCCATACTACTACAAGTGAAGCCTTGGGGTCATCCAAATACCTGTGAGCATATAGCACTCTACTGGAATGTTGGTTGCAAAAAGTAAAGACCTTGTGAGCAGTTCTAATGGTCTTATTATCTCAATTGGTTGGTTTCTACTTAACAATTCAGAGCCATAATTCACTTACATTTATGGAAATAGTTGAATGGGAGCAGGACTACACTGCATTTGGCACCTATTAGTGAGCAAGGAATGGTTTCTAGAAATGGAACAAACTTTATATTATATAGGTGTCATGGTTTTTGTTAAAGAAAATGGGATCCCCAGCTCAATTACTTTATTAGAGGAAAGGTAGCCATAACAGAATGCATGGTTTGCTGAAATACACATAATGAAAATTAAACAAACTTTTCTTAAAAGTGAAATATGACAAATTTTCGATGACAGTTACAAAGCACATAGTTGCATAATGAAGATTTCTTTCAATTCTAAACTTAGCCGTTGTGAGACAAATGTGTTTTTTAATTGTACTTGGCATGATAAAATAACAGACAAGAGTAAAAATATTGATGCAAATCAAAAAGAATAGAACATTGAGGTTATATAAACACGTGAGGTTTCTACTAGCTAATTGTGAAATATTTAGGAAGTACAGTATCTCATAACGTTTGAACTGTGAAAGAAGTCAAAGGTGTTTAAATTGAATCCATATTTGTGACTTTTCATACCTTCTGGGGATGTAAACATTAACTAAGAGATACGAATCTCCCAAATGTAACACTTATTCCTAGGTCAGTCATATTTAACAGTGTCAAGAAAGAGCATGATATTGATTTTAGGAATGGACTTGCGATTTGAAAGCATTGTTAGTTGATTTAGTTGTAATCTGTGTTAATTGGAGTGCAGTGTCCAGTTCTCTTCTTTTTCAATACTTCTCCAACCCCAGGTCCAGCATACAGAGAGATGGGGACATGCAAAGAGGCCACACCTCAGAAATTTCCCAATCATTCCCTAGTAATTCTCCACTCACCATTAATAGGAACATGCATTCGACTTTTAAGTTTTAACTAAATGAAAACATTGTCCATTAGTCCAAATATAACAGTTTGTCAAATCTTATGATCATCTGGATTTAAATTTATTATGGGAAATGTTGGAATGTTATGTTATATTCCCCAAATGGTTTGCTTTTAATGCCACAGTAATACATGTAACAAGTATAAATATAGCTAAATATTTGAAGTATTTGTGTAGCACATTAAGCAATTGGCAGCTGGAATTATAAACTAAACATTTTGTGAAACAATAATATATTTAATCTCAGCTTTCCTATATTTTTGTTTTCCACACTGTTAATGACTGACACGTCCGGATATTGCAACTGTCAATTATCATATAGTGTGGCATTTCTTAATTACTTTTATTAAAACTGGTTGCCACCAAAACATTATATAACACTGTATCATTTGTTATGACAATAGAAAGTATGAGCAATTTAATTAATAATTGCTATGAAAGTCTTTAAAACCATAAAAATTCCAATTTGTACTGGGCTCACATTCTAAAGCATTACTTTTAATAAACTCTTGCATTCCATTTAATCTGGGTTTTGATCTGCTAAGTCAACCACTTTTATGCCAAAAGATAAAACAGTGACTGAAATTCTAAAGCATAAAACATCTGGAAATCAATGCAAGTCAGTGGTATTTGGACATAATGTTATGTACAATAATGATAATAAAAACCAGTCTCTAACAGTTTTGTTAAGTTTGATGCTGATTTAGGTGTGATGGTATGAAATGAAACTGCACAGCAGTGTGACCTCATGTAAGTGGACTTTTAATAGTAGAGCAGTAGATCATTTTAAAAAAGTAGCTCTAATTCCAAGAATACAGGGAAGAAGACATGTTGAGAACTAAAATTATTATTTGTCAAGTTTAATAAATAGGTAACTGAGTATATTGGGATTGTAGAGTAATGAACAAGGGCAAAATGGGAACTTAGGGCCTCATTCAGAGGCGGTCGGAGGATGCAAGCGGTCGCTCAGAAACTGGGCGGCCGCTTGCATCCTGACCGCCCGCCTCTGTTTCGGTCGTTAGGCTGTGGGTTTACACCCACAGCTCTAACGACCGCTAGGGTGATGGTCGCGATGGTCAGAGACCATCGCAACCATCGGGACTTACGACGAGACCCTAGGGTAGGGTCTCAGTTGTCGTAAGCCCCGGAGAGCTTCTGGCTCTGTCAGAGCCGGAAGCTCTCCACTGACATCACTAGTGATGTCAGTGGGGCCTCCCCCAAACGTAGGCGTTCCCATGGGAAAGCCTCCGTTTGGGCTGCCACCCCCCTGGCCTGCCTTCCATACGGGCGAGCTGTCAATCAACATCGACAGCTCGACCCCTTTGGAAAGAGACCCGCTACGACCGGCGCTGTCGGTCGTAGCGGGTCTCACGCATGCGCGCGAAGGAGCCGGCTCCCTCGTGCGCATGCGCACGTGACAAACATTGAGGCGGCCGTGCAGTCGTAGACTGTATGGCCGCCTCTGAATGAAGGCCTTAAAGTGGCCCTGGAAATATTGTTAATGGCCTCATGTTTGCAGGGCAAAATCAACTATAGGTGGGATTAATACAATTTTCTCTAGCAGTGTTCAAAAAATATATATCATTGGCTCTGCTTAACAATACTCAAAATGTAGAGCATCTAAGTGTCCATACAGTGTGTCCACAATACAGAGAGCAACCTAATGACTGACTGTGGCAGGGTGAAACTCTCCCACATTTGAAGAAAGGGTTAACCTTCTCTGGCTCAGGAGAGAACCACACCCTTTCTTCAATTAAGAGGAGCTAAGAGATAGGAGGGTGTCAGGATGCAGCCTGAGATCGGCCTTCACTCCCGCTGTACTGGTGTCTCTAGGCTCTAAGGCATGCAGACGCCAGTTGTAGTGGTGGGTTTGGGTTGAGGATTCTCCCCGGGGTCTGCTAGGACTTCCATGCGTGTGTCCTGACTCCTGTGATAGCAGGCATGGGCGCAGCCATATTGGTTCATCTCACCTGATCAGGCTCCTCCAATGACAGCCCGGCAGTCTCCCAACTGATCTCATGATCCGATGACCAGCTTCCTAGGGGTATTTAGGTCCGACTTCTGCAATAGGAAGTTGCTGATCAACATCACCGTATGACTGCACGTAGTCATTCCTTTCCATAGTGCTTCCTGGCTTCCTGTCTTCTCCCTGTGACCTCTGTGTATTCAGTCACCGTGTTTGGTACAGGTCCATCCGGTCTGTCTCAAGTACACACCACTGTGTATTCTTTCAAGTTCCCTACCGATGCATCCGGTGTCGCACCTTTGTGTACAAAATACACATCTTTGGATCATATGTACAAAGTCATCTACTGGTGCGTTCGGGGTCGCACCTTTTTGTACAAAATACACACCATAGTGTACAAAGTACGCACCATTTTGTACTTTATCCCTTTTGCTTCAGTACAAGCTCCATCCACACCTCCAGTGCATCCCAAGTGGCATCCTTGTGTACTTTATCCCTGTGCTTCAGTACAAGTTCATCCCGAGCATCTCAAGTCACACCTCTGTGTATTCAGTCTCCATGTTCAGTACAAGTTCATCCCGAGTGTCCCAAGTCGCACCTCTGTGTATTCAGTCTCCATGTTCAGTACAAGTTCACCTGAGTGTCTCCAGTCGCACCTCTGTGTACTTCATCCCTGTGTTCAGTGCAAGTCCCGTTTACACCTCCAGTGCGCCCCAAGTGGCATCCTTGTGTACTTCATCCGTGTCCAGTACAAGTCCTGTCTACACCTCCAGTGCGCCCCAAGTGGCATCCTTTGTGTACTTCATCCCTACGTTCAGTACAAGTCCCACCTGCACCTCCAGTGCACCCCCAAGTGGCATCCTTGTGTGCTTCATCCCTGTGTTCAATACAAGTCCAGTCTACACTTCCAGTGTGCCCCCAAGTGACATCTTTGTGTACCTTGTTCCTGTTTTAGTATAACTTCATCCCTGCGCATTGTGAGGTTCTGGTTTTGTTGTGGACCCGGGGTGGTATTAGAGCAGACACTGAAGCAGACTTAAAGGAAAATGTGGAACTTTTAATGAGTGGTTTAGTAGACATGAATATGGCAACACAAAAGTCCAGATAATACTAAGGTGCTCTTGGAACTGTAGTGAGGCAATGGGAAAAAGTCCAGGTAGTGACAGACAGGAGACAGTCAAGTATTCCAGGTTTTGTGAGGCTGAAGTGAAGTTCAGGCTGAAGAAATAATATCCCATGGAAAAGCAAGTGGAGGCAGGGTGCAGGAGACTCAGGTACTCAGGCAAGGGAGAGGTAAATGGAAGAGGCAGGGGAATCCAGCAGGGTTGGAGCAGGCAAGGTGAAGCAGGCTTAGGCAGGGATTCCAACAACAGGTGTACGAGCACAGGAACTCTCTCTCAGCTTCCGCTGAGAAACACATTGCACTGGCAATGAAGGGAAGCTCTGAACTCCCTTAAATACCCAGTGCTCTGCCATGACTGGTCAGAGAGAGAGCACGTGACACAACAGGATAGGGTGACTAGGTAACCTGGCCAGAGGCAAGATGACAGTGCCCATGCTGAAGTGGAACGGAAGCACCACCAGGCCTAACCAGCCCAGAGTGACAACATGCCCACATAGAACCATGCTCAACCAATGCTCCCCACCAGGCACCAGCACCACCGCCAGACGCCCCTCACCATAGAGGATAGGTGCGACCACGAGGAAGCATCTTGTCAGGCAACAAATCATTTGGACAATCCCATTCTCTGTGAAGCGGTAAGACATTTGCCTGTTGTTCAGAAAAGACATCAGTAAACATTTGATACTCCTTGGGAATTGCTGGAGGTACTAATGAGACTGTTTTTCTCACAGGTTGTATCTTGGGAAGACAGGATTTCTGACAGTCAGTCCCCCATGAAAGAATTTGCATTGAGCAACAATCTATCCTGGGATTGTGCTGGCGTAACCAGGGTAGCCCTAAAATGATTTCTTGGGAGGCCTCATGTATCACTAAGAATTTTAGAGACTCAGAATGCAGTGCTCCAATAAGGACCAGTACTCATGGGCGCCGAGAGGGGGGGAGCGGGTACAGATTACCTGGGCCTGGGCTTCCTAAGGGGCCCGGTGGATGCCTGGGTCCAACGCCGCCCCCCTTCCCTCACAGCAGCCCAGCACACAGCGTGTGCTGAGCTGCAGTTGGAGACTGCTTGTGGCTGCTGAGCAGCAGCCACAGCAGTCTCCTATGCCTGTGCGGGGGAGCGATCACACTGATCGTGCCCCCCCTGGCTTTGCGTGGGGCTGAGGGGGCCCAGAGCGTCCCCCTCCCCTCTTAGCGGCGCTGCAAATCTTTTTTATTTATTTTTCCTGGCAAGGGGGCATGGCCATGCCTCCCGAGATAGGCCACGCCCCCTTTTACCGAGGCCCATCTTGGCTCTTGGCGGCCATGCCAGTACTGGCTGAGTTTTCTTGGTGACAACTCCATTAGCCAGAGGGCATCCATCTACAGCGTTCAGGGATATTGAGTGATCGAGAGAAGAACGAGGCATCCATAGTTTGTCAACTAAACTGGAAGTCATGAAGTTTCCGGCTGCTCCAGAATCCAGTTAAGCAGCAACAAAGACAGGTTTTGACTTGAAATCTATGGCTAAGGTCAACACGAAATCTTTAGAATTTGGGGACGAGCTCATTACTCCTAACTTGATGTCCCCAGGGTCAGTTAGGAATGGGCGTTTCCCGATTTATGGGAATAGGAGGCCACCAGGTGACCCGAGTGTCCACAGTACAGGCAGAGGTCTTTTAATTTTCTTCTCGGACGTTCCTCTTTGGAGAGATGAGCATGATTCACCTGCATTGGCTCTTCACCTGTAGAAGGAGGGGATGGATGGGTAGTAGAGGGAGCAGTAAATGACCTTTGCTGGTCGGTTCTATGCTTCTCAGCCTGACGTTCTCTGAAGCGTAGATCGATCTTATATTCAGAGAGAAATCATATCGTCCAGATTAGTAGGAAGCTCACAGGTGACTAGATCATCCTTCAGTCGATCAGAAAGCCCGTGCCAAAGGCTGAGGTGAGGGCTTCCATATTCCACTTGAGCTCTGATGCTAAAATCTGAAACTGTATGGCATACTGGCTGACAGGACAGGTTCCTTGTTTCAGTGTCATAATACTAAATGAGGCTGATACAGCATGTCCAGGCTCATCAAAATTCCTCCTGAATGATGTTACAAAGTTGGTATAGTTATCGAGTAGAGAATCTGAACGCTCCCAGAGTGGGGAAGCCCAATCCAAGGCTGAGCCGGACAACAGCGACACGATGTAGGCCACTTTAGTTCTTGCAGTGGGAAAATTATCAGGTGAAGTGTATATCACACTGATTCAGGAACCCACGACAAAGTTTGGGGTTGCCATCAAGTTTACTTGGCATAGGCATGTGTAACTGGGGGGATGCCCTGTAACCTGTATTTTCAGACACAGAAGCGGGTGTAACGACTGTTACACTAGGGTTGGATAAAGAGGTTTGCAGATTATCCTGTCGTTTAGTCATTTCTTGCAGGAACTTAGCCATTTGGTGCTGCATAGCTTCCAAGTTTTCCAAACGGCCTGCGATGCACCGGAATAAATCCACTCCAGACTCCTGTTCCATGGCCGAGTCCATGGGGCCAGTGCAAACTGTGAGGTTCTGGTTTTGTTGTGGACCCGGGGTGGTATTAGGAGCAGACACTGAAGCAGACTTAAAGGAAAATGTGGAACATTTAATGAGTGGTTTAGTAGACATGAATATGGCAACACAAAAGTCCAGATAGTACTAAGGTGCTCTTGGAACTGTAGTGAGGCAATGGGAAAAAGTCCAGGTAGTGACAGACAGGAGACAGTCCAGTATTCCAGGTTTTGTGAGGCTGAAGTGAAGTCCAAGCTAAGAAATAATATCCCGTGGAAAAGCAAGTGGAGGCAAGGTGCAGGGTGCAGGAGACTCAGGTACACAGGCAAGGGAGAGGTAAAGGAGGCAGGGGAATCCAGCGGGGTTGGAGCAGACAAGGTGAAGCAGGCTTAGGCAGGGATACCAACGACAGGTGTGCGAGCACAGGAACTCTCTCCAAGCTTCCGCTGAGAAACACATTGCACTGGCAATGAAGGGAAGCTCTGAACTCCCTTAAATGCCCAGTGCTCTGCCGTGACAGGTCAGAGAGAGAGCACGTGACACACCAGGATAGGGTGACTAGGAACCAACTTGGTATTAAGGGGCCATCTTATCTAAATGGCCAGAAGCACTGCCAGGCCTAACCAGCCCAGAGTGACAACATGCCCACATAGGACCACGCACAGCCAATGCTCCCAACGAGGCACCAGCACCACCACCAGACGCCCCTCGCCATAGCATCCTCACCGGTATCACCTGCCTACCACCATGCCGAGAAACCCTGGTTGTGACATGCATCCAGCACGTCTCCGGAGCATCTTAGTGTACTCAGTCCCTGTGTTTCAGTCCTAGCCATTCCTCTGTGTTATTCCTAGTGTTCCCTGTGTTACATATCTCTATATATATATTCAGTCTTCTGTCATTCCCAGGTACCTGTCCAGAGGGCCGCAACCTGCTCACTTGGTGCGACGAAAACCCAAATCCCAATTGGAGGGGTGACTGGAGAAAACCACCAAGTGAGTTAGACTCCTCACCTCTGGGCAGGTCTAGTCAAACCTGGGTTTGGACGCAATAAGAAGACTTAGCCCGGTTGTGACAGAGGGTATGCACCTTTAGCACGCCTCTGCGTGCTGGACATTACAGACCCTGGCCTAACTGATCGCTGTACTCCTGGGAATGCTGTCCTCTTGTAAATGTTGTGCCCCTGGAAATGCTGTTACTTGTATGCTGTACTTTATGTTCCTGAATTGGTGTTGTTACCCTGTGTAAGATGTCATTACACTTGCTGTGATCTATTTGTGCTGGAATAGAAGATAACTTGTTTGAAGCAATTCAGTCTCCAATAGGCATCTGAAATATACTCGCTACACTGACATACAATACAGAACGCTTTCTAGTTACTACCATAATACAGAGAGCATCTTAGTGACATACAATATAGAGAGAATTCTAGTGACAGATAAACAAAAATGAGAGAATCCTAGTGTAACATTCACACTGCATCCTAATGAAAACTATACACTATAGAGAGCATCACAGTGAATGCCAAACAACAGAGAGCATCCCAGTGACAACTATGCCGTACATAGAGTGACAAACATGCAATACAGAGAGCATCCTAGTGACTGCCATATAATTCAGTGAGAACCCTAGTGACTGTCATACAGTAGACATGTCATTTATGGTGAACATATACTAGAGTACATCATACTGATCACCTTACAATACAGAGAGCATCTCAGTGACCGATATACAATATAATAATGAAAGCATTCTAAGCTTGCCATATAATACAGAGAGAATTGTAGTGTCTGTCAAAGGATACAAAGAATAAGAGCTTTACAGGCTACACTATGTTATGAGAGAAATTGTGGCAGTAAAATAGAATGCTGCTGTCTCATTCTGATTTGCTGCTAGGCCACCTTGAATGGAATGCTCACTGTGATGGGGGAAAATGCAAGATATTTAGAGGGGAATTTCCAAACACTGGATTTTGCTATAAAGCAGAAAAAAATAGTCTTGCCATTAGGCCAGCAACAGGCATATTTTATAGTCAAATTATTTTAGTGTAAATTACAACTACTGTACTGTAGAGTCAGAAAGTGCTTCTTATTCACACAGGGTAAACAAAATGTAAACAAACAGTATATACATATATATATATATACTATATATATTTGAAAAAAAATAATTTACATTAGAGTGCTCGACTCATTCACGTAATAAACACACATTAAACTTAATTATGTGGGCCGCACCACTAGGTCTTTATGAACATGGTTTATGCAACATAAGCAAAATAATTTAAAGAAATATACAAATCATAATGTCCCTCGCCATTATAGTCAGGTTCATAATGGAGACCCTAGTTGTCTCTCTATTGTGGGGATTAAAACAATACCCCACACAGCCAGAGGTGTGGATAGATTCAGTAAACTCTGCCGACAGGAAGTTTTTTGAATTTATTTATTTATTTCTAGTTTAATTCACTGTATCCAGTTGATCTGAATGAGACTGTAGATTTAAACTCAGTTGTATAACTGGTTACTATATAACCAAGCAAAAACTATTATACAATACTAGTTTTTGCTTGTTCATTTAGAGTATTACAGATTGAGCCGTCTGTCATGGCTCTCAGCCAATCAGTGTTAAGCCCATTGAAAATACAGAAAAAGAAGATAGCGCCCACCATTCCCCGCCGCATGACACCGCCGCCCCCCCCTTGTTGCCAACACCGCTGGCACCCACGCTGCCGACACCACCGCTGCCAACACTGCCTGCACTGCTGCCCCACGTACTGAGGACACCGTCAGTGACCCCCACACTGCCGACACTCCCACACTGAGGACACCACCAACACCCCTGCACTGCCGACACTGTCAGCACACATGCACTGAGGACACCGCTGGCACCCCCACTCTGCCGACATCGCCGGCACCCTGCTATGAGAACACCCCTGCACTGCCGACACAGTCACAAACCTGCACTGAGGACACCGCTGGCACCCCCACTCTGCCGACACCGCCAGCACCCTGCATTGAGAACACCCCTGCACTGTTGACACAGTCAACAAACCTGCACTGAGGACACCGCTGGCACCCCCGCTCTGCCGACACCGCTGGTACCCTTCACTGAGAACACTGCCAGCACTGCAGCACTGCCATTCCATGTACTAAGGACACCGCAAGCAACCCCCACATTGCCAACACAGCCAGCAAACCTGCACTAAAGACACCGCTGGCACTCCTGCACTGCTGACATCACCGGTACCCTTCACTTAGGATACTGCCATTCCATGTACTGAGGACACCGTCAGCAACCCCGCTCTGCCGACACTGCTGTCACAGTAGGTGCACTATTGGAGTATCCAACCAACACTGTATAACACACTGTATCCCTGTTGGAAATTAGAAGCTAAACTGCCACGTTAGTGCCGCCCACTGGGTCATTTAGCTTAGTCAACCAGCTAGCTGGATGCAACCTTTTGGCCTTAACAGATGAAAAAAATTATATTGTGAGGTGGTCAAAATTGATTGAAAATTACTGGAAAAAATGTTATTCAGGTTAATTATACTGTAGGAACAAAAACAGACACATTTTATGTGATTTTAGCTGTTTTTATGATATTTTTAAGAAAAAATCCAGATCCAAAGCCAAAACACGAAAACAAAACACAGAGGTAAGGTTTTGGCAAAACCAATCCAGATCCAAAACCAGGGGGGATCCAGATCCAAAACCAAAGCACGAGGGTCAGCGCACATCTCTACAATAAACTACTTGGTAAATATTTGCTGCTCATAACATTAAGTGACTTTCCTAAGAGCAAGTCGTAATTATTGACTATTACAACTATATCCAGGAGTCCTCTTAGCAGTTGATTTATAATACTGGACTGTTCATTGAGATTCCTTTATGTTATTATGACTTAATTTTATTGTTTCTATCATACTAAATGTGTTGATTTATATACATTTCTATACATCAGTTTCTCATTTTTCTAAGTAATCATACATTTATCCTAATAAGGGCTGGTTCCCAGTTTTTCTTACACATTAAACTCAAGGCTGCCGTCATGAGCACTGTCAGCTTGTCAGCTGATCCGATACCTTCCGCTGCACTTGATCTGCAATTCTGCTCCCACTGTACTTTCTCAACCAATGGTTGCAATTTTCTCCACCAAATTCTCTTTCCTCAGTTCTTCTATCTCAACTAAATAACATTTCTACACAAAAAAGAAAGGAAAAATGGTGCGCTGTATTTGAAATGTTGTCCATAATTTGTGCATTTTTTATGTAAATCCATTATTCAGCAATGGGATAATGGAGAAGATAATGTAATTATCGTCTCCATTAATTCCCATCTCGCACTGTAGGGATAAGCCATTGATCTCTACAGTGCTTTAACACTTTTTGCTATTCAGCAAAGCAAAAGGCGTTAAAGTGCTCGAAAAATCATTACTTTATATAAAGCCATCTCAGAATGGCGTTATATGAAGAAAATGCATACAATTTAGGGATGAGCAGTTTGGATTCTGTGGAATCTGAACCGCTCTGAACGTCGGGGATCTGAGTCCACCCGAACGCTGTTCAGGTGTTCCCCGCCTGACTCAGATCCCCTTCGAGGTTGAATGGCAGCCTCCTCTCGCAAGGATCCGACGTCCCTACAGTAACAAACACACAGCCACCAGCTGTGTATTTATTATAGCAACCAATGAGAGTCACACAGACTTTCATTGACTGCTGCGTGCACTAAAGGAGCCGGCTGGAGCTCACTCATGAGTTCCGCCTTCCGTCTCCCCCCGCTGCGGGTGATGGGATAGACGTCTATGACGTCTCTCCCATAGTGCAGAGAAGAGTGGACGGCAGCGGTCATGGCAGGAGCGGGGATTCAGGTAATTTTTTTTCTTTGTGTGTGTGAAAGGGGGCACTACTGGGGGCATACTACTGGGGGCACAACTACTCAGGGCACTTCTAATGGGGGTACAACTACTCGGGGCACAACTACTCAGAGCACTTCTAATGGGGACATACTACTGGGGGTATACTACTGGGGGCATACTACTGGGGGCACTACTAATGAGGGCATACTGCTAGGGGCACTACTAATGGGGGCATACTATGGGGGGCACTACTACTGGGGGTACTACTAATGGGGGCACTACTAATGAAGGCATACTACTGGGGGCACTACTACTCAGGGCACTTCTAATGGGGTACAACTACTTGGGGCAGAACTACTCAGGGCACTTCTAATGGGGGCATACTACTGGGGCATACTACTAGGGACACACTACTGTGGGCACTACTATAGGGGGCATTACCACTGAGGACACTACTAATGGAGGCTTTACTACTGGGGGCACTGCTAATAGGGGTACTACCACTGGGGGCATTACTATTGAGGGCACTAGTACAAAATGCATTACTACTGGGGCATTACTAATGGGGGCATTGCATAGATGGCACCGCTACTGGGGGCATTGTGTAAGGGACACCACTGCTGGGGGCATTGTATAAGGGGCACTACTACTGTGGGCATTGTATAAGGGGCATTACTACTATGGGCTTTGTGTATAAGGGTCACTAATGTGGACTGTGTAAAAGGGGCACTACTGTGGGCATTGTGTAAAAGGGGCACTACTGTGTGTCATAACATAACTAAGAGACACTTCTTTATGGTGTAATATGAATCAGGGGCACTATGTGCAGTGTAATGTGAATAAGATTGTGCACTGTGACTCCTTGGGCCGTAGCCCACTGTGTAAACAAGTACTGTGACTCTGCTGGCCGTACCCCACTGGGTGGGTGGGAGGGCCCAAGGACAATTCCATCTTGCACTACCTTTCATTTCTGCCACTGCTGTGTTGCAATGTTTCATACATGTGCTTTAAACTGTGGTGTCTGTGCCACTGTTCTGATGCTTAGTAACCAGTCATCTCACTGAAACCTTTGGCCAGTAATAGTGAAAACAGTACTATAAGTTGTGAGGTGGCCTAAATTGACTGGAAATTAATGTTATTGAGGTTAATCATACTCTAGAAAGAAAAAAAAGACCAATTTATGTGATTTTAGCTTTTTTTGTACATTTTTGTAAAATATACAAATCCAAAGCCAGTCACTGCAGTTTGTCAAATCCAAATCCAAAGCCGGATGATGAATTAGAAGCAAACCCAAATTCGGTAAAAATGGGCCGACGCATATCCCTAATTAAATTTCCCAAAAACTGCAGAGACAGAGGGAAATTTTCTCCCTGCAGCATCCTGTAACACCGCCCAGTCTCTGTCCCTGGTTTGCCGTGACCACGGACAGGTACGTTACTCTAGAGCCTGTTAAACCTGCCAAAATTGATTGACATGTGTATACAGGCTTTATATTAGCCTCTATACATGTACATTTATGTGCTATTATATTTAACATTTTTATATAAATGTTAAATATAAAAACACATAAATATACATGTATACAGGCTAAAACAAAGCCTGTGGGCCTGATTCAGATGCGCTAGCTATTTGCGAGCGCTCGCTCTGAATCAGGGTGGGGTGTTTTTTTTTTATTCCACCCTCCAGGCCGCTCGCTAAGCTGTGGGTGACCATCGAGGCAGCCTTGCGACCCTATGGTACGGTCTCAGATCTCGTAAGCCCGAGTGGACTACCTGCTCTAATAGAGCAGTAAGTCCACTACTGACATCACGAGTGATGTCAGTAGGGCCACACACAAATGGAACGCCTCCGTTTGTGCAGCCACCCCCCTTACCCGCCTATAAGATGGGGCGAGCTGTCGATCAAAATCGACAGCCGCCCCATCTTGTAGCGAGCCCCGGAGCGAGTGAAGGTCTCACTCGCTGCATGGCAAGCACCGTGTGAGCGCACTGGGCCACCATTGACGCGGTTGCGAGCACTGTGCACTCGCTAGCGGGTCTGAATCAGGCCCTGTGTACACATGTCAATCACTTTGGACAGGCTGGAGATGCACTTACCCCTCTGCGGACATCTCAAAGCAGGGATGGAGACTGTTCGCAAGCACATGACTGAGCATGCGCAGTAGCAGTAACAGAAGGTATTATTTTTGGAAACTGATAACAATGCCTTCTGTAACATCACAGGGGCAGTGTGTTACCGCAACTGCTGTCCCTGCTCAAAATATTGCTGCATAGCTTACATAAATTTCAATAATTGAAATAAAATCATGACGATGTTGCCCGATAATATTCTGGGCAACATCGTCACTATTGCTGAATAGACCCATTTGTGAGCTTTCACAGACTCACTGGGTGAATTGCTGCTGCGTTAACTAATTAACAATGTAAATTAGCGCCTAGTATTTGGTCTATTTTTGTAAGTTTCTTTATTCTCTATCTCTCCTTATCTGTGGATGCTATGATTTACTGCACTAGTAATGGCCATTGACCATGGACGGTTAGTGACTATCGTGTGTTTAACACCAATGGTAATATATTTACCATCAATGGCTGTTCACCGATGGTAAACATTTGCTATATACATCCGATGTTGGAAAGCAGATATGCTCTGTGCATGCGCAAACAGGGACCATCAATGGTTTCCTCGTAATGGTTAGAAACCATCCACCATTGAAGGTTAAACCATTTATGGCCATCCCTAGGCTGCACTCACCGGTTAGTTGGATGCAAGAAAGAGGAGCAGTTTTAAAGGAAGTAAGAGAGCAGCTGCTCAGACCGATCACAGCAGCCAGAATAGAAAGTCAATCACCAGATGCGAGTCTGTTGGCTTCTGATGAGTGTTCCCATTGGTATCTCATTGACTAACTGCAGCTGCAGTGATTGGTTCAAACAACTGCAGTTAGATGTTCCTGTGTGTGTCTGACCTTGATGAGTGCCAGCTACAATGTGCAGCTCGCCCTCCACATGTCTGCTGCCAGAAGGACAATAGTTTTTTTTAAAAATCGGAAAACAATAAATAAAAATGTAACCCCCCTTTACTCTCTAAATGTTATACTGGGTTACTAACACCTTTGTTACTCCTAATGTACCCACCCTTAGCATTCCTCTAAGTGGTATACATCCCCAATGTCAGTGCCACCACCCAAGTACTTATGGTTTATGTGGGTCTACTTGGGAAAATCCAATGGTTAAAATATATAGTGTGGTGTATAGATAATGTATAATCACAATACAATACTGTATCATTTCACTTCACATTTACCACCAATGTCTTTTCCTTCCATAGATTCTGCAGTAATGGATCTCCCACTGTAATCACTCCAGGTAAGTAAACATACAGATAGTTGACTTGTCATATATTACTTTTATGAAGAACTTAAATGAAAGCTGTTCCCATACATAGGCATTCACTTTACATTTGACATAACAATAATGACAACGCAGTAACAATATTATTACAATTTACAATGCTTATACTACTACCTTTAATATGGCACCTAATATCCTAAACTTCTAAGCAATAAAGTATTACAATCCTAAGGACTAAGGATATAAATATTTCAAGTTCATAAATCACAGATACTGTCCCTGGTATTAGTCCAATGGTCCTTTAACCTAGTTATGGGACTTCAACTTGATGCAAATGAAGTTATGGTTGTACCACAAATTAGTATTTGTATATTCCAGGTTAAATTAGAGTAAAGTTCATGCAAGTATCTATGCTGATGCCTGGCAGAAAAATAAACTCTTACAATGTCAGTATATAATATCCTGTGGGATTATTCATGTAAAAGCCAGAGAACAAGGCTGTGTGCCTGTATAAGATTTGAACTCCTCTTGTGGCTGTAGAATTTACTTGGAAACTTTGTTATAGTCTGCTAAAGAAATGAGCAATTACTCTCCTAAATATCCACTTGTTACACTGTAGCTTTTGCTGTTCCCAATATACTGTAGTAATACTCAATACGTAGTTATAGTGCAACTGTCTCTGAGATTCCTCTGGCTCAAGTTACACTGTATTCAGGTACTGTTTCAGACCCTGGATTAACTCTACAGAATGTAATTAGAGGTTTCCTCTGATATAGTCTAAAAGGTATATATCTATAATTTCTCTGGTATGAAGTTTGTTAATTGCTCCTCTTAGACAAATGTCTATGTAATTATACAGCTGTGGTAGGACCACTGTAAACAGCACCACTAGTAGATAAATCCTATAGTGCTCCTTATGATACTGGGATATAAGCCTCTGTCCCTATAGAGCCTCTTTGCTGCCACTAGGGATATCTGTGTCTGTGTGAGTGCCAGGTATTAATTACTAACAGCCCGACCAGTACTGCTGATGCCGTCCATCTGACACTGGAGCTGCCTCGCCTCTCAGTCTTCGGCTCTCATTGGCTGCACGCCGGACCGGCTCCCAATCAGCGACATATAGCAGCGGTGATTGATGGCCCTGCAGCCGCTGAGCTCATAGCTGTGCGCCGGCTCACCTCGCAACAAGCGCTGCTGGGCAACAGCACTACCGCCTCCTCCGGCAGGGAATGTCCCCATCGGCGCGGGTCCCTCCGCTCCTCTCTGCCGCCGAGACCACCTGCTGTGACGCCACCTCTCCTGCCAGACAGGGTGAGTACCACTGTCTCACCTTCTTTCCCAGCTCCAGTTGGGCTCCCTCTACGGCTCTGCCCCCCTGCGCCCAGCAGCTCATCACCGCTCACTGGCTGCCTGGGTCACAGGAGGGCAGGCACTGGAGGGAGGGATCAGCAAACTGCCTCTCAGCTGCTGCTAACAGCTGTTATATATCCTCCCTCTCATTGAATCCTCTTTTCCTGACAGGAGCCAATTCACTCCCACCTATATTACTCCGCCGCTTTTCCACCAGTGCATCCAACACACTGTAGCACATCCTCACCACAGATATGTTAATACATTAAATACATATATCATGAATTGTGACTATACATATATATTTATTTTACCTCATAAATTGTACATTTAGAAATATTACATAGATTTATAAGTACAGTTCTTATTTTAACCCTTAACCAGGTTACAAAAATATATAATATATATAAAAAAATATAAAATACATAAGGTATCCCCCATAAAAATCCAGCTGATTCTATGGCCTTAAATTATGGCCCATAATAGAAAAAAGTTTGTTGCTGTTCTCTGTGCTTCAGGTTTTATGGCCACTGTATATAACAAGAATATATATATATATATATATATATATATATATATACACAGTCATGTATGTTTTCATGGAAGCACTGGGAAACCAGTTAGCACATGCTGGTTACCAGTTATCCAGAAGCCCCTCTCCCACAATGACCCATGCTTCAATTACATGCCCAGAACTGTCCCAGTTTTGTCATCCCTTAGTCCTGCATCATGTTAAACTCCTCCCTGGGACACCTCAAGTCCCAGATTTCTTACTGTGGCTTTGAAAATAAAAAAACAGAAGCGTGAAAGCAACACTGTTTTTGGTGTAAAATGGAAACGCCATAAAAATCCCGCACATGGTATAAATCTGACAATCTGGCAATACCATTTGCATCAATTAGCATTTCATAATTTAATAGATCATTCATTGTTGCCTCATGTGCTCCTTTGAAACTAGGGGGTAAATTTACTATGGGTCAATTTTCAGTTCCATTTTATTCTGTGGTGATTTTGAGGTGAATTGACAGTGATTTTGACCCAGAATTTAGGTGTAAAAGTGGTATTAGTAAATTATCTATTTTGAATAGATATACTATGGTCGATATTGTCGGGATGTTGGCTCTATTTTGGTGAATTTTAAATGGAAACAAAATGGACTTTTAATAAATTTACCCCTAAGCATTGTTATCATGTGCAGTATTTCGGGTCTATTCATAATTCATTTATATACTTCTTATTTTCTGTGTCTTTTACACAAATTGAATTAAATGTCCAATTAATTGTCTCTAGGTAATACAGGAGATTTCTCTGAAATCTTCTGTTTACATGACAGCACCAAAAGGGAGCATAGGGCCTGATTCAGAGCCACTCGTAAGCGGCTGCTCGTTTGCTCCGAGCGATGTTCGCACAACTGCGCATGCATATGGGTTGTAATACGCATGCGTGAACCAGTCATTGCGGTCGGAAATTGTGTGCTTGCAAAATAGCGAATGCCTGCTAATTTGAGTGACAGAATGAGGCGTTTGTGGGTGGTAACAGGGGAAGGTGCTTGAAAACGGGGAGTGGAGATCCGAACGCAGGCGTGCCAAAAGGTAAAAACGGGCGTTTTAAGGGTGTGCATAATTAACAAAGCAGCGTCATCGACCACGTCACTTGGTTGTTTCTTAGCCTGAACTGTTCGCATGATTGCGGTAGGAAAATCCTACCACAAGCACTGCGAGCAGTTCAGATGCCTTTCGATGTACTCGATTAATCAAATAAATAGCGGAGATGACGTAGGATGCCAGCGGCCAGGGAGCGTCTTTACAAAATAGCGAGCGCATATTTCATTCACTCGCTCAGACATAGAGGCGCAACAGACCGCAATGAGCGAGCGCTCAATTTAAATGGCCGGTCCCTTTTTCTGAACGACCATTCGCAAATAGCGTCCGGCTCTGAATCAGGCCCATAGTCCACATATACTAGTATAAGTCAATAAGCGATACCTTTTAAAAAATTGCACTCAGCTGCAATGAAACACGTCAGAACCTAGGAGTTCCGATTATCTTAACCACAGCGGCTTCCCTTTAATGGAAGTTTAACTAGTGTCCAGAACCTTTTGAAGAAGTACGCTATATTCAAGCTTCTGAAACTGAGTACAGTATACACCATCCGGCAAGGCTGCAAAATGTTATCCTGGACTGGTGAGCATTACTCTAAACAGCATTTGAGGATCCCCTTATGATCCTTTGAAAATCATTACTCACATATATTTGGACAGATAAGCCACAAATATTTTCACCAGTTGTTCCAAATCAATTAAGGAAAATATTTCTGCAGGAAAAGTTGTATTTTGACTCTTATGCTGTAATCTCAAATGTACTTTACATCTATGGGGGGTATTCAGTTAGCCACTGGGTTTACCCCACGGCTAGTTGCCGCGGTGGAACTCTTCAATTAGCAGGGATGTCCTCGCAGTCGGACTGAACCTTGCAGCTCATAGAGTTGCAAGATAAAGTCCGTGGAAACACCAAATTGTGCTCGACCGCAGGAAAAAAACTCATTGATTCTGCAGTTTATGCAGAATCAATCTGTTTCCACGCGTGAGTCCCAATTTTTCAGCGCGGGAAAAAGGCTATTTAATTGCATCTACTAAGACACCTTTAATGTCATAGGAATGCAAGCAGCCTATTATAGAATTTAAGCTTTTAATACAATATAATGTTGTAACATTTGTTTGTATACATGCTACAGTACAATTGAATTATTGTATGCTTATTTATATAGTACAATATATTATATATATATATTTAGTAAATTTTTATCTAAATACAGCTTCCTAACTTTAGTTTTTTACATATTTGTATCTGTCAGACCTCACAGAGGGCGGGATGTATGGCACTCGCGATGCGATGCATGCCGCCGGTCATCGCATACATGCTGGTGTTGGTAACGCCGGTATGCATGATGATCACCACAAAGGACCGATCTGTTGGTAAGAGCGTCCATTTGCGATGGATGGACTTCTGGGTCTATGCGCAGAAGGACGAGCATGCCATGGGGGATGCAGGGAGGGATCCAATTGGATCCCTCTCTCAGCTCACTCCCGATAGAAACCCATAGGCTTCTATAGGTAATGCCATCAGGAAGATGGCATTACCCACCGCAACCAATCCCTGGAGAGCATCGCACTCTGGGGCTTGGTGCATATGAGAAATGTGGTCAAACCCGCATTTTCGGGGTTTGACTGCATTTTTCTCATTGATACATCCCGCCCAGAGTCTGATTATTAAGCAGCTGTTGTACATTCATTATTTTGGGTGCATAACAACATCAAATCTATTATATAATCTCCTATGTGTCAGTCTAGGTGCTGCTCAGTAGCAAGCTGCAGGGAGGCCCCAATCCTTCCCTTCCCTCACAGCTCTTACTGGCTGCCTGCCTCCCACATAGCCTCTCTTCCAATCTATTCCCTGGGAAGAGCTGTAACTCTCTCATAGCAAAGAATGTTACATTAAATTAATGCTATAAAGAGCCCTGACTGTCAATACCCTGATTTCCCCAACCTCCTTTATGGTACCTAACAATCATGAACTGCATAAATTCCCTAACGCCTGCTACCCACTATAAGGGCCTGCGTGCTCCTATCCATGCTAGACAGTCACATGATCTTGATGCGCTCAGTGGCATGCAAAACAATTCATAGGCATCTGTAGTTTGAAGTGAGATGCTAATGACATGCATTAAGTCATTGCTAGTTTTGAAGTTGCTACAATGTGGAATTGGCAAGAGAGATGGTGGTGGAGGGGAAGAGAGACACAGGGAAAGACATATAGCCGGGGAAGAGACAGAGAGATAGGAAAAGGGGGAGGGAGATGGAATGAGCGGGGAAGACACAGAATGTGAGACCTGTGCAAAGAGTAAAAGGAAGACTTGGGAAAAATAAAGCCTGGCACTACCAGGCACAACAGCTACAGTTATCTATGCAGCTCGATTTTTTTATGCATTTTGCAACACAGCAAATGATGGGTTTTGGCAAAACCACCCTCAAGTGTTTTGGTTTGGTCTCAGTTTTCTTTGGTTGTTTTTGGTTTCTTTTGTTGAGAAAAACAGTTAAAATCATGTAACATGGGCCTATTTTTGTTCCTATAGTATTACTAACATCAATGACAACCAGTCAATTTTGACCAATTTTGGCACCTGAAATCAAAAGGGAGGGACTTACATGCAATCAAAAACACAAGATGGTTTCCAGATCTCAGATCTGGCTTTCAGAAACACCAGAGCAGGGACTCGGTTCTGTTTGGAACTCCAAAAGTGATCCAAGTGGGATTTTGTTTGTCTTTGAACCCCAATGTTTGGGTGTGTTTGATTTTCAGCAAAACCCAATCATTCATCTCTAGTATTTAGATATTACTTCAAATTGACTGCAAGATCTATAGCTCCATACTTTCTGTTGTTGTTCATGTATCAACTCGCAGGAAAGATTGTGGAATTACTTTACTGTGACAAGTAGAGATAAACTTTAGATATGAATATGATACAGTAGATGTCAGTGACGTGCGGTGAGGTAAATGTCTGCGGAGGCACTGGCTAGTGTCAGAGCCAGAATTACACATACATATATGAAACCAAGGGTTCATGTGGGCATTATACAAAGGTGCAGCAGTATATAGTACTGGAAATTTGGTGTGTTTTGATCAGGGATGTGCGGAAAAGGTAGACAGGGGAGGCAGTGCCTCACCTGCCATACAGAGTATTGATTATGAAAATTATTAGAATAATACAAAGAAGATATTTATAATATTTCTTTACATATTTCTTATAAGTTTTATAGTCAAAACTCTGGAGTATACCTAAGTATAACAGGAAAAGCTCTACCTCACCGTACATCGCTGGCAGATTTGCAAAAATTAAGAGAGACTAACACAGTGATAGCTTAAGATGCAGGTTCATCCATTGGTGGATTTTACCTAGGCACTGCAGGGCTGCAGCCCCCAGTAAGATCCACCCCATCCATCCAGTAATGCCCCAGTCTGTGCACTGGCACTAGTTTCACATTGGAAGCCATTTCTTCTGCTCATCACAATGCTTTCTGTCCCTGGGACTGCCAGTCTGGATGGCCATTAGCAGACAGCACCTCCAATGTTAAGCTACTTCAGCTACTTGTGCTCCAGCATTAAAACATTTAAAACACATGCGCGTTGGGACCATTTTTTGGGTATGCTCTAGTGAGCCTCTGAATTTGTTCGCAGCTGCAGAGGCCCCGGCGTCTTAGAAGAGCTGCTGGGTCTGAGATAGCATAGGCTTGCTCAGAATTTCAATGTGCCACCGATGTTTCCGATGTTCCTGCTTTTGTACATGAGCGGCATATGTCAGATGCTAGTTGTGGCCGTCTCAGTGCACATGATGCCGGCTGAGACATTAGCATAATTTCGCAAGTCCGCTGTTGCGGCAGGATTTGCAGCCATCTCTGAATCAGCCCTTTATGTGAAATAAAGAAATTCAGCCATTTCTGACTGTATCTTCTACAGATGTCATTATGGTTTCCAGTAAAATTTCCACATATTCATTACAATTATTTTAAGTCAGTAGTTAAGGTTACTCTGGCTTTGATACACTGGAAATAAAGTATCTTATAATTAGGGGTGAGCGGGTTCGGATTTCTGAAATCCGAACCCCCCCGAGCCCCCCCGATCCGAGTCCGATCCGAATCAGGCTCGACTTTTCCCGCCTGACTCGGATCTGAAATCGAGGCAAAACGTCATCATCCCGCCTTCCGAGTCTCGCGGGTTTTGGATCCTATATAAGGTACCCACGTCGGCGCCATTTTCTCACTCGGCTGTGGACAGTGAAGAGGGAGGGTGGGAGTTAGGGATGTGTAGTGTAGTGTAGTGTAGTGCTGCTGTTGTCCACTACTTCAAAGTCCATAGGGGCTGGCTGTGTTGTGCTGTGCTGCTGTTGTTAATAGGGGCTGTGTCCACTACTTCAAAGTCCATAGGGGCTGGCTGGACTGTGTTGTGCAGTCAGTTCTCCATAGGGGCTGTGTCCACTCCAAAGTCCTGTGCAGTGTCCCAGTCCTAAAGGAGTGCTGCAGTGTTGTCCAGGGGGTGCTCTGTCCATCAGGGGTGCTCCCCCCAAGTGCTAAAAAAATAATATATTTTCTGTGTTTGTGAATTGTGTGCGCAGTAGCCGCACGTGCATCAACAAAGTAGTGCCAAGCGTGCGCCTGTGTCATAAGTAAAGGGCCGGCTGGCTTGACCGTTAAGGGTGCTGTAACCCCCGAAAGTACACTCCAGTCCAAACCAAAAAAAAAATTATTTTCTGTGTTTGTGAATTGTGTGCGCAGTAGCCGCACGTGCATCAACAAAGTAGTGCCAAGCGTGCGCCTGTGTCATAAGTAAAGGGCCGGCTGGCTTGACCGTTAAGGGTGCTGTAACCCCCGAAAGTACACTCCAGTCCAAACCAAAAAAAAAATTATTTTCTGTGTTTGTGAATTGTGTGCGCAGTAGCCGCACTTGCATCAACAAAGTAGTGCCAAGCGTGCGCCTGTGTCATAAGTAAAGGGCCGGCTGGCTTGACCGTTAAGGGTGCTGTAACCCCCGAAAGTACACTCCAGTCCAAACCAAAAAAAAAATTATTTTCTGTGTTTGTGAATTGTGTGCGCAGTAGCCGCACGTGCATCAACAAAGTAGTGCCAAGCGTGCGCCTGTGTCATAAGTAAAGGGCCGGCTGGCTTGACCGTTAAGGGTGCTGTAACCCCCGAAAGTACACTCCAGTCCAAACCAAAAAAAAAATTATTTTCTGTGTTTGTGAATTGTGTGCGCAGTAGCCGCACGTGCATCAACAAAGTAGTGCCAAGCGTGCGCCTGTGTCATAAGTAAAGGGCCGGCTGGCTTGACCGTTAAGGGTGCTGTAACCCCCGAAAGTACACTCCAGTCCAAACCAAAAAAAAAATTATTTTCTGTGTTTGTGAATTGTGTGCGCAGTAGCCGCACGTGCATCAACAAAGTAGTGCCAAGCGTGCGCCTGTGTCATAAGTAAAGGGCCGGCTGGCTTGACCGTTAAGGGTGCTGTAACCCCCGAAAGTACACTCCAGTCCAAACCAAAAAAAAAATTATTTTCTGTGTTTGTGAATTGTGTGCGCAGTAGCCGCACGTGCATCAACAAAGTAGTGCCAAGCGTGCGCCTGTGTCATAAGTAAAGGGCCGGCTGGCTTGACCGTTAAGGGTGCTGTAACCCCCGAAAGTACACTCCAGTCCAAACCAAAAAAAAAATTATTTTCTGTGTTTGTGAATTGTGTGCGCAGTAGCCGCACGTGCATCAACAAAGTAGTGCCAAGCGTGCGCCTGTGTCATAAGTAAAGGGCCGGCTGGCTTGACCGTTAAGGGTGCTGTAACCCCCGAAAGTACACTCCAGTCCAAACCAAAAAAAAAATTATTTTCTGTGTTTGTGAATTGTGTGCGCAGTAGCCGCACGTGCATCAACAAAGTAGTGCCAAGCGTGCGCCTGTGTCATAAGTAAAGGGCCGGCTGGCTTGACCGTTAAGGGTGCTGTAACCCCCGAAAGTACACTCCAGTCCAAACCAAAAAAAAAATTATTTTCTGTGTTTGTGAATTGTGTGCGCAGTAGCCGCACGTGCATCAACAAAGTAGTGCCAAGCGTGCGCCTGTGTCATAAGTAAAGGGCCGGCTGGCTTGACCGTTAAGGGTGCTGTAACCCCCGAAAGTACACTCCAGTCCAAACCAAAAAAAAAATTATTTTCTGTGTTTGTGAATTGTGTGCGCAGTAGCCGCACGTGCATCAACAAAGTAGTGCCAAGCGTGCGCCTGTGTCATAAGTAAAGGGCCGGCTGGCTTGACCGTTAAGGGTGCTGTAACCCCCGAAAGTACACTCCAGTCCAAACCAAAAAAAAATTATTTTCTGTGTTTGTGAATTGTGTGCGCAGTAGCCGCACGTGCATCAACAAAGTAGTGCCAAGCGTGCGCCTGTGTCATAAGTAAAGGGCCGGCTGGCTTGACCGTTAAAGGGTGCTGTAACCCCCAAAGTACACTCCAGTCCAAACCAAAAAAAAAATTATTTTCTGTGTTTGTGAATTGTGTGCGCAGTTGCCGCACGTGCATCAACAAAGTAGTGCCAAGCGTGCGCCTGTGTCATAAGTAAAGGGCCGGCTGGCTTGACCGTTAAAGGGTGCTGTAACCCCCGAAAGTACACTCCAGTCCAAACCAAAAAAAAATTATTTTCTGTGTTTGTGAATTGTGTGCGCAGTAGCCGCACGTGCATCAACAAAGTAGTGCCAAGCGTGCGCCTGTGTCATAAGTAAAGGGCTGGCTGGCTTGACCGTTAAAGGGTGCTGTAACCCCCGAAAGTACACTCCAGTCCAAACCAAAAAAAAATTATTTTCTGTGTTTGTGAATTGTGTGCGCAGTAGCCGCACGTGCATCAACAAAGTAGTGCCAAGCGTGCGCCTGTGTCATAAGTAAAGGGCCGGCTGGCTTGACCGTTAAAGGGTGCTGTAACCCCCGAAAGTACACTCCAGTCCAAACCAAAAAAAAAATTATTTTCTGTGTTTGTGAATTGTGTGCGCAGTAGCCGCACGTGCATCAACAAAGTAGTGCCAAGCGTGCGCCTGTGTCATAAGTAAAGGGCTGGCTGGCTTGACCGTTAAAGGGTGCTGTAACCCCCGAAAGTACACTCCAGTCCAAACCAAAAAAAAAATATTTTCTGTGTTTGTGAATTGTGTGCGCAGTAGCCGCACGTGCATCAACAAAGTAGTGCCAAGCGTGCGCCTGTGTCATAAGTAAAGGGCTGGCTGGCTTGACCGTTAAAGGGTGCTGTAACCCCCGAAAGTACACTCCAGTCCAAACCAAAAAAAAAATATTTTCTGTGTTTGTGAATTGTGTGCGCAGTAGCCGCACGTGCATCAACAAAGTAGTGCCAAGCGTGCGCCTGTGTCATAAGTAAAGGGCCGGCTGGCTTGACCGTTAAAGGGTGCTGTAACCCACAAAGTACACTCCAGTCCAAACCAAAAAAAAAATTATTTTCTGTGTTTAGCCGCACGTATATATCAAATCGATATAACATAAATGGAGGACCAAACTTTCTCCGATAAAAATAAAATAGAGAAAGATCAAGAACCACTTCCTCCTAGTGCTGAAGCTGCTGCCACTAGTCATGACATAGACGATAACATGCCATCAACGTCGTCTGCCAAGGCCGATGCCCAATGTCATAGTAGAGGGCACATACAATCCCAAATGGCAAAGTTCAGGAAAATGACCTTGAAAAAGACATTTAAATCAGCTGAAGAGAAACGTAAACTTGCCAATATGCCATTTACGACACGGAGTGGCAAGGAACGGCTAAGGTCGATCCCTAGTATGTTCATGACTAGTGGTTCAGCTTCACATGACGATGGAAGCCCTCCTCCCACTAAAAAAATCAAAAGAGTTAAGCTGGCAAAAGCACAGCGAAGAACTGTGCTTTCTAAGAAGATATCACAAATCCCCAAGGAGAGTCCAAGTGTGGTGGTGGTTGCGATGCCTGACCTTCCCAGCACTGGACGGGAAGAGGTGGCTCTTTCCACCATTTGCACGCCCCCTGCAAGTGCTGAAAGGAGCACCCACAGTCCACTTGCTGATATGCAAATTGAAGATGTCACTGTTGAAGTACAACAGGATGAGGATACTGGTGTAGCTGGCGCTGAGGAGGAAGTTGGCGAGGAGGATTCTGATGGTGATGTGGTTTGTTTAAATCAGGCTCCGGGGGAGACAGTTGTTGTCCGTGGGATGAAAAAGCCCATCACGGTCATGCCTGGGCAGAAGACCAAACATTCCACCTCTTTGGTCTGGCAATATTTCTATCCAAATCCGGACAACAACTGTCTTGCCATATGTACCATATGTAAAGGTGAAATAAGTAGGGGTAGGGACGTCAACCACCTAGGAACATCCTCCCTTATACGGCACCTGCAGCGCGTTCATAAAAAGTTACTGTCAAGTTCAGAAACTTTGGCTAAGACCGTAAGCAGTCCAGGGACACCTAAATCCCGTTGTCCTGTTGTATCCAAGCGCCTGCAAACCACACCGTCAACTCCCTCCTCGTCAATTTCCTCCTTAGTCAGGATCGGAAGTAGTCCTGCAGGCCATGTCACTGGCATGACTGACTCTCCTATCCGGGATTCCTCTGGAGGATCCTGCATTGCTACGCCTACTGCTGCCGCTGCTGCTGTTGCTGCTGCTGGGAGTCGTTCATCATCCCAGAGAGGAAGTAGGAACACCACTACTTTTACTAAACAATTGACCCTCCAACAGTCCTTAGCGAGGAGGATGAAGTACGACAGCAGTCATCCTGAAGCAAAACGTATAACTGAGGCCTTGACTGCTATGTTGGTGTTAGACGTGCGTCCAGTATCCGCCATTAGTGCAGTGGGATTTAGACAATTGATGGAGGTAGTGTGTCCCCGGTTCCAAATCCCGTCTAGATTCCACTTCACTAGGCAGGCGATACCGAGACTGTACAGAAACGTCAGAAAAAGTGTCCTCGGTGTCCTGAAAAATGCCGTTGTACACAATGTCCACTTAACCACGGACATGTGGACAAGTGGAACAGGGCAGACTAAGGACTATATGACTGTGACAGCCCACTGGGTAGATGTATCACCTTACGCAGCAACAGCAGCAGCGTCACCAGTAGCAGCATCTCAGAAATGCCAGCTCGTTACAAGGCAGGCTACGCTGTGTATCACCGGTTTCAGTAAGAGGCACACCGCCGACAACCTCTTAGAGAAACTGAGGGAAATCATCGCCCAGTGGCTTACCCCACTTAGACTCTCCTGGAGATTTGTGATATCTGACAACGCCACCAATATTGTGCGGGCATTACATCTGGGCAAATTCCAGCACGTCCCATGTTTTGCTCACACAATAAACTTGGTGGTGCAGAATTTTCTGAAAAGCGACAGGGGCGTGCAGGAGACGCTTTGGGTGGCCCGAAAAATTTCTGGCCACTTTCGCCATTCAGCGACTGCGTGCCGAAGACTGGAGCGCCAGCAAACACTCTTGAACCTGCCCCGCCATCACCTGAAGCAAGAGGTTGTGACGCGGTGGAACTCAACCCTCTATATGCTTCAGAGGATGGAGGAGCAGCAAAAGGCCATACAAGCCTATACATCCACCTATGACATAGGCAAAGGAGGGGGTATGCACCTGACTCAAGCGCAGTGGAGAATGATTTCCGTGTTGTGCAAGGTTCTCCAGCCCTTCGAACTTGCCACACGTGAAGTCAGTTCAGACACTGCCAGCTTGAGTCAGGTCATTCCCCTCATCAGGCTTTTGCAGAAGCAGCTGGAGAAAGTGAAGGAGGAGCTAAGACGGAGCGATTCCGCTCGGCATGTGGGACTTGTGGATGAAGCCCTTCATTCGCTTTGCCAGGATTCCAGGGTGGTCAATCTGTTGAAATCAGACCACTACGTTTTGGCCACCGTGCTCGATCCTAGGTTTAAAGCCTATGTGGTGTCTCTCTTTCCGGCCGACACAAGCCTGCAGAGGTGCAAAGACCTGCTGGTGAACACACTGTCAGCTGAAGCGGAACGTGACACGTCAACGGCTCCTTCTTCATTTTCTCCTGCAACTGGGGCTGCCAGGAAAAAACTTAGGTATCCTAAGCAACCCGCTGGCGGTGATGCAGGGCAGGCAGGACCAAGTTTGGACATCTGGTCCGGACTGAAGGACCTGGCAACAATTTCTGACATGTCTACTGTCACTGCATATGATACTGTCACCATTGACAGAATGGTGGAGGATTACATCGGTGACAGCATCCAAGTAGGCATGGCAGACAGTCCATACCTGTACTGGCAGGAAAAAGAGGCAATTTGGAGGCCCCTGTACAAACTGGCTCTATTTTACCTGAGTTGCCCCCCCTCCAGTGTGTACTCCGAAAGAGTGTTTAGTGCAGCCGGGAACCTTGTCAGCGAAAGGCGTAGGAGGTTGCTTCCACAGAATGTGGAGAAGATGATGTTCATCAAAATGAATTATCAGCTCTTCCAGGGAGACCAGCCTCCAGAAGGTACAGAGGGACCTGTGGTGGTGGATTCAAGTGGGGACGAGTTAATACTTTGTGAGGATGAGGATGTACACACTGAAGAGGGTGAGGAATCGGTGGATGAGGAGGATGAGGATGACATCTTGCCTCCATAGAGCCAGTTTGTGCAGGGACACATTAATTGCCAGCTTGTTTTGTGGGGGCCCAAACGAACCAATCATTTCAGCCACAGTTGTGTGGCAGACCCTGGCGCTGAAATGATTGGTTTGTTAAAGTGTGCATGTCCTGTTTATACAACATAAGGGTGGGTGGGAGGGCCTAAGGACAATTCCATCTTGCACCTCTTTTTTTTCTTTGCATTATGTACAGTTTGGGGCCTAGTTTTTCAAACTGCCATCCTGTCTGCCACTGCAGTTTCACGCCTAGATGGGTCACGTGTTTGTGCCGCCCACTCGTGTCGCTTAGCATAGTCATCCAGCTACCTCGGTGCAACGTTTTGGACATAAAAACACTATTGTGAGGTGTGAGGTGTTCAGAATAGACTGGAAATGAGTGGAAATTAAGGTTATTGAGGTTAATAATAGCATAGGAGCAGAAAAACCTACAAATTCTGTGATTTTAGCTGTTTTTATGCTTTTTTTAAAAAAAATACAGATCCAAAACACAAAACCCAGAACCCAAAACACGGAAGGGTGGTTTTGGCAAAACCAATCCAGATCCAAAACACGAAGAAAGATCCAGATCCAAAACCAAAACACAAAACACGAAAAGTGGCCGGTGCACACCCCTACTTATAATATAATAATTCTAAACAATTAGAGCATTTTACCACAATTAGTGCATATGACTAATATGCCTTATCTCAGCTGTTTTTCTTATTCAATACTCTATAATTTGTATGTTGCATTCATCTTGCCAGGATTTCCTTCAGGGTCCAATTTCCAATAAGGCCTGCTGAGCACAGGGTGACCTTCACCTCATCACAATCGTCTTTTGATTTCAATTACTGCAGTCAGCAGTTGTTCAGAAATAACTCTGAAAGGGGGAACCATTCTAATCAGTGAGCAGCAACTGTGATCACATCACATCTCCAGAGGTTTATAATTAAAGCTATAAACTTTCATATGATTTTTTCCTCCAGTGCTAATTCAATAAAACTTCTCTACTTCACAGTAAAATATAGGCTGCAGTGAACCAGGTTATTAAGACATATTAAAAGAATACTGCCAAAAATTGAACATATGGTGGAAAATAAAGTTGACACCACAATTGGAGTTGCCAAGTTTTTTTTACTGAAGCTGTATTTATTTAATTGTAAACGGTATCAAAGAATAACAGTAATAGTATCTAGAGGACTAAGAGGATCATGGATGAGAAATACAGAACTTATAACCATGTTTAGCTAAGAAACCAATGATCTAGAGCACAGGTTCTCAAACTCGATCCTCAGGACTCCAAACAGTGCATGTTTTCCATGTCTCCTCCCCGAAACACAAGTGAAATAATTAGCTCCACCTATGGATATTTAAAAATGTGTCAGTGAGTAATGAATACACCTGTACACTTGTTGGGTGACCTGGAAAATGTGAACTGTGTGGGGTCTTGAGAACCGAGTTTGAGAACCACTGATTTGGTGTGCTTTGATCAGGAATGTGTGGAAAAAGGTAGACAGGGGAGGCAGTGCCTCATCTGCCATACACTTTTTACTCCACAGTTTTGACTATAAAAATTATTAGAAAAAAGCAAAGAAGATATTTATAATATTTTCTTAAATTTTTCTTTCTTTAAAACGGGTGAGATTACAAACACGATTAAATACACCATCGGCACACCATCGGGTAAACTCGCAAGTACTTTCACTGAAAAAGATACAACTCGGGAATTTAAGAATCGTGATTACAATCACGAATGTAATTTTTAGCAAACACGCAGCTAAATAGAAGTTTCAAATAGGCCACCTCCTGAGATGCGAGTTTGGCAGAAACATACACAGATCAGTGTGATTTGAGTATGTTTCTGCATGTGTAATACATAAAGTGTAAAAAAATGTCTAAATAAAGGACATAGGGTCCCCCCCCAAAAAAAATAACCAGCTCTGGGCTGCTCAGCCAGTCCTGGTTCCTAAAAATATGGGGAAAAAACGTGTAAGGTCTCTCCATGTTTTAGGCCTGTCCTGGTTTTAAAAATAGGGGAAATAAAATTGCGTAGGGGTCTCCCTATTTTTAAAACCAGCAAAGGACTCAATTCCGCCCGGGGTGTAATGCCGGAATCGGTATGAAATAGCGCCTGGCCGACCACAGCAGAGTTCGCGGAAGCCCGACAGCGCTGGAAATCCCGATCGTCGATAGGTAAGTATTGAGTAACCTAACCTAACCCCCTAACCCTAACCCTCCTTAGGGGTGCCTAATCCTAACCTCCCCCCCAAGTGCCTAACCCTAACCCCCCCTTCCCCGCTGCCTAAACCTAAGTCCCCTGGGGGGTGCCTAACCCTAATTCCCCCCGGGGGTCCCTAACCCTCCCTCCCCTAGCCTAACCCTAACCCTCCCGAGGGGGTGCCTAACGCTAAGTTCCCCCCGAGTGCCCTAAACCTAACCCTCCCCCCCCACGGCTGTCCGCACGCGGCGCCCTGCATCCCTTTGATCGAGATGCCGGGCGCCGGTCTCCCAGCGTCAGGGAAATGTCTGGCATCTACATCTAGACACCCGGCATTTCACCCTCGCCGGGATATGACAGTCGGGAAGCCGGCTGCCGGTATTAAGACAGCCGGCTTGCCTATTGTATACCATAATGCCTATTACCGGCCTCCCAGGTTAAAGCATTATCACCCCAAGCCGGTCAGCCCGACTGGGATCTCAGTGGAGGTGGGGACCCCAGGCTTCGTCTGAAGCCCGGGGCTCTTCCCCACACCCCTGGAGCGGTGGATGCAGGGGTAATAGTAGTGTAAATAGTAAGATACTATTGTTTTTTACCTTGGAACTACAGGTGCCAGCATGCCTGCCCTTTGGCACTTGTGGAACTACAGGTGCCAGCATGCCTGCCCTTTGGCACTTGTGGAACTACAAGTGCCAGCAGGCGGCCAGCACCCGATGTAAAAAAAAAAATAGTTAAAAAGCACAACACAAACACACCATAGATTGTACAACTTTATTTCATGCACCTGCCTCACTCACACATAATTACCTTCTGGCCGACAATCATTCCACTTCTCTAAGTAGAGATCCAATGGGAGTACCTGAAAAATAAAACAATACTCACCCCTGTCCTTATGTCCACGGGTCTTGGCAAAAAAACAAACCGGCACCCGGACCACACACTTACATTAGTGATGTATGCGTGCGACCACATACACCACTAACCAGCTCCTGACAGGCTCAGCCCAAGAGTGAACTGTCAGGAGCCGGCAGCCAATCAGCCGCTGATTGGCAACGGCTCCTGACATTTTCCACGTGGGCTTGTCAGTCAGTCAGGGGCCAGTTAGCGGTGTATGTGGTCACACGCATACATCACTAATGTAAGTGTATGGTCCGGATGCCAGAGGAAAGAAGGGTGAGTACAGTGATACTACTATTGAGTACAGTGATACTACCACTATTAGCAATATAAGGAGGAACATTGAGAGAGAAACCTTGGATAACACTAAATAAAACTTGAATCTGTGTTTTTCAAACGAGCATAGTTAAAGATGGTGCGTGCTTATAGCTATCAAGTAATAAGTCCGAGGCAGCTGACAGTCGTTTAAGAAGAAGACAAACTGTGGATACAAATACCTAAGCAGTATGGGTCTGAGTGGTTAAATCCAACTTATCAATATTAGAGATGTGCGCTGCACCATTTTTGCTGGATTTGGATTTGCCAAACCACCATGACTGGCTTTGGACTTGGAATTTTTTTTTTTAAATGACAAAAAGTTAAAATCACAAAATTTTAGATTTTGTTGTTCCTAGAGTATTATTAACCTCAAAAACATAATTTCCAGTCATTTCCAGTCAATTTTGACCACCTTACAGCTGCAAAGAGTCAGACCCCTTTTACGCACACGCTCTGGGGTAATACAGCGTACTCGGGTGCAGTGCACAGTACAAATACGACAATTTAATTTTTTTTAAATTGGCAGCTTGGCTCACACTGCATAGAGTCAGGCCGCTTTTACGCACATGCCCTGGGGTAATACAGCGTACTGAGTTGCAGTGTGCAGAATAGTACAAACACAATTTTTCTTTTTTTACTGTTTTATTTTTTTTTACTTTTTTAATTATTTTAAAGTATTCTTGTTGACAAATATGGAGTCATCTCTACTGAATATACACTTTCCATTTTTCATAACATATTTCTAACCCTTTATATATACTGTATATATAATATATATATAAATGTAGAATGCCTACCGACATAAATAAACTGCAACATTTTCTGTTTAACTTCCATGAGAGTCGGGGCAGACCTCACTGACCAGTGTATGAGTATTACTTTCTTACCCAAACTCATTAATTTAGTGAGTAGCGGCAATATAACTTTTTTGTGAGAACCTAGATCCCAATGCTTAAACACCGAAAGATGACAGGCCAGCTGGTCAGTTCACACATGAGTGGAAAAGACTGAATTGATAAAACTTACAGCCTTATTCCAAATTATTATTTAACTTTACAGCACTTCCACATACAGTGGATAAAATTAGCTGAGCAAAAACCGCATTTTAAATATGCACCAGTCTCGTTTGGAATCATATGCCTACATTGAGACGGGATTATATAGGCAATGTGGCATGTACAAATGTGTACCTCCTGTAGATAAGTTGAGTTTAGGCGGCACAAAGCCACCTCATGATGATGATATGTTATATCCACCAATTAATGTATCTCAGGCACATCTATCCGCCACTTTGCAGTTAGGACATTCCTATGGAAGGAGGATGTGCTGGGTAAAAGATGAGGATATAAATATTTAGTCCTAAAGGGATTATTCTTTAACAATCCAGCAACAATTTCTTTTTCACAGTAATACAGTGGGGCACACTATCTGGGCCTATTTATCAACGAGTTTTATTATACGCAATGAGTGAAAAAACTCATTGTGTATGATAAATGGTGCTCAAGCCAATCAGCTCACAACTGTCATTTTTCAAACAGATAACAGTTAGGAGCTGATTGGCTGCAGCATCATTATCATATGCTACGAGTTTTATCACTCGTTATGTATGATAAAACTTGTTGATAGATAGCTAGTGGTTATGGGATATCTTACATACTAGCTGGTGGGCACAGGGTCTAGTGAGAGATAAGCATGAGAACAGACGGTCATGGGAGATAAAAACGATTGGTCAGAGGAGCATGTAAGGGAATAGCTGGTGGAATGAGGGCAAGATCTATGGTATATATTTCCATTTTAAATGACCTCCTCGTGGTATACTGCCAATCAGGGCCGTCCCATATGCTGGGTACGTGGCCGCGTAGAGTGCCAGACTGAGGAGGGCGCCAAGGCAGTCACGGACAGCGAGTTATTCAATGGTCCACTCCTAATGGGCACCCTGAGGGTAAGTATGCACCGCATCGAGCTGCTCTATCTAGCAAGTCAAAGTGCTAGGTGGCGGGCCATGGCTGGACTAATCCTTCTAGCAGGCAGAGCGGGCCGCTGAGGAGAGGAGTCACTGATATTGCGAGAAGAGTCTGTCAGTCTGGTACTGCAGTCCTCTCGTGCGGCAGTCCCTGCTGGCACTTATACCTCACCCACCTGACGTAGAGGCTGCTGCTGGCAGATAAAGCAAAGGAGTACAGAATCCTGGGAACAGTGCCAAGATTTTTACAAGGTGAGGGTTGGGAGCTGAGGGGGCATTATGGGAAGAAACTTTGCAGCTGAGACGGCCAGGTAGATTGAGGCCACAGAATGTGTAGCTTTGTGTGATGTCCAGTGGGTGCTGGTGCTGCTATGAGGCTGAGCTAGGTCCGCGCTTCCCCTGCTGTAAGTGGGGATGCATTTGCCTCCAGTAGAGGGTGTTCCCCCAGAGTGACCTCCTGGGGACCCAATTCAGTCCTGGGGAACCAATTCAGCAGCGGGACTCTTTGACCTATGTATACTCCATTATTTGTCCCCCTCTTATTTTGGTGCACCACGTTATTTGCCCTTGCCCTTGTAATTTGTGTACCCCATTTTTCACTGCCCCATCTGTGATGTAGGTGCAACCCATTATTCTTCTTCCACTGAGATGTAGGAGCACCCCATATTTTTTACCCTCATCTTTGTAATTTAGGTGCACCCCTATATTCATCACCTCAATGGATTTAGTTGTACCCCATTATTCACCCACCCCCTGTGATTTATGTGTTCAACAGCTTCCCACATTTTTCCTTTCAGCTCAGCACTTAGTTGGTTTAAGGCCCCCATACATCAGACTGATTGCAGCAATCGTGCAATTTGCAATCGATTGTGTATAAAAATCTTTCCCTTTTTCAATCGATTGCAGATTGCAGAATTGCCACAATCGATTGAAAAAGGGAAAGATTTTTTTACACAATCGATTGCAAATTGCACGATTGCTGCAATCAATCTCTGATGTATGGGACCTTTACAAATGAAAAATAAAAAAAACATTATATTACCTTTTGTTTATATTTTTATAAAAATGTATATAGCGCTATGTATACTGGGGCACAGTAATAAAATATGGGTGATGACCTACAGAAAGTGCTTAAATATTACATAGTGCTGTACAATGTAAGGATTATGATGCAAACAAATTAAATTTAATCACATAAAAAACAGGATGAAAAAATCATGGAATGGGATTGAAATAGCCACCAGTTAAAATCACGTATGCAGAAGTCCGTCAGGAGGAGATCCCGTCTGGGGCTGGCAAATATTCTAACCCTCCCCTCTCCCTCCCCTAATCCTAACCCTCCCTTGGTTGTGCCTAACCCTAAAACTCCCAGGGTAACCCTAGGTGCTAAACCTAATCCCCCCTCCCCACAGCTAATAGCTAAAACGCCCCGGACTTACCTCGTTCGGGACGGCGTCTTATCTGTATTCCAGTGTTGAGATTGAGATAGGCATCGGTATTTCAACGCTTATCTTAAATCCTGTGTCGGGCTTTAGCCATCGGGATTTAGACTGGCGGCATTTAGTCCGCTGGTCTAATAACTACATCCTGAAAACATGACCCAACCCAACTGAGTTTACAATCTAAGAACTGGAGCAGTTACAGGGCAGGATATTACAAGGCCAGTGACAGCTGTTTTAGTTCTGTGTTTAGTTGTGTAAAATGCAAGCAAGAATCTCACTGATCATGTGCATTGTTTCTAAAATGATATGCTGTTTTTCTTATCATATTGTTTTTCCCTGTTTATAATCTGGAATTATTCTGATTTGTGTGGAACTAGAGGACTTTACCAGGAGTTGTGTGAGTGGTTTCCTGGTCAAGATTTTTCAAATAGTTAATAGTAGCATGCACTTATTTCATATCTGGTATAAAGGCCCCATACATCTATGATGGACAGTGGTAATTTCCCTATCCCCAGACACCAATATGTTGGATTTACCATTCCCGACTAATAGGGGAATTCAATATGGAGCGATAAATGTGGTTTTTTGCGTTAATATCGCACCTATGACGTCATTATCGCAGGTTTTAGTTTTACACTGTATTTATTTCAAAGACTTTTCGCAGGTTCGAAAAGTCTTTGAAAAAAAAACCGGGGATAACTTTTCACCACTGAATAGGTGGCGAAAAAAAGTGCAGAATTGGAGTTTAGGGGTGCAGGCTTAAAAAAAATAGCCTGCACCCCTGGGAATGACATTTTAAAAAGAACTGTGTCAAAAAAAAATAAAAAATAGGGACACCCCAAAAAATTAATTTAAAAATTGGGGTGAAAAAAAAAATGGGAAAAAAGTGTTTAAAAATAGGGAAATAGGTTCAGGGCTATTCTGCAAGTATGCGGCAGGTGTATTCTAGAATAGTTATTAGCGGCAGGTGCATAGATGCAGATTTTTTAAAAACTTACTTTAGGGACATAAAAATATGCTAGTACCCATTTTCATGTACCCCAAATTTGATGGGACCACTTAAAAAAATGAAAAAAATAACCTAAGTGTCCTTCTGCAACACTTCTTCAATGTCGGGAAAAAAACACCTGCTGCGGCTATTTAAATCCCCGACTTTCATTTGCAGGCTAAAACGGGGGTACCCATAGTGATCCCCCATGTCTTTACAACTTTAGGGGGGTCCTACAATTTTTTTTTAAGGAAAATTTCATTTTTTTACGCAAATCCCACTTCGCACCTTCCTGTTTTCGTAGATTTGATATTGAATACAGGGATAAAGCGGACGCGCGCCCGATACTTTATCCCAGAAAAATCTCCGCTATGAAACGTAAACTTCGACAGCGAAGTTTACATTTCATATTGAATACCCCTCTAAAACTTGATCAGGATCAGAAAATCACGGATTTTTTAACAAAAAGAATTTCACAGATTCCCCGACTGGATCAGTTAAAATCGATGACCACCTATCTGCATTTCTGATCGACAGACTGGCAGCTGCGGCCACATTGTGGAATTGGTAAAATGGCAGGCCCTTTGGAACATATCTTTTAATAGCCTGATTTTTTCTGAGAGGAATTGGCGTTCTCAAAAAAGTATTTTGGAAGTAGCGTGCTTTTAGCAGCTTTTTTTGATTAATCCAGGTATAGTGATGTAGTAATCCCACCTACTTTGGTGTTGGTTTCGCCTATAGTTGGTTTGGTGACGCCCACGTGAGGCCACTTTTTTTAAACCTTTTACCAGGGCCACTTTTAGTCCCCAACCCACCCGTGTGTAAATATGTAGTTGCATATTTTTTTACATATGTGAACATGCTTTTGGTATGTGTACATTTTTTACCAAGCGACCATCCCTCCCCTTATCTTTTTCAGTTACGGGCCTTCGGCATGCACAACAGTACCACTGGGGGCGCCAAAAAAAATATTCGCTTACCTGAAAAATTAGGCTTTGGCCGGCACTGCTGCCAATGCACATAGGTACAACATGTTTGTGTTCACGAATTCCTAGTTTGGGAGAAGGATCAAATTAGAAAGACAAATGTTGTGGAAACTGGTTTCATTTGCGATAGTGGGGCAACAAGCATTGTTTGTGACAGTAAGACAAACAGAGTGATTGAATGAGAACGGCGTGGGTTAAACTTCGAGTCTGGGGGCTGGCTTAGGTAACACCATGTGACTTAGTTTGCCCTATTAGGATAGGTGTGTGTGTCTTAACTTGGAATGCGAGGTTGTGAGGGCCGAGACAAAGCTTCTTTTGTTCCTGTTTCACAGACATAAGTGCTGTATCACTTGCTGCTATACATTTGAGTTGTATTGACTTCTTCCTCCCTGCATTCCTTTTCACTAGCGTTCTTTCATCTCTATCCTCCCTCACTGTTTCTTTTCCTCTATTTCATTACATTCCTTTCTCCTTTCCTTTCCTGTGACCTATCTTTCCCTGCATAGTGCTGCCTTTCCCTGGCCTCATGTCCCGCCCACGCCGCTCTCAGAACCCCCCCCCTGTCAGGCCTCCCGCTGCCTCATCGGGTGCCTCTCCAGGTGGCCATGGAGCGCGGGCGCATGTGCTCACCGTGGCGCCTGATGCCGGGGGGTCACACGGTGACTACTCCGGGGGCCGGGGGTGCTGGCTCTCAGCGGCGGGCGGGTCAGCACACCCCAGCTGCTGTGCCTGCCTGCCCACATGTCCCGGCTCACAGCAGTGCTGCAAGCTGTGGACGCGCTCAGGCACGTGTCCCCGCTGGGATCCCGGCACACCCACGGGCAGTGTAGGGGTGGCCGCGGGTCTCAGACCCCGGCTCGTGCCTCCAGGACCAATATAAAGCGCACAGGCGCAAAGGCCCGAATTGAAGATGGCAGCTCTGCTCAGATCCCTGAGCCAGTTCGGGGGGCGGGGCTTAGCTGCCATTTTAGTAGTCAGGATCAGAGCTTGCTGCAGGTGGGCTTTGCCAGCGGCTCTGTTCTAATGAATAACCCGGCTCAAGGGGCTTCTCAGAGAGCAGGGACACAGATTCAGGGGGCTAGTATCAGTGTGGGGCCTCCCTGCTTAACTGCCATTACTATGCCCACAGGCTCTAGGGATGCTGCAGGGGTTATAAATGTTATGTCTTCCATGGTCACTTTATTTGCCCCTTTTATAGTGTCTTTCTCACAATTACCTGGGCTGGGGTCGTCAGCTGGTGCGCCCCCCACAGTTCCTAGCTCGCAGTTTCCAGCGACCATGCCTGAACAAATTTTGTCCTCGGTGCGCGCATTCGGGTCCTTGGTAGTACAAGGTACCCCAGGTGCGGTCCCTTCCCAAGTATCAGCCATTTTTTTCGCACCTTTGCCTGCATCGGCGGATACGGCCCCAGATGCTGTGTTACCTTCTTGTTCAGATGGCGATGCCAGCGACAGTCACGAAGAGGCAGCTGTGGATGGGGAAACGACTTTGGCCAATTCTTTGTGTGGCGAGCAGCTGAGTACATCAGGTGGGTCTTCTTGCGTGGATGATGATGACAGTAGCAGCTGTTGTTCCTCTTCATCGCTGGTGTCAGACGCCAGCAGCTGTGCCAGGATGCGCAAGAGAGCTGCTAAATATTCTAAATGCGAGGCCGTTAAGTCATCTAAGCGCAAGCGCTTGTGCTCCCACGATGCCTCTCGCAAACGTTCTAATCGGTCACCAGGGGTTCGCAGCGATAATACGACAGTCTTGCGTGGCTTACGTCCATGCTGTAAACGCAAGATTACTAAGGGTTTATATGTGGACATTTTGTGCTCATGGACAAAACAAAAAAGGACTTTAGGGCAGCGAAGACTAAAGGAAGGAGTTGGCCTGGACGCTTTCAAGTCCTTTAGTAATTGAATTGCAGTTTTCTGCATGTTTCCATCATGCTATTTGGTAACTTATCCTCAAGAGCATTTAAATGTTATCAGGTACCTGCATCTTATTAATAGCATGCAGCGCAGTTCCCGGGGGTTTGCATGGCAGACTTACGTTGAAGAATTTCGTCGGAAGCAGGATGGGAGGCCCATCATTGAGTTTGGGGGTAAGGACATGGAGGTGTGGCTAGAAGTTACACAGCCTCAGCGTCTTCCAGTTGATGCTCATACTGTTTTGTTGACTGCCAGGCCCGGGCCGTCTTTCAGTTCAGTCTCAGAATAAAGGCAAATGTTTTGCTTTTAACAATGCCACTTGTACACAGGGGCAGCGGTGTCGTTTTCGACACCTTTGTTTGCGTTGCGGTGTAGCCCATCCCGTTTCCAATTGTTCCTGGCTGGCTGGACAGCAATCTTCTAAGTCAGCAGGGAATACTGATGCTAAGTAAGGCATCGTCCCCAGTGTGTTTGGATGCTATGGTTAATGGTTGGGCTGGTATCCAAACCTTGAGGATGTATTCAGGTTTCGCTGTTGGTTTTCAGTTGCCCAATAGGGGTGAAGTTAGTGTCGGTTCCCCAAGGAATCTGCGGTCAGCACGAGAATTGCCTGCTGTACTTCATGCTAAAATCTAAAAGGAAGTGAGCCTTGGGTGAATGGCAGGCCCATTTGAATGACCTCCAGCGGAGAATTTGATCCTTTCTCCCATGGGAATGTTTCCCAAAAAGTCTCCTGGTAAATTTAGGCTCATTCAGCATCTATCTTACCCATCCGGGTCCTCGGTAAAGACGCTATTCCTCCAGAATATTGTTCGGTGGTGTATCAGTCTTTTGACAAGGCTTTGGAGCTAGTTAGATAATATGGCCCCAGTGCTCTCATGGCTAAGATAGATATGGAATCAGCATTTTGTTTACTGCCCCTGCATCCTGAGTCCTTCAGGTACATGGGTTTTTGCATTGGGAATGGGTATTTTATAGACAAGTGCTTGCCTATGGGATGCTCTGTTTCTTGTGCCTGTTTTGAAAAATTTAGCACCTTTCTTGAGTGAGTGGAGATTTCTTGCAGGGGTCACGGGATATTTCGACAATTTCCTGTGTGTGGGTCCTGCCGATTCGGACCATTGTGCTTTCCTTTTGTTTTCATTGCAAGATTTGTTTTTCCATTTTGGGGTACCAGTTGCCGATGGGAAGACGGAGGGTCCTCTCGCTTGCTTATCATTTTTGGGTATCGAGATCAATACCCAGGCAGGGGTTTGCAGACTTCCTCGGGACAAGGTGGTGAAGTTGCGCAATGCTATTGCTGCATGTTTGGCTGCTAGTAGCATTGCTTTGCGACAAGTGCAATTGCTGTTAGGTCTGTTGAACTTTGACTGTAGGGTTATCCCGATGGGTAGGGTTTTTTGCCGGAAGCTGGAACGGTCCACGGCTGGGGCGTCCAGACCACACCATTTGGTTCGTTTGTCATCTGAGATTAGGAGGGATTTGTCCGTTTGGGCATCTTTTCTCAAGAACTTTAATGGTGTTCTAATTTGGATAGCCCCAGCTGTCGACAGTTTTCATTTGCAGCTTTTCACCGATGCGGCAGGTTCCACTGGTTTTGGTTGCTACCTTGGCGGCTCCTGGTGTGTGGCACCTTGGCCTGAGGAATGGGTACGTTTGGGTCTCACAAGGGATCTTTTGCTTTTTAAACTCTTTCCAATCATGGTTGCATTGGAAGTGTGGGGCAAGCGTTTGTGTAATCGCAGTATAGTGCTCAGGTGTGACAACCTTGGCGTTGTGCATGAAATTAACCATCAGCATGCTAAATCAGTGCTAGGTTTGTGAGTTTTGGCACAGTTTGTCTTAATATGCTTGCGCTGCAACATTTCATTTAGGGCGCAGCATATTCCTGAGGCAGAAAATGACATAGCTGATGCGTTGTCTCGGTTTCAGTGGCCCAGGTATTGATCTTTGGCCCCTGAGGCTGATGCTATGGGTGTGCTTTGCCCCTCTTATGTTTGGCAGGTCATCAAGCCAGCATGGAGGGCTTAGCAGATAGGTCTCTTGCCCTGGGTACTCTGAGAGTTAACCGCCATGCTTGGGAAGAGTATTCCCGTAGCCACAGACATGAAGGTAAGAACAGGCATCAGTTGATGCTTTCTTTTATTTGGCATCTCCATGTCTCTGGCAGATCCAGAATAGTGGTATCTCGCTATTTAGCTGGTATTTAGTTTTTCTGTAAATTAAAAAATAAAAAGCCTTCCAGACTTTACCAAGAGCTTTCTGATTCAGAAGGCCTTGAAAGGTTGGGCTCGTTCGGTTCCGGTAGCTCCCGACAGAAGATGTCCTATCGATGCTTCCCTCCTTCCTTTACTGCTCGCGGCCGTAGCAGATGTTACGGATTCAGTCTTTTAAACTTTTTTGTTTAAATTGGCTTTCTCTGTGGCCTTTCATGGAGCTTTTCGGATTTCGGAGTTGGTTGCAGCCTCCAAAAGGATTGATGCTGCTCTGCTTCGGACGGATGTCCTGGTGGGAGAGAGGTCGTTGCTTTGTAGGATTAGGTGCTCCAAAACTGATCAGATGGTTAGGGAAATTGGATTTCGCTAGTGCCTTCCGAGGACCTGCGAATTTGCCCTATTGCACTGACCACACAATATCCTGCAGGCTCATGGCTTTTGCATGCAGATAGCTCTCCTTTGACAAAGTATCAGTTTGGATGGGTTTTGGAGCGCTGTGTCTCTTGTGTCAGTCTCTCCCCCTGGGATTTTGTTGCGCATTCTTTTCGTATCGGGGCAGCAACTTCTGCCGCTTCGGCGGGATTTTCTGTGTCTGAAATTAAGGCTTTAGGCCATTGAAAATCCTCCAGTTATAAGCGCTACATTCGGCCCCTGTGTTGATTGCATTTGCATTTTATACTGTTATGTTTATGCGTTTGTTATGGTTATTTGTTTACCTTCAATGTACTATATTGTTCTTGTTTGTCTTTGTCTACCCGACTCGGGGCTACTTGTCTCTGTGGCAGCGGAAGTCTGGAGGCATTTGGCCTTTTATTTTGCCTAAACTGATGGACCTAATTCAGCTTATTGGCATCACTAATTATAATTATATGTCCCTTAGCAGGTTTTTCGGTTTTTCCTCCAGCCCAGTTATCCGTGTTTACCTGCTTCCTCCTCCCCCTCCACCACCACATTTACCCTCATGTGTCTTTATGTTTGCTTTGAATTGGCACTGAAGCTTGTCTTAAATTGAGCCTGGCAGCTGGTTACACCAATATTTTTCTTTTTGGTAGATCCTCCGCTGATTAATTATAATTGCAAATTCATTTAATTTTGCATTCTTTTTTTCCCCCTTCAGGTGTTAAGCTTAACTCTCTCAAAGTATGGATTGTTGGCCACTCATATGTTTTCTGGGCTGCTAAGTTTATGGATGATTGCGGTGCTCCTTCCTTTCCTGCTCTGATTGTGTGCGGTGGATTGGTGTGAGGTGATGCTGTGGCAGGTGTCAGCATGGCCTTCTGGCAAGATCATATGGTCATTTATTGTGCCTCGGCTGGTCTGGCGTGGTGTGCTTTATGGTAGGGAGATGGATGAAGCCAGATAGAAGGTGAATACAGCAGTCGCAAAGCATGTGTTAGCCTCTGGTGGTGGTGTCATTGTGCATGACAGGATACATTTCTGGCATGCATATCTGTATAGGAGAGATGGCGTTCATTTGACTGAGGAGGGGGTTTTGATTTTTGTTGAGGATCTGTTCAGGTTGTTTCTTCAGTGTTTTTAGCTGTGGTATGGTGGCAGTGCGTTGGTCCTGTTACCAGACCTTCGCGTTGGCGGGAAAGAACGGCAGGTCGTCACTTAGGGTGCAAGTTTCTTTCAGTTTGTGGTATTATAGTCTTTTGGTGAGCTCACCTTCTTTGACTTGTTAAGTTCACTGCATCATCCTGCTGGGGATAGCATCATCACCCTTCCAGGTGGGTAGTCATGTTAGAGGGTTGAGTGGATACCTTTTTGTTGATGTTGTTTAGTTACCGGTTGCTCTGCACCTTAGGCAGTGTCCGCTTGGTATGCTGAATGTTGCTGTCCTTTCTTTGCCACCATATCCTCAATCAGATTAATTTAATACTAATTAGATAATTTTAATAAATTACTAACTAATTATTCTGCCAAATCTCATGTCTCCGAGTCTTTATTTTATATAATTTATTAAGAAGGTGTTTTTTTTCGCATGGTGTTACAGAAGGCACCCCTCTGATAATTGAAAGTTTAGACAAACAGAGTGATTGAATGAGAACGGCGTGGGTTAAACTTCGAGTCTGGGGGCTGGCTTAGGTAACACCATATGACTTAGTTTGCCCTATTAGGATAGGTGTGTGTCTTCACTGGGAATGTGAGGTTGTGAGGGCTGAGACAAAGCCTCTTTTGTTCCTGTCTTCCCACCCTCCCTCCCTATGTGGATCCAGTGGGATTGTCTGTGGTTAGCTGTTTGCTGTGGCAGGAAGGTCGCCACTTAGGGTGCAAGTCTCTTTCAGTTTGTCGTATTATAGTCTTTTGGTACACTCACCCTCTTTGACTTGTTAAGGTCTCTGCATCACCCTGCCGGGGATAGCGTCATCACCCTTCCAGGTGGGTAGTCATGTTAGCGGGTTGAGTGGATACCTTTTTGTTGATGTTGTTTAGTTACCGGTTGCTCTGCACCTTAGGCAGTGTCCGCTTGGTATGCATGTCTGTGTGCTGCATGTCTGGAGTAAGCTGAATGTTGCCGTCCTTTCTTTGCCACCGTATCCTCAATCAGTTTAGATTAATGTAATATTTTTAATAAATTGCTAACTAATTATTCTGCCAAATCTCATGTCTCCGAGTCTTTATTCTATATAATTTATTAAGAAGGTGTTTTATCGCATGGTGTTACACAAGGCACCCCTCTGACGATTGAAAGTTTATGTGTTTTACGAGTGTCTGGCAATCTTGCCAGTTTCACTTACAGCTTCTTAATGCAATGCTCTGGGCGCAAATGCACTTTAGTTTACAAAATCATATTCTGGTCAAACAGGAGAAGATTAAGGCAAACTTGTAATTGCTGTGTTTTATTAACTCTGAAGTGCCAAAAATCATGGGATAGCAGTAAAGGTAATGGTAGGTGGCGTCACCATACTGTAACATCTTGGAAATGCCCAGACCAGCATCAGTTGTAATCTGACATCTCGTGAGTCAGTTTGAACACCGGCTAGGCTGCTTATGGCAACGCGACGTGAATTATCAGAATTTGAACGGGGATATGATAGTGGGTGCCCGACGGATGGAACATTCTAATTTCAAACTTGTGTTGACATTTAAATTCTTCAATCAACTTTGTTACGTGTGTACAGAGAATACCTCATGGAAGGCATTAACACCCACCGTGGAGAGTGCAGTGGCCAACCATGGTTGCTAAATGATCATGACCAGCAGCGTCTGACCAGAATTGTGTGTGGTAAAAGACAAGGGAACTGGCACAAATCACATCCGCATTCAATGCAGGAGGTACCAGAAGCATATCCAGGAGGTCAATGCAGCATCCATGGAATATGGGAGCAGATGACACACTAGAGTGCCCCTGTTATCACTACGACACTGAATACAGCAGCTCACCTGGGCTCGTGACATCACTAATTGGACCTTGGAGGTCTGGCAATATGTGGCATGGTCCGATGAGCCATGGTTCCAGTTGTTTTGGCTGATGGTAGGGTTTGAGTGTGGAGCAGGCTCCAATAGGCAATGGATCCCAGTTGTCAACAAGACACCATGCAAGCTGGTAGTAGTTCCAAAATGGTGTGGGGTGTGTTCACATGGCATGGGTGGAGTCCGCTAGCCCGCATTGGCTGTAAAATGCTACATTGTATTGCTTGATGACCATTTGCAGCATTTCATGGACTTCATGTACCCCCACAACGATAGACTATTCCAGCAGTATAATGTACCATGTCATTGATCCCAAGTTCTCCAGAATTGGTTCAAGAGCATTCTGGAGAGTTCCGATAAATGGTGTGCCACCACATTCACCCAACATGAACCCATTTGAAAATGTATTTGATGGTGATTCAGAGGTCCATTCACATGCACCTACAAATATCAGGGAGCTGTGGGAACCGATACAGACAGCATCGGTGAACATCTTCAGTCCATTTGTGGAATCGATGCCACATCAAGTGGCTGCACTTCGCTGGGTTAGAGGGAGTCCTACACGATACTAGACATCTATTACATGACATTTGGCAGTGTATAAACAAATAATATTCTTTTCACTCTCAGCTCAGCCCCAGCCAGACCGGCAGCCTGTTCCTCTTCCTCGTCTTCTGCATAGAAAGAGGAGGAGTTAAGGTAAAGAGAGAGCAGGCCAGATGGCAGGAGCCCTCTCTAATAAACAGCGCATGTCAGCGCTGCCTGTGCTGTTGATCGACAACCCAGGTGGACATGGTGGGGAGACCTCTCACTGGCAATTGATAAATCTACACTATTTAGATAGACATATAAAAGATCGACACCACATGTTAGACAGACAATATGTCAACAGGATCAAAAGGTCAGCATAGTCAAAAGGTTGACACATTTTTTTATTTTTATTTTAACCCTACTCTTCACCCTAACCATCCACCTATTGCCTATCCCTAACCCTACCCCTATTGTCTAATCTTAATCTTTCCCTTCCACAACCTAACCTTAACTCTCTGCCAAGTGCCTAACCTCATCCTATCCATAACCTTAAAAAATATGAAAAAACATGTCAACCTTTTGACCATGCGACCCTGTCCACCTCCTCCATATCAACCTTTTGATCCTACAGTAGTTACAAATAGATCACCAATCCTGCACCAGCCATCTATTTTGTAATTAATAGTTTACAATTTCGTTGTCCTCTCTCCAATTAGCTGTTAATCAATTCATCTGTATCAACAGAATAAGTATAAAGCTTGCTGAGGTGCTACCCACTACTTAAACATTATAGATATCACATATACAAAAAAGAAAAGTAAGTAGTTTTAATGGGTGCACTGGGACCCACGTTGGTAATTTAAAATGTCATATTTTTAATAGGTATGCATTAAACTCTCACTATATTAAATTTGCTAAGATGGTGAAATATAAAAAGATAGAATTGTGCAAAAGAGATGAAATGAATGTGTACAATAAAATATGCAACACAAAACCGTTGTCAATTTGTCATTATTTCAATATGATCAGTGTTTAGTGGTTCATTACTTATTATAGTTTATTCTGTTATTTATGTTGCAAATAATTATTTCTTAAGGTTAAATGCCTTTATAAGCTCAAAGAAGGAAGTATCAAATTGTATCAAACCTTTGAAGCGCTGGGTATTCATGTATACAATATTGAAGCTGAACCTTTAGGCAATTGCAATCATTCCCAGCACTGCATATAGTACATGTATCATTTTATACATCTGTAGCTGGAGCATAGGCCTCATATATTTAGCATAGCTTTCACTAATTGTAGGCAATAGCAATTAGTCTCAGCAATATGTATAGTGCATATATCATTTTACTTTGACATCAATAGCTGGGGTTTATATCCATTTAGCAACATATTTAACATTGAATTTTAGTTATATGACATTGACAATCGGTTACAGATAGCCTACGGCCATTTCACCAGTCAGGCTTTCTCATGGCATCACATGTCATGTCATTTCCTTTTCCTTAAATTCTTATTGGTTGTCATCAAATCTATTATGTTTAACATTATTAGAATGGTAGTATAGTCTTAATAGTAATCCACCAACATCCACTTCTTAAAACATAAATATGAACAATTTATTTCATTATATTAAGTATAATGTTAAAACACATAATAAATCTAAATCACTGTTACTAAATCTACTATGATAATTGGTAACATTAGATGGATGAAGATGGATTGTGATACACCTTATACATATGTGAAATGTATGTCACTTATGACATTACTTTTTCTCATAAGATACGTCACCACTCCCTGTGATATTAATTAATAAAAGATACAGAAGATCTGGTAAAAAGCATTAATTCATATAGATATGAAGGATAACTTAAAAACAAATTTTATAAAGGACATCGGGCCATTAAACAACAAATAAAAACATCAAAGGATGTGTTTTAATGTTACTTCCAATATTTTGAAGTAAATTTACTATATTTATGTTTTAGGAAGTAGATGTTAGTGGATTCCTATTAAGACTATTAGGGGTATTCAATATGGAGCGAAAACACTGTTTCTGCAAGGTTTTCGCTCGGATGACGTCATTTTCGCCGCTTTTACTTTTACACCGTATACAATTTGAAAACTTTTCGCCGGTGCGAAAAGTATTTTGCATTCGACCCTGCGGAAAAGTATCACCAAGGAATTGGTGGCGAAAAAAAGTGCAGAATTGGGGTTTTGGGGTGCACCATTTCGGAAACCACCCTGCAACCTTCAGACAGTCCCCCAAAGGTAAACTGTGTCAAATTTTTTTTTAAAAATACCTCAGAGGACCCCAAATAATGCACTTTCATTTTGAGGGCGAAAAAAAAAAATTGTGGTGTACAAAGTTAAAAACTAGCGAACTACAATCTAGGGGGGTCCCCAAGTATGCCCCAGATGTTTTTTTCATTGCAGGTGTTTGCGGCAGGTGGATTTTTCATGTTTTTTAAAACTGAACTTTAGCAACTTTTAAATATGCTCACCCCCATTTTCATGTACCCAAAATTTGCTGGGACTACTTATTTTCTGCAAAAAAAACTTCTAAATACTATTCTTCATCACCTTTCCAAATCCCCAAAATAGCAGCTATTGAGCCCGTTTAAAGACCGCAAAAACCTTCAGCAGGGCTAATTGGGGGTATCCAGAGTGATCCCCCATGTCAGAGCATCTTTTTGGGGGTGTTAGGGTGATTTCTCCAAACATCAGCAAAGTTTTTGCTGATTTCACATTCGCAGGGTGCCGTTTTCACCGATTTCATATTGAATACGGGTATAATCGGGGGCACGCGCGATACTTTTTTACCGGCAAAAGCTCCGATGTGCGGAGAAAACTTCGACCCGCATAGACGGCGAAGTTTAAGTTTCATATTGAATACCCCTGTATACCACCAGTCTAATAATGTGATCACTACCTAAAAGATAATAATACTGAAATGAAGTGAACACAATGAATATTGAACATTGTTATAAAATGTACCATTATAATGCTAGATGGATGGAGATGGATTGTGATATACCTTGGATATATATTGGTATATGTGTCTAATATGTCACTGTCCCTATGTATACTTCTTTTCATCATGATAGAAATATCATTACCCCTATGAGAGATATGCATAAATATAAAAATAATGTCTGATTAAATTGGACATAAAATGGAAAGTTATAGAAGATCTGACATAAAGGAATAATTTATATGTTTATAATGGATAAACTCAAAGTCAAATTTTATATAGGATATCTGTCTGATAAATCATAAATAAAAATATCAGAGGATCTGTTTTAACAGGGAGGCAATCGGGAAGCCGACTGCCTAAATACCGGCAGCCAGCTTCCCGACTGTCTTATCCCAGCAAGGGTGAAATGCCGGGCGTCTAGATGTAGACACTCGCATTTCCCCGACGCCGGGAGACCGGCGCCCGGCATCACGATCGTAGTGATGCCGGGCGCCGCGAGCGGACAGCCGCAGGGGGGGGAGGGTTAGGTTTAGGGCTCCCGGGGGGGACTTAGGGTTAGGCACCCCCCCAGGAGGGTTAGGCTAGGGGGAGGGAGGGTTAGGGTTAGGCACCCCCAGGGGGGACTTAGGGTTAGGCACCCCCCCCGGGGGACTTAGGTTTAGGCAGCAGGGAAGGGGGTGGTTAGGGTTAGGCACTTAGAGGGGGGATTAGGGTTAGGCACTTGGGGGGGAAGTTAGGGTTAGGCACCCCTAAGGAGGGTTAGGGTTATGGGGGTTAGGTTAGTGGATACTTACCTATCCACGATCGGGATTTCCAGCGCTGTCGGGCTTCCGCTGCGTCGCACTCTGCTTCTGTCATCCGGCCGACGGTATTTCATACCAATTCCCTTTTAACATTATACTTAATATTATGAAGTAAATTGTTCATATTTATGTTTTAAGAAGTGGCTATTGATGGATTACTATTAAGATTATACTACCATTCAAATAATATTAAACATGATTGATTTGCTGACAACCAATCAGAATTTAGGGAACATAAATCACTGTCACTATGTATACTTCTTTCCATCATGATAGAAATATCACCCCCAATGAGAGAGATATATGAAAAATTATCTGTTTAAATTGACATCAAATGGAAAGATATAGAAGATCTGACATAAAGGACTAATTAATATGTATATAATGGATAAACTCAAAATCAAATTTTATATAGGATATCTGTCTGAGAAATCACAAATAAAACCATCAGAGGATGTGTTTTAACATTATACTTAATATAATGAAATAAATTGTACATATTTATGTTTTAAGAAGTGGATGTTGGTGGATTACTATTAAGACTATACTACCATTCTAATAATGTTAAACATGATTGATTTGCTGACAACCAATCAGAACTTAGGGAAGGGGATTTAAGGAAAAGGAACTGACATGACAGGTGATGCCTTGAGAAATCCTGACTGGTGAAATGGCCATAGGCTATCTGTAACCGATTGTCAATGTCATGTAACTAAAATTCAATGTTAAATATGTTGCTAAATGGATATAAATCCCAGCCATTGATGTCAAATTAAAATGATATATGCACTATACATAGTGCTGAGACTAATTGCTATTGCCTACAATTAGTGAAAGCTATGCTAAATATATGAGGCCTATGCTCCAGCTACTGATGTATAAAATGATACATGTACTATAAGCAGTGCTGGGAATGATTTCAATTGCCTAAAGGTTCAGCTGCACTATTGTATACATGAATACCCAGAGCTGCAATGGTTAACATTTTTACCTATAAAATCTTTTTTATGGTATGTAATTCACACGCACATGATATAATCGGTACTACTATTATATATCACATGTAGTGGAGACCCATTAATACTAGGTGTGTTGACCAATTATGTACTAAGATATACCTACTGTGTGGGATTTAACCTTACAGCTAAGAGACTCAGAACTACAACATATATTTGTGTATACTGCATAGCTAACAAATATTCACTATAAGCATGGCAATACATAAGGATAAGGCATCTAAGTATAGGAAGAGAAGACATTGTATCAGTTTGGAAAACTGACTATACACAATATTAGTCACTGCATTGTTTGATACAATTTGCTACTCCCTTCTAGGAGCTGATGAAGGCATTTAACCTTAAGAAATAATTATTTGCACCATAAATAACAGAATAAACTATAATAAGTAATGAACCACTGTGCTACTAAACACTGATCATATTGAAACAATGACAAAATGACAACGGTTTTGTTATGCATATTTTATTGTATACATTCATTTTCATCTCTTTTACACAATTCTATCTTTTTATATTTCACCATCTTAGCAAATTTAATATAGAGAGATTTTAATGCATACCTCTTAAAAATATTACATTTTAAATTACCAACGTGGGTCCCAGTGCACCCATTAAAGCTACTTCCTTTTCTTCTTTGCATATGTGAACCTTTTGATACTGTCAACCTTTTGTCTGTCTATCTAGACACTGTAGATCTTCCATACCTGTACCCAGTGAAGTGGTGTGTGGGTGAGGTGACTGAGAGACAGCGGCAACTGTCTGGTTAGACCCGTGGCTGCCATTAGAAAAATGAAAGAAGGCATTTTTTCAGTTTAACTGATTCAGTGGCACCCTTCAGTCGCCAGTGCCCTTATGCAGCTGCTAATGGTGGCTCTGACCATGCTGGAGGTGTTTGTAAGGTATCTTATTTTACTGAGTCCTCATTTATTTTTATTACAAAAATACATTTTACTATAAATGCTTTCACTGTCTGTCAGAAAATGTGCTGGCAATCAGAAAATCTTTTTTTTTTCTTATTGATTTGGTTGTAATTACTGTAGATTTATAATCATTTCTGCTAATTTGATGAAAGGAAACTAAACATTCACAGTGATCACTGGCTTTGAAACACTAACAAATCTGAGTAAACACGGTAAAAAAATGTAAGAACAGACATTTATATACACTCGCATGTATTTACAATAGAGATGTGCGCCATCTCCGTATTTTGTTTTTGTTTTCGGTTTTGGATCTGTATCTGGTTTTGCAAAACCACCCTTGCGTGTTTTGGATCTGGATCTTTTTAAAAAAAATTATTAAAACAGGTAAAACCACATAATTTGGGCCTGTTTTTGTTCCTACAGTATTTTTAACCTTAATAACATTTATTCCCAGTCATTTGCAGTCAATTTTGACCACCTCACAGCTTACAATATTGATTTTTTTTCAACTAGGTTAGGCCTAGGGCCAAAATGTTGCATCCAGCTGGCTGACTAAACTAAGCGAGTGGGCAGCACTAACATGTGGCTATTCTTAAAAATTAAAGGGGCATACAGGAGATGCTTAGTGTGGCCAACACAAATTCTGGACAGTCATAGACAATCAAATTCAAAATATCAGGCAGCAATGCCCCAAACAGCACCTAATACAGAGAAAAGAGGTGCAAGATGGAAAATTCCTTGGGCCCTCCCACCCACCCTTATGTTGTATATGAAACAGGACATTCACAGTTTAACAAACCAATAATTTCAGCGACAGGGACTACCAATTGTGGCTGAAATGATTGGTTTGTTTGGACCCCCCCATAAAACAAGCTGCCAATGTGCATTGGACATGGAAATGATCCCATACACAAACTGGCTTTACATTACAACATCAGATGTCACCATTGTCATCGTCCTCGTCATCCCCATTAGTGTGTACATCCTCTTCACACAATATTAATTTGTCCCCGCTGGAATACACCATAGGCGCCTCTGTATTTTTTTGATGTAATTGTTGGTCGAGCCCTTCCTCGTAGAATTTGTAATTCATTTTAATGAACATCATCTTTTCACATTTTGATGAAGTAACTTCCTACACCAATCACTGACTAGGTTGCCAGCTGCACTGAAAACTCTTTCAGAGTACACACTGGAGGGTGGGCAACTTAAGTAATGCAAAGCCAGTTTGTGTACGAGCCTCCAAATTGCCTTTTTTTTCCTGCCAGTACTGAAAGGGACTGTCTGACATGCCTATATGGATGCGATCTCTGAAATAGTCACCCACCATTCTGTGAATGGTGACCGTATCAGACATAGTCACAGTAGACATGTCACTATTAGTAGGAAGTTCTCTCGGGCCCGACCAGGTGTAATTTTTTGGTGACTGATCTGCATGACCAGCAAGGATTCTGTAGGGAAAATTTAGATTTTTCCTGGCAGCTGCAGAAACTGAAGTAGGAGATGATGGCGTGTCACGTTCTGCTTCAGCTGACAATTTGTCTGTTGGAAAAAAAGACACAAGGTATGACTTAAACCTAGGATCAAGTATGGTCGCCAAAATATATTGATCTGATTTCAAGAGATTGACGACCCTTGGATCCTTGTGAAGCGAATCAAGGAGTTGATCCACCAGTCTGACATACTTAGCGGATTCGCTCCATTTCAGCTCCTCCTTCAGTTTTCCAGCTGTTTTTGCAAAAGTATGATGAGGAGAATGACCTGACTCAAGCTGGCAGTGTCTGAACTAACTACACATGTGGCAAGTTCAAAGGTTTTGAGAACCTTGCACAACATGGAAATTATTCTCCCCTGCGCTTGAGTAAGGTGCATTCCCGCTCCATGGCCTATGTCATAGGCCATTGTGTAGCCCTGGATGGCCTTTTGCTGCTCCTCCATATAGAGGGTAGAATTCCACCTAGTTACTACCTCTTGCTTCAGCTGATGGCAGGGCAAATTCAACAGTATCTACTAGTCATGCAGTCTTCGACAAACAGTAGCCGAATGTCTAAAATGTCCGAAATTTTCCAGGCCACCAAGAGCATCTCCTGCACGCCCCTGTCATTTAAAAAAAAAAATGTTGCACCACCAAATTAATGATGTGAGCAAAACATGGGACGTGTTGGAATTCGCTGTATTGTATTGGTGGCATTGTCAGAAATCACAAATCCAGAGGAGAGTCCAAGTGGGGTAAGCCATTTTGCAATGATTTCCCTGTGTTTTTCTAAGAGGTTCTCAGTGGTATGCCTCTTAGTGAAACCAGTTTTACAAAGAGTAGCCTGCCTCTGAATCAGCTGGCATTTGGTAGATGCTGTTGTAGGCAATACACCTACCCAGTGGGCTCTCACAGTCATGTAATCTTTAGTTTGCCCTGTCCCGCTTGTCCACATATCAGTGGTCAAGTGGACAGTGGTTACAACGGCATTTCGGAGGACATTAGTAATGTTTTTTTTAATGTCCTTGTACAGACTGGGAATTGAAGTGGAATCTAGAAGGGATCTGGTAGCGGGGATAAAGAACCTCAATTAACTGCACTGCATTAATGGTGGATACTGGATGCACATCGAATACCAGCATAGCTGTTATGGCATCAGTAATCCGCTGTGCAACTGAGTGACTGCTGTCATATTTGTTCGCCCTTGCAAAGGATTGTTTGACAGTTAATTGTTTGGTTACAGTACTACAAGTAATCTTCCTTCTGGTCCCCTTCTGGGATGAAGATTCACTCACAGCAGCAGCAACAGGCATAGTAATCAAGGATCCTTCTGAGGAATCACGGATAGAAGTGGAGTCGATCATGCTTATAATATTGGATGCAGCAGGACTCCTTCCGATGAAGAATGAGGATGTTGATGATGCAGGTGTTGGTGGTGGAGATCGAAGGCACTTGGAACCCACAGAGAGGAAGCAGGTAGGTGACACTGGTCTGATTGTTCGATTTTTAGTTTTGGAACTTGGCGGCATACACCTTGGAATTTGATGTATGCGCTCCAAGTGATGTAACAAGGAGGAGGTTCCTAGATGGTTAAGGTCCTTACCTCTACTCACTCTTGCTTGGCATTGGCTACAAATGGCTTGACAACTGTTGTTCGGATTTGGGTGGAAATAATTTCACATGTGAGAAGTGGATTTGTTTGTCTTTTGCCCCAGCATGACAACATCAATGGGCTTTTTCATACCATGGGCAACAACTGTTGCCTGACTTACACAAATGACATCCTCGGCATCAACATCCTCATCCTCATCATCAACATCCACATCATCCTTAGCGGCAACTATCAAAATATCCTCCTCATCCTCCATGTACAATTCCACAGAAGCATCCTCGATGACTACGTCAGTAATATGTTGACTGCCCTTCCACACATTTACAGAGGGCACGCAAATGTTGGAAGGAGGATCCTCAAGTACACTATTTGAAAGGTCTGGGACACACTTGCACTCTCCTCTGGGATTTGTGATTTTGATTTCTCGGAGCACACAGTTGGTCCTTCCGGAGCTGTCTTACTCATCTTCTTCTTAACAACTTTGGCCCTCATTCAGAGCCGCACGTTAACAGCAGTACGCTCGTTGCGTTCCGATGTTGACTAACCGCGCATGCGTCGGTGTTACACTGCGCATGTGCGTACGGCAGATTGCGAGCTTTTATTCTCTCGTTCCTAAAATAGCATACAGGAAGTGACATGTCAAATGTGATTGACAGAACAGGGCGTTTTTGGGTGTTGACGGGGGTGGAGATGGAAAAACGCAGGCGTGGCGAGGCGTTTTTGGGGCGTACATACATTAGCAGATGCGAACGTCAAATGTGTTCAGACCGTCACATACGTCACTGGAACATCCTCTTTCCCTTCAAAATGCTCGCACAGTTTAGGGTCTGGATTACTCGACCACATTGGCGATGGCCTTCTCCTCCGTCCCGGGACTCCATGATGTTGCAGCGATTAATCGCGGGTGGTCACAAAAGCAATTAGTGTTGTATTGAAAACCGGCTTGGTATGTGTTTGGAAAGCAGTTTATTGGGATAGCACAAAACCGTACGCATGTGGAAATCATACCTGCTAATGTCAGGATTACACAATCAATTGGCGTACATTTTTTGGGGTTTTTTTTGGCCTCAATTTGTTGTTTATGGCCTATTGTGACAATAATGTCATCATGTTTTAATTAGCTCCCCTTTTTTTTTTTAATGTGGAATTTGCATCGTTATGTGATTTTTTAAACGTTCCTTCAAGAGGCCTTTTTTTTTTTAAAATGAAATGGTTTTTTGTGTCCTTTTTTGCCTTTAGGGCCAGGATTAAATGTAACCCATTTGTACAATAATGTCACAATACAATGTCAGATTTTTATCATAAATTTATTGTTTAAACACAAACCAATTGGCATAATATTTTGTTTTCTTTTTTTTTGGCAAAGATACTTTTTAGCAAAAATAAATAATCAATAACTGCTAACATAAACGTACAAAAAAAAATTAAAAACATTTCACAAGAAAGGAGAGGGAAGTTTTGACCAGAAAGGAATATGAGCCAAGCACAGAAGGAGTGTGGGAAAAGTCGCCATTGCTGTCACCGTTTTTTCGCCCGTTTGGATGGGGGAGGGTGGGCGCCAGACCGGGTCCGGGATGCCATCGGGCTGGCCTGTCCAGAGGCAGATGTTGTGGCCTCTGGACTAGGCACAGGGCTAGGCACATTTGGAGGATTGGCTGATGTTGTGCCAGAGGTGGTGGATCCTGATGTTCCGGCAGGAAGGGAGGTCGGCTCCACCATGTGCTGGCGAACGAGCTGCTCCAGGGCATCGGCGATGCGGATGTTGGCCCTGGTATTTTCCGCCAGGGCCTGACCAATGGTCACGTTGGCCGCAGCATTTTGCTCCAGGGCCTCAGCCACCCGTATCAGACTGGCGTCCATCCTCTGCAGAATCTCCGTATGGAAATCCGATTTTAAATTGAGTTCTGTGAGGAGGCCCACTGCCTGCGAGGGGGCACGCCCTGGACTGGCTTCTGCAGGGTCCTCAGCCGGATGTACTGGTTCCTCCCCTGCAGAGCCAGCAGAAATTCTGCGGCCAAGGCTTCCCTCTGGAGCAGACTCATCCGCCTGTGTCTCTGTTGGAAAAATGAGAAAAGAGTCACATTAGAATCTACATATTGGCACAGTAGCATTTCCGAGTTGGTGACATCACAATACTTACCTGGGCCAACATGAGGAGCCGCAAAGTCTGGCATGTCCGTATCCATGTTGGACACGCCAAACACCTCCACAGGCTGCACACACCCCTGTGCCAGCTCTTCTAAATCCGTCAACTCCAATGACACAGGGGTGGGACCCCCACCTGTCCCCCTTGCATGCCTAGCCCTGTCCGCGAGTTTTTGCTTTAGGCGATATTTGAAGTCGCCCCATCTGTGGGGAACAATGGAAGCCATTATCCTTTGGTTTAAATTGGGGTTTGTTTTTAGGGGGGGCAAGGGTTTACTTACCGCCGTTTGACATCCCGGGCTAGACGGACATAATCACCCACTCTATTGACAGCAATGGCTACCTCTTCCCACATTCTCCACTTCTGGCTTAGACTCATATTCCTGTCTGCCTGTGGCAGGATGTCCACACACTTCTGGATCAAAACCTCCATCTCCTTTCTTGTGAAATGTGGCTGCCTTTTTTTTTTGGCCGCTTTGGCCGGAATACTGGGCCCAGCAGTCTCTTCCATGTCATCCTCCTCACCTATTTGTGTAAATTTACAGAATTCACAAAATCACAACTTGCCTAATCTTATGTTTCAAATTAATCGTTGATAGAAAATGCATGAAAGACTTACCGCCTGACTCTTGGGCATTTTTTCCCTGGTCTGTCGCCATGTCTGAGGTCCAAACAAGAAATACACCAGAATTTGAATGTGTTTTCGTGACGTATTTATACATGCATCCTTATTTTGCGGCCGCATCATTGATTGTGCGGCCCTATGATCCCTCCTTAATTTGTGCGGGAAACGAAACACTATTTATGGCTTGGTGTGTCTCAAGTCGAGGTGGCGTTTTTGGATTGTTGGAGGTTATCTTGGCTGGAGTTTATTGATTGCGTAGAAAGGAGTTTGCGGTTGGAGATTCGTTTGTTGGTTAGATTTGCGTTTTTTTTTCCGTTATCTTTGTTGGTTTATATTTTTGGGACCTCGTTTCTTGATTTGGTAAGTTTTGTGAAGTCTAACTTTTGTTCAATTGTTGTTTCATTGTGTTTCGTATATTTTGTAATTTTTGGATCCCTAATTTCTTCTATTTTAGATTTTGTTTATTTTCCACCCCAAAGACCTTTTGATTTTGCATCTTAGATATTTGCTCTTGGTAAGTCCATTTTTTATCTTGTATTTGCAAACTAATTAGCGCATTTTTAGTAGTTACTCTTGTGACTTGTATTAGCGAACTAATTAGCGCATTTTTAGTAGTTACTCTTGTGACTTGTATTAGCGAACTAATTAGCGCATTTTTAGTAGTTACTCTTGTGACTTGTATTAGCGAACTAATTAGCGCATTTTTAGTAGTTACTCTTGTGACTTGTATTAGCGAACTAATTAGCGCATTTTAAACAGCTTAATAATCATTCTAACTTTTTGGTGGTTTATCTTTCGCTTTTTGAGCCAACATTTCGACCCGTTTTGATGTACTGTGTTAAATGTCGCTTTGCGGTTTTGCTAAATGGGTGTTTGGCATATTTTAACTTTGGTCTAGCACAAAATTTATAAACAAAAATGCACAGAGTGAAATGTGTCAAGTAATTTTGGTGTTTATTTTCAGTTTGGACATATCATGACAATACCCCGGCATGTAAGCAGCAAAGGATGGTATCATCAAGCTAAGTTGTTTTAATATAGTTTTGGGGTGGGTCAAAAGCCTTACTTTGAAATCTTTGAATTTCAGGTTGATCTGGGGCGGATTGTTATGGCCATGCTCCCGGAAGCCGACCAACCTCAATCTCATCCCAGGCGTAGGCATCGTAGGCATGCAAGGCCCCAGATATTTCGAACACGTGTCACCCTTTTTGGAATGCCCGATGATGAGGTTTTAAGACGCTACCGTCTACCTCCCAAAATCATCATAGACACTCTCTCATTAATAGAAAGTGATCTTGAGCGGCAAATTGACAGTCCAACAGCAATACCACCACTGACGCAATTTATGGCGGTGTTATATTTCTGTGCCTCAGGATCGTTTCAAACAACGGTGGGAATAGTGGCGGGCATCTCCCAATCCTCCTTTTCCCGGATCCTGAGGGCAGTGATGGAGGCACTTTTCAAGCACCTCCATCATTTTATTCAAATGCCTTTGGATATGGGTGCCCTTAGTGTGGCCAAGGCCAATTTTTACCAAATAGCTGGCTTCCCACACATCATAGGGGTTGTGGATGGTACTCACATACCACTTCAGCCTCCAGCACGGCTGGAGGCAATATTTAGAAACAGGAAACACTATCACTGCCTGAATGTAATGGTGATATGTGATGCCTCCCTCCAGATCCTGTCCCTGAATGCTAAATTACCAGGAAGTGCACATGACTCCTTCGTCATCCGGCAATCAGGGATATGGCAGAAATTAACCAACCTACAAGCTGGTGATGCGTGGCTTCTGGGTAAGTGGAGACCTTTAGTACATAACAATGTTAAGCTTGATACACAGTGTTCCTGATGTTGTCTCTTATTTTTCACAGGAGACAGTGGATACCCTTGCATGTCCTGGCTGCTCACTCCTTATTTGGCTCCCACACCAGGCCCACAAAGTGAGTATAATTCCGCACTTACAGCCACCAGGCAAGTGGTGGAGCGCTGTATTGGCCTTTTCAAAGGCCGATTCAGATGCCTCCACCGCTCTGGTGGCGAGCTCATGTATTTGCCGGATATGGTGTCGAAAATTGTGGTCCTGTGTGGGATATTTCACAACATCGCCATAAGGAGTGGTGTCCCAATGCAGCCAGAGGATGCCTTACCTGAGGATGGCCCCCCCGAGGTTGGTCGGAGGTCAGTATGTGGGGGGGCCATACGCGATGATGTGGTGGCCAGATTTTTTAGGTAAGTTTGACCAAAACTACAGTGTTTATACCTAATGTGTTTGTGTTTGTTTGCGAACATCTAATTTATTTGTATTTTTTTCACCATCTTCTGTTTGTTCACATAATCTTTGGCACTCCAACGCTCACTACTTCCTGCTACCCTTACCAAACCTGGATCTGGTGATTTGGGGCATATATTCTGGAACCCATATCGCAACGCCATGTTTGTGGAATCATGTTGGCATGGTCCTGCGTCAACCAGTTCTTGATTGTTTTTTTAATGTAAATATTTTATTTGTATGTGTTGTATTTGAGTTTATCACTGTGTTTTTTTTTGAGGGAGTGACCACTTTGATTTCTCATTTATGTTGTGAATAAATGTTTGGAGAGTGAAATGGTCTTCCTTTTTTTGGACGTTAACAGCAAGTGTAACCAGGTTAACACACCTTACATTTGACTAAGGGGTAATCCAGTACTGACACCAGTTGATGTAAACTGAAATATGTTTTCAGGTTCCCAACCCACACCAAAAGGAAGCCTGTCCAAACCTTTGGATTTGGAAGATTGCCCTAAGCAGCTTGCACACCAACTAGGAACCTGTAAAATGTAGAAATATCTAATTGACACTACACCCAAAAAGGGAAATTACATTGTTACTGTTCTGTGTTTCTTGTGGCTGATTTACATACAAATACAAAACACAATCTAACTTTTAAAAAAGGGAAATCCTTGCAGGAACAGTCAACTTATGTCAGGGTTTTTTTTTTATTTTTTGGAAAAAAAGAATGAGCCAGAACATATATTCGAAATCAACTATTTATTTAGAAAACTTAAAAAAACAAAAAAAACTACTGGCGAAGGAGGCCAGACAGCCGGTCAAGGCCCACAAGAACGCCAATGACATGTTGGCGCATCTGGCCAACACATTCGACCACCTCTTGCCGACGCCTCTGTTCCTCTGTGTGTGAGAAAAGTGTGTGGATTAATAAAACAATAGGGAAGCCACATTAACAAAAAAAAAACACAACGAAATCACTCCTAAACCTAAAAAAAAGAAACCAAAACAAAAAGGGGGTGCTGCCAAAAATACCAGGCCTATGTACAAATTCCCACAGGTGTGATATGTGTATGTTGAAACCAGCAGGAAGAGGTAAAGGCAAACTGCTAAATCACCAAAAGTAAACCCAAAAATCACGAATAAAGGCACGACACATGATTACATACAAACAGTTTGTGCTTAAAAAAAATGCGAAAGAAAAACATACCGGGAGCCAAAACGGGAGCTCCGGAAGTCCCTCCATGTTCTTCCTCGGAGGAGCCTTCATTCCCCAAAGAACGGGGAGGGGTAATGACGGACTCCGGGGACGGGGTAATTGTAAGAGGGGTGGGTGGAGGAGAGGGGGAAGTGGGACGGAGGGGAATGAGGCCCGACAGTTCCGGGAGAGGGTCTGGGATGGCTGGGGAGGAGTGGGGTATAGGGGAAATATTTGGGGTGGAGTGTTGGCTGGGGGTTGGGGATAGTGGCCGGGAACGCCGTCTGGCCGGACGGTGACGGCGTAGTCTTGGCTGTCCACCTAAAATATGTCAAACAAATTGAGGTTAGTTTCTGGCCAAATCCGGGGCCCAAATAAAAAAAAAAAAACAACAACAAAAAACATGCAAATAGGAGTAGAATGAAAAAAACAGAAATAGAAGGAAAACATGCACACGCAGATATGAGGACAAATAATAAATAGGACAGACAGGAAAACATGCACACGCAGTTTGCCCCACAAACACAAACATGAAAACCACAATACATAACACTTACTTTCCAGTATCTGCATGCGAAAGCATGCCAGCAAGCGGGGCGTTCGCCGTTGCAGGTCTGACCACCTGCGCTCCAGCTGCCCGATCTTGCGGCGTGAGCCTAAGGACCGCAGGCGGGACCGTGCCTCCGCATACGCGGAGCGCTTCTGCCGGTTGGTGATGGGTGGAGGCTGGCTGGTGATACGGCGATCCATCACCTCCGTAAGCACCAGCAGCTCGCGCCTGGTGAAAGCGGAGGCTCTCATGATGGCAATGGAGTTTTTCATACAAAACATTTTTGATAAAGTGTGCAAAAAATTTCTGATTGGCTAATGTATTTTGGAAATTAACAGGAGCAATTTTATTGGTTAGTGTATGAGTCATGTGTTCAACAGGGCCAGAAATCTCTGGAGAGTTATGATAGGCCTGATGCAGTGACATGCGTTTGCAAATTTAAATAAAGAAATGAACCCCGGAAAATATGCTAGGATCCACAGCAATAGAACAATTGTTTAATTGTGGTTCACATGTTTTTTGAACAATAAAAGCGAATGTTCCATCCGTACGTATTCTGCGGGTAAACACAAACACGGACAAGAGTAAAGTTTCTTGCATTGTGTTGAAAAAAAACAAACAATTAAGCTAATTGATACATTGATTGGCATGATACGATTGAGGGAGGTAGGCAGAATAAAGGAGCAAGTAATCGACATCTGACAAGGCCACTTCCGGTTTCACTTGTGCGTGCGTTCCCTTCAAGCCATTTCGGGGATGTACGCTCGCTATTTCGCACGCTCGTTAGTTAGAGGAGGGGTGAGTTTAGGGAGGAATTTTAGATGCGAACGAAAATACGAGCGAGCCATTGAATTTAAATAATTTTGTACGTACGCCTAACGTACGTGCGCCCGCTTGCGAGTGGGTCTGAATGAGGGCCTTTATTTTTTTTTATTCTACCACCACTACTACAACAAGCAGAAGGGCTATCATCACTAGAACCACCAGTCATAAATAAAGGCCAAGGCCTTATCCTTTCCTTGCCACTTCGTGTAGTGAATGGCATATTGTCAATTTTTTGTTTATCTGAAGTCAAATCAGCTTTAAATTTTATTTTTCTTTAATAAAGTCAAATAAATTGCTTTCCATGTCCATAGCCTGACTATTGTGTGAGTGTGTGTGTATGTATGTATTATAGTTATACTTTGTAGTGTGTGAGTGTGTTTCTTGCAACGTTTCTTTACAGGTGAACTACAAGTCCCAGGGGGCCCTTAATGCCCCGCATGCTGGTACTTGTGGTTCTCCAAGTACCAGGATGCGGTGAGGCTTGCTGGGACCTGCAGTTCAACTGGAAAAACAATGTTTATTTTTATCTACTTTTAAACAACACCTACACAATAAACCCGGCTCCCACCGCCCAGGGGTGGCGGTGATAGCCCTGGGCTATCAGCCCAGGCTAGGGGTGCCCTGGAGAGGGAGACCCCTTTTTTTTTTTTTGAAGGGGTCTCCAACTCCCCACGGATCCCTGGCCTGGGCTGACTAATGGTCAGGGCTGATACTGTGGCTGGGGGGGGGCCCAGTGATAGGGCTCCCCTGGCTGTGGCATCAGTCCCCCATTAGAAAGGGTCCAGGGCTGGTTCTGGATCTTACAAGGGAACCCTACGCAAATTTTTCCCTGTAAATCCAGACCCAGCCCTGCTTCCCATAGCCCAGTGCTGGTTGTACTGAGTACAGGGAGACCCTACGTCATTTTTTGCCTGTACTTAATCAACCAGAACTGGATTTCAGCAGTCTGGGACTGCTTCTGATTTTGGGGGGGGGGGGGGATTCGGGTAACCTCTCGTCGCTTTTTTTCTAAATTTAACTTTTTATTTGCTTTTTACAGTGAGTTACATGCAGGCATCTCACTGATGTCTGCATGTATCTGTGTCAATCCGACCTGCTCATGCTCCAATCGAAAGAATGAAGCAGGTCTATTGTATTTGGGATTTGAAGTTCAATTTGAAGTCTGATTTTGAGGTCGATTTCAAATAGAATGATAGTAAATAAGGGTTTTGTGTGTTGGGCTATGTAAAAGTACCAATGTTTTTCCGATGGTCGATTTGACTCAAAATTCGATTTGAAGTCCGATTTTACATTTGATTTGGCATTTAGTAAATACCCACAGCAAAATTGAAGCCAAATCGAATGAAAATCGCACCTCAAATCACTCAAAATGCCAAATTTACCTTTAGTAACTTTACCCCCTTATCTCAGGTATGTTATGTCCACACATGCACCCCTAATGTCATTTGGGTAAAACACTACAGACCAACAATGTTTCTTATTTGCCACTGACTACCAATGTGTATTATATGTCACTGACCTCCAATGTGTATATATGCTGCACACCCCCAATATGTATTATATTCTGCAGACCCCCAATGTGTATTATATGCCAGTTGCCACCACTGTTATATGCCGCAGACCACCAATGTGTATATATGTGGCAGACCCCCAATCTGTTTATATGCTACTGGCCACCAATGTATTTTAAATGCCACTGACCCCCAATGTGTATATAAGACACTGGCCACCAATTTGTTTTATATGCCACAGACCCCCAATGTGTACACTAAAGTGTGCCCAGAGTCTATAGTGCATGCGCAGGTCACTGGGAAAATGGCCACGGCGACCATTTTCCCTGTACTGTGCATGCGCAAATGACGGAAAAATGCCCGCCGCACCCATTTTCCAGACGTTTTTACAGCGCCTGTCAGTCACTCAGTGTGTGTGTCCAGTCAGGGTCTTGGCCTGAAGGCTGCTGCTGTGTTGTGAATGAAGGGGCTTAGGGCCTGATTCAGACCCGCTTGCGAGCGCATAGCGGCCCAGTGCACACGCGTGTGTGCAAGCCCCGTAGCGAGTGAGAACTTCACTTGCTCTGGGGCTCGCAACAAAACGGGGCAGCTGTTGATGTTGATTGACAGCTCGCCCTGTTTTGTAGGCGGGTGGGGGGGTGGTTGCACAAACGGAGGCGTTCCCGAAGGAACGCCTGCTGTTTGTGGGTGACCCTAATGACATCACTCGTGATGTCACTAGTGGACTTCCTGCTCTAATAGAGCAGGATGTCCACTCAGCATTGCGAGTGCTGAGACCCTACCTTAGGGTCTCCTTGCAATACCGATGGTCGTGATAATCGCGACCATCGCCAGGCCGCTCGCACAAGCTGTGGGTGGTCACCCACAGCTATGCAAGCGCTCTGGAGGTGGCAATTAAAAAAAAATGCCCTGATTCAGAGCGAGCGTTCGCAAATAGCGAGCACAGCTGAAAAAGGCCCTTAGGCTGCAGTATATAAAGGGGGCTTCATTCAGTTGGTGCTGCAGCTGCTGTCACTTGTCCTGTCAATTAACTGTGGCTGCTGCTATGTTGTCTTGTCCATCAGGCTGCAGCTGCAGTACATAAAGGAGTGCTGTGTTGTCCAGGGGGGAAGCTCTGTCAATTAGGGGTGCTCTTGCCCAGTGTAAAAAAAAAGTAATTATTGTCATCCTTTTTTTTTATGTTTGTGTGTACGTTAGCAAGTTAGCTGTGCTATTATTGTTCAGTGACACTGCCGCAGTTTATCGTCCACATATTTGTGACTCTGCAGGTGATCTGTTTGCACTTGGCAGAGGTGCTTTGTTGTCCATAAAGAAGGGGTGTTGTCTGTGTTGTCCATCAAGGGGCTGCTGCCTCATTCAGGGGTGCTTTTCCCCAGTGTAAAAAAAAATAAATGCGTTTTGTGTGTGCGTTACCAACTTAGCTGCGTTATTATTATTGTTTGGTGACACTGCAGGCCAAACTGCAGTTGATTGTCCACGCAATGTGACACTATAAGTGGTAGCGCAGTGTGTTATTCTTATTCATAAAAAATCTTGTGACACTAAGTGGTAACACAGTCTAATATTCAACTTTTCACTTCTTTCCTCAATCGTGAATAAATGATTAGTCTACATGTCAACTACAAGACCACAACAAAGTGCTAAACAACATGCGTTATATATAAAACATAATAACATCACTGTAAGTGGCAGCGCAGTGTATTATTCTTTTCATATTCATAAAAAATTTTGTGACACTAAGTCGTATCGCAGTGTGTTATTCTTAATCATAAATAATCTTGTGACACTAAGTGGCAGGGCAGTGTGTTATTCTTTTCTTATTAAAAAAAAAATCTTGTGACTCTAAGTGGAAGTGCACTGTGTTATTCTTATTCATAAATAATCTTGTGACACTGTAGGTCATTGATACCACAGTTTAATATTTAAAATTGGTACAAATTGACGTGTGCTGTACCCCATTTGTGTTTGTTGATATAGAGAATGATCAGTTGAGAGTAGAGCAGGAACCACATACTAGTGCTGAAGCTGCTGCCAGTGCCACCAGTCATGATGATACTAGTCCATCTACATCATCTACTATACCCAAGGTCATACAGGGCTTAAGCCAGGGCATCTAAAATCAAGAGCCAATCTTTTACAGTGGTAAAGAAAAACCATCAAAGGGAAAGTTAGCTACAGAAAGACATTTTGCCATTATGCCTTTCACCACATGAAGTGGCAAGGAATGGCTAAGGCCTTGGCCTTTAGTTATGACTGGTGGTTCTGCCTCTTATGATGATGTAAGCACAAGTGAACCTCTTATGATGATGTAAGCACAAGTGAACATGCTGACATAGAAATCGAGGATGCTTCTGTGGAAGTGTACCAGGATGAGCAGAAAATTTGTGTAGCTGACGCTAATAAGGATGTTGTTGATGAGGATGTTGTTTGTTTAAATCAGGCACCAGTTGAAGAAACAGTTATTTCCCAAGATAAGGAAAAGCCCATTGTCATGCCTGGGCACAAGATAAAAAAATCCACTTCTTATTTGTGGAATTAGTTCTATCCAAATCCGGACAACAAATGTCAAGTCATCTATACCCTTTGTAAAGCCAGAGTAAGTAGAGGTAGGAACCTTAACCATCTAATAATCTCCTCCCTGTTACATCATCTGCAGTGCATCCATCCAAACAGTTTTTGTATTTTGTGTTGACTCATCTGCATCACCAATTGGTCTTTTGGGAAAGTTTTGTTTTTTCTCGGCAGATGCACTTGCTACAGAAACTGAAGGAGAAGCCATCGCTGCATCACTGACAATTTGCTTACCAACAGCTCTTTGCATCTCTTCAGATCTGTGTCCATTGGGAAGAAGAACACAACGTATGACTTAAACGTTGCATCTTAAATCTTGCGTTTGCTCTGTTCAGCTTGTCCACATATCTGTGGTTAAGTGGACATTGGGTACAATAGCATTTTGGAGGCCTCTAATTACGTTTTTGTTAATGTCCTTGTACAGGTTGGGAATTGCTTTTCTAGTGAAGTGGAATCTTGATAGTGAGGACACAGGATCTCAATTAACTGTCTAAAACCCACTGCATTATTGGCGGATATTCAACGCACATCTAATACCAGCATAGATGTTATGACATCAGTGATCCCCGACAGATAGGGCAGCACAGATGGTGTAATGGTTGGCATTACTGCCTCACAGCACTGAGGTCGTGGGTTCGATTGCCACTATGGCCCTAACTGTGTGGAGTTTGTATATTCTCCCAGTGCTTGCATGGGTTTCCTCCGGGTACTCCGGTTTCCTCCCACACTCCAAAAATATACTGGTAGGTTAATTGGCTCCCAACAAAATTAACCCTAGTGTGTGTGTGTGTGCGCGCGTGTGTGAGCATGTTGTAGGGAACATAGATTGTAAGCTCTACTGGGGAAGGGACTGATGTTAATGAGCAAATATTATCTTTAAAGCACTGTGGAATATGTGTGCGCTATATAAATAACTAGTAATAAAAAAATAAATATGGCTATGGACATAGAGCGCAAATTCTGGAAAGGCTTTCTGGAACTCTGCAGGAGTGTTTGTGGAGAGTTAAATTCAAGGATTATTTGACCAAGCAAAAAGAGAATTTAGCCCTCCAAGAATTAGCGGACTTCAGCAAGAGCCACCGCAGTGCAACCTCCATTGACTGGGGGTCTGATTCAGCATGGATGGCAACTGCTAAAGCGTACACAGATGGCGATTGTTGCATACTGTGCATGCATATGTATCACAGTGCGCTAAGGTATCATTGCGATCACACTTCGATCAAGGAGACCATGGAGAGCGATCGCAGAGTGATTGACAGGCAGTGAACATTTGGGGGTAGTGACGGGGGAGTGGTCGGAGAAACGCAGGCGTGTCTGACTGAACAACGTTACATGGGCGTGCATAAATCAGCCACTGTGCGACGGCATATGGAGCTTGAATGCTCACTCTGCCTGATTTATTATGGATTACTATTGCAATCGTATCTCTGTAATCGCAGGTCTGTTGTGAAAATATGCTAATGAATGCAATCGCAAAGCCATCGCAGACCAACATAAAGACACCCACTTCCCCTATCTCACATCCATTATACCTTGCAATCCAATCCAGCAAAAACATCTGTACCATCAAGTAACATCCGGAGCCTCACGCACAATTACAGCAGATCAGACCTTACTCAGAAAGGTCCCGGAACAACAGCTCCACTTTGAAAGGCTAGTTTACGACTTGGTCATCCGAGGTAAAAATTGCACCATGTATCTGCATAATGGAGCCTCAGCACCACCCAGTTGGCCCTCCCACTACAATGATGGGTCTCACCTCATCAAACACTACTCCCCCAGCCAGCAATCCCGCCACAGCTTCCGCAGGCATTTATACTGCCTTAATGGAGGCAGACCAGGACCATCCTCACTTTTACAACTTCTTAACCCCTTTTGTACTCCAATTATCAACAAGTTTTATCATTACCAATAGCTACTCTATGATATATGGTGCTTCTGCGCCAGATTGTACTAGGTCAATATACACATGCCGTAAGGGTAGATTGATGGTGCCGCAATTTGTGCTTATGGTAGGTGTTTATTGACCTATTGAAATCAAAGCCACAAGCACCATATATCATAGAGCACCGTTGTTTTGTATTATATGTTGGTAAATGTGCAATTTAAATGGCCATATGTTTTGGTCTATTTATTTTTATACTATTTAAAGTTTTAATTATATTTATGCACACATAGTTTTCATTCAAAGGTGCAATTGTTTATACTCATTTATATGTTGCGTGACATTTAAAATACAGATAAAAAAATCTGGTAGGGTGCATATTTTAGGGTGCATATTTTGTACATTTCTAATAATAAAAAAATTATTTCACAAGAAATAAATGTGTATTGTCTTTCTTACCTTAAAGTACTGCTGACTCAGGACAGTAATGATGGCTTTGCAGGTCTCTGGGATGATGAGGCCCAAAGCTTGAGGTGAGATGAGGGAGCCAAACTTCATGTTAGCCAGGGATCTTCTTGTAGCCAGGTACCTCAGGGTAACAATCACCCTCTTCTCAGCAGAAATGGCCCCGCAACTTGGTATTCTGCTCCTCATGTAGGGAGTCACCAGACGCAACAACTCCTGGAAGGAAGTGCCACCCATACACAGGAAGTTGCGGTAGTCATTCGGATTGTTATCCCGGATCTCCATAAGCAGTGGCATGTGAGAGAGAGACTCCCTCTGCAGCAGCCACTCCTTTGTTCATAGGGCCGGCAACAGGAATCTCGGGGCCCGGTACAATCATGTCTCTGGGGGCCCCACCTTCTCACCACCAGCTCCGACCCCACACCCACTCATACCTCCCCTGCATGTGTGATATGTGAAGCATGATATGTTAACTGGAAGATATGCCAGCCTTTAAATAAAGTAAAAATACACTATGCCTTACCACACTGTCACTGATGATGCAGGCTGTATTTATTGTTTGCCGTCTCTTCCAAGGTCATCTTGATGACAGTGCTGTGGGTGCCTCAGGGGTAGGAGGGTTGGTGTCTGTAGCCAGTCATTCTCGGTCCGCAGCCCCTCATCACCTTCTTTAAATTCATCCTCTCATCATTATCTTCAGCCCAAATGCCCCTCATCACCTTCCTCAGTCTCAAACCCTCATCACCATCCTCAGACCACTATCACCTTCATTAGCCCACAACCCCCTTCACCTTCCTCAGTCCTTAGTCCCATCGCCTTCCCCAGCCCTCTTCACCTTCCTCATATCCCACCTTCAACTTCCTCGGCCCCAAACTCCTTCCCCTTCCTCTGCCCCCTGCCCCTTCCTCCACACGCAGCACCTCACCACCACAGTCCACTGTGTGCCTAACAGATGAGGGTGATGTGCAGTGGCAATAACTATGATGTCACGCTGCTGTGTTGCTTAGGCAAGTCGAGCACAGCGCTGCTCAGGCCAGAATACAAGGGAGCTGGGTGGTGGATATGGGTACCGGCGAACGCGGCATGCCGGCTGGAGCACTGAGTCTGTCATCCGCAGCCCTGTTTTGTGCCCCGTCTGGGCCTTGGGGCTCCTCTGGTCCTCAGGGTCCTGTACAGGTGTACCCTTTTGCCCCCCCTGTCGCTGGGCCTGTTTGTCCAGCATGATCTCAGCCTTCTCCTGTTCTGTGCCCTCTCCTTATGAGCTAACACCATAGCCGCAGCATATGATATCAAAACTCTATAGCGAAAAGGATCCATTACAAAAATAATAATGGATGTCACACTTTGTTAGGCCAGGCAAAACAAAGCCGAGCAGTAAAGCAATGTACAGCGTTCAGCAGGTATGCACCAAGCCTCACTAGTCTCAGAGTAGACTGCACAGAGATAAAATGGCGCCTGCTTTATATACCCTGTAGATAGATTGTCGTCAGGTGTTTTGGCAAGCAAACGATATATTGTTAATGATCTAACGATTTGGAAGTTGTTAATGATGCACGATATATTGTTCGGTCGTTGGTAAGATTGTACAGTGTGTATGCACTAGATCATTTCCCAGGAGTTCAGGGGAAATGGTTGATGACATTGCATTGCTTGCAAGTTGTCCAATGTGTACCAAGCTTAAGACTTGTGGATACTCGACCCCTGGTGCAGATTGTGAGCTTATGATGATGATGGCAGCCGCTGGCTGCGTCTGATTAGCAGAACATGACAAAGGCAGACTCAATAATGAAAATACTGTATAACTGCTGCAATATAAATAATAAATTATGATTCCTCATCTGGTTGGGAAGGGGACTGCAGCTGATACTGTTAATTGTGAGGACTTTTAAAAAAATATATATATTTGTGTCTTATTTGATTTTCATTTAACGTAATCCATGCGACTTGGGTACTTGTTATCTACACTTTCTGGTCACCTACTGTAATGTGTATGAATTGTGTGCTGCATATTTGTCCATATTTTGTCCTAACAGTAATACCGAATCTCCTGTCATGTTCCTGGAACACCTGCTCTCCTTACTTACAGTTGGAGAGAGGCACATTTGCTACCTATAAAGAGTTAATCGCATCATACTCTGCATAGGTAGTAAAATGTTTTTGTTTTCTTTTGCAGGACACATTTTACTCTTCACTCAGAATTAGGTATTTAGTAAAAGAGCAAAGAAATATAAAAGGTTCACTGTAATGCTATATACTGTCCATTTATTTATTTTATATTATATTTTCTATTTAGTTATTTTATGCAACAATTATAATGTTGACACCACAATGGTGGCAGTTATAATGTCGACATTGTTAGAATTTTGGCATGGAACATGTCAACATCTGTAGAATGTCTACAAGTTCACCAAGTCGACAACTGAAATATCCACATGTGACCATAAACACACCGCTGGACCACCAGGATCATTTTGTCGACATTCTAATCTTATCAGTGTCAATAGGATGATTGTTGACGAGGTCAATGTGGACATGTCACATGTTGACATTACATCCATATCGACATTTTAATGTAAACAAAATTTTCACACCCAACATAGTATGTGTGTATGTTTTTGTGGTACGGTAGGTCATTTAGGCTCTGTGCTATGTGATTCAATATTCTCTAAAAGACTATTCAGTTATTTGTCAAATAATTGGTCAAGTTATCACAGGTCAATAAAACCCATTGTTAGAACAGAAAACAGTTATTTTTATTTGGATACCTTCTGCAGCTGGGGCAAATTAGTATTCCACTGCCAAATGCTCGGTGCCTATCCATTTCCCCTGAAAGCAGAGTGGTAGCAGATAATGACTACAGCCTAGTTCTAGAGGCCTTTCTACCCAACCTTTTGGTGCCAGTAGGAGAGAGAAATTGTTATAACCAGTGGTGCTATTCAGTGGTGTTATACATGCTGCCATCGTTGTCCTACCAGCCTACCATGCTGTTGATGAATGGGTAGGCTTAGCGAACCTGTGACTTTTTAACTATGGTTGAACAAGTACCAGCAATTCTACAACAGCTTCAAGGCCACAAGTTCATTAAACCTAAGTAACAATAAATAAATGGAATTTACAAAAATCAGTCATTACCTTGGTAAAAAAATAATCTTTTTTGGACCCTAATTTATTGACTGACCTTGATCTATGCATGGTATTGCTTCATAGCACACATCGGTCCTCTTGAAACAAAATAAAATAAATAAAAATAAACTTCCTCATGTTTTCTTTAAATCATCTATAAAAGTCCTAGTAATAAATGTGAAATAATAGCCAAGAAAAAGAGGTAAAACAAAGGGCCTGATTTAGCTTTGGGAATAGAGTAAGATAGAGCATGTAACTGATCATCTTGGTAAATCCATGCTCCACTGGAGGTGGGGCAGATTTAAAATGTGCAGAGAGATTTAAGGTACATACACACGGAACAATATATCGTTATGATATGAACGATAACGATATCATTCAATGATATATCGTTCATATCATTCTGTTTGTATGCAATGAACGGCCAACGATGTGCACTCCTGCTGGATGATAACGATATCGTCCATTGGGCATGCATGCAGGCCAATCTGGTCAATATTGTTAATTTTCTATATCGGAGAACGATTGTTGGACGTTCATCGTTGGTGAAATCGTTGGTGTGTGGATGAACAATATTGTTCATCCAGCACTCCTTGAATTTCAAGTGAGATCGTTCAGCGATAACATCCTGTGTATACCCAGCATTGGATTTAGGAGAGGGGTGTCCAAATTAACATCTAAATTGCAGTGTAAAAATAAAGCTGTGCAGCATTTGTGGGCTACATGAAAAAGCAGCCAGTATTTACCCTGCATGCAAAATAAACTGTGTGTATTTGCACCCCTTGCATTGCAACATGGTTTGTCCTGGTTCACAGTTACTTGCTATATCTTACTCTATTCCCAAAGTTGAATCGAGCCCAAAGACCTTTCCCAAGCCTTTGTGCAGGAGCAGCACAGACTTAACCACTTGACTGGCTAATATTATTTTCCAAAACCATTTAGAAATTGTAGTTTTTTTTTAATAATTAGGTCAAGAACATCTATTTAAAAGTTATCCAATATGATTTTATAAAAATATTTTTTTTCAAATACGTAACATTAATATAAATTTTTAACATATTGCTAATCGATATATTAGCCTATCGAAGATTGGAGCATTGCAATATCGTGACTTTGCATTTCCCCAGCAGCTGCTTCTCTCTGCTGCCACCAGGTGGCGGGTCCTGCTCTGCTGCTCAATCAACAGTGATCGGCAGCACGGCATTGGTGTCGTATAAAAGATTGACACTGTAAAGGTTGATAGTCAATAGGATGACACCAGATGGTCAAAATGCAGTAGGTTGATAGGGACAAAAGGTTGACAGGTACAAAAGGTTGACTGACAAATGGTTGACAGTGTTAAATGGTCAACATGCTCAGATGGTTGACACACATATGGTCGACACAGAAATAGTTGACACACTTTCTTTTGTAATTTAACCCTAACACTACCCCTCCCTCTAGTGCCTAACCCTATCCCTCCTCCTAGTGGCTAAACCTAACATAACCCTAACCCTCCCCTTAGTGCCTAACCCTAACCATTCCCTCTGGCAGCCTAACCCTCCCCCAAGTGCCTAACCCTAATCTTCAAATTTTTGAAAAACTATAAATTGTGTTGACCAATTGTGTGTTGACCATTTGAAACTGTCGGCCTTCTGGACTGTGGACCGTTTGTCAGTCGTGTACCTGTTAACCTTTTGTCCCTGTTGACCTATTACATGTTGACCACCTGTTGTCAATCTATTGACAGTAGACCTTCATACTGTCGATCTTCTATCCGGGTACCGCCTGGCAGACACTGGGGAAGGGCGCAGGGGATGCAAAGGGGCCATAAGTCCCTTAGCCATTGTGAGTTTTGACTGGTCGCATTGTTTGCGATCATGTCAGGTAGAGCATAGTTTGGCATGGTTGCAAACGATGCGGCCATGCCAGGCAAGTGGTTAAGTAATTATTAGGGAACAAACTTTTATGTAGAATCACTCCTGTGCTCTGATGGGATGAAATCTTTAGTAAGAGGGATAATTAGATTTTCCATATAGTGCAATCATGGTCCACTGTATCGTTCACTAAATAAGACATCACTGTATATGATTGTTTCATGGGAACTGAACATAAACTGCTCTGTCTGGTACAAACAAAGCCCTTGCTGACAAGCTCATATTGAAGCTTGAAAGATGTATAAACATATGGATAATCATAGAAATAATAAACATTTAGTAAGACTTGCCAGAGCACTGTTATGATGAATGCATAAATAATGAATCCTAAACTATTGAAACAAAGATTTTTGAAATCAAAATCAATTCCAAATCAATTTGTGTATTATGAATCAGCAACACAGCAATCAGTTAGAGAATCTCAGGGCATTTGCAGATTGCCACATCACATTATATCTACTAGGGATGTGCGCCGACCCCCCTTGTTTTGGTTTTGGATCTGTATCTCCTCATGTTTTGGATCTGGATTTGATTTTTCCAAAACCGGCCCTTGTGTGTTTTGGTTTTGGATTTTTTAATTTTTTTTTATAAAATCTGCTAAAATCACAATTTGGGGGTTCTTATTGTTCCTACAGTATTATTAACCTCATTTACATTAATTTCCACTCGTTTCAAGTCAATTTTGACCACCTCACAGCTCACAATATTGTTTTCATCCGGTTTAGGCCCAAAATTTGCACCAAGCTAGCTTGCTGACAAAGCTAAGCGGCAGCAGTGGGCGGCACAAACACATGGCAGTTCAATTTCCAACATGGCACATCAGGGAACAAATGTTTTTATTATTCAAGAAGGGAGTTGGACTATGTATGTAGTTGAATGCAGGGAAAGAAAGATTTGATTAGTAGTAAATTTAATAAAATGTTTTGATTCTGAAGCAAATTTATGAAGGAGAAGGAGAGGAGGGAAAGCAATTTACAGAAAATATTTTACTCCTTCATCCACTAGGGGACACTGGAGGCTTGAAGACAGTGGAGTATAGATGTGAGCTAAGTGGGAGCTGGCACTTTAAATTTTAGAAGTGTGACTAGCTCCTCTATAGCCCTCTACAAGCCCAGTCTTAGTTTTTGCCCAAGGGGAGCTGGTAGTGTTTTTATACTTTTCCTCAGGGTATTTGATTTAATTAGTAAGAGCGCTGCTGCGCTGAAGTAAAGAATAGGAACAGACAGGCAGCAGCTGTACTGCCTGTCTGCATCATTGGAGCTGCTGGGGGGACCCCCTCGCAACTGCTTGCAGTTCCCCTGGGGTCCATGACTACAGAGACCACTGTTTCTTAAAGAGGGTTCCGCATGTCGCTGCTACAGAGGTCCCCCATTAGTCACACCACCACCAGCAGCGGAGGCAGTGGTGTGAGTTTTCCCTGGCCCCCCGACTGCGGGGTAGCCAGGCTAACATAAAAGGCGGGACAGGCAAGCGGCATATACTTGTAGATTACAAGTTAAGTGCCATAGCGGGGGGGGTGGAGCCTAGCTCTGGAGTCCTGCTACTTTCCTCCCTGTGGCCCTCAGCACTTCTATGGATGTGTGCTGGTGGACATTACATGGAGGGACACTGACTGCTGCATTATAGAGCTGCTGCATATAGAAACTGTTAGCCTGACCTACTGTAGACTGGTAAGTGGTGACTTGGATGGCACAGTTTGCATCTGTTGTGTCCCATCTCTCTGCTGAGCTGGAGGCTTCTTGGAAAGACAGAAAGGCTTCCAGGTCAGCTGCTCTAGAGGAACCAGCATGGGTGCGGTCCTTAGCTAAATTTATGGATGGGATCGCAAAAGCCATGCTCCTTCTTGTGCAATGGTAATGGGACCTTTCCACAGGTCTCATAAAAGAGACTGTTACCCTCAGTCCTCCAATAGGACAACTCGGAAGAGGAGGATATGCCAGTTTTAGAGGAGGGCGAATGTGCTCCAGATTCGCCTGAAGAGCTCCTGGAGGAGCGTGAGCCGGTGTCTGAAGGGATAGAAGCTTTAATTTCTGCAATCCACCAGGTATTGCAGATAAAGGAGGAGGAGAAACAAAGACAAGCTATTGCGTTTCCAATTTCAGAAGAGCTGGATTCTTTTCTGATTTCAGCTTGGGAACATCCGGATAAAAAATTTCAGATGTCCCGATGCTTTTCATCCTTTTATCCTTTTCCTGCAGATAGCAGAAAATCTTGTGAGACTCCTCCTACAGTAGATCCGTCGGTGTCGCATCTGTCTAAAAAGACTACGCTACCAGTTCCTGGGGCCATGTCTTTGAAGGGGACATCGGACAGGAGATTGGAGAATACTCTCAAGTCCATTTACACAGCTGCAGGTGTGACTCTGAGTCCTGCAATTGTAAGCTGCTGCACTCATAAAGCAATTGAGCTTTGGGCAAAACAATTGGCTGATGGGATGAGAGATCAGCTGCCGGTGGTGGAGCTTATTCTGTTAGCAGAGCATATAGGTGAAGCTGCGGCTTACCTTGGAGAGGTGTCCAAAGACGTTTGCAATATCTCCTCCAGGACTTCAGCTCTGGCAATTTCTGCATGCAGGGCTCTGTGGCTTAAACAATGGCAGGTGGATGCAAAATCAAAGAAAGCTGTGGAAGCACTTCCATTCACGGGAAGTGTATTATTTGGAGCAGAACTAGATTAAGGGATTTCTCAGGCTACTGGGGATAAATCCACTTATCTTCCAGCAGCTCTACCTCCTAGAAGATATTACTCAGGACCCTTGTTTCAGTCCTATTGTGCTCTGGGACATTCCCGTAGTCGCTTCAGAAGAGGACCATCAACTTCCTGTGGTTCCAGAGGATGTGGCAGAGCTGCAACAACAACATCTACTCAACAGGAGGTTAAGTCCACTACCAAGCCTAGTGCATGATGGGACCCCAGAGTGGAAGCACATCTTCGGGACTGCAGAGAAGTATGGACGGAATCTTGTATGGACACTTGGGTCTGGGATCTCATCACTCCGGGATACAAGCTCGATTTTCAGTTTCAACCTCCACCTCGGTTTTTTTAGCACACGTTTACCAGTTTCTAATGACAGGAGTGTCCTATTACAAGAAGCAATAGACAAGCTTCTATGCGCGAGAGTGGTGGTCCACGTTCTCAGGAATCAAACCAGTCTCTTAGTGATTCCGACAGCTCAGTCAGACCTAGTCTGAACTTGAAGGATCTCAATCCCTACCTGAGGATTTTAAAGTTCAAGATGGAATCCCTTCAGTCGGTGATTGTGGGCCTGGAGGAAGGCGAATTCATGGTATCTCTAGATATCAAGGACACCTACTTTCACATCCCTATCTGGCTGCCTCAAAAGGTGTTTCAGAAATTCACATTTCAGAACTCACATTTCCAGTTTCAGGCCTTACCCTTCGGCTTATCATCAGCCCCCAGGGTATTCACGAAGGTCATGGCTGTGATGATGAGTCTCCTTTGGAAACAGGGGATCACAATTATCCCTTACCTTGACGATCTCCTGCTGAAGGCTCATTCCAGGGACCAATTATTGCAGGACATCACAGTGAGTCACTGGCTTCTCATTTGTCATGGGTGGATCCTGAACTTTCCCAAGTCTCATCTGCAACGAATGCAGAGGCTACAGTTTCTGGGAATGAACATGGACAAATTATGTCAGCGGGTGTTCCTCCCTCAGGAAAAGACAACATCCATTCAGGAGATGGTGAGGAAAGTCCTTCGACATCGTCAGGTATCGGTGCATGTCTGCATTAAACTTCTGGGGAAGATGGTTGTGGCATTCAAGGCCATTCCTTACGGACATTTTCACTCCAGGATGTTTCAGATAGACCTCCTCTTACAATGGACAAGATCCCATCTTTTCCTTCACCAACATGTAAGGTTAAGTCCCAGAACTCAGATATCCCTTCTCTGGTGGCACACCTAATGGAGGGAAAGAGTTTTGGAGTGTGGGATTGGACTCTCCTCACCACAGATGTGAGTCTGAGAGGCTGCGGGCAGTGATTCGGGAACACCACTTTCAAGGCCGCTGGACAGTACAGGAAGTGAGTCTGCAGATAAACATATTGGAATTAACGGCAGTGTTCTATGCTCTTCACACAGCATATCACCGTATGCGGGGCCGAGCAGTCAGAGTCCTGTCGGACAATGCCATGGCAGTGGCATACATAAACAGACAAGGCAGCACCAGAAGTCGGGCGGCAATGAAAGAAGTAAGCCGAATTCTAATCTGGGTGGAAAAGTTTGTGGTGGCAATTTCAGCAATCTTTATTCCGGGCGTCGAAAACTGGGAGACAGACTACCTCAGCTGGCAGGACATGCATCCAAGGGAATGGGCGCTACATCCTCAGGTGTTTCAACAGCTTGTCCAATGGTGGGGTCTTCCACAGGATGACCTCATGGCATCCAGACAAAATGATCAACTCCCTCTCTACTGCTCTTGGATGAGAGGCAGTTCCCACCGTTTCCTCTTCTCCCTTGGATTCTACAATGCATCAAAAGGAAAAGGGCCAAGGTTTTATTAGTGGCTCCAGATTGGCTCACAGAGCTTGGTATTCCACCCTTCAACTTCTGCTGATCATCAATTTGTGGCTCCTACCTCTGAGAGAAATTCTCTTACAGGGTCCTTTGGTCTATCCAGACTTAAAGCGGCTACATTTGATGGCATGGCTGTTGAAAGGGCATCTTAAGACATAGAAGAATCCCATCCTACTATGCTTCGAGCTCGGAAGGAGGTTACTTCGAAACATTATCACCATATTTGGAAGGCTTATGTTTCATGGTGTGAACGGCGAGAATCATCTTCTATGAAATTCAAACTAGCCAGATTTCTGCTTTTTCTGCAAGCAGGTTTATCAGCTGGACTAAGTTTGGGTTCTCTGAAAGTTCAAGTCTCAGCTCTATCAGTTTTCTTCCAGAAGAAGCTGGCCTTAATACTGGTGGTACAGACTTCTGCAAGGTGATATACATTTACAACCACCCTTTGTTCCTCTTACGGCTCCATGGCATTTGGATCTCGTCCTTTCCTTCTTACAGTCTTCTCTGTTCGAACCTTTGAAGTCTGTGGAGTTAAAATACCTTTTGTGGAAGGTAACACTTCTTCTCGCGCTGGCATCAGCCAGGAGGGTGTCGGAACTGGGAGCTCTATGTCGTGCTCCATACTTGGTATTTTATGAGGATAGAGTGGAACTCTGTTCAAGAATGGATTTCCTTCCAAAGGTGGTTTCGGCTTTCCACATCAACAAACCTATTGTGGTATAGGTTCTTCCACAGGATTCACCTTCTTCAAGATCCTTGGATGTTGTTAGGGCTCGTCGGATCTATGTGGAGAGAACTGCAGCTATACATAAAACAGATGCTCTATTTGTTTTGTATGATGTTGCTTGTGCTTGTTGGCCAGCTTCCAAACAGTCACTGGCCTGCTGGATTCGTCTGATCAGACAGGCATATGTGGCCTCATCTAGGGAGCCTCCTCCTTCTATTACAGTGCATTCCACTTGCTCAGTGGGTTCCTCCTGGGCGGCTGCTCTCAGGGTTTCCATGGAGTTATTTTGCCAGGTGGCCACTTGGTCTGGCCGGCATACCTTTATCCATTTTTATAAATTTGACACGTTTGTGGTCTCTGCAGCACAGTATGGCCGGTCTGTTTTGCAGGGTTCTCAGCACTCTCCAGCCTGTGATGGGAGTTCTGGGACATCCCCACTGTCTTGAAGCCTCCAGTGACCCCTAGTGGATGAAGGAGAAAACAGAATTTTCGTACTTACCGATAAATTCCTTTCTCCGATTCCATAGGGGACACTGGACGCCCACCATGCACTGTTCCTTCCTGCCAGGGTTGTGGTATTTTTAGGTCATGACTGTTAGAGGACTGTTTGACATCTCTTATTGTGTTAATGTTATTTCAAACTTCTAATGGTTCTATGTACTTGTTTCGCCTCCTCCTCTTCCATTTATTTTTTACCAGCTCTCTTCGGGCACAGTTTCCTAAGACTGGGCTTGTAGGGTGGTATAGAAGGGGAGGAGCACACATCTATACCCCACTGTCTTGAAGCCTCCAGGGCCCCATATGGAATCGGAGAAATGTATTTATCGGTAAGTACCAAAAATCATGTTAAATCAATCACATGCTGCTGCTGGGAGTGGATTTTCATCCCAGAAGAGGACCAGGAAGACTACTAGTAGTGTTTTAAATACAATTGACTGTTAAACAATTCTTTGCACAGATTCCACTTCACTAGAAAAGCATTTCCCTGTACAGGGACATAAAAAAAATTAACTAGTGACCTCCAAAATGCTGGTGTTGTACCCATTGTCCACTTAACCACAGATATGTGGACAAGCTGAACAAAGAAAATTCAAGATTTAAGAGCTATGGTTTAAATCTTACGTTGTGTGTTTCTTGAGAATCCTTGAGCACTATGCCTGCTGCTGCTACAGCAGGGGGTGGATTTTCATCCCAGAATGGGACCAGGAAGACTACTAGTAGTGCTTTGAAAAACAATTGACAGGTAAACAATCCTTTGCAAAGATTCCACTTCACTAGAAAAGCATTTCCCAACCGGTACAGGGACATAAAATTTTTTTTATTAGTGGCTTCCAAAATGCTGGTGTTGTACCCATTGTTCACTTAACCACAGATATGTGGACAAGCTGAACAGAGCAAATGTAAAATTTAAGCTCTAAGGTTTAAGTCTTACGTTGTGTCTTTCTTGAGAATCCTTGAGCACCGTGCCTGGTGGTGCTGCCGCTGAGAGTGGATTTTCATCCCAGAAGGGATGAAGACAATGTGTCTTTCTTCCCAATGGATGCAGATAAGAGATGCAAAGAGCTGTTGGTAAGCAAATTGTCAGCTCAAGTGGCACATGATGCAGTGGTGGCTTCTCCTTCAGCTTCTCCAGCAAGTGCATCTGCTGAGAAAAAACGAAACTTTCCCAAAAAAAAAAAAACATTGGTGATGCAGATGAGTCAACACAACCAATTTTTTGTCTTGTGCCGAGGCATGACAATGGGTTTTCCTTATCATGGGCAACAACTGTTTCACCCACTGGTGCCTAATTTACACAAACAACATCCTTATCATCAACATCTTCATTATCAACTTTCTTATTAGCAACAGTTACACAAATATCCTGCTCATCCTGGTGCACTTCCACAGAAGCATTCTCGATTTCTATGTCAGCATGTTCACTTGTGCTTACATCATCATCATCATCAGAGGCAGAATCACCAGTCATGAAATTAGCCTTTCCTTGCAACTTCATGTGGTGAAACTGGCATATTGCCAATTTTATTTTTTTTCTGCAGCTAACTTTCCCTTTGATATTTTCTTCTTTACCACTGTAAAAGATTGGTTCTTGATTTTAGATGCCCTGACTTAAGCCCTGTATGCCCTTGGGCATCGACTTTAGTAGATGATGTAGATGGACTAGTATCATCATGACTAGAAGCAGCTCCAGCACTAGTATGTGGTTCCTGCTCTACTCTCAGGTCTCAACTGATCATTCTCTATATCAACAAACACGAGTGAAGTGGGGTACAGCACACACATCAATTTGTACCAATTTTAAATATTACACTGTGGTATCAATGAACTACAGTGTCACAAAATTTTTTATGAATAAGAAAATAACACACTGAGCTGCCTCTTACAGTGTCACAAGATTATTTATGAATAAGAATAACATACTGCGCTACTACTTAGTGTCACAAGATTAATTATTTATGAAAAGAATAACACACTGTGCTGCCACTTACAGTTATGCCATTATGTTTTATATACTGTATATGTTTTACATGCTATTTAGCCATTTGTTGTGGTTTTGTAGTCGGCTTGTAAACTAATCATTTATTCACAATTGAGGAAAGAAGTGAAAAGTTGAATATTAGACTGCGCTACCACTTAGTCTCACAAGATTAGTTATTTATGAATAAGAATAACACACTGCGCTACCACTTATAGTGTCACAATACGTGGGCGATAAACTGTGGTCTAGCCGGCAGTGTCACCAAACAATAATAAAGCAGCTAAGTTGCTAACGCACATACACACACACTCATTAAATAAAAGCACTTTTATTTATTTATTTTGGACACTGGGGAAGAGCACCCCTGAATGAGGCAGCAGCCCCTTGATGAAAAACACAGACAGCACACCTTTTTTATGGACAACAAAGCACCCCTGCTGAGTGCGGACAGACCACCTGCAGTCATAAATACATGGACGATAAACTGCGGCAGTGTCACCTTACAATATTAGCACAGTTAAGTTACTAACACACGCACACAAAAAATACTATGATTTTTTTAACACTGGGGAAGAGCACCCCTAATTGACAGAGCACCCCCATGGACAACACAGCACCCCTTGTTTATGGACTGCAGCCCCAGCCTGATGGACAGGACAACAACACAGCAGCAGCCACAGTTAATTGACAGGACAAGTGACACAGCAGTTGCAACACCCACTGAAGGAAGCCCCCCTTTATATACTGCAGCCTAAGCTCCTTTATGGACAACACAGCAGCAGCCTTCAGGCCAAGACCCTGACTGGACACACACACTGAGTGACTGACAGTGACTGACTACATCTGCTAGCTTCTCTCTCTACAGCCGGAGTGAAAATGGTGCTGATCGCAGGGACCTTTATATAATCCAAAACCTGCAAGAATCCGACAGCGGGAGGATGATGCGTTTTCCCTCATTTTCGGATCAGAGTCAGGCGGGAAAACCGGAGCCTAGCTCAGTTCTTGCCTCGGATCTCGAAGTTTGGGTGGGTCCGGTTCTCAGAGAACTGGACCTGCTCATCTCTAATATCTACACACTGTGTTCTGCATCTACTCTGGTGTCTATTGGACATATAGGTATAAGTTCATAATTCCGAATATCAACACCAGAATGTTGACATGATCTGAATGTTGACATGACATAATGACGACATTGTGGGCCTGATTCAAAGGTGGACTCTGCTGCATTCACTCGTGTGTCCGTTGTCGAAGTCGCAGTAGATTCTAGTATTAGCCATTTCCCTGGTGTAGTAGTCTGCATCTGAATGAGCAAGATCTGAAATGCCCACTCTCAGCGTCTCTCTCCACCCAAACCTAAGCAAGTATTAAAATCTTATCTCCTAAGTGTGTCCTCCCTATTTACATTGGTCATTTGAGCAGAGGGCATCTGCCCACAACTAATGTGGTTGCCAAGTATTTTCCTCAAAAGTCATCTTCTCCCTGGTTGGGTCTCTGTAAAGCTTGAGGTCATAGCCAGGTCATCTATTAGGCAACCTAGGCTCCAGATCATAATATTCTACTGCAGTGATGAGCCCCTGAATCATCCCACATTTTCAGACTCACAAGTAACTTCTAGTAAGAATCTCTTTAGTCCCGAGCTCACAGAGAAAGGAGGAAGAGCAAGTTACATAAATGCAGTCTCTAATCCAGCAAAAAAAAAAATGTGTGTTCTGTGTAACCTCCCTGCAATGTGCAGATGAGGTCACATTACTTGTAAGGTGGCTGTATCAATTCAGTCTTAGGGCCTGATTCAGAGGAGGATGCACTGCCGATGTAGGTCATAGTAGAGTGATTTTTTTGCTGCTGCACAAGTGTATAAGTCTCTCGGGGTATGCAACCCAATTGTGTCCATACAGAGTGGCAGTTGCGATTTCAGATGCACGCACAAAGAAGTGTATTGAAAATATTATACATAGTGTCCATTTGTGGGTGGTGATCAGAAGCAAGTTTTTCTAAGCAATGTCCCGCTGAAGAGGGTGAATGAAAAGTCGAACTCTCGACGGTGACTGCACAGACACATACTAGTGTGGAGTGTGTGGGCTCTCAACTCTGCTCTCCGATGAGTCCTGTGCAGCACTGAAGATTTTTTATTTAAAAACTTTATTGACAAGCGGCCAAACTAACAAGAGCGCTCTTCCTGCTTATCTGGTGTGGAGAGGCAGATAACGGCACCCAGACGTGATAAAGCCATTGCTGGAGTTTGTGCAGCTATGTTCTTTAATACAAATGTTGCAGTAATACCCATGAAACACTAATTACTGTATAGACATTGAGTGCTGATGTAGTACTAAATAGCTGTATATTTCCTAGTGCGGGCACACTAAAAGCTGTTAGCCACTATTATTTAAGCTAATTCATGTTTTTTTCTAATGTATTCTTAAAAATATTGTAAGATTAAAAATAGTATTTATTTATTTGAGCCTGTCCCTGCGATGTATTAGAAGTTATTGCTAATGTGACCACTTCACTTCTCCTTTGGGAGCTGGCACGGTACTGCACATACTGTAGGTGTTTTGCTGACCATGCATGGGTGAGAGGACAGTGCTTGGTCAAGACCCTATGGATCCATCTCTGGGTAACTACATGCTTGCCAACTCTCCCAGATTGTCAAGGAGACTCCCTGAAATAGTAGTAATCTCCCTGACTCCCTGAAGAGTCTATCAATCTCCCTGATTGCACCTTAACCCCATTATGTAGCTGTTATATACTTGGGAAAAAAAAAGTCAGAGATATTTATATTCAAATGGTATAATCAGTGCCATTTCCCTTCATTGGTTAGAAGGCACAATGATCCCTATGGCTACATGCATTTTCAAATAAGGTTTCGAGTGGACACTTATATGGAACCCCTTGTAAAACACAATACATGAGTAAGCCCTAAAGTATCAGTGTGTTTTCATTAGAGATGAGCGGGTTCGGTTTTCAGAAATCCGAACCCACCCGAATTTAGCAGAACCAAGTCGGTTCCAAGCAGGGTCGGAGTATCCCGCCTGACTCGGATCTCGAAACTGAGGCAAAACGATAGTCTGAAATCTTGCGGTTCGCGAGCTTTTGTTTCTATGATCAATGTAGTATATAAGGGACCATGCAATGGATGCCAGAGGGAGGGTGGGTAGTGTAGGGCTGGGAGAAGTGCTGTCTGCTGTGTCCTGGGCTGGTGACTGCTGATCCATTCTGGACTGGTGCTGTCACTGTACTGTCTGCTGTGTCCATCTGGGCTGTTGCTGATCCATCTGGGCTGTCTGTGCTGTCTGCTGTGTCCTGGGCTGGTGTTTTTCATGTCTGCAGTCTCCATCTGGGCTGATGCAGAACTGCAGATACATCTGGGCTGGTGCTGTGTCCATTAGTGCTGCCCGACTCCAGTCGTGCTAAAAAAAAAAAAAATCAGTCAAAGTGTCTTTAATATTTTTCTGTGTGTGTGCGCACGTGCGTGTTAGGCTTAACTACAGTACCGCACAAGATCCAGCCAGCAACGCAAGTTGCAAGCTAGTGCTGCCCGACTCCAGTCGTGATCAATTTGTGCCCCGGGCCCAAGTTTTGGAGCATAAAAAAAATAATATCAATTGTCTTTTTTTTTTTTATCTTTAACTGTCTGTGTGTGTGTGTGTGTGCGTGCGTGTATCCAGCCAGCAATGCAACTTACAACCTAGTGCTGCCCGACTCCAGTCGTGATTAATCTGTGATCTGGGCCCAAGTTCTGGAGCTGAAAAAAAAATATATATATTGTCTTTTTTTTGTCAAATTTTTTTTGTGTGCGTATCAGCCACACCTGGCTGTCACTGTCATCGGCGTAGGTGCGCAGGGGTGCTGTGCTGCTGTCTGTCAAGGGTTGCAAGAATATTGCAATGAAAACTTTTTTTAAGTTATTGGGTTACAAAAAGTTTTTTTTTTTTAATCTTAAACATAGCAGAAATGTTATCCTAACAGCTTCTAAAGTTATATGCTCTAAAAAACTAAACCTATATTTATTTACAAACCTATATAGAGTAGACATCCTAAATTCTAAAATTGTTCTATTCAAAAACGTAAACAAAAGTCAGGGGAGGCCTCAGAGAACATGAAAAAAGATGCTCTAGGTGCTGAACTTCAAGGGATTTCTCCAACATGTTCTGCAGTGTGGAAAGGTTTCATTCACATGTTTTCTATAAAGCCGTTCAAAGTTACAGCCTTCAAAGTGTCTGGCTATAACACCCACCTTTGCCAGGAATTACCAAAGATTATTACAAGCAAAGTATTCATCTGTCCGGAATCTGTCTGGGAATTCATGGATCGTATTTGGCCTGAATGCACTAAGATATCCAGTGATTTTGTCACTGTGTTCTGTAGCCGACTTTATTCCTACCTGAATTGCAAACTGAAATACGGAATAGTGAGCACAGACAACATGGAGGCCTTTGTTATTCCGCTGCCTGCATGCAACCAATACCTCCTAGCCTACACCCACTGGGGGGACCAGGTCTTGATAATGACCATCCCATCTGTTGCTAGGCCTTCTTCTTCCAAACCATCCATCCTGGACTTACTGTCCAAAAAGGGGGAGCAGGGTACAGATAGAGGAGCTAGATGTCCCCGATTAAATTTTTTTTCATCTATAATAGATGATGTGGAGAGATAAGAGCTTCAGATGTTGGAACAGGGGCTCCCACCTATTTGGCTTCTCTCCAGAGAACAGAGCTCTGTTCCCCAGGAAGTGTCTATGCCTGAGCTGATAGGTAGGTAGTCACCCTTCAGGAGATGGCAACCCAAAATAACAACAACTATAATGATTAATGTGTCCACTGATAACCAGCCTGATCCCTTAACAGCAACATACCCCATATGGCCAACTCATAACATGACACCCAGTTTGCAGCCTCCTCTTCTTTATGACACTAATCCAGTCGACATGGTTGATCAATCAGCCATGTGTGGTCCACCCAATTTTTACCCTTCTACATTCTAACATATTCACATATCTAAGAAGTGGACAGTGGGACCAATAACAATTTGAAGGCTACTAACTAACTCTGTTTTTTTTAATGTCCCTGTACAGGTTGGAAATTCCGTTACAGAACAGAAGGTTTGCAAAGGATTTATTTAAGTCAATTGTTTATTTATTTTTGGAAAGCATGCTTCCTGGTCCCCTTCTGGGATGAAAAAAATCCACTCCCAGCAAGCAGGCATGGCGCTCAAGAAAGAATTCCCAAGAAAGACACAATATAAGACTTAAACCTTAAATCTGAAATGTTGCATTTGCTCCTCTGTTCCGCTTGTTCACATATCTCATATGGTTAAGTGGACAGTGGGAACAATGGCAGTTTGAAGGCCACTAACTAAATCTGTTTTTTTTTTTTTAATGTTCCTGTACAGGTTGGAAAATGCCTTTACAGAACAGAAGGTTTGCAAAGGATTATTTAAGTCAATTGTTTTTTGGAAGCACTCTTCATTGTCCCCTTCTGGGATGAAAATCCACTCCTACCTGCAGAAGTAGGCAGAGGATTCTTAAGAAAGACACAACGTAAGGCCTTAAATCAGGGGTAGCCAACCTCTGTCCTCGAGAGCTCACGTTTTCCAGATGACCTAGCTAGTGCACAGGTGTATTCATTACTCACCAAAACATTTAAAAAGATCCACAGGTGGAGTTAATTATTATAGTTTTGATTCTGTGAGGAGACCTGGAAAACATGCACTGTTTGTAGCTCTCGAGGACCAGGGTTGGCCCTTAAATCATAGATCTTGTCCACAAATCTGTGCTGGTTAAGTGGCACTTTGAGGCCACTAACTAACTATGTTTTTTTATGTCCCTGTACAGGTTGGGAAATGCCTTTATAGAAGATTTGCAAAGCATTGTTTAAGTCAATTGTTTATTTTTTATTTGGAAAGCACTCTTCCTGGTCCCCTTCTGGGATGAGAAAATCAACTCCCAGAAGCAGCAGCTATGCTCAAGGATTTTTCTGTGGCAAGGACTGTTGTAAATGTGCTGTATCACATTTTTTTGTAAATGCTTCCTCCCCTCCCCTTCTCCCTCAAAAAATGTCTATTGAATCAAAAAACAAAATTAAATTTACTACCATTCAACCCTTCCTGCCCCTGCCCTTCCTTCAACTACATACATAATCCAACTCCCTCAGGCCTCTCTTGAATAATAAAAGTGTTTCCTGAAGTGCCATGTTTGAAGTTGAACTGCCATGTGTTTGTGCTGCCCACTGCTGCAGCTTAGCTTAGTCAGCCAGCTATCTTGGTGCAAATTTTTGGCCTAAACAAGATGAACAAATTAATATTGTGAGCTGTGAGGTGGTCAAAATTGACTGGAAATGAGTGTAAATAAATGTTATTGAGGTTATTAATACTGTAGGAACAAAAAAAGCCCATTTTGTATGATTTTAGCTGGGGTTTTTTTATTTATTAAGAAAAAATCCAGAACCAAAACACGAAAACAAAACGCGGAGGTGACATTTTGGCAAAACCAATCCATATCCAAAACCAGGGGAGATCCAGATCATAACCAAAACCAAAACACGGGGGTCGGCGCACATCTCTAGTTTTCATTACAGATGAGCTGGTCCGGTTCTCTAAGAAGCAGACTCACCCAAACTTCGCAATCCGAGCTCAGATCCGAGTCCGGCTCGGGTTTTCCCGGCGGACTCAGATCCGAAAACGAGGCAAAACGTCATCCTCCTGCTGTCAGACTCTCGCGGGTTTTGGATTCTATAAAGGTTCCAATGACCACCGCCATTTTCACTCCGGCTGTGGAGAGTGTGCAGGACAGACATGCTCTGTCTGTGCTGCTGTTATTCAAGGGTGCAGTGTTGTTGGGCTGGAGGTCTGTGCTGCTGTGGTTCCATAGTGCAGTGTTGTCAGGCTGGGGGTCTTTGCTGCTGTTGTTCAAGGGTGCAGTGTTGTTGGGCTGGGGGTCTGTGCAGTGTTGTCGGGCTGGGGATGCAGTACATAAAGGGGGGCTGCAGTACATAAAGGGGTGCTGCTGTGTTGTCCTGTCCATCAATGGGCTAGGGCTGCAGTACATAAAGGGGTGCTGTGTTGTCCAGGGGTGCTCTGCCAATTCAGGGGTGCTCTTCCCCAGTGTTAAAAAAATAAAAGTTAAATAAAATTATCATTCCACAAAAAAAAAGATTTGTTTTGATTTTTTTTGTGTGTGTTACTGAAGCTAGTAGCTACACTATTATTGTTCAGTGACACTGCTGGCCTGACTGCAGTTTATCATCTATGTATTTGTGACTCTGCAGGTGGTCCATCCGCACTCCGCTGCTCCACAGGGGTGCTTTGTTGTCCATAAAGGGGTGCTGTATTGTTCATAAAGGGGTAGCTGCCTCATCCAGGGGTGCTCTTCCCCAGTGTTAACAAAATAAAAGTTAAACAAAATTATCATTTCACAAAAACAAAAGTTCTGTTTTGTTTTTGTTGTGTGTGTGCTACTGTAGCTAGTAGCTATACTATTAATGTTCGGTGACACTGCCGGCCAGACCGCAGTTTATCAAACATGTATTTGTGACTCTGTAGGTGGTCTGTCTGCACTCCGCTGCTCCACAGGGATGCTTTGTTGTTCATCAAGGGGTGCTCTTCCCCAGTGTTAAAAAAATAAAAATTAAATAAAATTATCATTCCACAAAAAAAAAGATCTTTTTTTATTTTTTGTGTGTGCTTGCTATGCTATTATTGTTCGGTGACACTGCCGGTCAGACTGCAGTGTAAGTTTGTTGATATGGAGGACGATCAAATGAGAGGAGAGCAGGAACCACATACTAGTGTTGTCAGCAGTCACGATGACGATACAAGGTCGTCAATCTCATCTACAAAGGCCGATGCCCAAGGGCTTAAGTCAGGGCACGAAAAATCAAACAAGCAATGTTTTAGAGTGTTAAAGAAAAAAAATCAAAACCTAAGTTAGCTGCAGAGAAACAAAAATTGGCAATATGCCATACACGAAGTGGCAAGGAAAGGATAAGGCCTTGGCCTTTATTTATAACTGTTGTTTCTTCTTATGATGATATAAGCCCTTCTCCCTGTAGAAGTGTCAAAAAAATTAAAATCGTTAAGGCACAAGAACCAACTGTGCGCTTAGAAAAGTCACAGATCCCTGAGGAGAGTCTAAGTGTGTCCGCGGTTGCCATGTGTGAGCTTGACCTTTCCAATACTATACTTGAAGAGGATCTTCCTTCCACCATTTTTGTGCCCTCTGTAAATGTGTGGATGAGCAACACAAGTCAACATGTTGACGTAGAAATCGAGGATGCTTTTGTGGAAGAGCACCAGGAAGTTGAGGAGGATATTTCTGTAGTTGGCGCTTAAGGATGATGAGGATGTTGCTCATGGTATGAAAAAGCCCATAGTCATAATGGGGCAAAAGACAAAAAAATCCACTTCTCATGTGTGCAATTATTTCCACCCAAATCCAGCCATCTGTACCCTTTGCAAGGCAAGAGTGAGTAGAGATAAGGACCTTAACCATCTACAGTAGGAACCTCCTCCCTATTACATCACTTGCAGCGCATTCATCAAAAGTGTTTGCAAAATTCGGAAACTTTGGCTAAAAATGTAATAATCAGTCCAGCGTCAACTAGCTGCTCTCTTCTCTTTGTTAGATCCAAGCGCCTGCAATCTACACCACCAACACCTGCATCATCAACATCCTCAATCATGATCGGAAGTAGTCCTGCATCCAATTTCATAAGAATGACTGACTCCTCTCTTATCCGTGATTCCTCAGAAGGATCCTTGAGTGCTATGCCTGTGGCTGCTGCTGTGAGTGGATCTTCATCCCAGAAGGGGACCAGGAGAAAGACTACTTTTAGTAGTTTAACAAAACAATTGACGGTCATACGATCCTTTGGAAAGGGGAACAAGTATGACAGCAGTCACCCAGTTGCACAGCGGATTACTGATGCCATAACAGCTATTCTGGTATTAGATGTACGTCCAGTACCTGCCATTAATGCAGTGCGTTTTAGACAGTTAATGAGGTCCTGTGTCCCCACTACCATGTCCCTTCTAGATTCCACTTCACTAGAACAGCAATTCCCAGTCTGTACAAGGACATTCAATAAAATCTTATTAGTGTCCTTCAAAATGCTGTTGAACTCACTGTCCACTTAATATGTGGACAAGCAGAGCAGGGCAAACTAAAGATTACAGCTCACTGGATAGGTGTATTGCCTCCAACAGTGCAAACGGCAGCAGCAGCATCTAACAAATGCCAGCTCATTCAGATGCAGGCTACTCTATGTATCACCGGTTTCACTAAGAGGCATACCACTGAGAACCTTTTAGAAAAACTCAGGGAAATAATTGCAAAATGGCTTAACCCGCTTGGACTCTCCTCGGGATTTGTGATTTCTGACAATGCCAGCAATATTATGAGAGCATTACATCTGGGCAAATTCAAACATTTCCCATGTTTTGCTCACATAATTAATTTGGTGGTGCAACATTGTTTAAAAAATGACAGGGGCATGCAGGAGATGCTCCCAGTGGTCCGAAATATTTTGGGACATTTTCGGCATTCAGCAACTGCATGTGGAAGATTGCAGCACTAGCAAGTACTGTTGAATTTGCCCTGCCATAAGCTGAAGCAAGAGCTAGGAACTAGGTGGAATTCTACCCTCTATATGCTTTAGCGGATGGAGGAGCAGCAAAAGGCCATCCAAGGCTATACAATGTGCCATGACATATGGAAAGGAGCCGGAATGCACCTTAGTCAAGTGCAGTGCAGAATAATTTCCGTGTTGTGCAAGGTTCTCAAACCCTTTGAACTTGCCACTTAAGTTAGGAGCTCATTCAGACCCACTCGCTAAGATGCAAATGCTCGCTGCTGCCATTGGTATGCAGTGTGTATGCATTGTGCACATGCATGCACGTGCGCATACCTTAGTGAAAGTTCGCAATGTGTTCGCTCACTGGGCATAGACAGCCCAGCAGAGTAAGTAACAGGAGAAGTCATTTGTAGGTGGTAACAGGGGCTGGCCATTAAAAACTATGGAGTGGAGGTGCAAATGCAGGTGTGCCTGAGCATCTCAATGGCATTTTAGAGGTGTGCATAATTAAAAGACACCATCATAGTACACTTCACCTGGCTTGTTTTTACACTGAAGTGCTCACAGTGCTTGCGGCAGGGTATGGTCAACCTCAAGTGCTATGATCACATCCGATGTTACCCGATGTACCAGTGGTTACATACACTTGATGGACATTACGTGCACAAGTGGGCATCTTAAGACAGGCTGGTGGGTGTCTGCATACACTATGTGATCGCTCTCTAAGAACTACTGGGCGTGCTAAATGCATTGCTGTGTGATTACACTGTCTGTGCAATTTGCATATACATCGTGTAAGCGATTGCATCTAGTGAGCTGCTCTGAATCAGCTCCTTAGTTCAGACACTGCCAGCTTGAGTCAGGTCATTCCCCTAAACAGACGTTTGCAAAAGCAGCTGGAGAAAGTGAAGGAGGAGCAGAAATGGAGCGATTCCGCTAAGTATGTCAGACTTGTAGATCAAGCCCTTCATTTGCTTCACCAGGATCCCAGGGTCAGCAATCTCTTGAAATCTGATCCTAGTTTTAAGTCATAGGTTGAGTCTTTCTTTCTGACGGGCACAAATCTGAAGAGATGCAAAGAGCTGTTGGTGAAAAAATTGTCAGCTCAAACGGCACGTGACAGGGCAGCATCTCCTACTTCAGTTTCTGCAGTTGCCAGGAAAAAACTACATTTTCCTAAGAGACCCACTGCTGGTGCAGGTCAGTCAGCAAAACCTTATGATATCTGGTCGGGTCTGAAAGAACTGCCTACAATTAGTGACATGTCTACCATCACTTTGTCTGATATGGTCACCAGTCAGAGAATGGTGGATGATAATTTTAGGGATAGCATCCAAATAGGCATGTCAGACTGTCTGCTTCAATACTGCCAGGAAAAAGAGGCAATTTGGAGTCCCTTACACAAACTAGCTTTGCTTTACTTAAGTTGCCCACACTCCAGTGTGTACTCTGACAGAGTTTTCAGCACAGCTGTTAAGGATACTGACTTTAAAACCTCTATACGCTCCTGCCTATACCTTCTAAAACCTGCCTATACCTTCTAAAATTGATGCTATTTGCGTATGCAGTCATACAGTAAATAAATACCCTCAGACTTTGAGAAAATGTGTTTCCAACGCACAAGGTATTATTCAAGAAAAGTACAGATCGTTACACACTGTGATCTAAATACAATTTAGTGCAAAGAAATTATACAGACCCAAGGTACAGTTATACATATGCACTCGCTCTGGGACCAGATTCTGGCATCAACAAGAAACCTCCATCAACAGCATCAGCATGAAGACTGGGGTCAGAACACACATATTTATAGCCTTACAGAAATAGACTATATAATAGAGAGGTTTGTTGCGATCCCATTGGTTCTCCATCATGGTGCTTCTGTTACAGGACATTTAACAGGTAGATTCAAATGGACACAGACCAGCCTCCGACAGCCTTTTGTCTCCATTTTGCCGCCTCATGCAAACCTAAGCTGTTAATTTTACAAAGTACATTTTGGTGCTTTAACTCTCTACGGTCCATAAGTTGAGAATGCATGTTGCGATCTTCACACCGATGATACCGGAAAGCTGTTGAGAGAGTGCAGATCAGTACAACACCAAACACAGTTTACTTATCATGTATTAAACCTTAGATACCAAATAGTCTCTATTTTACAGCAATAGTGCTAAATGAATAAAACTTGAATCTTATACGTTGAAGCTATGGAACCTTTTATGTGAGTGTGCAATGTGTAAGTATTAGGGGTTTGGGAAAAGATGCTAGTTAACTTGGGGCAGATGCGTACGCACAAAGCTAATAAACAGCGTTCACACGCGGGGTATTATGCATTCGCTAATGTGCAACATGTTAACAGCGCAACTGTGTGTATTAATGTGTATATTGGGTATGGTAAAATATGCGATCACAGGATGCTTATAATCGCATCGCCATATGTACCTAAGTGTGAGTTTAGCTAAAATGGCACTGAGCGGCCATTCGCAAAATGGCGTCTCGCAGATCCTATTTTCAAGATGGTGTCTTGCGGCCATTCGCAAGATGGCGTCGTTTCGATCTAATTTTGAGCTGATCTTGTCTCAGCCAATTATCCAGCTTCGACACTGGGAACCTTGTCAGTGATTGGCACAGGAGCCTACTTCTCCAAAATGTGGAAAAGATGATGTTCATCAAAATGAATTACAAATTCCACGAGAAAGACCTATACCAGCAATTAAGTAAAAAAAAATACAGAGGCATCTGTAATGGTGAATTCCAGTGGGGCCGAATTAATATTGTGTGAAGAAGAGGATGTACACACTGATGGGGTTGATGATGATGATTACAACATCTGATCTTACCTATGTTGTAAAACCAGTTTGTGCATGGAGAGACAATGGCCCTCATTCAGAGCCGTACGCTCTGAGCAGAGCGCACGCTCTGAATGAGGGCCGGGCTCCATTTTCATGGAGCGTCCTCCTGGTCGCTCGTATAGCTGTGGGTCACCACCCACAGGCTATATGAGCGTGCATTGTGATGGTCGCGATGGTCGAGACCATCGCGACCATCGAATTTGCGAGCCGGAGCCTGCGGTTGAGGTTTTCAACCGCAAGCTCCGGAGTGATTTTGGCTCTATCAGAGCCAAAATCACTCCCACTGACATCACTAGTGATGTCAGTGGGCCGGCTTCTGACGGGAGGCATGCCCCCGGCACACCCACCAAAGGGGGCGTGCTGTCAATCAACATTGACAGCACGCCCCCTTTGATCGGACACAACGAGCGAAGGACTTTCCTTCGCTCGTCGTGTCTGGCGCATGCGCACGACGGAGCTCCCTCTGTCGTGCGCATGCTCAGTCCATAACATCGACCCACTTGCGAGCGGACAGCCGCTCGCGAGTGGGTCTGAATCAGGCCCAATGTCAGCTGCCCATTGGTAGCTTGTTTTGTGGGGGCCCAAACAAACTAATCACTTCATCCACAATTGGCAGTCCCTGTCGCTGAAGTGATTGGTTTGTTAAACAGTGACTGTCCTATATACAACATAAGGGTGGGTGGAAGGGGCGCAAGGACAATTCCATCTTGCACCTCTTTTCTTTGCATTATGTGCTGTTTGGGGCATTGCTGCCTGACATTTTTAATTTTATAGTTTATTAAACCAACATCCTGTCTGCCACTGCAGCGCCATTCTCTTTCTTTGATATGACATGTGGTTGCTGAATGCCGAAAATGTCCAGAAATTGTTATGGCCACATAAAGCATTTCCTGCATGCATACCCCTTTCAATTTTTTAAAGAAGTGCAGAACCACCAAAGAGCTCAACTGGGGCAAGGACTGATGTGAATGGGTCAAATTTCTTTGTAAATGACTCCCCTCCTTCCTCCCTCATAATTTTTCTTCGGAATCCAAAACTTCAATTAAATTTACTTTGAATCAACCCTTCCTATTCCTGCCTTCAACTACATACATACTCCAACTCCCTCAGGCCTCAGTCTTGATTAATAAAAAACATTTGTTTCCTGATGTGCAATGTTGGAAACTGAACTGCCACTTGTTAGTGCCACCCAGTGATGTCACTAAGCTTAGTCAGTAAACTAGCTCGATGCAACCTCTAGGCCTAAACTGGATTAAATCAATATTGTGAGCTTTGAGATGGTCAAAAATTACTGGAAATGACTGGAAATAAATGTTATTGAGGTTAATAATACTGTAGTAACAAAATGTGATTTCAGCTATTTTTATGATTTTTTTGAAAAAGTACAGATCCAAAACGAAAACATGCAAGGGCTGCAATCGCATCCGATGTGACCCGATGTACCGATGGTTACATACACTTCCTGGACATGACGTGCACAAGTGCAAGGGCAGTTTTGGAAAAAACAAATTCAGATCCAAAACACGAAGGAGATACAGATCCAAAATCAAAACACGGCGCACATCCCTAGTTTTCATCAAGTAGATATTACTAACTGCTTTGGGGCTCATTTTCATTTGGATGAAAGTCAGTTTTATGGCACGCCTTCCAGATGTTTACCACTGGCTTATAGGTGTTACATTCACAATCTCCCTGAAATGCTTTTTCAAAAGTAGGCAACTATGGGTACTATTGCAAATTTTAGCTCATAGGCTACAATGTCTACAACAGTCTGAACATTAAGCAGCTCCTATAGGTTCCTATGGGGCTGCTTGTGCAAATGAAAACGGGAGAAATCTTTGATATAATTATTTCATAAATAAATAAAATACGTATCTGCACCAGTGGTGTAACTAGGGTATTTGTGAAAAGGGAGCCCCCCCCCAAAAAAAAATCCCGATATGTGCGCGCACGGGAAAAAATGGGCGTGGTCACTTAGAAATGGGGTGTGTCAACATGACACACCCCTTTATTTTCACGCTGAACATTCCTATCCATATGTACCTTAATCCCAGTAGTACCCCTTATACAGTACCCCCAGTATGCAGTTGTGGTCCCTCTTATGCAGACCCATAGTAGTGCCCCTTATACAGTATCCCCAGTAGTGGTCCCCCTTATACAGCCCCCAATTAGTTCCCCTTACTCAGTGCCCCCAGTAGTGGTCCCCCCAAATGCAGTGCCCTATGTAGTGTTCCCCCTTATGCAGTGCCCCCAGTAGCAGTCCCCACAATGCAGTGCGCCCAGTAGTGGTATCCCCTTATGCAGGGCCCTTTCTTTATATAGTGCCCCCAGTAGTAGTCCCCCCCCTATGCAGTGCCCTTTATATAGTGCCCCCAGCAGTAGTCCCCCCCCATGCAGTTTTCCCAGTAGTGGTCCCCCTTATGCAGGCACCCAGTAGTGATCACCCCCTATCTAGTGCCCCCTGTAGTGGTCCCTGCGGTGCCCCCAGCAGTAAGCCCCTTATATAGTGCCCCCAGCAGTAGTCCCTCCCCCCCTCCCATGCAGTGCCCCCAGTAGTGGTGCCCCTGATGCAGGCCCCCATTAGTGACCCCCCCTATCCAGTGATCCCTGTAGTGGTCCTTCCTGTTATTGCCCCCAGTTGTGGTCCCCCCCCAACTAGTGGTCCTAAGTTGAGGTTCCCCCTCCCGATTAAGTGCCCCCTATAATAGCCCCCCCCAGTAGAGGTCCTTCCAATAATGGTGCCCCCAGTAATAGCCCCCCCCAGTAGAGGTCCTTCCAATAATGGTGCCCCCAGTAATAGCCCCCCCCCAGGAGAGGTCCTCCCAATAATGGTGCCACCAGCCCCCGTTGTGCCCCCACCCCAGTAGAGGTCCCCCTAGTAGTAGCCACCACCCCCGTTGTACCCCCACCCCAGTAGAGGTCCCCCCAGTAGTAGCCACCCCCCTCCCCCGTTGTGCCCCCAGTAGTGCTGACAGGTTTCAAAAAAATAAAAATAAAAACATACTTACCTGAATCCACGCTGCTGCTCTGGACCGCGACACCGCTCCCGCCGCCAGTCCTCCCGGGCTGGCGCGCTCAGCATAATGGGTGAGACGTCATGATGTCACATGACGTCTGTCCCATTACCCACTGCAGGAGCCGGATGGAAGTCCGGCTCTTGCAGTGGGTGCTGCAGCAGTCAATGAGAGTCTATCTGACTCTCATTGGCTGCTGTTTGACACACGCATCGCCGCCAGCACTGGCAGCGATCCGTGTGTTATGCACAGCCTGAGCCTGCCTCCTAGCGCTATTGGGCAAGTGCTCAGGGGGAGGGAATGGTCTCAGGTGTGCAGCACAGGACCGGCGCTGGAATCCTAGCGCCGGTCCTGTGTAAATGTGTAGCGCTGACCGCACTCACTGCGGTCAGCGCTACACTGGCTAACTAGGGCGGGCGGGCTGGTACCGTGGCCTGCGGCGCCCCCCCGCGCCGCCGGTCCAACATCGCCCAGGGCACGCACCCTGCCCGACCCCCCCTAGTTATGCCACTGATCTGCACACTTATCCAAAGTGTAGAGGGTATACACCTTATTCATTGAAAAAAAAGCAATGCTGTTTCTATAGATACAGGTTACAGCACATGGTAAAATAATCAAATTGTGCTGTTCTCTTCATATGGTAAAAGTAAGAGAAGGAAATAAAGACAATCACAGCATACCCATAGGAAATACATTGCAGATCTGAGTTAACATAAACTTGAGACCAGTGTCATGTACTAAATGTCACTATAAAATGCTGTGGAAATGTAAGCACCTTGGAAAGAGCATAATAAATGGGGACCTAGCTATTCAGGAAGACCAGAAATAAAAACAGATTGGTCTATAACAGCACACAAAAAGAGTTGGAAACCCCCCAAATAAAAATTACACTTGTTATATATTTTACGGATGATATAGTGCTTGTTTACGCAACAAAGATTAAAAAGAATAAAATAAACACCACAAAATGTAATTGCTTAGTCCTGCAAGGCAAAGGGAAACCAAATACTGTATATGCATTCAAAATCTAAGAAACTTAAATCTGTGCTGTGAAATCTATGTCGGGTCCTGAACTACTTTTATGAAGCCAGTATAGTAGTATTGGTACAGTAGCATCAGTCTCCCCAGTAGTTGATGCTTATGCACTTTCTCTTGCCAATCCAAAGCACATTTTTTATATTTGTTGTTTACGTTTTAATGTGAACTGGCCACTCCAATGACAGAGACCCTTATTCTGATGTGGATGGTATTGCACAACTGCTAGGAAGTGGCTGTGCAATACCGTCCAACTAAAATGCAAATACAGCAGGAGGTGCCTATAGGAAATAGACACCTCCTACATGCATCTGCATGCGTAGATGCTGGATCGGTCGCGATGGTCGCTGCCCTTGGCCAGGCTGTGTAAGCCAAAGCTTACTCAGCCTTGCCATCAGAACCCTTCTACGAGGTCCAGGCAGGGCCGGATTTAGGACCACATTGGCCTGGAGCTGAAAATTATCAAGGGCCTATTTTGAGAAGTACAGGAGGTGTGACCATTACTGTGTAGGTTTAGCCAGTGCCATGTGGGAATGTACACACGCTACACTATCAGCCCCAATGTCTTTCTAAATATGTAATAGAAAAAAAAGCTTAATTTTGTGAGGTAACTAGTAGAAAAATAACATTTTACTACTTATAATTTATGGCTGACCTTGTGGACAGCAAATGGCCAGTCAACATCATGCTGTCATGGTGATGGGCCTATTTTTATGTTGAGGCCTGGAGCTGTAGCTCCATCCGCCCCATTGTTAATCTGGCCCTGGGTCCAGGAAGTCCAAACACATTGCGGCTAAGAGGGGACTGAGAGCGATCACATGGGACCCGATCTGCACATATGCAGAATAGGTCCTGTGAATTTGCAGACCCCCAAACAACGGATATGTACATAAACCATTGGGTTTACATATATATCAGAATAAGGCCCAGCGTTCCCCTATTCCTTGGGAAACTCCTTTAGACATCTACAACTTAGCTAAAATCTCAGGGTGTCTCCAAATGTCTTCCTCTCCAGACCCAGATACCTAGTACAAAAAACAGCAATATTCTTCTGTCATTAGGTAAGTACTGAATATTAGCAAGGTTTCCTTGCTTTGTGTAGCAGACGGGAATGAGGAGAACCACCGGGAAAGCCCCATACAGAGCCTGCAATCTGTTATTTGCAATATGTAATGGTAAGTGGTTGTTTCCTGTTCCATTAGACTAGAATTGCAACTACAGTAGTTCCCCAGAAATTAGGCATTTACTCACTGTGGGGCCTATTCATCGTCGGTGGCCATGTAGACCCTACTGACTATGTTATCATTTTGCTGTGAGGGATACTTACGTATCCAACTCGCAGCAGGGGAAACTTGACACCGAAGCAATTCATCATTGCTGCGGTGCGGGGACAGGAGCTCCTAAAAGCAGCTGTCCCCTTGGCTAGTATTGCAGCTACAGAAGTAGCTGCATTGCTTACCTCTTCCCTGTTGGCCTGGCTACGCATGTGTGATCCGAGGTCACGCATGCGCACAGCCGCCGGGGAGGTAGTGGGGAGGCAATGGTGGGATCCGCACGGAGAACAAGCGCTGTCTGAAGATGGCACTTGTTCTTGCAAGAAAACTCCGAAAATTTTCAGTTTTCGGAGTTTGCTGAATATCAGGTGGTCCTACCGAACACCTGATGATGACTTAACTTAAATAGGTTACCGAGCCACTTAGTGTTGATGAGTATGCACCTGTGTCAGGTACTGTAATCCTCGTTGAAAAAGAACTGCAATTTTTTCCAAATTCCCTCCTTTCATAATATTTAAAGAAGGGGCACTGTAGACAAATATAAAGCAACATTTTTTATTTGAATCAATTCAAATAGAGAGCCTCTGTCCTCTCAGTTGCCTGATTTTCCTTATTCGGGAATACAAGACTGTGATATATACAGTTCGATTAAACTCGCTGACCACTTGGGAATGAGAGGAATAGCAACTGCTGAATGTTTTCTTTTGATCCTAACACATAAAATTAAAAAATGACAGTTGGGCACATGATCTTCCTCAACTACAAGTATAAAGCAGTCTGTACAAATATATATTTTAGGGGTGAGCGGGTTCGGATTTCTGAAATCCGAACCCACCCCAAAACCCCCCAGATCCGAGGCCGATCCGAGTCAGGCTCGACTTTTCCCGCCTGACTCGGATCTGAAATCGAGGCAAAACGTCATCATCCTGCCTTCTGGGTCTCGCGGGTTTTGGATTCTATATAAGGCACCCGCGTCGGCGCCATTTTCTCACTCGGCTGTGGATAGTGAAGAGGGAGGGTGGGAGTTAGGGCTGGCTGGGCTGTGTAGTGTAGTGTAGTGCAGTGTAGTGTTGCGCTGTGCTGTGCTGCGCTGTGCTGCGCTGTGCTGCTGTTGTCCATAGGGGCTATGTCCACTCCTCCAAAGTCCATAGGGGCTGGCAGTGTTGTGCTGTGCTGCTATTGTCCAAAGGGCCTGTGTCCACTCCTCCAAAGTCCATAGGGGCTGGCTGGACTGTGTTGTGCAGTCAGTTGTCCATAGGGGCTGTGTCCACTCCAAAGTCCTGTGCAGTGTCCCAGTCCTAAAGGGGTGCTGTAGTGTTGTCCAGAGGGTGCTCTGTCCATCAGGGGTACTCCCCCCAAGTGCAAAAAAATTAATATGTTTTCTGTGTTAGTGAATTGTGTGCGCTGTAGCCGCACGTGCATCATCAAAGTAGCGCCAAGCGTGCGCCTGTGTCAATAAGTAAAGGGCCGGCTGGCTTGACCGTTAAAGGGTGTTGTAACCCCCAAAGCGCACTCCAAAGCAAATAAAAAAATATATTCTGTGTTTGTGAATTGTGTGCACTGTGGCTGCACGTGCATCAACAAGGAGCAGCGCCAAGCGTGCGCCTGTGTCCCATAAGTAAAGGGCCTGCTGGCTTGTCCATTAAAGGGTGTTGTAACCCCCAAAGTGCTCTCCACAAAAAATAAAAAATTCTCCTTTTTTTTCTGTCTTTGTGAATAGTGTGGGCTGTAGCTGCACCTGCATCCTCAAAGCAGCAGTGCCAAGCGTGCGTCTGTCTGTTAAAGGGTGGTGTAACCCTCAAAGTGCGCTCCACAAAGAATAAAAAATTTTTTTTTTTTTTTGTGTGTTTGTGAATTGTGTGCACTGTGGCTGCACGTGCATCAACAAAGGAGCAGCGCCAAGCGTGCGCCTGTGTCCCATAAGTAAAGAGCCGGCTGGCTCATTTCTTAAAGGGTGGTGTAACCCACAAAGGGCACTAGTCTCCAACAAAAATAAAAAATAATTTTCTGTGTTTGTGTGCACCTTAGCCGCATGTATATATCAATATAACATAAATGGAGGACCAAACTTTCTCCGATAACAATAAAATAGGGAAAGATCAAAAACCACTTCCTCCTAGTGCTGTTCCTGCTGCTGGGAGTCGTTCATCATCCCAGAGAGGAAGTAGGAATGCCACTACTTTTACTAAACAATTGACCCTCCAATAGTCCTTAGCGAGGAGGATGAAGTACGACAGCAGTCATCCTGAAGCAAAACGTATAACTGAGGCCTTGACTGCTATGTTGGTGTTAGACGTGCGTCTGGTATCCGCCATTAGTGCAGTGGGATTTAGACCATTGATGGAGGTAGTGTGTCCCCGGTTCCAAATCCCGTCTAGATTCCACTTCACTAGGCAGGCGATACCGAGACTGTACAGAAACGTCAGAAAAAGGGTCCACAGTGTCCTGAAAAATGCGGTTGTACCCAATGTCCACTTAACCATGGACATGTGGACAAGTGGAACAGGGCAGCCTAAGGACTATATGACTGTGACAGCCCACTGGGTAAATGTATCACCTTACGCAGCAACAACAGCAGCGTCACCAGTAGCAGCATCTCAGAAACGCCAGCTCGTTCCAAGGCAGGCTACGCTGTGTATCACCGGTTTCAGTAAGAGGCACACCACCGACAAACTCTTAGAGAAACTGAGGGTAATCATCGCCCAGTGGCTTACCCCACTAAGACTCTCCTGGGGATTTGTGATATCTGACAACGCCACCAATATTGTACGGGCATTACATCTGGGCAAATTCCAGCACGTCGCATGTTTTGCTCACACAATAAACTTGGTGGTGCAGAATTTTCTGAAAAGCGACATGGGCGTGCAGGAGGCGCTTTGGGTGGCCCGAAAAATTTCTGGCCACTTTCGCCATTCAGCGACTGCGTGCGCCTGTGTCATAAGTAAAGGGCCGGCTGGCTTGTCCGTTAAAGGGTGCTGTAACCCCCAAAGTGCACTCCAAGCGAAATAAAAAATTCTTTTTTTTTCTGTCTTTGTGAAATGGGTGGGCTGTAGCCGCACCTGCATCCTCAGAGCAGCAGTGCCAAGCGTGCATCTGTCTGTTAAAGGGTGGTGTAACCCCCAAAGTGCACTCCAACCAAAATAAAATAATCTTATTTTTTTCTGTGTTTGTGTGTGAACTGTATGCGCAGTAGCCGCACCTGCATCCTCAAAGCAGCAGCGACAAGCGTGCATCTGTTTGTTAAAGGGTGGTGTAACCCCCAAAGTGCGCTCCACAAAAAATAAAAAATTCGTTTTTTTTCTCTTTGTGAATTGTGTGGGCTGTAGCCGCACCTGCATCCTTAAAGCAGCAGCGACAAGCGTGCGTCTGTCTGTTAAAGGATTACATCGGTGACAGCATCCAAGTAGGCATGTCAGACTGTCCGTACCTGTACTGGCAGGAAAAAGAGGCAATTTGGAGGCCCCTGTGCAAGCTTGCTCTATTTTACCTGAGTTGCCCCCCCCCTCCAGTGTGTACTCCGAAAGAGTGTTTAGTGCAGCCGGGAACCTTGTCAGCGAAAGGCGTAGGAGGTTGCTTCCACAAAATGTGGAGAAGATGATGTTCATAAAAATGAATTATCAACCTTCCAGGGAGACCAGCCTCCAGAACTTACAGAGGGACCTGTGGTGGTGGATTCCAGCGGGGACGAATTAATACTCTGTGAGGATGTACACAACACTGAAGAGGGTGAGGAATCGGTGGATGAGGAGGATGAGGACGACATCTTGTCTCCGTAGAGCCAGTTTGTGCAGGGACAGATTAATTGCCAGCTTGTTTAGTGGGGGCCCAAACGAACCAATCATTTCTGCCACAGTCGTGTGGCAGACCCTGGCGCTGAAATGATTGGTTTGTTAAAGTGTGCATGTCCTGTTTATACAACATAAGGGTGGGTGGGAGGGCCCAAGGACAATTCCATCTTGCACCTCTTTTTTTTCTTTGCATTATGTACTGTTTGGGGCCTAGTTTTTCAAACTGCCATCCTGTCTGCCACTGCAGTGTCACTCCTAGATGGGCCACGTGTTTGTGCCGCCCACTCGTGTCGCTTAGCATAGTCATCCATCTACCTCGGTGCAACCTTTTGGACATAAAAACACTATTGTGAGGTGTGAGCGATAATAGACTGGAAATGAGTGGAAATTAAGGTTTTTGAGGTTAATAATAGCATAGGAGCAGAAAAATCAACACATTCTGTGATTTTAGCTGTTTTTATGCTTTTTTAAAAAAAAATACAGATCCAAAACACAAATCCCAGAACCCAAAACACGGAAGGGTGGTTTTGGCAAAACCAATCCAGATCCAAAACACGAAGAAAGATCCAGATCCAAAACCAAAACACAAAACATGAAAAGTGGCCAGTGCACACCCCTAATATATATATATATATATATATATATATATATACAACACTCCAAACTTCTGTATCTATGAAACACAGGGGTAAATGTATTATAGTGGCACTTAACATGCCGCTATAACGCTTCCTGCTTCGCCTATTTACTGAGGCGAAGCAGGAAGCGTTATAGTGGCACGGTCGGAGAGGGGGAGCGTTAACTCCCCCCTCCTGCGCTACCCGCTAGAGATGGCAGTGCATCAGCCTAGTGCTGATGCGCTCTATCTCAGTCCCGGCCGGCTCCACTGAGCATGCGCGGGATCTTGCAAGTATCACAACATCCCCGCATGCATCCTGGAGCCGACAGACGCCCCAGCAGGGACAGCGCTGTCCCTGGTGTGGGGATAGGGCAGTGCCATGCTGTAGCTGTCGATAGCGACAGCTACAGCGGGCCGAACGGTCAGGCGATCTGACCGTTCATACAAGGCCCAGTCTATTGGCACTGCTATCTTGTAGATAGCAGCGCCGATAATGACAGGGGTACATAGCGCCTCTGTAATTTACCGCCCAACCTCCCAATCATACATTGGGGAGAAGCGGTATCAGCGCACATAACGTGCGCTGATACCGCTTCAGTGCTTCTTACATATCCCCCACAATGCAATGAACATGCAATAAACAATTATATACAAATATCTTCAAGGTACTGTGGACCTCATTCAGAGCCGGTCGCACAGAGCGTGCGGTCGGTCTGAATGAGGGGAGGACGTCTTGAATTTTCAAGACGTCCTCCTTTGTGGTGGTAAGGCTGTGGGTTAACACCCACAGCCTTACGACCGCCTAAGGTGATGGTCGCGATGGTCAAGACCATCGCAACCATCGGGGCTTACAACGAGACCCTAGGGTAGGGTCTCCCTTGTCGTAAGCCCCGGAGAGCTTTCGGCTCTGTCTGAGCCGGAAGCTCTCCATTGACATCACTAGTGATGTCAGTGGGGCCACCACCAAACGGTAGGCGTTCCCATGGGAACGCCCCCGTTTGGGCTGCCACCCCCCCGGCCTGCCTTCCAAACAGGGCGAGCTGTCAATCAACATCGACAGCTCGCCACCTTTGGATCGAGACCCGCTACGACCGGCACTGTCGGTTGTAGCGGGTCTCAAGCATGCGCACGACGGCGCCAGCGCCGTCGTGCGCATGCTCTGTGGGGGGCCATCAACCCGGTCAGAGCGCATCGGCGCTAATGACCAGGTCTGAATGACCCCCTGTATGAATAACTTTAGGCCAGTGTTTCTCAAGTGCTGTCCTCATGAAACTGTGTGTTTTCAAGGTATCCTCAGGAATAATTAGTACCATCTGTAGATCTATTGCGTTAGTCCATTGGTTCTCAAGCTCAGTTCTCAGGACCCCATACAGGTCACGTTTTCCAATCACCTAGCAGGTGATCTGGGAACCAACTGTCACATTTTAAAGATCCACAGGTGACCTGAAAAACATGAGTTTGAGAACCTCTGTGTTAGTTTAAAAACACCTGTGCTCCAACTCAATTATCTGGGAAACTCTGTATTGTGTGGGCTACGTGAGGACAGGGATTTTAAACACTGCTTTAGACTTTATATTGAATCTTTGAGGTGATCTCTGTCACCTTGCAGTATAACCGTTCTGAAATCCTTGTGTACAGGACTGTGCAAGTTGTATTTCCTTTAGAGAATCTGGGAATTTCTCACATACAGTATAGTTGCAGACTCATATTCTTGTTGGATGTAATGCATAGGAGTATATATAATGGGTGCAAGGTGTGCAATGCATATGGATACCTGGGTCCCACCCTCAGACAATACTTACCTATGGTATCCATCGGTACTGCAGGTATCACTGTGAAAATTGCTGGACACCATCTTCCTGGAGATCTGAGCATGTGCAGTAGATCAATCAAAGAGAAAATGATGGGGGCAACATCTACACATGTGCAGTAGACTCTGGCACAGTGCCAGAGTATACTTATCAAATGCATCAGTAAGGCTGGGTATATACTATATGATATGTAATCAGCCCGTCCTCGGCAGCAACCGGACCCCGGGGGAGCCGGCATCGGCAAGTGCACACACACTTTCTAATGCGGGCAGCGATGGCAGGGTCGACAGAGAATGTATTTGATGACACACAGGAGCGCACATCATCAGTGACAACATATTGTCTAGAGTGTACCCAGCATAAGAGTGTGTGTGTGTATGGGGAGATGGGGGAGGGGGGTGCACAGACACTGCACATGGGCCCCCTTTTCTCTTCATCTGCCTGCAATGATTAGAGTCTCCATAGCCATATCCTGCTAAAAGGACATCTCTGCAGGAGCAATTGAGGCTGTTGAACTGACATCACATTTGGCTTGTTCTGAGGCTGCCAGTGCTAGTCAGAAAGAAAAGGATGTTACAGTAACCTGGAGCTATGAGGGAATGTTTGAAAGAGTTCCCTGGCTGTGGTAAGTCACCTGAGGTAACGGCCAGGTGAAGTGGTCACTCTTTTGTTCGGCCTCCGGGCCGCTCGCATAGCTGTGGGTGACCACCCACAGCTATTGCGAGAGGCCAGGTTTATGACCATCGCGACCATCGGGCTTGTGACGAGACCCTTGTGGTAGGGTCTCGTGGCCCCAAGCCCCAGAGAGCTTCTGGTTCTAATAGAGCCGGAAGCTCTCTCACTGACATCACTGGTGATGTCAGTGGGGCCGCCCACAAATGGCAGGCATTCGCTTGGGAATGTTTGTGAAGCCACCCCCTGGCCTCGCCTACCAAACGGGACGAGCTGTCAATCACCATCGACAGCTCGCCCCCTTTGGTGCGAGACCCGGAGCGACGGAGCACCCGTCGCTAGCCGGGTCTCGCACATGCGCACGGCGGAGCCGGCTCCATATTGCGCATGCCCAGAGGGAAAACATCAACCCAGTTGCGAGTGCTCAGCGCTTGCGACCGGGTCTGAATCAGGTCCAGAGCACAGTGACCAGACCGAGGATACAATGGTGAGAAATATAATTGATGACACAGTGAAAATAAAGAGGGAAGTGTGACTATAGCAAAGTCAAGGGAGGGAGAGAGATTGGCATATAAGATTCAGCTAGCAGAGAGTCTGTGGTGGAAGGTTGTGGAAAAGGGGCACATAGTGAGAAGAGGCTGTGTAATGCAATGCTGAAAGAAGTGCTGGGAAGAGAGGAGCAAAGACTGAGGTGAAGTAATTGATTCCTGTCAGAATGTACCAATGGACAGCAGCATCAGTGTGAGGCTCAAATGCAATAGGTTACAATTTGCTGGTCCCGATACAAGTCCGGTGATATAGCCGGTAGATTTAATGCAGTAATTAGTATTAAGGCAAAATCAGGTTGTTCTTTATTTTTACTTAATTGCTGCTTTAAATCTAGCAGGTACGTCACTGGCATTGTGGCGGGACCAGCAAATTAGAGCCTGAGAGTTGCAGTTGAGAAAGATAAAGAGAATTTGAGCAGACTTAAGCATAACTGAAGTAAGTGCATTACTATTGGGGAGCTGATACAATCAGGCAGGGGTGGATTAGTCCGCCGGGAAACCGGGGTACTTCCCGCTGAGCCGGACACCTATATCATTAGCAGCCCCTTCACTGCCGTGACCGCCCTCTGAGCTGTGCCTGTGCGTCCGGAGGAGAGGGCCGGCGATGTCGGGTGACTGGGGCTGGCTGGACAGTGCAGATGCAGCACAGTCTCTCACAGCTGAAAAGAAACACTGCCTAGCAGTTACCTCTTCCCACCATGGCCAAGTGTCGGACATTCTTAGGGTCTGCCACTCAACAGGCCTCCTCTGGACAGCAGCTGTGCAGCATCATTGGACTATTCCTGCTCTTCGATTGGAACTCGGCGGCGGAGACATGGAGGAGAAATGTTTTAGTCAGAGGAAAGAGAATATCTTCACATAATATTCTTGCTCATTTCCTTTTGCTGTATTTACTCTTCACTGATGAGAGAAAACCACACACCAGCATAATTCAGAGTAGTGATATTCATTGGGGAAAATATTACCTTGGAGATTATGCCAATTCCCTTGTTCCACTAATTACTATTTCATGAGTAAATTACTTCCTTAGAAGAAAATTAATAACAGTTCACCCTCAGACACTCAACAAAACATTCCACCTTGAAATTGTTCTCCAAGGGCACCAATGATCATAATACCATAGTTTGGGAACTTTTTAATTAGGAAGTTTGAGTGATTTATTGAATGTGAGTGTTACTAAAGAAATCCAAAACCAAAACCGAACCAAAACACTTGAGGGTGGTTTTGTCAAAACCAAAACAAAACATCTCTATTATATTCATTGGGAAGGAAGGGGACACAGTCCATTACACCTACACATTAGGCCATAGGGGTTCCCCAAGCCAACCTTCAGTGGACACCCTTATATAAAACCAACTAAATGAAGACTCAGGTGGAGGCACTACCTAATTCATTTGTAAGAAAAGATTGTTCCAGATTGGTGTGACCCACTTATCTATACCCAATACAGGTGTCAGGAGGTGTCACATGCTCAGTATTTCTATATACAAATAAGACATTTTAAATTTTGTGTTGTAGATTCATTTGCTCATGGCTCATGGGCTTGATAGCCTTCTTGATTGTCTGAACAAATCTTTCAGCTAATCCAATGGTGATTGGGTGGTTTGTAGCTGAACTGAAGTGCTTTATGCCATTGTTTTTCAAGAAACTCAAGAATTCTTCTGAAACAAGCTGACGTCCATTATCACTACAAATTTATTCAGGTAACCCATTATAAGAGAATACAGCTGACTCACATTCTCAAAATAGTAATAATTTTCTCTGATGATGTATACTTCATCTTGTGGACTTCATGGCACTTGGAATGTGCATTCTCCACTATCAGAATGTTTTGATCCATAAATGGACCTGAAAACTCAATATGAATACTTTCCTATAGAGATGAGGGCTATTCCCAATGGCGTAACAGAGCTGGTAGAGGTGCATTTTTTTATTTTTGCCACCATTCACAATCTTAGCTATTGATTTGACTTTACTGTTGATTCCATACATTTCTTCTAGCTAAGGGACTGATTCATAGGTGGAAGCAAATCCCGTTGCCGCTGAGTCTTTGGGAATTGAGAAAATATGCTAATGTCACAGCTGCCGGCTGCATCTCTGATCCACCACTTGAGTGCAAAGTCGCACCATCAGTCATACAATCGATCCTCTGAGAAACCCTATGATTGTTCCGACTGTCCATCAGAACTAAGACACAGGGACCAGTATCACTGCTTACAACACGCCCCAGAGACTGCCTGAGTTTGACTCACCACCCCCGTTACCGCCTACAAATGCTCACTATGTGTCAATCATTCTGCGTCCAAATCCACACTAGGATCGCCATCTTAAATACATTGCGTCATATGCACAGTGCGACTCAGTTACATGCGCAGTAGAAAAAACATTGGCCAACTGTGGAAACATCTGCATTGTGTCCACCTCTGAATCAGGCTCTAAAGCCTTAATTTTCACTGTGCCAAGGAGACCTTAATATATTTTTGTCTTTATACTTTTACAAAGCTAAGAAGACACTAATACCCACATAAACATTCCTTGATAGACTGGCAGTTAGGGGTAAATTCACTATACAGAGCTTTTCAAAGCTGCTGTATCTTCAGCAGTTTCCCAACTGGATTTAAAGGGGCAATAATACATGATTGGTTTTCGCCACCGGATGCAGGGACTGGCGTCTAGCATGCATGGAGGATGTTTGCTATTTAAAGCATTGTAAGTTATATTACTCCTTGTATTTGGCTAGACAAAAGCGTCAATAAAGGCACTGAAACGTTGCACTTCAAGTTGCATTAAGTATGTTTTTTCATCGGCCCGAGTGCCGCCTGTGGGATTTTATATATATATATATATATATATATATATATAATCACCATAAGTCCGGCTCTCCCTGGTGTCAGGTAACTTGGCCCGGTGCCCGCGAGAAGAAGGTAGGTATTGGGCATGAAATCGCGGCACTCAGGGTACTTGAAAAAAGCAAATTTAATGCGACATCATAAATAGCAGCAACGTTTCTGTGCCCACAACCGGCACTGTCCTCAGGCAGTGCCGGTTGTGGGCACAGAAACGTTGCTGCTATTTATGATGTCGCATTAAATTAGCTTTTTTCAAGTACCCTGAGTGCCGCGATTTCATGCCCAATATATATATATATATATATATATATAAAGATACACTTGCTAGGGCACCCTGCTTTTCAATTGTAAGTCAAACTTTGTCAGTGGGTGTGATTCTGTCTCTTTAAGACAGGACTCATACTTATGGAGGAAGCATAATTTGCATTTAAAATTTGTGTGTTTGCTGGCAGAGCAAAGCTCATACTTTTGAGAGTCAGTGTAGGGACTGGCCTGATGGGAAGACCTTGATGTGGTTGTCCAGCTGGACAAATTATTGCAATATTTTGGAACTAACATTCCCTGAATTTACAGTTTGAAAAGTAAGTGAGTGCCGAGTTTGTATGATTTATATATCTGAATATAAATCCAATTGGACCAGCACTCAAACTCCAATATATGTCAGCTGGCCAGGTGCCCTTCTCCACAGGTACTTTATGTATGTAGAAAATAACAGGCGGCACTCCAGGTCTTTGCAAACAATTTCAAGCTGTACTAAAAATTGTCACAGCAACCTATGTTTCACAGCGCACCATCACTCTTTTTTTTTAAGGTACAGATGTGTCCACATACACATTTCCTAAAATCTAGCCATATGGCTAAATATGCCATGTCTTTAAATCTACGGATTTTGATTTTTCTTAAAATGTACTACTATAATCTGATACTTAATACAAATACTTTTGCAGGAAAAGAAAAATTGGGATCTATATAATTGCTACTCGTCGTGGTGGATCTTAGCCGTGCTGGCATCTCGTGGCAAATGAAGCATAAATGGAAACGTGTATGAAGACACATCTGTAGCATGGTACCTTGAAAAAAGTTTGCTGGTGCTCTCTGAAACATTGGTTGCTGTGACATGTCTTAATACAGCTTGAAATTATTGCAAAGACCCGGAGTGCCACCTGTTATTTTTATATATATATATATATTTATATAATGTCCAAAAAGATTCAGCACTCTGGGTCTAGAAAAAATTGGGGGGTTCCTTCCTAAGAATAATTAGAACAAAAGACTTCTCCTATGATGGTGCATAATAGCATCACAACGATAAGGAAAAGAAGGAGGCGGCACTCACAGCGATAAAGGTCAAAACGTGTTTAAATAAACAAAAACATTGGTACAGATAAAAGTCGACGTTTCAAGGCATGAAACATCGGGTGTTGTCCTTAAAGTACATGATGACTGACCGGCTGCTGCCACTGAAAAGGGGTGGTGACCTTGGATTGATCCTCCTCAGGAAGGAAGCCAGGTGGATCCATAAACTTGGCATGGTATCACCAAAAGGACTCAATGAGTACAACCATCTAAATATATTTTTGAATTAATGACAACATTATGGTAGTGTGTTTAGGACTTTGGTCTACCGACAGTTGCATTTCCTAAAAAAATATTTTGTGTTTGAAAAAAAAAATTGATCTTTTTTTAATTTTTTTACTCTTTTTTTTTGATTCTTGATTTATTTTTTTTGTTTAATAGTAATATTATTTATGTGTTTATTTTTGATATATGTTTTTTGTATTACGTTTTTTGAAAATGTTTTGTCTATTAACTTACTTTATTAACTCTTGATCTAGGGGAATTTTTGGGTATTTTAAGAATAGTGTGCTTATATCTGTTTTTCATTCTTTATATTTTCTGTCTTTATACAGTGTTGCTAAGCCTCCCTCTAAACCAAGATACTATGTGCAATACCTGTAGTTACTTGTATATTTTATATACTGGCTCCTTTTTGGAGCACACCCAATGCTTTCTTTATGTGCTCCATGAGTCCACTTCAAGTTTTATGTACATTTATGTGTATTGGCTTGGTTGTCCCTAACACGGAGCTGAAGTGAGGAAAATACCTCACCTCGGGTGTATAGAACGCATTGGCAGATGACTTCTGGTTGCAGTGTAACGCAGACCGGAAGTGCCGCAGCGTTTGCAGCAATGTGGCTTCTAGTATTGATAGAGCATGTTTCTGGCTACTTTATAGGTGGGTTCTAGCATTTACCAGCTTTGGGATGTCCCCCCAGGGTAAGAAACTATGTAGGTTTTGTTTTTCTATAATATTACTGTATATTACATTCTCTTGATCCACTAATCCATTTGGCTGGGGGTGTAACCGAAACGTTAACTTGTGACATTGCTATCATGCAGTAAGGAATAAATACGCCTTTATTCTTAGAGAAAGTCCCTGGTGAGTGCACCTTGTTTACTGTCCTGAATATAAACTAGCTGAAGTATCTGGCGTTGCCCAGGTTTTAATCTTCAAGTTATTAAATTTTATTATGTGATGTTGTCCAACTCCATCCAGTGGAAGGCCCAGAACAGGCTACCTGGGTCAAAGTTCTGCCTGGCGCACTCCGCCGTGAGGTCCAACTGGGACCCCAACCACTCCATTAGGCATCCCAGATCCAATGTTGCTACTCTGTGAAATGAATACAGTGGAAGGCTTAGAACATTCTCCCTGGGTCAAAGTTCTGCCCAGCATTCACCAACAGGAGGTCTGACCGGGACCCTAACCCCCATAAAACCTGTCGAGGATTCAACTGGACCACCTCGCGTTGGTTTCATCCCAATCAGTGCAGGGGTGTTCAAATGAATAACTGGACAGACAAGCAAACTGACCAATGAAATTTATATATAAGATTGTTATGTCAGGCAATAGCAATAATGACACCTAGGGGTACAGTATATTTACTAAAGTGAGAGTTTTTAGGAATGGAGATGTTGCTCATAGCAACTAATCAGATTCTACTTAACATTTATCTAGCACCTCCTAGAAGATAATAGCTTGAATTTGATTGGTTGCTATGGGCAACATCTCCACTTCTAAAAACTCTCACTTTAGTAAATATGCCCTGTCAAAGCTGGATAATTGGCTGAGACAAGATCAGTTTAAAATTGAAGCGTGCGCGACACCATCTTGCGAAAGGTAGCTAAACTCCATTTTAGAAACAAGAATCTGCAAGACGCCATTTTGCGACCAGCGTCACTTTAAGTTACAACTCACGAGCTAAGAACAGATGGCAATGTTTTTGATAATCTACCAAGGGCAACTAGGAGAACAGCCTCATGCGAAAAAGTAAATAGAAAAGACAATGCACCAGAAACTGTGAGTGTTTTACATACAAATTGGGAATCCCTGTTGGCAATTGTAATATAATCCAGGCATTGATCTACACAATTGGATTTGTCTGAATCCTAAACAGGTTTTAGTTTCACACCCAGACAGAATGGCTTCACAGCTGGAGGTCACATTTGCATTGCAGTCTGAAACTGTGAGTGAGGAATGATATGTGTGTGTGTGTATGTATGTATATGTATATGTGTATATATATATATATATATAAATATGTTAAGTCCATCATACATGGAATCTCATGCATAAACACCGCACATTATGCACAAATGAGCTGCTAACATGACGCCCAGTAGCGAATGCACAATTATTAGCATCATGCGATTGCATCTTTCACCATTTCACATACACACATTATGCTTAAGACCCCGAAAGAAAATACAGTTTAGTAGTTAAATGCACACGCATCTGCCCCCAGTTAACTAGCGTCTTTATATCAAACCCCATACACTCACACATTACATATTCACTCACAAGGTTCCATTACCTTCAGGTTTTAAAATGTAAGTTTATTCAGTGTGAAATAAAGATATTTGGTAACTAAGGTTTTATACATGCTAAACAAGCCGTGTTTGGTTTCGTACTGATGCGTACTCTTTCCACAGTATTCCGGTGATATCGGTGGGGAGATCGCATCATGCATTCTCGAGTTATGGATCGCAGAGACTTCAAACAACAAAATGTATTAACTATTAGGATGTTACAGGGGGCGGGAAGGGAGAGACCCCCAGTTGTTAGAGGCTGGGTGAGTCTATTTGAACCAGCCTGTTAAATGCTCCGTAACAGATGGATCCCCCTTGGGAACCAATAGCATCAGCAACAAATGTCCCTATTGTTTTGCCTATTCCTGGGGGGTATAAATATGTGTGCTCAAACACTGGGTCTTTAGTCTTCTTGCTGAATGCTGACTGAGGGGTTTCTTGCTGATGCCTAACATCTGGTACCGGAAGCATTGCGTATGTATACTGTACTTGGGTCTGTATAATTCCTTTGCACCTAAATTGTGTCTGGATCAATTGCGTGTAACTGACTGTACTTTTACTTGAATAATACTTGTGCTTTGGAACCACAGATTCCAGGTCTAAGTCTTTATTTACTGTATGACTGCGTAAGCAAATTAGCGTCATCCTTAGAAGGTATAGGCAGCATATTAGAAGGTCTAGGCAGGATATTAGAAGGTAAAGGAAGGTGTGTATAGAGGTTCAATTTTAATTTCATCAGCCCCTACTGTATGGGATGCACATAACAGTTCAATTATATTTATACAGTATGTCACATCTGTTACATTTTGCTGATTGAAGTCTAACATACTTGGGGACCTATTCATCATTACTAAAACATTGATGGAGGTAATTAGGTTTAGAACTCGCAAGGAGCTCTACCTAATTACCAGAGGAATTCATCATTCCTCCTCTCCATAAATATCTATTCCGAAAAGCTGTAATTTTTGCGATGACAGCTTTTCAGAAAATAGATACTGTTCCCTCTCTACTCTAACTTACCGCAGCTGTAATTAGTGTTGCGCATCTGCTGTTACGTTCTCAAAAACGACGCATGCACACATGCCTGGCGACAGGGGGAGACTAAGGCGACACCTGTACCAGGCCCCAAGGTTCAGAGGGGCCCTGAGGACCAGATCGGTACAAAATGGGACGGCCGTCTCTGTCACAGACAGCGGGACATGGCCGCCGGGACGCATAGCCACCACTTAGCCCCAGCTCCGAGTCTGGCCCGGGCAGCGCTGGGCTCTTTCAGATGACCTTGAAAGAGTCATCAGACAAGAACTACAGCCTGTATCGTTAGTGGCAGACAGTGTGGTAAGTCATAGTGTATTTTTCCTTTATTTAAAGGCTGGCATATCTTTCAGTTAATATTCTCTTGCTTCACATATCACACCTGCAGGGGAGGGATGTATGGGATTGGAGATGGTGGTGAGAAGGTGGGGCCCCCAGAGACATCAGAGTACCGAAGCCCCAAGATTTCTGTTGCTGACCCCGCATGCGCAGCCCTGATTACAGCTATGGTAATTCTGTGTTGTCCCTTGGTGAGGTTCGGCTGAAAGTTTATATTTTGGTTATGAAGTTTGTTTTTGCTGATAGAAGTCTTACTCTGGAATGGATTGGTTATAAGGTTTATATATCGGGGTTCCTTTTTGAACACATTCCATTCAAGCAATGTTGTGCAACATTTCAAGAGTCTGCGTATATATGTTACTATTTGTTTCATCAGTGATGATTACCAGCCGATAAAACTAATATCAAACATTTTTATGTTTATGTTAAATTTCAACAGAAAGTCAGGTAATCTCTACAGTGATGTTACCAATTTAATCAATATAGGAACATTCTGACCTAGTAAAGAAAACTGTCTCAGATCTGTTGGATATATTCCCATTCCAACTAATCATCTAAAAATATATGTTCTAAAAAGACTTAGGAAAAAATGAAATCATAGTAATGTCCATATTTGCCAATAAGATATTACTATGCCAACACAAACCCATTACATTCATCAGTGTAATCTTGATGTTTGCATGTGATGCTTGGTATTCAGATTAGAGTTGATGGAAGTAATTATGAATAGCAGTAATTGCTTGTCAAGTTCCTAACTCGGATGATCTGATTCAAAGCAAATGTTTTTTTTTACTTCTCATTTCTAAACTGCTGAAAATCTATGAATGGTAAAAAATCTATACTTTCTATTAGTATAATTTTTGAAAACTTTAATTTTCACTAAGTTTTTAAATAATAAGTGCAGAGTTGGAACTACCTACTTAGCAGGCATTGCGTCTGACAAGGAGCTAGTAGGGTACAGGAGACCTGGTGACTTTGTATAACTTGTTCCTATGTATGTGCTCATTCATACAGACATACAAGGAGATCAGGAGCTGTAGTCAGCATGCTTTCAACACCTTTACTGAACTGGGGACAAAACATAAGAAACAACATTTTGCAGCAGTAGCTGTCAAGCAATGCAGTGAATATAACACAGTGGTGAGACATGGTACTGCAGGCACTAAACAACAATGAATCTGGCAGAGCCATATTCTAACAATTCCCTCCTCATGTAGATAATGTTCTATCCCCCCCTATTTACAAGTCCAGTCTTTGTGGTGCAGGTCTTACCCTTGGAGGGTAACAGTGGTCCTCATGTAGAACCTGTGAACTTGGAGCATGAGAACTTATGGTGTCTGCAGACTCCTCTGGATTGGTGTTCACTCCGACAGTATCATAGTTGAAACAATTGTGCTACCCTGGACAAGTCATCCGCACAATCCTTTTTATCTACTGGTGCAGACATTGACACCAAAGTTTATTTAGTAGATTTTACTCCATCAAGCGCAGGTAATCCATTATGCTCCTGTAGTTGAACCAGGTGCCTGTGCCATAGTACACAGGGTTCAATTTCGTAACCTTTGTGATTACCCACTTCTGCTCTCCAGGTTATGTGCCCACACAGTCTCATACCTCCCAACTTGTTCATCCCTTGAAAAGGGACACCTCATGCGTCTCTGACTGTCCCACTCAAAGCGGGACAGTTGGGAGGTATGTAGTCTGTCCTACCAATAAAGCCCGAATTGTGGTGCCACCGGTAACTTGAGACTGTTTAAGTTGTCGGTCACGAATCAGTCCGTGAATATCTGGTTTGATCAAATATAGTCTAAACCTGAGGTTCCTACCCAGGAGCAACATAGCTGGGGCTTGGTTGGTTGTGGCAATAACATCATTCCTGAATGTAAACAAGAACTTAGAAAGTTGTGCTGTAATGTTCCCTTGTCTGTGTGCATGGCACGGCAAGTTTGTATGAAACGTTCAGCCAATCCATTCATATCCGGGTGATACGGGGTGGAGGTAATGTGCCGAATTCCATTTTTCTTCATGAAGGTCTGAAACTCTTCAGCAGTAAACTGAGGCCCATTATCACTGACCAACAAAAGACTTCTCAACACTTCCACCATGTGTGTAGCTGTAGTAGAAGTGACTGTAATAACTTCAGGCCATTTGAAACAGGCATCCACCACCACCAGAAACATGGACCCCAGAAATGGTCCCGCAAAGTCCACGTGAATCCGCTGCCCACGGGGTGGATGGCCACTCCCAAAGGTGCAACGGAGCTGGTGTGGGCAGATTTTGGACAGATTGGCACCCGGGATAGTCTCTGACTAGATTCTCCAAATGCTGATCCAATCCTGGCCACCATACAAAACTCCTGGCCATTGCCTTCATTTTAACTACACCTAAGTGGCCCACATGTAGTTTCTCCAAGACTCTTGTTTGCAGTTCAGGAGACACGATGATCCACAACCCCCAGAGGAGGCAGCCGGAATCAACTGTCAACTCATGCCTCCGATGAAAGTAAGGGGCCAGCTGCCAGTGCAGTGGTGCAACCCACCCTTTTTGTGTCAATATGAGTACTTGAGCCAGGATGGGGTCTCAAGCAGTCTCACATCTGATCAAATTGTCAGTTATGGGAAGACATTCCACTTGCGTCCATGTAAAAACATCCCAAGACTCCTCAGTTTTCTGTGTCGATGAGGCAGTCTGTAAAGGCAATCGTATAGAAATGTCCACCTAAGAACAGGGCCCAGCGCTGCATCCTTGCAGCCGCAGTGACAGGAATACCCTTCTGAGGGTTAAAGATAGACAAAGCGGTTGGTGGTTAGTTACAGGCATGAATTTCTTCCCATACAAATACTGAATGGACCATTTTACTCCCCAAACCAGGCTTAAGGCTTCCCTGTCAATCTGTGCATAGTTATGTTCAGCCTTGGATAATGCCCGAAATGCAAAGGCGCTTGGGCGCTCCTGGCCATCCGGCATAGTATGTGACATAACAGCTCCAATGCCGTAAGCTGAGGCATCACAGGCCACTCTAACAGGAAGTGAGGGGTCATAGTGGGTTAATACTGTGTCTGACGTAATCAAGTCTTTTGCCTGTGTAAAAGCACATTCACGGTCTTTTGACCATAGTCATTTTTGACCTTGCTGGAGCAACTAATGTAATGGCTGCAGAACTGTTGCTAAGTTAGGCAAGAATCTCTGGTAATAGTTAATGAACCCCAAGAAGGAGCGAAGCTGAGACACGTCTTTTGGGCTTTAACACAGCTTCCACTTTTTCATGACATTTGTGCAGTCCATTGGCATCAATAGTGTGCCCACAGTATGTAACAGAGGCAATGAAAAACTTACACTTCTCTTCTGGCTCTGAGCCCATAGTGTTCAAGCCACTGCAACAGCAGCTTCAGATTTTGAAGGTGTTCTGCGTCTGATGAGCCTGTCATGATAATGTCATCTAGATAGCATTGGGTACCAGGAACCCTTTGTCACACTTAGTCCATGGCTCGTTGCCACAGGGCAGGGGCAGAAGCGATACCGAACACCAAACCATTGTATCTGTAAAGTCCTTTATGTCCTTTTTCGAATCGTCCTCTATCTCCATTTGTAGGTACGCATCAGCTAGGTCAATCTTACTAAACTTTTGCCCTCTTGCAAGATTCGCAAAGATATCATCTATTCTTAGTAAGGGATAGTGATCTGCCTGAAGTACTGGATTTATAGTGACCTTAAAATACCTGCATAGTCGTACCGTGTCATTTTTCTTTACTAATGGGATGACAGGAGTTGCCCAAGGGCTCCAGTCCACCTTGCATAAGATATTTTCACTTTCCAGCCTATCAAACTCCAGCTCCACCTTCCACCGAATAGCGTAAGGTACCGGATGAGCCTTATGAAACCGGGGAACAGCTCCATCAGTTATCACTAGCTTCCCTATTATGTGTTTCAGAGTCCCAATACCTGGTTGGAAAATAACTGTAGCTTGGTTAAGGACTGTCTTAAGAGACAAAGGTGGAGCATTTATGATGCTTAGACTTTTGATGGCTGACCAGTCTAACTGACTTGTTCATAGCCATTCCCGGCCCCACAAAGCTGCGCTGCCCTTTTGTATGATGTATAAGTCCAGAGTCTCCTGCTGGCCATTATATTGTACGAGTACAGGCAACACCTTGCATGGAATGACCTTCTCCCCAGTATATGTTTTAAGCAGCATTGAAGTTTTGTTTAATTTGATATTTTTAAAATGACGTTGGTACTCTTGCTGTGACATTACAGAGAATGCTGATCCTGTGTCCAGTTCCATTTGAATAGGTTGACCATTTACTCGTAGAATGACCCAAATTGCTTGTTTGTCACTGCCTTTTACTGCAAACACTTCCAAACTGCCAGGTCATTGTCACTGTCTGGGTCCACCTTGTAGTCTTCCAAAGCAAATGTATTTCATATTTCAGTACGATTTGGTCTCCCAGCAGTGGCCTCAGGATGATATGCCTGCGACTGGCAAACCCATTTAATATGCCCTTTTTTGTAGCATTTCCTACACAGTTCATGTTTAAACCTACTGTCTCTGGGTGAATGTGTTCTTGCACCACAGCAGTAGTATACATCTAATGGGGTGCCATGTGCATGCAAAGGTGTTGTTGTTACCATCATTTTATGAACTTGAGATGCTGACTTGCCTCCTATCTGCAATTCCATAACATCTTTAGCTGCAGCTTCTATAGACAGTGCCACCTGTACTGCACGTTTAAACATAAGATCTGTCTCTGTTAATAAACGGTTTTGCACACTCTCACTAGAAATCCCACATACCAGATGATCTCTCAGAGCATCGTTCAGGCCATCTCCAAGCTGACAGTGCTATGACAGTTATTTTAGTTCTGCCACATAAGCAGCCACTGGCTCTCCATCTTCCTGGTTTCAATTATGGAATCTGAACCATTCTGCTATCAGGATAGGCTTTGGGGACAGATGCTCTTGTAAAATCTTAGTAATATCTGTAAAAGACTTTGCAGCAGGTTTCTCAGGGGTTCTTAAACTGAGGAGCAGACCATAGGGTTTTACCCCATAGCACTTAATAGGACTGATTTTTGTTTCTCCTCAGCAAGATTGTTAGGATCCGCAACAATGGATTAGTGGCAGGTCCCAGCTATAGTTGTCACGGGTATACTGCATCTTGTCCTGATCCATGTTCTGGTTGTTGCAGGCAGCTGGGTTCCTGTCTTGTCTGTATACAGCTCTAGATGTTTGTCTGTGTGCTAGATTCAGCTGCACATTAATTAATCATGTCTTGCCTGTGTGCACAGCTCAGTTGCACACTAGCAATCATTAGGAAGGGCTCTCTGCAGGAAATGCCTTTGATTGGATCCTGCATCGCATAAGTTACAGCCATCCCTTCACTCCATGCCAATTATAGTGTTTGTTTGTGGCTTCCAGTTCTAGTGAGTAGTTCATCCTCCTGTGTGTTCCAGCTCCTCATGTCCCAGCATCTGTGTACTCCCTGCAAGTTACATCTAAGCAATGTCTGCCGCTTCCCAGTGTGTGTGTGATTTACCTACAAGTGACAACAGAGCAGTGCCTGCCACACCTCAGTGTCTGTGTGGACTCCCAGCAAGTACATTAAAGCAGTTTCAGCTGCACTCTAGTACTGTGAACGTTTTGTTTATTCATTCCAGCACTTTCAGCAGCTTCTCTGTGTCTGTGTGACCAATCAGCTAAATAACACCCAGCTGTCTGCACTGCTATTCAGTGTTATGTGCAATTTACAACTCCTCAGTTTCAGTTGCAATTCATTGTCTGTTTATTCAAGCAAGCAATTAACTTTTACAGCAATTCCTGATATCCCTCAGTACATACCAGCTATTCAGGCTGCGACTAGCCAAGTGCATACCAGTCCTCAAGACTGCAAGTAGCCAAGTGCATACCAGCTATTCAGGCTTCAACTAGCCAAGTGCATACCAGTCCTCAAGACTGCAACTAGCCAAGTCCATACCAGCTATTTAGGCTGTAACTAGCTAAGTACATACCAGTCCTCACGACTGCAACTAGCCAAGTCCATACCAGCTATATAGGCTATAACTAGCCAAGTGCATACCAGTCTTCAAGACTGTAACTAGTCAAGTGCATACCAGCTATTAAAGCTACAACTAGCCAAGTGCATTTCAACCCTCTAGGTCTTATTTAAACTAAGAGCCATCTTGTCCTCACAATTCCTTATTAATCGACTCTTTATCAATTGACTCTTTAAGTATCTATTAACAATTGACTCTTGATCAATCAATTTACTGTACTCTCCAAAGTTTCATGTTCCTGGTATGATTCAATTGTGAATCTTCTCTGAGATTCATAACATTATAGCCGGAAACATTACAGGAACTGAAGCCATCTGCTTTTGTCATGGGTCTTGCTCTACAAAATCCGGTCCAGTCTTCACCCTCAAGCCAGGCCACCTCAAGTCAGTATCTGGATGAGGATCCAGTTTCGAATCTGTTCATCAGATTGAAAATATGTGAAGACATGCAAATTCTCAGATCACAAGCCTTCCTAGGGCAATCCATTCATGTAGATGCTCTGCAGCAGCAGATTTCTGCACATAAAAAGTTTTCTGACAATTCTAAGCTTTGTCAATCTTGTGGTCAAAGAGTATGGCACCTTTCAAAATGACTGTTCTCTGCTCCCTCAGTTTATCAGTAATGGGAGTCCTGAACAAATGAGTATTTTTCAGGCTCCTGTTGAGCAGTTAATGACATCAGTCCCTGAAAAAAGAAAATTTTTAAACTGCAGTGCAGCTATGGGTTGATTTTTGGGGCGTGGGTCCCCTGGATTGCTTTGGTTGGGCTGCTTGAGGGCATCACATTATAAACACTTTCCATTTTTTTGCACCTTTAGCACCTCTATTGTTTATTTAATATATATGTATTATTTTTAAACCTGTATTTTTCACCTTCTTATATATGCAGCAGTAGCTGCTCTTATCTATCTTACACTTTCTTACACTTCCCGTTTTCTCATTAGAGTGATGCCCTGGGGTGCCTCAGCTGGGCCTGTTTGGGGGTGTCCTGCACTCTGGATTTTAACCCCAGTATGTTTGGGACCTACCCTTAGAGGTTACCTGGGTGCGGTGGGTGGGCCCATAACATGGCCATGATTATGCTAAAACCTCTATCTATTGCAAAATGTTATTGCATTATGTATTATATATAATTAGTAATGTTGGAGTTGTGCACTTGTACTTGTTCTTCGTGTGTTTGCAACAATAGTCTCCACAGGTAGCACCTCCCATTATATATATATATATATATATATATATATATATAATATATTCAGGGTGTGCAGTCTAGGACTCCCTTTTCTTTATACTCTATTTAGTGTGCTCCCATGCACACCTGAAAGTATGAGACGCCTTCAGCCTAGATTAGCACCCCTCCCCCATTAGTTTTTAACAAGGATTCTGGCATTTTGACTGCACCTTAGTACAGGGCACAATCCTAGGTAAGTCCTGTAAATTTTTACACTGCAGTGCAGCTATGGGTTGATTTTTGGGGCGTGGGTCCCCTGGATTGCTTTGGTTGGGCTGCTTCAGGGCATTGCATTATAAACACTTTCACTTTTTTGGACATTTAGCACCTCTATTGTTTGTTTAATATATATGTATTATTTTTAAACCTCCATTTTTCACCTTCTTATATATGCAGCAATAGTTGCTCTTATCTATCTTACGCTTTCTTACACTGCACCTTTTCTCATTAGAGTGATGCCCTGGTGTGGCTCAGCTGGGCCTGTTTGGGGGTGTCCTCCACTCTGGATTTCAAGCCAGTATGTTAGGGACCTACCCTCAGAGGTTACCTGGGTGCGGTGGGTGGGCCCATAACCATGGCCATGATTATGCTAAATCTCACTTGTACTTGTTCTTCTTGTGTTTGCAACAATAGTCTCCACAGGTAGCACCTCCCATTAAATATATATATATTCAGGGTGTGCAGTCTAGGGCCCACTTTTCTGAAAACGTCAGCAAGTCTCTAAATTATTTTGAAGTTCTTTGTATGCCACAAAAGTTGTTTCCCTATTTACTGAGGCAGAAAAGACCACAGATTCTGATTCCCCTAGTCTAGGGTGACTCCTTCCATGCTGTTTTAAAGGAGATTCTGGAGTTTTTGGCATCCCAAACTTTCTGAAGCCTAGCACCAGCAACAAAAGGATGACCTGCTATGCATGTATTGTGGAAGCGCAAGTCACTTCATTGAAGACTGCTCCTTCCGCAGCTCAAGAAAAAGTGATGCTCAACATCACATAGTACAGACCGACATGTCACCTAATGTGGTCGTTCCAGACTGCCTAACTTCCAATAATGGTGCCAAAAGCTCCCAAGAAGGAGATCAGGTCTATAACTGTTGTTCTCTGACTCGCAAGTTAAGATTTGGGAACCAAATGAGGCTATGCAAATCTCTCATTTCCTGGGTAATCCCTGGTCCTATAGCCCTAGGAGATATATCTAACACTACCATTCATGGAGAGCCATTTAGCTCTCCTGCCCCGAGAGGGGCATTTCATTTGTCAACAACCTCTGGAGAGGTATTTCATACCATTGCTGATGTCCTAACGGATTACTGATCTCCAGGAGAAGTACCCTATGTAAAGAATCCTGAAGGGGTACTTTAGGTCCAGACTCCAGGAGTGTCTAATGCACTGACTCAAGAAGGGGTGCCTGATATCTCAGGTCAAGGAGGGGAGTCTGAAATACTGACCCCAGATGATGGGGATAATGTCTGGTTCCTTGAATTGGTATCAAAGTCTCCAGTTCCAGGAACAATATCGGATCTGTCAATCCCAGGAGGAACATCTCATTCTGTGGCCTTAGAAAAGACATCTGACTCTGCAGCCCAAGAAAGGGTATCTGTCTTCATGTTTTGTACTGTAACTCCTGGAGGGGGATCTAATGCTGTGTAAAGTCCTGAAGCCTCAGAAGGGGCATCTGTCTACATGTCTAGTATTGTAAACCCTGGAGGGGGATCTGATTCTGAGTCTAGTCATGTAGACCCTGGAGGGGTATTGATTCCAGGTGAGACCCCAGGAAGGGGGATAGATCCTGCCAAGTTCCCTGAAGGGAGGATTCCATCTCAGACCTCAGGAGGGGTAGTTCCTGCAGAGTTTCCTGAAGTGGAGATTCCAGATGAGACCCAGGAAGAGGGGTAGATCCTGCTGAGTCTCCTGGAGGAGTGATTCCAGTCAAAACCCCTGTCCCTTGTCTCCAAAAGTACCTTCTGAATATCGAGCTTCTGAAAAGACTTCTAAACATTCACTTTCTGAAAAATCTTTTGACCTGTCAGTCCTGGGAGGGGCACTGCACCCTGTAAAGTTTGGAAAGAAATACCAACTAGTTATTCAGCATGGAATTCACAGCATCCTCCTAAAAACTTTCAATCTATCGTTCCAGACCAAGACCCTGACCTAGTCATGTTTGATGGGAAATTTTAACAATATCAGGATCTGATGCTTCAGTGTCTAGAAGTAGCTCCACTTCTAACTCCAGCTGAAAACATAGATGCTTGACCATGTCCTTGAGAGGGGAGTCTTTTTGGAATGGGTTAAGCCACTTATTTGGTCCAATGATCCTATTATTTAAGATTTACAAGCCTTTATTAATGCTGTTATTAGAAGATTTGGTGGTCCTGACATAATCCTTTCTGACTCTTCTGGAAATTTTGCCTTGTTGGCCAAAGAACCACCTATCACTGAGTTTAGAAAATCTTTGATAATCCAACGCACCAATAAAAAGAGTAAAGCTCGTAAGAACCAGGCTTCTGAGGACTTTCAGTCTCAGGTTGATCACAGCACAGTATTATCTTCTTCAAGGCCTCCAACCAGGAAGTTAACCATTGGCTTTACCTCTTTGTCTTCATCTTGCAAAGGAGTTTTGAACAAATGTGATCTATTGTATCCAATACCCGACCAAGCCATTGTACATTCTGCCTGTGCTCAATCTAATCATATTTCTTTTCCAGTACCATCTGTCTCTGAGAAGAACACCATAATCTTTCCTTTGGATGTGGATTCTAACTCTGATTACAATTCTGAAGCCAAAGAAACTCTTTTGCTTGAGGGTACCATCAGTTCTGACAATATTTTTCGACTTACCTTGGTTAGACCTCAGCAATCTCACAAAAAGTTATCTCGATGTAAATCTTGAGTCTGCTTTGTTCATCTGTTTTCTTGTTTTCAGTTTCCCTTAGTCCTGTTGAGGTGTCCTGAGTCTACCCTCAAAGGGGATGGGGGTAACTGTTAAGATCCATGACAGTGGATCATTTTGGTGGAAGGTCCCAGCTATAGTTGTCATCTTGTCCTGATCCATGTTCCGGCTGTTGCAGACAGCCTGATTCCTGTCCTGTCTTTATACAGCTCTAGATGTTTGTCTGTGTGCTGGATTCAGCTGCACACTAATTTATCATGTTTTTTATGTGTGCATAGCTCAGGTGCACACTAGCAGTCATTAGGAAGGGCTCTCTGCAGGAAATGCCTTTGATTAGATCCTGCATCGCATAAGTTAAAGCCAGCCCTTCACTCCAATGCCAATTATAGTGTTTGTTTGTGGCTTCCAGTTCTAGTGAGTAGTTCATCCTCCTGTGTGTTCAAGCTCCTCATGTCCCAGCATCTGTGTACTCCCTGTACTCCCTGCAAGTTACATCTAAGCAATGGCTGTTGCTTCCCAGTGTGTGTGTGATTTACCTGCAAGTGACAACAGAGCAGTGCCTGCCACACCTCAGTGTCTGTGTGGATTCCCAGCAAGTACATTAAAGCAGTGTCAGCTGCACTCTAGTACTGTGAACTTTTTGTTTATTCATTCCAGCACTCTCAGCAGCTTCTCTGTGTCTGTGTGACCAATCAGCTAAAATATACCCAGCTGTCTGCACTGCTATTCAGTGTTATGTGCAATTTACAACTCCTCAGTTTCAGTTGCAATTCATTGTCTGTTTATTCAAGCAAGCAATTCACTTTTACAGCAATTCCTGATATCCCTCAGTACATACCAGCTATTCAGGCTGCAACTAGCCAAGTGCATACCAGTCCTCAAGACTGCAAGTAGCCAAGTGCATACCAGCTATTCAGGCTTCAACTAGCCAAGTGCATACCAGTCCTCAAGACTGCAACTAGCCAAGTGCATACCAGCAATTCAGGATGTAACTATCCAAGTGCATACCAGCCCTCAAGACTACAACTATCCAAGTGCATACCAGTCCTCAAGACTGTAACTAGCCAAGTGCATACCAGTCCTCAAGACTGTAACTAGCCAAGAGCATACCAGCTATTAAAGCTGCAACTAGCCAAGTGCATTTCAACCCCCTAGGTCTTATTTCAACTGGGAGCTCTCTTGTCCTCACAATTCCTTACCAATTGACACTTTAAGTATTTTTTAACAATTGACTCTTGATCAACCAATTTATTATACTCTCCTAAGCTTCATGCTCCTGGTTTGATTCAATTATGAATCTTCTCTGAGATTCATAACACATTTTTCACCACAAAATACTGTTCCAGTCTTTCTGTATACAGGAGCCAGTCATCCTTTTCTATTTCAAAGTCACTAAATGTGCCTATGTGCATAGCCATGACTGCAGGTCCTTACCAGAGCTTGCAGCTGAAGAGTGCTAGGTGATTCTCTCACAAATGCTGCCACTTCACTTCCCTTCTGGTCTGGAAGATGTGGCCTGGTTTCATAAGCCACTCATAGCCAATTGTAGTGTCTGTAGATCAGGGGCCAGATTCAAAATATATTACATAGACCAGTTCATTTTCCAATAGATTCTGACTGTATCACCTGGTTGGTTGGTACAAATCTTAAATTCAAAAGTATAAAGTTGTTTTTGACAATACAATGTTGGGAACGAGCCCATGGAAATAATAATTTTATTTGTAATCAACCTTTTTAGGCATTAGTTTGTGGATAAAGGGGCTGAGTCTGAGTCACACATAAAGTGACTGTGTTTATGTGATGCCATTGGAAACAAATTTACTACTTTATGCTAATGCAGCTCCCATAGGGATAATGTGGGAATTCAAGAAGCTTCAAGTGGGAAGCCGCTCCGTCCACTGTTTTTCTGTCCACAGCTCCAACCGTTATCATTAATATCAGCACCTGCACCAGCCCCATGCTGGCTGCTAGAGATCTGTCTGAAACAGGCTTCCCTTTCATGTACACATGACTCAGAATAGCATCGAGCTCTAGCTACATGCCCACGACACTCCCATGACACTCCTACATGACAGAATAGTTCTGTGTGATCGCTGCCCACTTCCTGCCCAGAAATGCCCATTTAATGCAAAGACAGATCCAGTCAAGATCCATCTGACTCAGCATTGAATGGAGATATGCAAAAATGAGTCAATTTGATTTTATGCATGGACTGTGAACCTGGCTGTTTTTTCTTTTTCTTTTGGGTTTATTATTTTGGGTTATTATGTCTATGAGTATGGAATAGCTAGGGAATAAGAGAACAGAATTTATGGGAGGTAGGAAAATGCACAGTGCAATATTGATTAGTATTTCCTGTGCCATCTGGACTATTATGCACAGTGGCATGTGGAGTGCTATGCACTGTGCCCTCTGGACTGGTATTGGCATGTGGACTGCTACGTACAGTGACTTGTGGGGTATTATTCCCTAGATACCAGACCATTAAGGAAGGACATCTGTACCTCTCGGTTTTCCCCCAAAATTCGTTCTTGTATACCAACAAGCTGCGTGATAAAGGAATTTTGTAACTCTCTCTCATTGTCAAATAAGTGCTGGAGTCGGGCATCCTCCTGTGCCTGGATTTCAGCATTGGAAACTCGCAGCTGATTGACCAGGATTCTTGTTATTGTGTGTTGATAACTCCATCTTTGACGTTTTTTCTTCCGTTTAGGTACATCAAAGACACAAATTAGAGGAAAAGAAAAAAAATAATTTACATATCAAATAGCAGTGATGTCAGCATATATGTGCTTGAGGCCTTCTCCCTGCTGCACAGTAGCTTCACACTGCAACAGATACATTATGAGTTTGTATTTCCGCATAGTGAGTCCGGGTACACACTATAATGACAGGCAAACAGCACTTTGGTCACATCGACAGGAACTGTATGCTTACAGCAGCATTTAAAATGAATAACAAGTGCAAATAACAGTGCCATTGTGCAATATGGACCATAATGTATAATTGGATTTTATCTCTAAAAAAGTGGGTTTTTAGTAAATAAAAAAAACATACTGTTCCTACACAATGTTGGGGTCTCAGTCTGTCCAAGAGTTGGTGTCCCAATCAGTGTCCCTGCCAGTGTCCTTGCGCTGCTTCCACTCGCCTCAACTATACCCTCAACTCTGTTGGTGTCTGGGACCCCCATGGCAGCCATCGAATCGGTGTCACTGATCTTGTCATCAAAGAGCATTGGTGGCATCAGTGGGCTGGATTGGCTGTTCTCCGGGGTAACACTTCGTGGAGATGCACAACTGGATGCTGATATGGTTATGGGATTAACCAGTGCAGAATTGTCAATACTTCATTACACTGATCGTAGTAAACCCAATCCATTCTGCCAGCACCACTTTTCCGCCGGTTATGGTCGTGAACTTTGTTGTAGTACTTTCGGAGAGCTTTCAATTTATTCACTACCTGCTGCTGGGTCTGCACAATGCCCCTTGAGGTGAGTATCTTTGTAATGTTTGGGTAATGTATCGCGTACTTCACTATGCTATTGATCTGTTTTCAGATCTCCTCCTCCCCTCTGACTGTCAGCAGCTCATGGATCTCCTCATCTTTCCAGTGCACCATGTTTCTCTCTCTCTTTTTTTCTGCAGCACAATTGAGACAGCAGATGCCAGTGCCACTTCCACACCCACTCAGCCAATCAACCAGTGCCCTGCCATCTCAGCCAATAAGCGCTGTTTACTGTGACCAGAGTTGGAAAACCCGGGTTGGAGCATTTTAGACAGCTGCCAACCTGTGTAGGACCCGGGAAAACCCAGGTAAATACCTTGGTTGAAGTCCCATTAATTTGGACCCGGGTTGACCCTTTCAGACAGAAAAAAAACCCAGGTTGACCGAGCTAGAGCCGGGAAATTACTGGGTTGTTTTCTCTGTCTGAGAGAGGTATTACTTAAAATATTGAAAAAAAATACATTCATGATATTGTTGATGCCATGGCCAAAAGTTTTGAGAATGACACAAGTATTGGTTTTCACAAAGTTTGCTGCTTCAGTGTTTTTAGACCTTTTTGTCAGATGTTACTATGGTATACTGAAGTAAAATGACAAGCATTTCATAAGTCAAAGACTTTTACTGACAACTACATAAAGTTTATGCAAAGAGTCAATATTTGCAGTGTTGACCCTTCTTTTTCAAGACTTCTGCAATTTGCCCTGGCATGCTGTCAATCAACTTATGGGCCACATACTGACTGATGGCTGCCCATTCTTGCCTAATCAATGCTTGGAGTTTGTCAGAATTTGTGGGATTTTGTTTGTCCACCCACCTCTTGAGGATTGACCATAAATTCTCAACGGGATTAAGGTCAGGGGAGTTTCCAGGCCATGGACTCAAAATGTCGATGTTTTGTTCCCTGAGCCACTTAGTTATTACTTTTGCCTTATGGCAAGGTGCTCCATCATGCTGGAAAAGGCATTGTTCTTCACCAAACTGTTTTTGGATGGTTGGGAGAAATTGCTGTTGTTTGATGTTTTGTAGTGTCTACTGTTAGTAACTTTATTCAAATTGTAGCTGAAACCCTTCTATCACTTTATTTCAAATGTCATATAATATTTATTGGTAATCTGCAGAATAGTTGTTAGAACATCAAATTCCATAAATTGTCTACAGTATCCTTATAAATAGGACCCAGTCTATTTGTTTTTGTACCATCAGAATGAGTGATCTCTGCAAATATAACTGTATGTTTTATATTGTGCTGTATTGTATGTAATAATGTAATGAGCTCAAGCACCCAACTGTTCTTGATCTTTATCAGTGTAATCAAAAAGAGAAGTCTATTACACAGGAACTATCAGTAATAATGAAAAAAGAAAAAGAAGATCCCTAATTGTCAGCTTAAATCTATATTAAAGTACTAATATACATTAGGGGGTACTACCCCAGAAAATGCGATGCAAGTAGAAAATGGTATGAAAGAATCTGTATATGATGCGCAAACATATATAAAATATAACCTTTTATAAATCATAATTAAAATGTTTATAGAATAAATGAAGCAAAATATCAACGAAAAATTAATAGATAGTAATAATAGAAAGTGTCCGTAGATTAGGAAAAAGTGTGTTAAAAATAATGAATAACTTGCACTGTCAACCTATCAGGAACAAATAGTTACAATGTAGCAAAAACAGGTGGATTACAAAAACATGTCATAATGCTACATTTGTCATAAGGAAATCTCTAAGTGGTTACATATAATTCACAGTTATTCCTAAATTAATCATTGGAATTTATAAGTTAAGATTGCTGGTTATAAACTGCATTATCTATTCAGGAAAAATATTATAGCAGACTATAATAACTAGCAATCTCTATGATACAAAAATTGGTGCAACAGATTACACACCATATATAAATATAAGAAGACTAATTAGGCAACAGTGCAAGTTATTAATTATTTTTAACACACTTTTTCCTAATCTACGGACACTTTCTATTATTACTATCTATTAATTTTTCGTTGATATTTCACTTTATTTTTTTATATAAACATTTTAGTTACGATTTATTAAAGGTAATATTTTATATATGTTTGAGCACCATATACAGATTCTTTCCCACCCTTTTCTATCTTTATCAGTGTATATTTTGTACTTAAGGATTACACTATTATACTGTACAAGTTTTGTAATGTTATCTTCCAGACCCAGTAAACTTGTGGATTAGAATACTCCCAGGCAGTGAATCCTGTCATGATTTATTAGGACTTTTTGGATTCTTCTAGTATTCATTGAGTATTTATGTAAACATGATTCTACTTTGACATGCCCGATACGTAGGTCTTGGCCCCTGTACTGGTGCCTAGCGTCAGGGGTGTATCTAGGGGTCCGAGCTCCCCTGGCAAAGTAAGGGACCAGCAACCCCCACCCCCTTTCACAGGAATAATTATACTTTAGAATTATAACTTGAATATTTACAAATAAAAACAAAAGTAATCAGTTTTGAAATAACTAAAACTCTTTATTAAACTTCACTAATATCTGGGGCTGCTGTGAAGAACAGGCACGCAGGAAATGAACTATAGCACAAACTTCTTACCCCGTTATGCTCCTACTCATCCCCCTTACTACACTATATGGACAAATCTATCAGGGGCTACCCACTCCACTTATTTGGGTTACAGTTTGCTGGCAGGTCTCTGGTGGGCTGGAAGACTGCTTGTCGCTGGTCAGCAGGCTGCTGGTCTCCCTGGCTGGTGCTGGTTGTTGGTCTCCCTGGCTGGCAGGGTGCTTGTCTAATCAGATGCAGCATGCAGACTCAGCAAAGGGAAGTAGAATCCATGTGCAGGTGGAACGCATACTGTAGTTCCTTTCTACTTCCCTTCCTGTGTACACACAGCACAAGTCCACTCACCAGTCACCTAACCCTATACAGGTAATCATTTGTTCAGTAGCCTGTCATTTAAATTTTGTCCCACCCCCACAAATAGACTAACCTACTTCCTGGACCTCATCCAATCAGCATGGGGTATGGGGGACGGGTGACAGAGAGGATGGAGACCGAGACAACTGAAGTACTGTAATTTATGTTTTTAACACTTTGCTGCCAGCCAATGGGATGCATTGGGGAGGAGGATTTGCTGTGTGAGATAGAAGAAGCTGCTGCCTGTTACTGACTGACAGAGAGCAGACGCTGCTTCTTGCCTGTCTGCTCTACATCAGTGAGCTCCACCGCAGCAGCAGTACATGCACACACACAAACAGAATACACAGAGCAGTCAGGCAGGAGGAAGGAGGGGCTTAGGCTGCTCAGCTCCAGGACAATGTGTCCTGTCACACTGCAGCTACATTGTTTCACAGTTCACTGACATGATAGAAGAACCCACTAGCCAATGGCTGTGTGTGATACCGCTGGGTGGCACCCCCCATTGGCTGGTACCCATGGCAAGTGCCATCCCAGCCAATGGGTAGATACGCCCCTGCCTAGCGTGATAAGTTGAAGAGCAGTGGTAAACCAAGGGGCATCAGCTGTGGCTCATGCCCTGTGGGGGGGGGGAAGGGAGGGCACACAGTTACACACACACACTGCTGCCAGCGCTGGTGTGTGTTTCTGCAGCCAATGAGAGTCAGACAGACTCTCATTGGCTGCTGCACCCACTGCTGGAGATCACTTATGAGCTCCACCTACTGGCTCCCGCTGTAGGTGATGGGGTGCTGAGCAGGAAGATGAAGGATCGGACAGCGGCAGGTGCAGGAGGGGGGATTCAGGTAAGTGTTTTGTGTATGTCTGTATATGTATTATGTAGGGGGCACTACTGGCCGGGGACACTGTATCACTACTAGGGACACTGCACAGGTATGACCCACTACTGGGGGCACTGCATAGGGGGAACCACTACTGGGGGCACTGCATAGGGGGGACCACTACTGGGGGCACTACATAGGTGGAACCACTACTGGGGGCACTGCATAGGGGGAACCACTACTGGGGGCACTGCATAGGGGGAACCACTACTGGGGGCACTGCCTAGGGGGAACCACTACTGGGGGCACTGCATAGGGGGAACCACTACTGGGGGTACTGCATAGGGGAACCACTACTGAAGCCACTGTACAAGGGGGGCCACTACTGGTGGCACTGTATAAGGGTGTACTGCTGGGGGCTGCCAAAGCCGGATGATTGGCTGAGACCAAATCTTTTCAATTAATATCTGGCAACGCCATTTTGTGTCGCCTCTGACGATGCCATTTTGCATCATCAGCACATTACCATCGGGTACGACGCTATAATTGGTTATTAGTGTCGTGCGTCTGCTTAGCTACTGCATATTGTTGAAAGTCCAATGAAAACCTATACACACATTAGATAATACATATAAAATATACAAGACGCACAACACATACTAGCGAAAGTACACAATATTCTCACACTCACAAATGCACGCACTTATAAAAAGGTTCCTACATATTAAGCTTAATATTAGAGGTTTTATTAGCAAATGCTTATGTTGTGAAATGTAATGTATATGATATTTAAGGTGCAGAAACTAGTAGACAAGTCATGTTTGGCACCATTCTAAATCCCTGTTTATTCGCAGATCTCCAGTTCTATCGGCAAGGAGATCACATCATGCGTCTGCAAGTTATGAATTATAGGGAATTAGTGATTATAATGTATACCTGTGTATGTAGTGTCTTTGGCTAGTTTAAACCAGTTCTTCGGCTGGAAAACCACACAAAGAAACTTCTGGGGAACTGGGACATACCTCTAATGACACTGTATGAACTGACCTATGACCTGCATCGTACCAGAATGTCCAGGAGCAAGAACCAATGGAAATCTGTCAACTAGTTTCTCTGTTAGAGCTGAACTCTGTAAGGTATATAACCTCAGTACTGATTATAGTATGCAGCCATTCTCCTTGGATGACCACAGGCTTCTGGATTGATGACTGGATACTGGGACCAGTGCACACGTGTATGTATCGGCTTGTACGTTTGCATTTACTTGCTTTTTGTGCTAATCGTTTAGATCACAGCACATTATACTTATCCTTGAATAATATAACTTTTTGTGTTTTGGAACCACAATTGGATTGGAAAGCAATTATTTCATTTTAGCGACTTGTAGCGCTAAATAGTGACATTTAGGTATAGCGATTAAGGGGTATCAATAGTTGGGGGCTCGTAGTTTTGGAGGTCACGCTACCAAGAGTTCACACGATAGCGTACAGATCTTGATTTCTCAACAATGGGTGGAAGAAGGCACCATACGCAGGAAAGAATGCACTGAGGGCCTGATTCAGACCTGCTCGTGAGTGCATATCGTTCGCAAGTGGATCGATGGTGGGGTACTGCACACGCCGCGCACATGTGCAAGCCCCAGAGCGAGAGAGAATTTCTCTCACTTTGGGGCTCACTACAAAAGGGGCGGCTGTCGATGTTGATCAACAGCTCGCCCTATTTTGTAGGCGGGGAGGGGGGGTGGGTACACAAACGGAGGCTTGCCATTTGTGGGAGGCACCACTGACATCACCAGTGATGTCAGTGGAGAGCTTCCTGCTCTGTTAGAGCAGGAAGCTCTCTGGGGCTTGCGACGGATGAGACCCTACCACAAGGGTCTCATCGCAAGCCTCGATGGTCGCGACCATCACCTGGCTGCTCGCAAAAGCTGTGGGTGGTCACCCACAGCTTAGCGAGCAGCCGGGAGGCTGCAGAACAACAAAGAAAATGCCCTGATTCAGAGCGAGCACTCTTCAAGAGCATCCGGCTCTGAATCAGGCCCTGTGTTCCAAACCTGTACCAGCTAGTGTTGTGAAACAGATATCCGTTATTGTGTGATTTCAAGGAGTGCTGACTAGGACCTGGGGACTGGAGAGAAAAGTTAATTTCTTTCATTGTCTGTCTTGGCGCTAGAGTGCGAGTCGCACAATAGCGTATGCGTGTTTCCTGTTATGCTGCCATGTGTTCAAACAATTGTTTTGATAGTATTGTAGTATTGATAGTGCAATTACATTGTTTAAAACCTCTGAATCATACTGCCATACTATCGAAAAGTCTATTTTCTGTGCAGAAAACTAAAGGTGTATGAAAGCAAACGTGTGATTGTAATGTGAATAGTTACTGTGTGTCGGGCCTATGCTAGGTACCTTGTGTCGGACCTAAAGACTCGGTAGGTGTCTGACGAGACAGAAAGCTACTAAGTGTATACACATAGCAGGTGTATTGCAGTGAGGACAGGGATTGTGTACCTCAAAGAAAACAAGGGGTTTTCGAAATTCGGCCCCCAATAGTAGTCGCAGAGCCCTTTGATCAGTAAGGTTCTCTGGACAATGTGACTGGACTGCACGGTTGGGTAGACCATGATTGTGACTTGGGGTGTAGTGGAAGAAATCACTGGAAAGGGTAAGTGTTATTGGAACACTTAAATGCAAACAGGGGAGAGTACTCAAAAAGGGATAAGCTACTGGACAAAGCTTGTGTTAATGGTGTCTGGAAAGACAGAATAATCACATAGGCTCTTTTCTGCTCCTCATTGTGCACGCTGTCCACAACGCCTAGCAGGCTGGTTGTTTTCAACGGGAAAGGAGTGCATGAAAGTAGCTCTATAGGAATGTTGACCCGTCCACATTCTCTAGTGACAAGCTACTTAGCATTTTCCCAGATGGGTGCTAAGCAGACGCTGGGAATGGTCGATGATGCGCTGCTTGTGGAAGGGCCGACAGGTTCGGCAAGGCATATAATGTATACAAAGTATGGTGCTTATGCAACTGCATACTGTAATGTATGGGTTAAGAGATGTGTGAAACCTTTTTCTAAAATTGGCAGTTTTGATGTGGAGGTGTTGAATAATGTTAGAGATAGCATCTGTGTGGTGAAATCTCTAAAGAAACGAGTAAAGTATAATGATTGTTTGAAATTATGGCAGCATGAAGGGAACAGGTGGTTGAGTGGCGTGCTCGCACCGCTAAGTAGCGTCACGAGCACTATGCAAAAGAGTGTGCACGCAACACAAAACAGCATTGCGCACGCACCACAAGGGAGCGCACATGCACCGCTAGTTAGTGTCAGGTCCGCGCTGCAAAAGAGCATATACATACCGCTAGGTAGCTGTGCCAAAGGTATAGGTATTAGCACATGCACACCTCCACCACCCTATGCGGCTGAAGGTGACGGTACAGCCGATATCAAAAATTATTAAATGTAACAAGTAATTTGTACCCTATCCTGAGTAATCATAAGGAAAATGTGTGTGTAGATAATGAACCTGTTCAAATGTCAGCCATTGCATATGCAGTAAATCTGTTAGAAACAGCACTGAACCCAGAAAGGGAAGTGATCCCACCAGCTGTATCAGTAGAAGGGATCCCATCAGTTGTATCGGCAGTGGCAATTTATGAAGGTAGTACAGTGCATTGTAGCAACAGATTGAACCCCCAGAGTACTAAGGTAAAAGTTCCCGTAAGTAACCTTAAAGACAGCGAAGTGGTAGGCATCCATCCTGTCCAAACAATAACAGTTCCCAATGGGAATCCGGACGGAAATGGTGTACTACCCACAAGGGATGTAGCAATGCATTGTCCATGGACAAGAGCAGAAATACATTCAATAATGACAAATTTTCCCGACCCTAGTTAAGAATTAGCTAAGTGCCAAAAATTTGTAAAAGATTTAGGTAATGCTCATGAGCCAACCAACAAAGATTGGCGAGTGGTATTACAGGCATGTCTTCCATCCAATACCGATATGAAGAAGTTTATCACGGATTGTTTATTGGATGGAGATGGTCCCTTAACTGATGAGAATAACCAGGATAACATTACATGCATAGTCACCAAATTGGCCATATATTTTCCAGTGGTAATGAACTGGAGTAAAATTTTCACCATAAGACAGAAGGATAGTGAGTCTGCAGTAGATTATTTCACCTGAGTGCTGCAATCACCCAATATACTGGTAAAGAGAATATAAAAGACAACTCGCCCCACAGGGAAGTAGCTGTCACAGTACTTATGGATGGTCTTAAAGATAATCTAAAGATCAGGGTTCAAACCTCTCAGGCTAACTGGAGAGGAATTACTGTAGATGCCTTCAGGGAGTCAGCTATAGAACATGATAAAAACATCCTCAAGAAGAGAGAAACACAAAGTGAGAAGCTAATGGCTGTTAGCATTCAAGCTTTAGAAGGAATATACACACAGCCACAAAACCCATACCACACGCCACAACAAAACACATATCAACATACCCAACCACAAACCACATACCACACACAACCACAAACTCTCCATGCACAACAACCTACACAGCGACAACCTTTCAACATAAGATGTTACAAATGTAACCAGAAAGGACACATAAGTAGAAACTGTCAAGAGAAAAATTGGGGGACAAATAATCAGAAAACATATAGGTTCACACCAAAAGGATATCAGCAGAATTTAGGAAATACTCAGCAGTCACTGGCTCACATAGTGACTGTGAATGCTTTACTGGATAATGATAGTCAGCTCTAGGGGTCAGGTCATACCTGTAGTCTACAGCAAGTCAGGTTAACTGAGAGTACTAGGGAAGAACCTACAGTGACAGTAGATATAGCTGGTACTAAACACTTTTCATGTAGACACAGGGGCGACCAGATCCATGTTAAATTCTCCATCAAATTTACAGGTGACCAACAAGACAGTACCAGCAATAGGAGTAACGGGTAAAGTGCAGCATTAACCTTTGACCAAATCTGCAGAGGTTACTATCGGGCAGCTGCAAACCAAGCATTCCTTTCTTCTGGCGGCAGTGGCTCCTACTACCCTACTGAGAAGGGATTTGTTGTGTAAAATGGGATGTGTCATTTACTGTAGCCCTGATGGTATATTCCTAGATATCCCAGAGAAGGTTGCGCATGAGGTAAGGGATATATTGGACACTCCACAAAGGTTAATGCTTCACTCTACCATTTTAGAACAGAGCCCATCCCAAGTAAAAGAGATGTTATCTCAAATACCGAGTTCACTAAGGACCAAGGATGGACAGGACACTGGATTGATGGTAAATTTAAAAAGTAATAAGTAAGCTCTGAAAATCCCTCAGTACCCATTAAAACCAAAGGTAGAGCTAGGGGTTTATCCAATAATTCAGAGGTTGTTACAATAGGAGATTTTAATTCGTACAGCTAGCCAGGCTAATAGTCCCATTTTTCCAGTGAAGAAGGCTGGGGGGAGGGACTATAGGTTAGTACAGGACCTTAGAGGTGTAAACAAAGTAATTGAGAGCCAATTCCCCATAGTGCCCAATCCTCATGCAAATTCCACCATCTGCAACCAATTTCATTGTCATTGACCTATGTTCTGCCTTCTTCTCTGTCCCTCTTCACCCTGACTGTCAATATCTCTTTGCTTTCACCTACAGGGGGGTACCATATACATGGACACAATTTCCCCAGGGTTTCATAGATAGCCCCAGTATTTTCTCTCAAGCCTTACACAACTGTTTGCAATCTTTCCAACCAGGCAATGGATCTGTTCTATTTCAATATGTAGATGATTTGTTATTGTGCTCTGATTCATTTATGTCATGTTTAAATGATACTAAACTGTTGTTACTTCATCTCTCACAAACATGGCACAAGGTGGCAAGGGACAAATTACAGCCATGCCAGACTAAGGTTAAATACTTGGGACACTGTCTAACCCAGGGGCTATGACATTTGACAAATGACAGAATACAGGCCATACAGACCGTGACACTGCCACAAAACCAGCAGCAAATCCATACCTTCTTGGGCATGTGTGGATACTGCAGGACGTAGATCCCAGGTTTTTCTATTTTGGCATTACCTTTGTGTCACACACACTAAGGAAACAGAGCAGGCTTTCCTTAACCTTAAGGACAATCTGATGAAAGCACCTGCATTTGGAATACCAGATTATGAAAAGCCTTTTGATTTATATTGTACGGAGGATAATGGCTGCGCAGCAGGTGTCCTAACACAAAAACATGGTGATGCTAGTAGACCTGTAGCATACTACATTGCACAATTGGACACTGCGGCAAGATCACTCCCAACATGTTTAAGAAGTGTAGCAGCAACCGCTCTTCTGGTCAATAAGAGCAAAGATGAAGTATTAGGTCATGATATGATTGTTTATACACCACATGCTGTACTTGTGTTGCTGAATTCTGCCCAAACCAGACATGTTTCTTCAGCTAGGTTCACAAAATGGGTACTAGCTCTAATGGCACCTGCAAATATCACCATTAAATGGTGCAGTACGTTAAACCCAGCAACGTACTTATCATATGTGCCTCAGGATGCACAAAGGGTGGAGAGAGGTGAGTTGCTGGTTGAAGGTGAGTTTTGCAGGTATACTGATACACATGATTGTTTGGAATATTTTAATCAGACCTTTACTGCAAGACCTGACATACGTGATACACCATTAGAAAATGTAGATGTGACATTTTACACGGATGGAGTTGTCATAGACAAACTGACACAGGAGACTTATGCACAGGTTATGCTGTTGTAGATGACGAGGATGTTGTAGAAGCCGAACCACTTGGTCCACCTCATTCAGCACAGGTGGCTGAACTGGTGGCATTAAGGAGAGCGTGTGAGCTGGCAGAAGGTAAGTCAGCTAATTTCTACACTGACTCTAGGTATGCCTTTGGGGTAGTACATGATTTTGGAGCTCTTTGGCATCTTCGAAATTTTATGACAGCAGCAGGCACACCAGTTGCACACTCACACCACATAAAAGGACTCTTGACAGTGATCCAACTACCAAAGGCAGCAGCTGTCATTAAATGTAAAGCCAATACATGCGAAGAAGATCCAGTGTCACTAGGCAATAACAGAGCAGATGAAGCTGCCAAATGGGCAGCAGGGTTAAAAGTAAACATGAAAATTGATAAAATGATGGTTTTCCAAATGATTGACACCCAGAAATAAATTGAGATGCAAAATTTGTATTCCATACAGGAAAAGGCAGTCTGGAGATCAAAGTGATGTGGTCAGGAGTCCTCTGGACTCTGGAGAGATGGACAAGGTAAGCCTGTTGCTCCCTGGGCATATTACCCAAGCCTGGCTGAGACAGTGCATGGTCTGACTCATCTAGGAAAACAAGGTATGTGCAAGTTGGTCAGAGCATATTGGTATGCCCCAGGCTTTTCTTCCCAAGCTGAAAAAAGGGCAATGTCCTGCCTAACCTGCATGAGGAAAAACGTTGGGAAGACAATACCAACTGAGCCATCTCATATCCCTCTGACAGATGGTCCATTTCAGGTAATACAAATTGATTTCATCCAGGTAGAGGCATATACAGCTGCCACTAATACTGCTGTTTTTACTGCTAAAAAGATTGTTCAGGAATTTGTATGCAGATACAGTATCCCTAGAATCATAGAAATTGATAGGGGTACTCATTTCACTGGAGATGTTTTCCAGAACATGTGCAAGTTGATGCATATTAATAGTAGACTTCACACCCCCTACCGACCACAAGCCAGCGCAAAAGTGGAGAGAATGAACGGTACTATTAAGAACAAACTGAGCAAAATCATGGCTGAAACTGGATTAGGATGGCCAGAAGCCTTACCGCTAGTCACCCATAGCATCAGGACCACTCCTAGACCTCCTCTTAATCTGTTCCCCTTTGAGATACTGTTTGGGAGACAACCTCATTTGATTATAAGTCCACATGATGATCTGAAGAGTAATAACGAGGTTACTGTGAAACATCTTGTAACAATGCGTAAACAGTTGAAACAGCAGCAACAGAAATTGAAAATGTTGTGACGTGCCTGTCATGATGTTGAACCTGGAGAATATGTTATGATCTGAAATTTCTTACATGCAGGTTGTTTGACAGATTGGTGGGAAGGTCCGTATCAAGTGTTACTGACAAGTACGACATCGTTGAAAGTAGAAGAGAGAGATACCTGGGTCCATTCCACTCACTGCAGAAAGGTCAACCACCCGGAGGACATACAAGGCGGAGTTGAGACAGATAACATGGACCTGTCGATTGCGAGCCTGTTCCGGGAGAGTTAGAGACTGCAGTGGAACACCTGAGCTAGGGAAATTTGCAGACCACTATTCCAGCAATGGAGTGGCGGGCTGGGTTTTTGTTTCTTTCCAGGGTTCTCATCATACTAATTTGTTTCGGGAATTTCTGTTTCTGTGATGGAGGACAGATGATGGAGAGGGAGGTTGATGGTGATATCGATGGAGTGGGGTCAGGATAAAACAATCAGGGCAGTATATGGCAAAACTCAGTACAGTAATTGTTAAGAGATCCGTTATCCTAAAAACTCGGAGTCAGTGTGAAGGTGTATTGTCTGAGGAATACTGTATGTGTGCGAACTGTTTATCCCTAATTGATGAAATGCGCAAGAATAATCTGTATTTGCATCCTTTGGAGGATTACTATTCCTTAGTGGGTAAAGTCTTAAACCAGACTGAATGTTGGGTGTGCACTCACATGCCTCAGGGACAACATAATGTAGGATTAGTACCATTCCCGTTAAATGTCTCTGAGATTCTTGAATTACAGGGGGGGAAAATGGTGGTCAAGAAATTTAACATATCTAGCCCCCTAATTTGAAGCTCCACCGGTATCAGGTAGATATATCCCTGTTATGCTTAAATGTCACTAATTTCAATACACCAGGAAATTGGGAGGTGACCGGGAACAATCAGACAATGACCTTTTCACACAGAGCTGATAATGAACCAATAGATTCTGAACTTGTACGCAAAATTATTGTAAGTGGGAGATACTTCAGGTACAGGTACACGCATAGTTATGTTAGAGTACTGGTTGGTAGAGAACCAATAGGGTACTGTGCAGATATTATACAACCGTAAATGTGTACCACTCCCATTAAATGTCTCGGAGGTTCATGGATTACAGAAAGGGAAAACGCTGGACAGGAAATTCATTAGGTCCAAATCTCCAAATTTTAAGCTCCACCAGTATCAAGTAAATAGATCTATCTTATGTTTAAACATCACCAATTTCAACAAACCAGGAAGTTGGGAGGTGACCAGGAATAAACAGACAATGACCTTTTCATACAGAGCTGATAATGAACCACTAGATGATAAACTTGTATGCAACATTATTACCAGTGGGAGATATTTCTGGTATAGGTATACACATAGTCCCATCAAGGAAATGGTTGGCAGAGTACCAGTAGGGTACTGTGTAGATATTATACAGTCGGAGACATGTACCAGTCAAATGGGAGAACCTGGGATAGGATCCTTTGTCAGAGAAATGTGTTTAATGGTAATGATGCATTCTATTCCTTATGTACTCCCAGATGATGTGTATTTTAGATGTGGAAGGAAAGTGTACAAGTGGCTCACTCCAAGTTCTGAAGGTTTATGTTATCTAGGAAGGGTACTTCCAGAGGTTATGACCCTTACACATGGTGAAATGCAGGGTATTCATAAGAATACACCATCTCCATATCTTCATACACAGTATGAGCACAGAGACAAAAGAAACATGATACCTGATGAAGTACATACAGCCACACAGTTGATTAGCGAAACAACTGGCTTCCAAATTTTGGTAGCATTAGATCCCACCAGGATCACTCGGGGTACTTTAAATATTAGATACATCCAAGACCTTGCTAAATTAATAGATAACATCACCGAGATGTATGATGACACGTTTAGGTACACAGGTAAGGAGCTACAGGCCAATAAGAAAGAACTTGTGCAACACAGACTAGTGTTAAACTATTTAACAGCTGTTACTAGTGGACACTGTGTGACTCTGGCCACCCAAATTGGTGTTAAGTGTTGCACGTACATCACAAATAATACTAGTGATCCCAATGGAGGTAATAGACCGGAAGATGGATGAGATTCTGCAGCTGAAATGGGAATTTCGAAAAAAACATAATACCTCATTTACTGAGGTGGAGGAAAAGGTAGAAGAGTGGTTCTCGTGGTTGAACCCTGTAAAATGGTTCTCCAGTCTTGGAGAGTGGGTCCAGGAAATGGTTGCTAGTGTAGGTAAGCTCCTGATCCTCATATTGGTTGTCATCTTAGTATTTGGCTTATGTGTCAGATGTGTTCCTACTGTGTTGAAGTGTGAAAAATGTACTGCTAAGGCAAACAGGTAGAATGAAATTATGATGGTGGTTAGTAGTAATAGTATGGACATCAAGGTAAATGAAGAATTGCATTACAATCCTGAACTAGAATGTACCATTAGATGATGAAAGGTGGATAGATTCAGCCATGCATGAAAAGTATTATTAAATGTTACTTTAAACATCTTAAATAATGTAGTCTCTATCCCCTTCAAGACTTCCATTATAGGTTAGGTGCATCCCCACATCTTTCCCATGATCTTCAGAGATCCACAGTGTGTGTATAAGGGTAGTTTTATGTCCCTCCCAGGGGTGCATTATTGATGGTTTAATGACCGAATTGTGCCCTCCCATAAGATAACATTAAATAATATTTTATAGTGTATGACTGAATAGATTAAGAGTGTGATAGCGCTTTGGTTGCTATCAAAGGGTGGACTGTCAAAGCCGGATGATTGGCTGAGACCAAATCTTTTAAATTAATATCTGGCGATGCCATTTTGCGTCACCTCTGATGATGCCATTTTGCGTCGTCAGCATAATACCATCGGGTACGATGCTGTAATTGGTTATTAGCCTTGTGTGTCTGCTTAATTACTGCATATTGTTGAAAGTCCAATCAAAACCTATACGCACATTAGATAATACATATAAAATATACAAGATGCATACTTGCAAAAGTACACAATATTCTCACACATGCACGCACTTATAAAAAGGTTCCTACATGTTAAGCTTAATATTAGAGGTTTTATTAGCAAATGCTTATGTTGTGAAATGTAATGTATATGATATTTAAGGTGCAGAAACTAGTAGACAAGTCATGTTTGGCACCATTCTAAATCCCTATTTATTCGCAGATTTCCGGTTCTATCGGCAAGGAGATCGCATCATGCGTCCGCAAGTTATGAATTATAGGGAATTAGTGATTAGAATGTATACCTCTGTATGGTAGTGTCTTTGGCTAGTTTAAACCAGTTCTTTGGTGGGAAAACCATACAAAGAAACTTCTGAGGAACTGGGACATACCTCTAGTGACAATGTATGAACTGACCTATGACCTGCATCATACCAGATTGTCCAGGAGCAAGAACCAATGGAAATCTGTCAACTAGTTTCTTTGTTAGAGCTGAACTCTGTAAGGTCTATAACCTCATTACTGATTATAGTATGCAGCCATTCTCCTTGGATAACCACAGGCTTCTGGATTGATGACTGGATACTGGGACCAGTGTGCATGAGTATGTATCGGCTTGTACCTGTATTTACTTGCTTTTTGCGCTAATTGTTTAGATCACAGCACATTATATTTATCCTTGAGTAATATAACTTTTTGTGCTTTGGAACCACAATTGGATTGGAAAGCAATTATTTCAATTTAGCGACTTGTAGCACTAAATAGCGACATTTAGGTATAGCGATTAAGGGGTATCAATAGGGCACTGTACAAGGATCACTACTGGGGGCATTGTATAATGGGCACTACTGGGGGCACTGCATAAGGGGGACCGGTACTGGTGGGGGAACTGTATAAGGGGTACCATACTGGGGGAACTACATAAGGGGACACTACTGGGGCACTGCATAGGGGTGACCACTACTGGGGGCACTGTATAAGGGGCATTACTGGGGGTACTGCATGGGGGGACCACTACTGGGGGCACTGTATAAGGGTGCACTACTGGGGGCACTGTATAAGGGGCACTTTTGGGACACTACTACATGGGGCATTGCTACTGGTGACATGGTATAAGAGGCATTACTACAGTGGGCATTGTAAGAGGGGCATTAAGGTGCATATGGAATGGAAAGGAATGTTTTGACACCCCCCCATTTTTCAGTGTCTACGCCCCTTGTGGCAATTGGCCATGCCCACTTTTTCAGCACGCGCACATGGGGGGGCTCCATTTTTCCTCTTGCCCTGGGCTCCAAATACCCTAGTTACACCACTGCTGTAGAGCAATAACAAGAGATGAGAGTAAGCCGGAGACTGATACATTGGAGTTCACAGATATTCCACTGGTATAACGTAGGGGAGATTTAAGGTAATGTTGTAGGCCATGCCTGGAGAATTCTCAGCCACAGAGAAAATGCTGGATAAGAGTCAAGGTCAAACCAAGGGTCACACATGGATCAGTCTGAACGGCTTCCAGAATTATGCAGTAGAATAGTCTTAATCAAGCCAGGGGAGATACACAGGAGGATCATAAATTGGAAACACACTAAAGAGCTGAAACAAATTTGTGAGACTATTACTCTAGCAGTGTGAAACAGTCAGAGGGAGGCTTAAATAGGGAAACCATTCAAAAGTGTGGCCACCATGACATCAGCTACAAATCTGCCTATGAGCCCTGTAGATAGAGAGGATGGTGCTGGTAACAAATTCACTACATGGACAGCCCACAAAGAGGAGGAAGCGTGGAGATCTGCAAGGACAGCCACCGCCTGACTCAGTAAGCAAGAGCCAGGTGCCAAATGTGACAAGTTGTGCCAACTCCTGCCCAATTGCCACAGCTGCATGTTTCACCACAGTGGTATATGTACAGTATGTGTTAGTAAATGTCCTTTGTGGAGGACGAAGACCCAAGCTCAGGCTACATGTAGCTCAGCATGCATCAGATAGGTGATCTGTCTCTGACTGTGAAAGGACTGGACATACATTTAAAATTTGAAAAGGAAAATTAAACAATGGTCACTCTACTTGAAAGGTATCCCTTTCGTCATCAAACAATGTCAGATCCCAAAGCAGCTTCTTTGGCCCACAACTTTATCAAGTGGGTCTCCCTGGACATTTATTACTTTTGCCCTGCCCAAACACCAACCAACCCAGGGCCTTTTGCAGCGTGATATTCCACCCTGTGCAGGCTCTGTCCCTGAACATGATGTCACAAAGAGGGGGTAGGGCTGCTGGCACCAGGACATAGCAGATTGCCCACAGGGTCTTAAGGACGCTTCGGGCGGCTCTGCAGCAGTGACCTGAACATCCTACGGATGCTCCTGGAGGCTCTTCTAGGCTGCAGAGTGCCATTAAATGCATCTTGCTAGCCAAATACTGGTGCCACAAGAAAGGGTCCATGCCAGCCCCTAGATCCTGTGCCCTGGGCAGCAGCACCTTGCCCACTCCTAGTTATGCCCCTGCACCTACTCATCATGTTCAGCACTCTGGAAACAATTTAAATTTTAATTAGATGGCAAGCGTTTCATCCTACGAGGCAGGTAAATATAGGGCAGCTTCTCTATTATTTCAGCATGATACTGTATACCCTGATCAAAACAAATCTATTTACAATAATCCCATTAAGAATGATGCAGTACAGACAGGTTGAGTCTCCCATATCCAAATATACTGAAATACAGAATTTTTTCGGCACGACTGAGATAGTTACACCTTTGCTTGAATGTATACAAACTTTGTTTGATGCACTAAGTTATTAAAAATATTGTATAAAACTACCTTCAAGCTGGGCATATAAGGTGTAAATGAATATAAACATAAATGTATTCTGTATTTAGACCATTCCCAAGATATCTCATTATGGTATGCAAATATTCCAAAAAATCCGATATCCAAAATACTTCTGATCCAAGCAAAAAGGTAAAAATACAGACGATGCATTGGCCAAGACATTTGGTGCTGTGTGTTTACCCATTACTACAAAACAGGGTATTTTCAGAGATTACAAATTTCCAGAGAAAATAACCAAAAAATACAAAATATTTTAAAGCTACCAGTCACAGATGGATGGAAACAGTACTACAGGACAATTAGTAATCAGGAGTTGCCATTTGACAACTATAATTACACACGTATTTGGTCTAACAATATTCAATGTGTTTTTGAACCTTTTAGTAATATAAAATTAGCTATACAAGCTCTGTATTTTCATAAAATACCTACGAATAAACCATCTGTTGTACTGAGATGTTGAAAAGTAAGACATACATATATACAGTACATGTTTATTTTACATGCAATCAGTGTTTAAGAAGTGACTTTAAATATAGGATACAGTTACAGAGCTGAAAACCCTAGCATATTGCAACCATCATTTGTTCTAATCTCAAGAACATTATTCCTCCAAACATACTGTACATAACACAAATAATAGATTAATGGTACAAGTGGGAATGTAATGAAGAAATAAAACTCATTTGAAGTTTTTCTTTAAAATGCTGCCATTTCAGATTGGAATCAGTGTGTTGTTGTGTTACGCATTTTATCAGCATGAGAAGAATGCTGACGTAGCTGATTAGTTAGTTGTTTCTAAAGAACCACAAGTTTCTTTCTTTACGTTTTATATCTAGACACCGATTGTGCAGGAAATATTCCCCTGCTTTAATCATTTACCTATTTCTATACCTGCAACCAGTGCTTTTTTTTCTGTTGCGGTACCTTCTCTTAGTAGAATTTTTAGTTACAGATAAAAGGACAAATCAGTGAAAAAATTTCAGAAATAAAATTAAAAAATAAATAAATAAAGAAAAAAAAAACCCATCTGCGGATGTGTACAAAGTATGGCAGCCACGATAAATCAAGTATCAACTTGTAATTTTAGGTGAGTAGTGGTACCTTTTTCGCCAACTACCTACACCTTTTGAGATGTGCGTTAACCACCGTGATTTGGTTTTGGATCTGTATTAACTTCGTGTTCTGGTTTGGTTTTGCCAAAACTGCCCCCATGTGTTTCGGTTTGGTTTTGGATCTGACATAGCTCAGTTCACACTGCATGCAGTCACATCGCTTATATGTACATGAACTAGCGCACTGGGGACAGCGCACAGACGTAGCTCAACTCACACTGCATACAGTCACATCGCTTATATGTACATGAACTAGCGCACTGGGGACAGCGCACAGACGTAGCTCTGTTCACACTGCGTACAGTCACATCGCTTATATGTACATGAACTAGCGCACTGGGGACAGCGCACAGACGTAGCTCAGTTCACTCTTTGTACAATCACATCGCTTATATGTACGTGAACAAACACACTGGGGACAGCGCACAGACGTAGCTCAACTCACACTGCGTACAGTCACATCGCTTATATGTACATGAACTAGCGCACTGGGGACAGCGCACAGACGTAGCTCAACTCACACTGCATACAGTCACATCGCTTATATGTACATGAACTAGCGCACTGGGGACAGCGCACAGACGTAGCTCAGTTCACACTGCGTACAGTCACATCGCTTATATGTACATGAACTAGCGCACTGGGGACAGCGCACAGACGTAGCTCAGTTCACTCTTTGTACAATCACATCGCTTATATGTACGTGAACAAACACACTGGGGACAGCGCACAGACATAGCTCAACTCACACTGCGTACAGTCACATCGCTTATATGTACATGAACTAGCGCACTGGGGACAGCGCACAGACGTAGCTCAGTTCACACTGCGTACAGTCACATCGCTTATATGTACATGAACTAGCGCACTGGGGACAGCGCACAGACGTTGCTCAGTTCACTCTTTGTACAGTCACATCGCTTATATGTACGTGAACAAACACACTGGGGACAGCGCACAGACATAGCTCAACTCACACTGCATGCAGTCACATCGCTTATATGTACATGAACAAATGCACTGGGGACAGCACACAGACATAGCTCAGCTCACACTGCATGCAGTCACATCGCTTATATGTACATGAACTAGCGCACTGGGGACAGCGCACAGACGTAGCTCAGTTCACACTGCATGCAGTCACATCGCTTATATGTACATGAACAAACACACTGGGGACAGCGCACAGACATAGCTCAACTCACACTGCATGCAGTCACATCGCTTATATGTACATGAACAAACACACTGGGGACAGCGCACAGAAGTAGCTCAGTTCACACTGCATGCAGTCACAGCGCTTATATGTACATGAACTAGCGCACTGGGGACAGCGCACAGAAGTAGCTCAGTTCACACTGCATGCAGTCACATCGCTTATATGTACATGAACAAATGCACTGGGGACAGCGCACAGAAGTAGCTCAGTTCACACTGCGTACAGTCACATCGCTTATATGTACATGAACAAATGCACTGGGGACAGCGCACAGACATAGCTAAGCTCACACTGCGTACAGTCACATCGCTTATATGTACATGAACAAACGCACTGGGGACAGAGCACAGAAGTAGCTCAGTTCACACTGCATGCAGTCACAGTGCTTATATGTACATGAACAAACGCACTGGGGACAGCGCACAGAAGTAGCTCAGTTCACACTGCATGCAGTCACAGTGCTTATATGTACATGAACAAACGCACTGGGGACAGCGCACAGACGTAGCTCAGTTCACACTGCGTACAGTCACAGCGCTTATATGTACATGAACAAACGCACTGGGGGACAGCGCTAAAACGTAGATCAGCTCACAGTGCGTATAGTCACAGTGCTTATATGTACATGAACAAACGCACTGGGGACAGCGCAAAAATGTAGATCAGCTCACAGTGCGTATAGTCACAGTGCTTATATGTACGTGAACAAATGCACTGGGGACAGCGCACAGACGTAGCTCAGTTCACACTGCGTACAGTCACATCGCTTATATGTACATGAACTAGCACACTGGGGACAGCGCACAGACGTTGCTCAGTTCACTCTTTGTACAGTCACATCGCTTATATGTACGTGAACAAACACACTGGGGACAGCGCACAGACATAGCTCAACTCACACTGCATGCAGTCACATCGCTTATATGTACATGAACAAATGCACTGGGGACAGCACACAGACATAGCTCAGCTCACACTGCATGCAGTCACATCGCTTATATGTACATGAACTAGCGCACTGGGGACAGCGCACAGACATAGCTCAGTTCACACTGCATGCAGTCACATCGCTTATATGTACATGAACAAACACACTGGGGACAGCGCACAGACATAGCTCAACTCACACTGCATGCAGTCACATCGCTTATATGTACATGAACAAACACACTGGGGACAGCGCACAGACATAGCTCAACTCACACTGCATGCAGTCACATCGCTTATATGTACATGAACTAGCGCACTGGGGACAGCGCACAGACGTAGCTCAGTTCACACTGCATGCAGTCACATCGCTTATATGTACATGAACAAATGCACTGGGGACAGCGCACAGACGTAGCTCAGTTCACACTGCGTACAGTCACAGTGCTTATATGTACATGAACAAATGCACTGGGGACAGCGCACAGAAGTAGCTCAGTTCACACCGCATGCAGTCACATCGCTTATATGTACATGAACAAACGCACTGGGGACAGCGCACAGACGTAGCTCAGTTCACACTGCATGCATTCACATCGCTTATATGTACATGAACAAACGCACTGGGGACAGCGCACAGAAGTAGCTCAGTTCACACTGCATGCAGTCACAGCGCTTATATGTACATGAACTAGCGCACTGGGGACAGCGCACAGAAGTAGCTCAGTTCACACTGCATGCAGTCACATCGCTTATATGTACATGAACTAGCGCACTGGGGACAGCGCACAGACGTAGCTCAGTTCACACTGCGTACAGTCACATCGCTTATATGTACATGAACAAACGCACTGGGGGACAGCGCAAAAACGTAGATCAGCTCACAGTGCGTATAGTCACAGTGCTTATATGTACATGAACAAACGCACTGGGGGACAGCGCAAAAATGTAGATCAGCTCACAGTGCGTATAGTCACAGTGCTTATATGTACGTGAACAAACGCACTGGGGGACAGCGCACAGACGTAGCTCAGCTTACAGTGCGTGCAGTCACAGCGCTTATATGTACATGAACAAACGCACTGGGGGACAGTGCACAGACGTAGTACAAACAATAGAAGAACATTTTTTTTTGTAGTTTCCAAAACACCCTCCTCCAGATGTCCCTTTAGATGTCAAAGCCTTTACTCGTATATGTAAGAGAGATCCATATTCCTGCTCATGCGCTTTGTTTTAATTTACATAATTTTGCTAGTGACTTTTTGCAGATCCATTCGTTTATACTTTGTCATTTTACAATATATATTCAAATACGTTTAAAGTCTCTTTGGGGTATGGACCAGTATATTGACAAAACAATGCCGCCTAAACAAATTCCATCCACTAAACTAGGTAAAAGGCATCTTCTAAAAAATCTGCTCCACCCTCTCCAACTAATTCAGTCCCTAGTCCTTCAGATTCATCAAAAGGGGACTCTACCCCCCTAATGGCTAGAGAGATATCTGACTTTATGATGCCATTAATTGATAAGAGGTTTAATGATCTCCAAACCCGTCTAAATGCGGGATTAGCCCAAATAGATTCCCATGCTTCTGGCATAATAGCATTGGAATCAAGGGTTAGTGACACTGTGGATCATTTGCATTCGTATCACACAGAAGTAACAACCCATGATAGTTTATTGCAAAAACTTCAGGAGAAAATTGACAACCTAGAAAATAGATCTAGGCGTAACAATCTATGATTTATAGGGGAACATGAAACAATAACTGGATCCGGTTTAATGTCCTTCATTACTACAGATATCCCAACAGCGTTGGGGATCATAGATGCTATAGACATACCACACATCAAGAAAGCACATAGAATTGGAATGGAAAGAGAGGGAGGACATCAAAGATCACGCCCTGTGATAGCACAATTCTTGATTACAGAACAAGGGAGCAGATTTTAATTGCATTAAGTAGATATTGGTTAATGGTCATAGAATTCTAATATTCCAAGATTTTTCTGCCATAATAAGCCAGAGGAGATGGGAATTTTCAGAAATTTGTTCTTTTCTACATAACAAAAATATTAGATTTGCTTTACTGTATCCAGCAAAGCTTCAAGTCCTGGAGAATGGATCTCATCGGTTTTTTACTGACCCTGCTTTAGCGAAATCACACTTTATGTCCAATGTGTCTCCACGCCACTCTCCAAATAGATGATATTTTTCCAAGAGTACTCATAACACTGCTATTTATACAGAAGTGCCTGGGCGGGGGGGGGGAAATATTTCAAATATTTTCTAGTGACAATTGTGTGTTTATTCTCTTAAGTATCAAAGTATTCGCTCTCTATGGGATAACTCCCTTGAATTTGTTCTTATATGTCAAAGTGCGCACCTAGGTGACCACTACTGTTTTGTTAAGATGGAAAATTTAGAAAATGGTGGTAGGAGGTGCAGTGGAATGAGTTTTGAAATTATCAAAAGTGGCTGTGATTCTGTTTACAATTTTGTATTTATTTACTATATTCAACTCAATATTGTATAGGGTAAAATTCAGACTACTACACGGACCCAGGTGGGATATTTTGAGGAAGATCTTTTGCAGTGTATCTCTGGGTGGATGGGGTGAGTAGCCATCTTGTCCCCTAGGATACACTTTCCCACACCCTTCCCTCCCCAGCCCTTAACTGTTGTTTCCTGGAATGTTGGTGGACTAAATACTCCTATAAAACAAAAAAGGGTAATAACTCATTTGAAACGACTCAGAGCAGATGTAATTTTTCTTCAGGAGATCCACTGGGTCTCGACTGAGGATAATGCATTAAAAGCTCCTTGGATCGGACATTGTGTATCAGCTTCTTTCTATAGGAAGGTTCGGGGGTAGCCATATTATTCCAAAAGACTTACTGGTCTCAATATTATCACAAACTGTAGATCCGGAGGGTCGCTACATTATCTTGGATGTGGAAATATTCCAAACAAAATATACATTGGTAAATCTCTATGCCCCTAATGTCAATACTCATTTATATATATAACTTTAGGTCAAATTTTGCGGGGTCCCACTAATTATGCCCTTATATTGGGAGGAGACTTAAATATGGTAGAGAACCCTCTTATAGGCAAGTCGCCTCCTGCACTGAGACTCCCTCTATCACAATGTCAATTACTTCAATCTTTTACAGTTAATCTCAGTTTGGCTGACCCTTGGAGTGTTTTGTACCCTGCGGACAGAACATGCACATATCTTTCGATGGTGCATGGCTCTCTCTCTAGGAGTGATATAAATCAGATGAAGTGATGACACATGTATCTAGAGTTAATATACATGATATAATCATATCTGATCATGCTCCTGTGTCAATAGCTTTAATTTAATTCACAAATGATACAAGGAGATAAAATATGGCGATTCCCCCACTATTTGGCAAATTCTGATGATTTCAAATCATATTTGACTTATCACTGGACAAACTATATTGATGATAATTTGGAATGTTGGGATTGTCCGGTCCTCTTCTGGGATGCATCTAAGGCCACTATGAGGGGGCATGTTATTAGTTATGTTTCTCACAAAAAAAAGGAAGCTAGAGCAGAATATAAATCCCTTAGATCGGCCATGCATGGCTTATACAGCAAATCCTTCTGAGGAGACCCTGCAACCAAATAAAGAATCAAGTCAGTTATTAGAAACTTATTTGGCAACACAAACAAAGCACTCATTGGATTACACTAGGAATAAATATTATCGATGAAGCAATAAGGCAGGGAAATTACTAGTGGCCATGTCTAAACCATTTAATAAACAGCACACTATTATTTCTTTAAAACAGTCTTCCACAGGAGCAATTTTAACCAAGTCTCAAGACATAGGGACCGAATTCCAAACATATTTTGAAACCGTATTTGGTTCCTCTCCAGTAGATCGGAAGACTCAGGATAATTTGTTTACGGAATCAGTGTTACCGCGCTTGACTCCAGAGCAGAGATAGCTTTTAGTTGGAGACATGACTATGGATGAAATACATGTGGCCATTGCTCGCCTTCCTAATGGCAAATCACCTGGTCCAGATGGTTTATCAGGGTATTACTACCGCATTTTACAACCACATATCGCTCTGGTATTGCTGGAGTTATATAAGGAGATATATACTAAAAGTTCTCCTTACTCTACTTTTAATGAGGCATTTATGACGATACTACCTAAACCCGATAGGGACCCTAGTTTGGTTACTTCCTATAGACCAATTAGTTTGCTGAACATAGATTTCAAACTTTTGGCCAAGATCATGGCCATGAGGCTTCAAAATATTCTACCTTTGATTTCATCCGATCATCAGTCAGGGTTTGTTCAGGGCCGTCATACAAACAAAACTATTCGTACTGCACTAGCTTCAATAATATCATCTAATGATTCCCCTATGGACCGTAATATGCTTTTAAGCTTAGATGATAAAAAGGCATTCGATATGGTGCTATGGCCACACCTATCTAAGGTCTAGGAACTACGTGGATTTGACCCTGCATTTATTAAACTAATTAAATACTTTTATAATGATCCTTCTACGTCCCTATTAATTAATGGCATAATAGGTCCTAGTTTTATACTGGAGAGAGGGACCCATCAGTGGTGCCCTTTATCTCCTCTTTTATTTAATTTACAGTAGCTCTGGACCCTTTATTGAGAACACTTCAAACTTGGGTAACTTTTAAGTTTATTAAGGTTGGCAGCAGGGAAATTAAAATGTCAACTTTTGCTGATGACATTCTTTTATATATTAATGACCCTGAACACTCTCTCTTCCAAATTCTTGAAAAAATAGATTTATTTGGTTCTATATCGGGCTTCAGTATAAATATGGACAAATCAACAGCAATGCTGTTGTATGACAGACAAATACATCCCCCTTGGAAGAATAGATTTCGTTTCAATGGGCCAAATCTCATTCCATACCTAGGAATAATTTTACCTCGCCAACATGCTAATCTATATAGTCTTAATATAAATCGAGCTATACAAATATTGACTAATAATATCAAAGAATGGGAACGGTTGCCACTTTCTTTTTTGGGGAGGGCCTTCTTATTAAAAATGGTTGCAATACCGCAATTGTTGTACCCGCTCCAATCTCTTCCATTGATCTTGACAAAAAAGATATACAACTGATTAATGCTTTATTTTAAAAGTTTATTTGGAAAGGGGGTTGAAGTCGAATTGCCTTGAGAAAATTGAACCAACCTTAATGTAACGGAGGCATTAATTTCCCAAATATTGAAACATATAATCATGTTGCACTCTTAAGACATCTAAAGGATTGGCTTCACAAAACCTCCATTTACACTGATACATTATTGGAACAAGAATTTGTAGGTAAAATCAATTTAATTTATTTTCTTCACTAACATGACCAGAAAATTCCTGATTCACAAAGATCAAACCCTCATCTCTGGACGACTAGGAGAATCTGGCACATTCTAAGGCATGAAGCTGGATTAAACGCATTCCTTATACCTACCCTTGATAGGAAACTATGATTCTTGGATGGCATGGCTGCTCGCCCTTTTACATTGTGAAGGATGGTGGGACTATGTAATGTTGAATCTTTGGTTTCCTGGGACAATAAGCGTATCCTCTCATACAATACATGCAGTGGTAAGACCATATCCTTTGGCTTTCTTACAACCACATTTCCACATATCACATGTTCTGGGTAATTTTTCAGATAAGGATTGGTGGAATGAGTTTTACCGGTTTCTGAGCAGACAGGTACCTACTCATAAAGCCATATCGATCCACTATACCTTTTTAAGGGACGTAATAGATCACACTAAGATTACAGGGGGTATGGTCCCTACTTTGAGTATGGAACAACTTGCAGAGGCTCTTTGGTTTTCTAGGAATACCTTGACAGCAAGCATGTATACAGAGCCTTTTCTTAACACTTACCACAATACTTACTTATCTTCAATCCGATGTTTCTGTATAGGGACTTCGGCTAATACTGCTTGCCCAAAATGTCATCAAGAAGATGCTGACACTTATCATTGTTTATGGGCATACCCAATAGCTCAATATTTCTGGTATCTAATCCGAAGATACGCTGAGGTGAAACTTATAAATTATATACCATTCACTCCAGAATGGACAATATTGGGGATTTTTGATCCAGATATAAGAATTACAAAAGCAGGGAAGAAACTTCTCCTAGCGCTTAGTGCTGCAGGGACTATCTTGCAAGGATGGATTGATGGAGATCCCCCCCAAATACCTTTATTTCTAAATAAACAACTTTATATTTAGAATGGACTGGATAGAAATGCTTCTACACAGAGATGTGAGAGCGGAAAGGTTATTTACAGCCTGGGAGTCTTATGTAAACATCCTTCCACTAACTGTAAGATTCCCAATCCAACATAGTCTTAAAAATTCTACATGGTATTTAACCAGATTAGCAGTGCATGACCAACCGATTTTATTGGGTTAATTATTGGGGTAAAGGTAGGTCTCTCACCTGGGTCTCCGTGTCACTATTTTATTCTTGGGAATCACATTTTTGATTACTATTATTATTACTGTTATCAATATTTATTGTTTTATGCATATGTTACACAGTCTACTAAATATTATATCACAATATCGTGTATATTGTAAGGAAACACAATATAATGTATTTACAGTATATTGGTATGAGAAATGATGAGTATTTTGACAAAGTATCTTTGTAATATTTTGGAATTACTTCAGTTATTGTGTACTATTGTTGACAAATGTTCCATTGTGCTTCAATAAAAAATTGTTTAAAAAAAAAAGCCTTCTCAAGGCCCTTTATATGCATAACCCCACCTTCATACAGTATGACTCTTTAGTTGCTAGATCCCGCTTTTCCACATGCCCCTTTAGATGCCAGAACTCCCTCACGCCCCTTGCATGAATTGCCCCTCTTCTACATCAGAGCCCCATCCCCCTCACCTTGGCTTACCTTGTACGCATACTGGTACCACTACTGGGAAAATCCAAGCTCTTATAATCATGGCAGTTGGAGGGAAGCAGGCAGAAGAACTACTGCAGAGGCACCTTCTCTGTCTGTGACTGCAGTCATGAGTCATCGCAGATGGAGGCAGATAAAGTATTAGGACTTGAGGAGACAGTCGGTAAGCAGGAGGAGAGGTCCACAGAGCTCACAAATTGTGAGTGTCATGTTGACTAGCTAGTCACCTCACCAGCAGCAGACAGCAGGCAGCCCATTCCAAGACACTGCCTGTCCGGGAATACTCACACTCCAAACAGATGTCCAGATTTTCAGGCTGTCCAGAGTAAATCCAGGATGAGCTATACCCCTAGCAGGAGCAGACATGCAGCACAAGCGCCACGGAAGAAGAAGGAAGTTAATTAAATTGAGTATTATATTAAATAGTAATTTCAATGTAATGTACATCTGTTGTATTTAAGTAAGAGTTTCACTAGTTCTGCCAGCATTGACTACTAAAGTAATGTTCTTCTAAAATTGTTATTTTGCTCAAGGCTATGTATGAGTCCATATTACCTACAGCTCAATTTCCTGTAGCAGTGATCCCCAAGGAGTGCGTTTGAAGTATATACAGTACTACATGGATATTTGATTAGAATATCGGCGTAATTGTAAAAGTAAATAGAAAATGATACACAAAGGGGATTACTTAAAATATACTTTACTTGAAAATGAAAATTAGTAGTTAATATTTGATATTTTATGGTCTTTCAGACTGTTTCATGATTACACTTGTGGTATTACACATTTTCTTACCCTGGTAAGTGTATACTATTTTTTTTTTAAATTGGGCCATAATATTTGGTCACATAGATTTTATGATTATTATGCTTTGCTTAGAGTAAATCTGTGGAGACAATTCCAAAGATCTAAAGTGAAATATATGTTGGTTATGCTTCGAATCATTGTCTATAAAGGAACAGTTGATGGAGCAGACCAGAAACTATTGCATTGGGCACCATCCTTGCAACAGTTTATCCACAGGATTAAGAGACTAGGGGGTGTGTGTGATTTTTTTATGGGGCTTTCCAGGAGTAAAATATCAAAAATAAAAGAACAACAAAGAGGCTTCTGGCTACTACACAACATGCCAATGTTTATCATTGTATACTGTACTGCCATCTCCCATTTATGAAAGTAAGTATTGCTGTTGTAAGAATTAATGGAAGTAATCAAGTTCCGATACATCTGGGAAGTAACACCATGGAAGGAGTACAGTAGGATGACATTACACATATTTTCCAATTTAGAAGGAGTTGTACTAAGCTTTAGAGAGAGATAAAGTGCAGAGGATAAAGTACCAACCAATTATCTTCTAAATGCCATCTTACAGTCTGTGGGGTCTATGTACTAAGCCTAAAAGTGGATGGAGATAAAGTACCAACCAATCAGCTCCTATGTGTCATTTTCCAAACACAGCCTGTAAAGTGACAGGAGCTGATTGATTGGTACTTTATCTCTCTCCAAGGTTTAGTACATAGACCCCTGTGTTTGAAAAATGACAATTAGGGGCTGATTGGTTGCTACTTTATCTGTCTCCAATGTATCTCTCTCCAAGGCTTGATACATATCCCTTATAGTTAGCTCTAGTCTGGGTTGGTGGCTTTAAGTGAAAAACAAACATTCACTCTGGGGAATGTCAAACTCTATTTCAGGCCCAGAAAAACATTTAGATTGTGCTGTGAAAGTATTAAAGAAAAATTTAAACTTACTAAGGCCCTGTTATGCCCATCAATCAAGATTTCCTCCAGTATGTTGTGAATAGGATGAGTGGAGAGGTGACAGCTTATATAGAGACAGGGAAAATAATTGGGTAAAAGGAAACCTGGATAGGGCATGGCTCATTGGGTAACCCCAGCACACAAAGACAATAAAAGAGCTACAGGTTTATTCACTTACCAAAGACACATGTCCAGTAGGCTATCTGGTCCATTTACGTTGCTCTGTACATTTAAGTAAGCCAGAGGCCCCCAGATAAACTTGCAAACTCTAATTGGAAGAATATGAAAGATGTACAAAATTTAGGGAGATAATCCATCATAATAACAGCAATGTTAATTTTCAGTGAAATCTCAGGGTCTTCCCAGTGGGTCATATATGCACAAATTGATTTGATCAATGGGGGTTATTTGCTCTACATAGTGATATTTTATATATATATAAATATATACATATATATATATATATATATATATATAATATTTCCCTATTAGATCAAGATAGTGAAATGAAGCATCGTGCAAGGTAAAATTATTTTTTTTTTAAGTTGTTTAACTAAATGGAGGAATAAGAATTAATAGGACACCTGATTTGGGATTGTTGATATCAAAATAAGAAAACACTTAAGAACTACTATGGAAAATAAAGAAAAGGTGAGGCGGGATTAGCATTCAACTGGAAGTACTGTAGGGTATAATAGGAAATGTGACTTTACCAGCATTACCAGCTTAGCTAGAAAATTAACATGCAAGTACCAAAATACTTTAAGAAACTAATATACTCTGGAATAGGGAAATAGCGGAAGCGGGGAAGAAAAAGGGACAGTTTAGATTTCACACAAAATAACCTACAGTATATCTCCTGTGTGAAATGAACATTCCTTGCCACACTTTTGCTCTTCTGTTTGGCTCCTGCTTACTGCTTTACATTTTATAAATATAGTCCCATCCTCCACTGTACTGTGCTTCAATTAGTAGAATTGTACAGCAGGCGGCGGGGCCACAATGACACCAACGTGAATGGGAAGTGGGTGGCATAAGGGCTCTGGCTCTACAGTTCCTTGAAATTAAGTCTTCCAGACATTCTAGGACAGTAAGGATATATGTTACAGATGATGATTATAGGAGGCTGCTGTATTACAGACTGCTAAATGTCCACTGCTTTTTTTGTGTATTACATATAAAACCTGATACCTACTTGTAACTGCCTTTCTGCTTGGTTATGATTTATTCCACAAGATATTGTTACAGCTCTTTATTTCTTTATTTCTAACAATGCAAACTGATTAACTTTTCATTACTGCCTGCTACTGTTAGGGATTCCTAGCATATAGGGACGATCGCTCCTATATGGCCTGACATCTCTACCGTTTCCTGTTAAAGAGCCCCAGTCAGAAATATTGCACTCCTTATGCCAACTCTAGAGCCTAATTCTAAGGTGTTTCCAAATTCCCTTGGGGATGATGGTTGTATGGGTATTAGGAGACAGACTTTTTTTTATTGAGTTTATTTATAAAACTTTCCATAACAAAGGGAAAAGCAATGAAAGAAATAAGATTCCCCCATCCCCTAATAAACCTGATAAGAAAATCAAACATAAAAAAAGTTATAGTATTCAGCCATTGTCATATGAGCACATTAATAAAATATAGTCATACCCAGTATAAAAAAAAACAATTAAAATATCTACACAAAATAATTTTCAACCATCCAATACAGCAGAAAAATTACAAGCGAAAACTCAGAAATTCAAAGCAATATTTTTTTTGCCCCGCCGGGTGCCAACCCATCAGCATCTGAAATCTCACTCCCTCCAGCAACATAATACGAAGAAGCAATCCATGGGCCCCAAATACAATCATATTTGAAAATACAGTTACGCTTACTACAGTATATAAAAATTGTTCATCCCCACCACTTCATTCATCAGCCCATACCACTCAGCAAAAGTATGGCCCCTAGATGCCATCCAAGTGCGGGCAATACAAACCTTGGCCAGAGTCAATTCAATAATTATGTATTCACCCATTAAATGATGAACCCTGTCTAAGAGACCCAAACCAACAAAAATATACATTTTATTGAATAGAAGGGGACTACCACCTCCTGTTGTGGTGATACAATTGGTGACTTGGGACCAAAACGCTTGGACATCAGAGCAATCCCAGAGGAGATGCCAAATGATCACTGTAGAGTAGAACATTTAGGACATCTATCAGAGGCACCAGATCCAAATCTACTCAGTAGCAAGGGGGTAAGATACACCCTGTGTAATAAAAAAAAACTGAATCTGTTGAAATCGCACTGCAGAGGTGGCAGACAGAGGGCTACTCAACATTAAAGACCACTCTTCATCCTCTAATGGACCTAAATTCTCCACCAATTTAAGTCTAAGCGGTGCTAGGGTATCATCTCTGGTAACGGTAAGGAAGTAGGAGTAAAATTTTGGAATTCAGTCTCCTTCAACTAGACACTTGCAACAAAGTCTTAATAGGATCAGGAGCAAATTGTGGAGGACCAGAAGAAAATTGGACGGAAAGGGCATGACAAAGCTGTAAATAGCTGAAGAATTCTGGACCCCAAATTCAGTCTTAACAGTGTCAATGGTTTTAAAAACCCCTTCACTATACAAATGTCCAAGGGACAGTGTCGGACTGGAGCATGAAGGGCCCACCGGGGGAATCCAGTGGTAGGGGCCCATGCTTTGGAGCATGGTCAATTATTGAATAATAACTTTTTGTGCTTTGGAACCACAATCAAAGTCTGAAAGTGTTTATTTCTGTGTGCGACTCTTGATAACGATATTTAGCGTCATCTAGGGTTTAGAGGTTATAGGAAGGATTGCATAGAGGATTAAATAGGTATCCATAGTTGAGTGCTCGCAGTGTGAATCACGCTACCGGACACGCGGTAACACACGTTCAGTGTTCTCTCAGCAGAAGCGTGGAGGCGCCATAGCAAGAAAGAACGCGTTTTGCCTTCACCTGCTACCATTATGTTGCTGAGAGTCTGCTACCGATATTGTGTGAAAGGAGCGCTGATTAGAATCCAGGGGACAAGGAAGGAAAAAGTTTGTTTTCCTTCGTTGATAGAATTTCATGTTTAAAAGGGAAGTCACAAATAGCATAAGGGTAATAACACGTTTTGTGTAGTAGTTACATTATTGTGTATGCGACTAGTCGCACAATAGCGTATACGTATTTCCTGTATTGCTGCCATGTGTTTTAAACAAAGCCGTTCAGATTGCATGGTGATATTGATAGATAAGCATTGTTGTAAATATCTTGGTCAGTGTTGCCATAGTCTGGGAAAACGTGTATTTTTCTGCGCAGGAAAAGGGTATGTAACAGTGAATATTTGTTGGTAAGGGTAACATGTTCCCTAGTTAAGGGTATCGTAGGACCCTTAAGTAGGGATGAGCGTGTTCGGATTTCTGACATCCGAACCCCCGCGATCCGAGTCGTATCCGAGTCAGGCTCGACTTTTCCCGCCTGACTCGGAACTGAAATCGAGGCAAAACATCATCATCCCGCCTTCCGGATCTCGCGGGTTTAGGATTCTATAAAAGGTCCCCGCATCGGCGCCATTTCTCACTCCGGCTGTGGACAGTGAAGAGGGAGGGTGGGAGCTAGGGCTGACTGGGCTGTGTTGTGCTGCTGTTGTCCTTAGGGGCTGGCTGGGCTGTGTTGTGCTGCTGTCATAGGGGCTGGCTGGGCTGTGTTGTGCAGTGTCCCATAAAGGCTGTAGTCCTAGAGGCGTGCTGTAGTGTTGTCCAGGGGGTGATCTGTGCATCAGGGGTGCTCCCCCAAAGTGCACTCCAAAAAAACAATTTTTTTTTTCTGTGTTTGTGAATTATGTGCGCAGTAGCCACACGTGCATCAACAAAGTAACACCAAGCGTGCAACTGTGTCATAAGTAAAGGGCCGGCTGCCTTGACCGTTAAAGGGTGCTGTAACCCCCAAAGTGCACTCCAAACAAAATAAAAAATTATTTTCTGTGTTTGTGAATTGTGTGCACTGTGGCTGCACGTGCATCAACAAAGTAGCACCAAGCGTGCACCTGTGTCATAAGTAAAGGGCCGGCTGGCTCGTCTGTTAAAGGCTGGTGTAACCCCCAAAGTTCCCTCCAAACAAAATAAAAAAATATTTTCTGTGTTTGTGAATTGTGTGCACTGTGGCTGCACGTGCATCAACAAAGGAGCAGCGCCAAGCGTGCACCTGTGTCCCATAAGTCTGTTAATGGGTGGTGTAACCCTCAAAGTGCACTCCACAAAAAATAAACAATTCTTTTTTTTCTGTGTTTGTGTGCGAAATGTATGCGCAGTAGCCACACATGCATCAACACAGCAGCAGTGCCAAGCGTGCGCCTGTGTCATAAGTCAAGGGCCGGATTGGACATCTGGTCCGGACTGAAGGACGTGCCAACAATTTCTGACAAGTCTACTGTCATTGCATATGATACTGTCACCATTGACAGAATGGTTGAGGATTACATCGGTGACAGCATCCAAGTAGGCATGTCAGACAGTCCGTACCTGTACTGGCAGGAAAAAGAGGCAATTTGGAGACCCCTGTACAAACTGGCTCTATTTTACCTGAGTTGCCCCCCCTCCAGTGTGTACTCCGAAAGAGTGTTTAGTGCAGCCGGGAACCTTGTCAGCGAAAGGCGTAGAAGGTTGCCTCCACAAAATGTGGAGAAGATGATGTTCATAAAAATGAATTATCAACTCTTCCAGGGAGACCAGCCTCCAGAACTTGAGGATGAGGATGTACACAACACTGAAGAGGGTGAGGAATCAGTGGATGAGATGGATGAGGACGACATCTTGCCTCCGTAGAGCCAGTTTGTGCAGGGACAGATTAATTGCCAGCTTGTTTTGTGGGGGCCCAAACGAACCAATCATTTCAGCCACAGTCGTGTGGCAGACCCTGGTGCTGAAATGATTGGTTTGTTAAAGTGTGCATGTCCTGTTTATACAACATAAGCGTGGGTGGGAGGGCCCAAGGACAATTCCATCTTGCACCTCTTTACTTTCTTTGCATTATGTACTGTTTGGGGCCCAGTTTTTCAAACTGCCATCCTGTCTGCCACTGCAGTGTCACTCCTAGATGGGCCACGTGTTTGTGCCACCCACTCGTGTCACTTAGCATAGTCATCCAGCTACCACGGTGCAACCTTTTGGATATAAAAACACTATTGTGAGGTGTGAGGTGTTCAGAATAGACTGGAAATGAGTGGAAATTAAGGTTATTGAGGTTAATAATAGCATAGGAGCAGAAAAACCCACAAATTCTGTGATTTTAGCTGTTTTTATGCTTTTTTTAAAAAAAATACAGATCCAAAACACAAAACCCAGAACCCAAAACACGGAAGGGTGGTTTTGGCAAAACAATTCCAGATCCAAAACACGAAGAAAGATCCAGATCCAAAACCAAAACACAAAACACGAAAAGTGGCCGGTGCACACCCCTAGTGCTTATGCAACTAGGTACTGTGATATATGGTTTAATATGACGAGGAAGAGTGTTAGACCTTTCCCCAGAATTGGCAGCTTTGATAAGGAGGTATTGAACAATGTCCAAGATAGCATATGTATGGTTCGCTCTCGAGTGAAAAAGATAAAGTATAACGATTGTGTAAAACTATGGCAGCACGAGGGTGATGCGTGGCTTAAAGGTGTGCACGCGACGCAAACTAGCATCGCAAGCACATTACAGGAGAGTGCACACACAGCGCTAAAATGCGGTGCGGGCACGCCACTAAATAGCACGCACGTACAGCAAGGTAGCATTGTGGAAGGTATTTACAGTGGTTCACACGCACCACCACCGTCCTATGCGGATGGGGGTGCAGGTACAGTCGTTGTAAAAACCCATAAAAACGTAACAAGTAACTTGTACACTTTTTTGAGTAATCACAAAGAAAATGTTAATGATGCGGATGATGAACCTGTTGTTATGTCTGCCATTTCCCATGCTGTACACATGTTAGATGCACCATCACAACAAGCACGAGTGGGGGGCCCAGCTTCATCAGTGATAGTACAGGAAGTGTTAACATCCACTGCACCCATAGAGGAATTTGTTAACCCTATACGTAGCTGTAATAGACTAAATCCCCAGCCAGGTAACAAGGTCAAAGGTAGCAGTGCGGCTAGTCTGCATCCATTCCGGACAATAACTGTTCCAAATGGGAATGCGAATGCGAATGGTGTAGTGCCCACAAGGGAGATAGCAATGCATTGTCCTTGGACAAGAGCAGATCTAAATTCCATAATTAATGATTTCCCTGATCCTAAAAAGGAATTAGCCAAATGCCAAAGATTTTTTAAAAATTTGGGTAGTGCTCATGAGCCAACCAACAAAGATTGGCGAGTGATGTTAAGGGCTTGTCTCCCACACAATACCGATGTGAAAAAGTTTATCACGAATTGCGTATTGGATGGAGACGGTCCCTTAACAGCCGAAGATAACCAAGGTAACATTACCCGTATAATAACTCTATTGGGTGTATACTTTCCAGTAGTAGTTAACTGGAGTAAAATTTTCACTATAAAACAAAAAGAGAGTGAATCTGAAGAGGATTACTGTACCCGAGATCTGCAGGCTATCACCCAGTACACTGGGATAGAGGATAATAAAGATAGCACTCATCACAGGGGAATGATTATCACGGTACTCATGGATGGTCTAAAAGACAATCTAAATACCCGAGTTCAGACCTCACTACCTGGCTGGAGAGGAGTTACTGTAGACACACTCATTGAATCTGCTATTGAACATGCGCTGCATTTTTTTTTTCCGGGAAGGAGGTGTGGCCACACCTCCCGCGATTAGGCCACGCCCCCTATTACTCGGGCCCGCCGCAGCTCTCAGCGGTCCTGGACCTGACTGTATATATAAATCTCTCTCTCTCTCTCTATATATATATATATATATATTAATTCATGATAAATACATGCATGTACATAGACAGTCGCATGTGTACCCACAATGCGTGCATGTATATTTATATATATATATATATATATATATATATATATATATACAGTTGCTATTTCAGATATAAACAGACACACAATGCATACTTACATATAATCATAAATATACACTCGATTACATTAAAAGGTTCTGCAGTATTGTAGGTTAATATTCAAGGTTTATTCAGTGTTATTAATGTTGTGAAATAAATGTTATATGATATCTATGGTTTAGTACATGATAAGCAGACCATGTTTGGCGCCATTCTGATCCGCTGTTTATTTATAGATCTCCGGTTATATCGGCAAGTGAATCGGATCATGCGTTCGGGAGTTATGGACCATAGTGAATTATTGGTTGAAATATAAAACTGTGCATGCTGAGCCTGTGGTTAATTTAAATCAATTAAAGAAAGACAATGCAATCTGGAGAAGATTGGACATACCCCTAGAACTGCCCAATAAGAAGATCACCCACGAGCAAGAACCAATGGAATTATGTTTTGTCTGTCTACATTGTTGTTATCATGATCTGTAAGGTATATAGCCACGTCCTGACCCCAGTTAGGAACCATTCTTCTTGATGACCGCAGGCTTCTGGATTGATGACTGTAACTGGGACTGGTGCGCTGGCGAATGTAACGACTGTACCTTGGGTCTGTACGATTTATTTGCACTAATTGTATTTAGACCACAGAGTGTAACTATCTGCTTTTATATTGAATAATAACTTTTTGTGCTTTGGAACCACAATCAAAGTCTGAAAGTGTTTATTTCTGTGTGCGACTCTTGATAACGATATTTAGCGTCATCTAGGTATTCATAATAAGTGGACCCTTGATTGTTCACACTTGTTATTATTGATCCAAATATGAAGGATATGTGAGAATGGTCACTTAGATGTTGATTTACAAATGTTTATTATATGTTTACTATTGTGTAATTTTAATTAAATATTTTACTGTATTACATTTATCCTTATGTCTATGTGAGCGCACCCTGAGGTGAATGACTTCAGAAATCACCTCTTATATTAACTGTTTATTGTTAAGTAGTAATATCAGAGCTATTTATTGGGTAGCGACTTTATATACATTTTTTTGCAAACAACTTTAACTTTATATTTCAAATAGCGCCTGGTGTTGTATGTTTATATTTACTACAAACTGTTTTTTTTCTATGTAAAAAGTGTTATTCAGGAAAGAGGTGCTGGTACTCACCTAAAGCTTCAACACTCTAAAATACGTCACAAGGGGGGTGCGTTGGGTGCGGGCCGCACCCGGGTGTCACCCGCCGAGGGGTGATACCAAGGTGCAGGCTTTCCCTAAGTGACAGGAGCTGGGTGCTGCACTGTAGAATTAAGTGCAGCACTCGGCTCCTGTCACAGTGAGAGAGCCTGCAGTACCCGCACCTCTGGCACCCCCCACCACCCCATAGAAATACACAGGACAGGGACCAGATTTGGTCCGCAAGGCCTCGCTCCCTTTATGAAGCCACACCCCTTTATTGGGGCGGGCACGTCTTCGCCGCACACAAGGCATCCCTCACAGCACCAGGTGTCACCGCAGGGAGGGACACCTCTGCATAGATACATATTTTCTTTATTTCTGATATAATTTCCTGTTTCTGGAACTAATTAGAATAATTACAATAAACCATTCATCCTACCCCATTTGATAGTTTTTAATATATTTTTATTTTATATAATATTTATATTTTAGCTATAAAAGTAAGCAGTATTATCCAGTATGCATGGGATATTCAGTAAATAAAATAGTATACAAAATGCTGATAATCTAAACCCTGTATGTTTAGTGTACACTGGCAGCTTGAATGCTAAGAATTTAAACAGGATCATGGAATGTCTGGATATAACATGTGGAAACTGGTTTGGTATAACATCTTTCAAATATCTTCCTAAAATAAAACAGAAATTACAGTACTGTCCAGTTTTAAAGCTGCCAACTCCTGCAATGATTTTTTTGAATCAATCAAACAATTTAATTCACAACCAAGCTCTTGTATACATTTGGAAAGCTCTATATATTATATTACATATTTTTTATTAAAAAATCAGTTTGCTATTTGGGAAAAGCTGAGGGAAGTAATGAGCCAAACTGTCTCTGTGGATATTAGTGTGTCCTTGCAGACGGAAGGCCGGAATTCATCAAATCACCTCAGATTTAAATGAGTCTTCTTTCCACTGGGACCTATTGCCATGGTAATGTACCATTTGGATAGGGTACAACTCTGCGTCTTATACTGAAAGTAAGAAGAAGAAAAAAAAACCAGTACTACAAATAGTAAGTAATCAATGAAGAAGGGAGGATAGAGGAGGAAGAGAAGAGTAGAATTCGGAAGGGCTATCCTGTTTGCTTGGAGGAACCCTTACCTACCTCCCAACTGTCCTGCATTCAGCGAGACAGTACTGTTTTTCTGGGACTGTCCCTTTGTTCCACTCGTGGGCCGCAGTGTCCTTTTGTGGTGGGGGAGTCCTGGGGGGAGCATACACTGCTAAGTAGGAGAAGCCTGGGGTTAGCCCAGCATTTTGGAGAGTGCTGGGCAAACCCCCTCAGTGATGCAAACAGGGATGCCGTGAGGCTCTGCTCCCTTTCATAAAGGATCAGAGGCACCGCCCCCTTTTGGGGTACGCAATATCCCTCATCCTCATATAGAAAAGTTGGGAGGTATGCCCTATAGAGGAGTGGACAAATATAAAACCACACACACCGCGCTGGTAACCAGATACGTATAAATAATGCAATTTAATATATTAGCAACAATTACTGCATGAACAATAATACATAAAATAAATCAACATAACATATAGCAAGAACAAACACAAGTACCGACAGAAATGAGACCATAAAAATATATATAAAAAAATCAGACACTAGCTGATGAACAGATGATGATAGTATTAGTGTGCTGGATAACCCAGAAATGACGATTCTTGTATAGAAAAATTCCAAATGAACATATGAAAACGTTTTGACACACTTTGTTGATTAATTCATGGTCTTGAAATAATGTAACCGCTTGTGTGCAGACAATATATCAGTTTCAGTATCCACTATGATAAATGATCTGGGGCTTGTATAGCGCAACAGTTAATGACTTGGATACTCGAAGTGTTAACCCCGCCGGGCACACAAATGCTGAGAGGATTAAGAGTACTGACCGGTTTCAAAGTCTTAGGCAATGGCAAGGTGAAGATGATATATGTCTCACCGGCTGTGCAGTCAATCACTGACCAAGTCAGGATACTTTCAGAGACACGCTGTCTCAGAGATACGGTGCAGTGGCTCTTTGTCCGGCTAAATAATATGATTCCTGCCAGATACCAGGGCCAGAGGACAGCTGAGAGGAGATCAGGATAGATGATTGAGCGCGGCCGCGACTTGTGGATACTCCTCGCACCAGGATCGAACACTGCGGGCGCTGGCAGCACTTGCAGAAGCAGGTTACAGAACAAGACACTTGAGACAGGTAGGGGCAACGGGCAGCAATGAATTTCGTCCCGTTCCTGGGACTTTTTCAAGCTAAAAGAGGAGTGGACACCAAAACTTCTGAAAAGGAAATGTGTAGGTGTTGGCTATGCTGTACAACCAATCAGATTCTATCTATCATTTTCTAGAATCTACTAGATAAATGATAGCTAGCACTTGACAGCTGCTATGGCAACATTTCCTCTTTTACTTTTGTTAGTCTGCCTCTAGTTGGGACATAAGGATGTTGGTAACATTAGTGATCCTCCTCTGATTTTTTTTATTTTATAACAATAAAAATAATATTTCTAACTGTTAGAACTAATGATAATTTTAACAATTGTCTGATTCTTTTGAAGATAATTTTTAATTGTGTGTAGCAGTTACTTACAGAGCAGCAGATTTTATATTTAAGGAGAAAATCTCAGCAGTGTTGGGGTCATATTTATCAAAAAATATTTGTGGGATGTCTCGTAGAAGCAGACATTTTTTGTGAGGTACCCGCAAATTTCAAGCAACCCCTGGATGTATGTACGGGGGACAGCGGCAGATATCAGGTTTCTATACGGACTGCTAAACTGTCAAATTTATCAAGCTCTGGAATTCTTATCATTCTAGAGCAGTGATTCCCAACCTTGGTCCTCAAGGCACACTAACAGTCCTGGTTTTAGTGATAGCCATGCTTAACCACAGATGGTTAAATCAAAATAACTAAGATACTAATTAAGTCACCTGTGCTAAACTATGGCTATCCTTAAAACCTGGACTGTTAGTGTGCCTTGAGGACCGTGGTTGGGAACCCCTGTTCTAGAGCTTAGCTCCATTAGCTAGTAGAATTTTCAGAGGTGTCAGCCATTGTAGCATATGGACTACACTATGCAAAATTTTCAGGGAGAGAGATCTGAAGGATCCTCCCCTGCACTTTCTGCTCGCACATGCATGATTTGATGACCATGCATGCACAGAAGCATAACCGGGTCTTGAAGCTGGAAGTAAGTTTGGGTACAACTTAGGCGATATATTGGATAATATATTGTTCCGAAGCAGGTCAGAATGATATATCATCCATATCGCTCAGTGTGTACCCTCAATCAGGGCCGGCTCTAGGGGTGTTCGACCTGAGCGGTCGAACAGGGGCGCCACTCATAGTGGGCGCATCCTTCCACAGCATCTCGATTTCAGCTGTTCCACCCGTGGGCCAAAGTGGCCCAAGGGTGGTCAAATTGAGGGGTTGGGGACCCCTACCACTGCAGCTGTGCGGCGATGCGAGGACCCTGGAGTCTGAATGGAAGCTGCGCGCATGCGCACAGCATTCATTCAGTGCCGTGAGAGGGCTGGCAGAAGCCCAGCTAGTGAGGCTCCCCCCAGCCTGACATTATTTGGAGGCATAACAAAGAGTATGGTGGTCGCTCACATCAACTTAATGACATTGCTCAAGTGCTTGTAAAGGGTGGGGTTTACACTGAACTACAGAAAAAAGGGATTTTCCCTCCAGCACACTGCAGCAATATCAACAAAAATACTTGAATCCTACATAATAATAGAAATTCAGAGGTATTGGTTACATACATTTGCAAATATATGAATAAGCGCCGGGCCAACGTCAAGGCTCCTCTATACCAGCGTCCCTAACATTATGAGGTTCACGTCCGAGACGCAGGGAACCCCAAAAGAATCCAGCCAAGGACCATCCCCAGGGCATCACACGGCATCACACAAAAAGGGAAAAAAAGGTGAAACTGAAGTGTAAAGTATAGTTGTGTAAAGATAAATCATTAAGTGTTAATATAATGGTAAGGGGTTAAAATTTGATAAATGACACAAATAATAGACAAACAAATAGGTGATAAAAAATATCTATGTGAATTAAGTGGTGATGCCCTGAAACAAGGCCCAGCCAGAGCAACTCCGGGGGCCCCACGCCCAAACACTCACCCCAAAACAATTGTTGCTACCTAATAGTAGCACCCACTCTGGGTCAGCTGTGCGGCGGTGCAAGGACCCTGGAGTCTGAATGGAAGCTGTGTGCATGCGCGCAGCATTCATTCAGTGCCGTGAGAGGGCTGGCGGAAGCCCAGCTAGTGAGGCTCCCCCCAGCCTGATATTATTTGGAGGCATGCCATGCGGGCACGCCCCTCAGATAACGTCACATAAGGAGGCATGGCCTATGGTAATTAGGCCATCCCCCCATTTCAGTCGCGCTCAGCCGGCAGAGGGCGTTTTTAGCACCGGAGCTGGCCCTGCCCTCAATTTTTTTAGCACTGGAGCTGGCCCTGCCCTCAATTGCGCGTTCACATGCGCTGTCACTGGAGTTGTCCAATCTGATGTGCTACAGGTCAGATGGGCCGACCATGCTGACAACGGCATGCAGGTGAGTGTGGGATGTAAAAGTATATATCGTATGTGTATGGCCACCCGACATATCAGGCATTGGGTATACACGTTGTTCTGATGTGTACCTGGCCTAAGAGTGACAGAAGGCATTTAAAATTCCTGGCAGTCTTTTAAACACTTAGGGTGGGTCAGCAAACACTGGAGAGACAGGGTTATTATCATATTTACTGGACTGGAAGTTATTAGCATACTTACACTGGAAGAGTGTCTAGATCTCCCGCATCCCGCCCACTTCCTAGTAAAGTGGTCATGATGGGGAGATAATTACCAGTAATCGCTGCATAATTGTCGGGAATCGCAGCTCCGTATGGAGGGGGTTAGGCATAGTACTGTCAATTTCAAACATTATTGTGTCTCCGCCTGTGCTTGGAACATGACTTATTATAACATTGGGATGCTGAACAGTTTTAAAGCTACAGTATATAATAGCGGTGCTTTGTGTACAAGTGTCGACTATTATTATCAATTTGCAGGTTTTTGGATTGTGCCTGGGTGGGTACCTAACTCCTGGAATACATTTGGAGAAACTCCAGTACATTTATTTATTTACAATCAGCACCTGTTGGATCTTGTTTTATTGACCAAGACTACTTGAAGGCTACATTCTATCAAGGTTTATTTACAACTTTGCTACATTGTCACCATAAGATTATTCTTTTGTTACCCATGCATTTTAAGATGATCTGTATTATGCTCTACTTACGGCCGCATGAACAATTGTTCAATTTATCCTACTAACTTGTATTATTTTGCATTTGTATTTATGTTTGTAAATGTCTTGATGTCTGTTGCTAGATCTCGGCTCCACTGAGACTTATTAAACCTATCTTAATATAACAATTTAAGGATAATCTATTTTCCCACTATAGTCCTGTTAGTAGCACTGCGCTCCCATTTTTTGCATTTTTATTGTAGTCATCCTATTGAATGTATTAATTTTATGTCTATTCAAACTGAATCATCACTGAATAGAGTGCTAGACGTTGTGCAATGAATGGATATAAACATAACCTGTGCTTACAAGCTTATACTTTCTTGCAATTATGATTGCTGGTGCACCTGCATTAATAAGGTCTTATGTACAAACTGTTATGGATTGATCCAGTTTAATGCGATGTGTCACCGGAATACATATGATTTACCGCCGGCCACATGACCAGCGGTTCTAATCCCGACAACGGCATCCCGACAGAGGAGGAAATCCCAATCTTCCCTAAGGTAAGTATAACTAACCTCATTCCCCCCCCTAACCCTCCTTTAGGGGTGCCTAACCCTAATCCCCCCAATAAGTGCCTAAACCTAACCCCCCCTTCCCCGCTGCCTAAACCTGAGTCCCCCAGGGGGGGGGTGCCTAACCCTAACCTCCCCCCGGGGGTGCCTAACCTTAACCCCCCTACCCCTAACCTAAACCTAACCTTCCGGGGGGGTGCCTAACCCTAAGTCCCCCCCGGGAACCCTGAACTTAAACCCGCGGCTGTCCACGCCCGGCGCCTGGCTTACCTTCGATCGGTAAGCCAGGTGTCAGTCTCCCGGCATAGGTAAAATGACAGGCGTCATTTAACCCTTGCCGGGATTAGACAGTCGGGAAGCCGGCGGTTGGGATTCCGTCCATCTGCTTCCCGACTGCATCCCCTGTCACCAGAAATCACTGCAATGTACAGCTGCCCACAGTAACATGTATTTTGTTTCTCCTGCCAATATCTATAGGATGTGAGGGAAAATTAATGATGTTACTGGTCACACAGTTCTGGAGTCATTTTGTTGCCATCGCCCTGTATAACTGTGTTATTGCCTGCAACAGAAGTATACAAGTGGTAATCTTTATAGACTGAGAACATCATGGCATATGGATGCATAAAATGTAAAACATATTTGAGCCCTAGCTTACATTCATCTGCTTTTATCCCTGACAGCAATTTATTGCTTTACATCATTTTCTGCAATAATTTAGGTGTCTATGCAATATAACAGTATATAATTGCCGACAATTAAAAGGTTTTTATGCTTGATCTGTTACTGGTCACTTGCGACAGAACCAAACCCTGTTCTTTATCCCAGTGCAATGAAACTCAAGTGAAATGACAGGGGTTACCAGTGCCCAGATGAAAGTAATTCACCAGTAATAATTACCAACTAAGGTCAGAAACAAGTAATAATTGTTGAAAGATGTTTGTTCAACGTGTTGGTCATACCTGTGAAGTTATGTCTCTAAGATGTATCAGTAGTCGAAAAACAAAAATTACTGGTAACTGTTTTAACATTTCTTGTTGGGAAAGTCAGAATTTTCATTAAATCTTAAAATTCTCAAACCAAAAGGTAAAATGTTTTTATAGTTCTGTTCTGCAATTTCGAAATAAAATATAAATAAATAAGTCCTGGTAGCCAATTATCAGGTTTTCCATGGGATGATTCCATGAGTATAGAAGTTTTTGATGCAGTGATTTAGGGGACATCATTTACAGTTATCATCTTTGTAATGATATTTAAAACTATATTAATATGAATCAAATACAGTCATGTCTGAAGTAGCGATATAGAGCTCTAGGCAAACTTTTCCACTGGCTATGCCCTCAGCCACCAGATTGGATTGATTATGTACGCAATAACATACCGTAAACATAAAAACCTTTCCTTATAATCCATCTGTGGGACACTGCAGAGCTGGCACTGGGTTAGCTGGGCAGGGCCACAGAAGTAGGCACTAAAGTGTTATCTAACTATCTCTGCCCCCCACTAACACCTCCCACTCCAGTTTAATTTCTAACAAAGCTGCATGGAGGAAGCAAATTGAAATATCAATTAAGATAGAAAGGAAAAGATCACAGTGTCCCCTAGATGGATTATGAGGAAAGGATTTTACAATGAGTACATAAAAAAAAATCTAATTTCCTCATAAGACAAAATTTTCCTCCAAAACAAGCATAAAAGGGGTGGCCTCTGCCGTCAATACCTTATGCAAAACATGGCTGCCAAAACCAGCATCGGTATAACTGAAAGTATGAAACCAGTAAAACTTGGTGAATGTCTGCACAATAAAACAGGCCACCAGTCTACACAATTGCTCCACCAAAGCACCATGGCATGACTGCACGAGTCGAGTGGGCCCTGAGTGAAGGCAGAACTGGAGCATCAGAGGACAGATATGCCTGATGAATGGCTGCCATAATCCAACTAGCAATAGACCACTTTGAGGCTGGCTAGCCATGCTTTGGAGCATCCACAAGGACCAAAAGACATTCTGTACAGCCAAAGGCAGTGGTACAATTGATGTATATCCGTAAGACCCGCACCACTTCTAGTAAAGGTGGGAGAGGATCCAGGATAGGAAGGGAGTACAATGTCCTGGACCAGGTGAAATTTTAAAACTACTTTTGGCAAAAATTAAGGCTTAGTCCGTAACACCACCCTATAGGAATTAAAAATAATAATTAAGGGAGGCGTACAATAAAAAGCCACAAATTCTGATACCCTTCTAGCTGAATCTATGGCTAAGAGGAAAACAACCATCAAGGTAGGGTAGCACAGTTCTACCAATTTAAGAGGTGTAAAGATAGACTTCTGAAGGAGTGATCACCAATTGCCTTTGAAAAAGCATAGAGCAAACACCTGTCCCTTCAGAGAGGCAAGATGAAGATACTTTTACAGCCCATCCTGTAAAAAGGACAAAAGATGTGAGTGAAGGAATATATTTGCCAAGAGGCGATGGGCGCTCACACCAGAGAATATAAATATTCCAGAGCTGATGATATATCCTGGATGGGACTGTCACAACTGGGCACTAGGGAACACCTCTGTTGAGGTCAAGAACCAGGGTTAGGAAAGCCATGAAGCAATGACGGGGGTGACAGACTAAATTTTCTAATTGCGGCCAAACCCAGGTTTGGCTAGACCTGCCCAGAGGTGCGTAGTCTAACTCACTTGGTGGTTTTCTCCAGTGACCCCTCCAGTTGGGATTTGGTTTTCACTGCACCAAGTGAGCAGGTTGCGGCCCTCTGGACAGGTACCTGGGAGTGACAGAAGACCGTAACAAATATAACGAGAAAATCACTAACACTGGGAAAACTAGAAATAACACAGGGAGACTGGGGATGGATTAACACTAAAAAGGAACTGAAATTAAGAGGTACTAGAGGCACAGGGAGAGGATGATCCAGAGACAGGCTTGCTCAGGAAAACATAGGGAATAACCTTGGAGTTGCACTTGAGACATACTGGAGCTCTTGAAACAAACTGGTAAAGGTACACAGGAGTGAGTACGCGGTAATACACTTGAGACGCACAGGAGGTGCAGATATGAACTTCTACTGTGATCCGGGTATTGAGTGCACAAAGATGCACTGGGGACGCACCGGGGATGCAGGGACGGACTTGTACTGAAACACAGGAACTGAGTGCATAAAGAAGCTCTGGGAATATACTGGAGGTGCAGAGATGAACTTCTACTAAGGTCCGGGTAATGAGTACACAAAGATGCACTGGAGACACATCGGGAGTGCAGGGATAGACTTGTACTAAAACACAAGAACTGAGTACACAGAGATGCTCTGGGAACGTACTGGAGGTGCAGAGATGAACTTGTACTGAGAGACAGGAACTGAGGGCCTGATTCAGACCTGCTCGCAAGCACTTGAGCACTCGCAAGTGGGTCGATGGTGGGCTCTGCGCACGTGCAGCGGCCGCACTGCGCGTGCACAATCCCCGGAGCGAGAGAGAAATTCTCTCACTCCGTGGCTCACTACAAAAGGGGCAGCTGTCGATGTTGATCGACAGCTCACCCTGTTTTGTAGGCGAGGTAGGGGGGTGGCTTCACAAATGGAGGCATTCCCAAATGAACACCTGCCGTTTGTGGGCAGTCCCACTGACATCACCAGTGATGTCAGTGGGAGAGCTTCTGGCTCTATTTGAGCCGGAAGCTCTCTTGGGCTTGCAGCAGACGAGACCCTACCACAAATGTCTCATCGCAAGCCCCGATGGTCGCGATGGTCTTGACCATCACAACCATCATCCTGGCCGCTCGCAAAAGCTGTGGGTGGTCACCCACAGTTATGCGAGCGGCCAGGAGGCAGCACATAAAAAAAAAACGTCCTGCTCTGAATCAGGCCCTGAGTACATATACTTGAGATGCATCGGAGGTGTAGAGACGGATGTACTGAAACACAGGAACTGAGGGCCTGATTCAGACCCGCTCACGAGCGCTGAGCACTCGCAAGTGGGTCGATGTTGCTCAGGTGCGCATGCGCACGACGGAGGCGGCTCCATCGTGCGCATGCGCAAGACCCGAATAACGACGGCCAAGCCGTCGTTATGGGTCTCGGACCAAAGGGGGCATGCTGTCGATGGTGATTGACAGCACGCCCCCTTTGGTGGGCATGCCGGGGGCGTGACTGCCCAGACGGAGGCGCTCCCATGGGAACGGCTACCGTCTGGGGCCGGCCCCACTGACATCACTAGAGATGTCACTGGGAGTGCTTTCGGCTCTGATAGAGCCAAAAGCACTCCAGGGCTTGCGGCAACGAGACCCTACCGCAGGGTCTCGTCGCAAGTCCGATGGTCGCGATGGTCTTGACCATTGTGAGCATCATTTTGGCCACTCGCTATAGCTGTGGGTGGTCACCCACAGCTATGCGAGTGGCCAGGAGGCCGCTCCAAAAAGGAGGAGGGACAGCCCTGATTCAGAGCGAGCGCTCTGTCAGAGCGTCCGGCTCTGAATCAGGGCCTGAGTACACAAAGATGCTCTGGAACAATCTGGAGTTGCAGAGATGAATTTGTACTGAGACAAAGGAACTGAGTACACAAAGTTGCTACTTGAGACGCACCGGAGGTACGGACATGGACTGGTACAGGAACACAGGTAGTGAGTCCACGGAGGTCACAGAAGACAACAGGAAGCCAGGAACACAGAGGAAAGTAATACAGCCACTGGAACATAAGAAGGTTGTCACAGGGAAACAGCGACATACAGTCATACAGTGATGTTGATCAGGCATCTTCTTGTTGCAGGAGTCTGACCTAAATACCCCTAGGCAGTTGGTCATTGGATCGTGAGATCAGCTGTGAGACCGCAGGGCTGCCATTGGAGGAGACTGATCAGGTGAGATAAACTAACATGGCTGCACCCAATCCCGCAACCACAGGAACCAGGACACATGCATGGAAATCCTTGCAGACCCCGGGGAGAATCCTCAGCCATAACTCACCACTACCCCATGTGTCCAAATGCCTTGGAGCCCAAGGATGCCAGTTAAATGGTGAGTAAAGGCCAATCCCAGGCTGCATCCTGACAGGGACCGGCTTTCTAGCCTGAAGCATTGTAGAAGCTACTCGCTCTTTGGCCTCAAGAGCCACGCCGTCAAAGTTAGTCAAGGCAAACTGGGGTGAAGACATGTCCTATGTTGAAGTAGATTCTCTCAGAGACGGAGATGCCATGGAGTGTTAACCAAGAGGCCCTGCAGAGATGAGTACCAAGCTCATTGTGGCCAGTGCGGGGTAATGAGAATGACCAGTAGCCTTTTTTGCTGCACTTTCTGAATCACCCTGGCAACCATGGAAAGATGTGGAAAGAGATACCCCAACCAGAAGGCCCACAGAGCATCCACCAAAGTTACCTGAGGGTCCCTGGACTGTGCTCCATAGACTGGCAACTTCTTGTTGAGGTGAGAGGCCATGAGGTATCTGTTTGTGCGGTCCCCAATGCTCCAATATGTCTTGAAAACTTACTGATGGAGTCCCCATTTCCCTTGGGTGGACTGTGGATTACTGAGAGTCTGCCTCCAAGTTTTTCTCCCCAGGAATGGCTGAGATGGCAGGCACCCAGGCCTCCACTGAATAAAGGATGTGGGCAACTTTCACAATAGCCTGGCAACTGCTTGTTCTGCTCTGGTGATTGATATACACCACTGTGGTGGCATTGTCCAATTGAATATGAACCTGATTCTTGTACAGGACATCCTGAGCCTGAATGAGAACCAAAATTAAAGGACAAGAATAGGGGAAGGGGGAAGATGTCCACCGTACAAGCACCATATAATTGGAGAAAAATATCAAAGAATATATTATTCTGTATGAAAGAAAAAAAGAAGAGGGGGGCTATCTCCACCGTATTCCTATGGGTCTAAATGTATTACTGGAGTTGTGGTGTTGCTGCTCAGAGTAAGTCAATGCAGAACAAAAGGGAGATGGAGTAAGGTCCTAGGACCAAATCCAAGACTCTATAATGGCGCACTCTTATAGCTAATAAGCATATAGTGGTTAATTAAATATAACTTTTAATGAGTTCAAGCTAAAAACGGACTAACATAACATACCAACATAGAAACTAATAAAAGAAAACAGTCGTGATGGTGAAAGGTGCTAAGGAGAAAAATATTCCCATGAGAATGGCGAAATATAGTAGAAACAATATGACATAAATTCCTAAAAATTATAACCAATACTAAACAGTATTGGTGTATCACATACAAGATATAAAATACACCCCGGTCATAAACTAGTCAGGGATATACGATTAAACACTCATTGAATGGAGAAACATCAATGTTATTATAGCAAACTGAAAATACAGTCAAAAAATCTCCAAATGAGATAACAAAACAAAAAGGGTCCTGTAAATGGACCCGTCATTTATAGAGGTTTACCATGTAGTACAGAAAAAAGATATAGAGAGGGATGTCAAGAGTCCCGATCCATCACAAAGTTCTGCTGCTTGCCATCATGCTATCGCAGAGAATGGGAAGTGAGAGACCCGTGTGTCACAGTAACCCTTCGAAAATAAAGAAAGTTCACGACCCTGTAGCAGGCATTCGTTTATGTCCCCTCCTTTGTCATACTATAATAGCATTGGACAAAAAGAAGGGGGGAAAATTACTGGGCTGCAGTTGGGAGGTGAAAGAATGTATAGTAATAATGTACCGATGATCAATATTTGAATAAATGAATCCACGTAATATAACAGTATAAATACCATGTAGTATAGAAAAACAGAAGTATGGGGTATAAGAAACCTGATCCATCAACGAGTTCTGCTGCCTCCCATCTTGCAATGAGCAGAGGCTGGGAGGTGAGAGACCCGTGTTTCACAGTAACCCCAAGAAAAATAGACAGTATCTAACCCCTTTAACAGACATTCATTTCAACCCCTTTATTGTCTTGCTATTATTGCATTGGACAATAGAGAAGGGGGAAGTTACTGGGCTGTAGGCGGGGAAAGATAGGAAAAGAGATTAGACAACCCGTATCAATATAAAAATGTAGTCACATGAGATGATTAGCTCAAGTTAGTATGTAGTGAGAGAAAATTAAATCGGATATTAAGCAATAGGTGGTTAATCCTCTAAAAAACGGGGGATAACAGTTTGTCAATAAATAAATAAATGAATGCCTGCTACAGGGTCGTGATCTTTCTTTATTTTCGAGGGGTTACTGTGACACACGGGTCTCTCACTTCCCATTCTCTGCGATTAGCATGATGGCAAGCAGCAGAACTTTGTGATGGATCGGGACTCTTGACATCCCTCTCTATATCTTTTTTCTGTACTACATGGTAAACCTCTATAAATGACTGATCCATTTACAGGACCCTTTTTGTTTTGTTATCTCATTTGGAGATTTTTTGACTGTATTTTCAGTTTGCTATAATAACATTGATGTTTCTCCATTCAATGAGTGTTTAATCGTATATCCCTGACTAGTTTATGACCTGGGTGTATTTTATATCTTGTATGTGATACACCAATACTGTTTAGTATTGGTTATAATTTTTATGAATTTATGTCGTATTGTTTCTACTATATTTCGCCATTCTCATGGGAATATTTTTCTCCTTAGCACCTTTCACCATCACGTCTGTTTTCTTTTATTAGTTTCTATGTTGGTATGTTATGTTAGTCCGTTTTTAGCTTGAACTCATTAAAAGTTATATTTAATTAACCACTATATGCTTATTAGCTATAAGAGTGCGCCGTTATAGAGTCTTGGATTTGGTCCTAGGACCTTACTCCCTCTCCCTTTTATACTGAATGAGAACCAGTCTGACCTCTCTCAATTCCAGAATGTTGATTAGGAGAACTGACTCGGACTTGGTCCAGTGGCCCTGTAGATAAAGGCTGGTATCAGTGCTGACCAGAGGGGTTGTCCCTGGTCAAATCAGAGACTGAAGCCACCACTGGGGAGATTGACGCATCTGAGGTGAAATACGGAAACACTTTTGGTCTAATTGAGGTGTCCTTTGGATCCAATGAGCAAGGATCTGGCTCTGCAGATGTTGAGTGTGGAAACTGGCATAAGGAATTGCCTCGAACAACCCCATCAGCTTTCCCAGGAGTTGCATGCCCCAGAGAACTGAAGCCTGTGGTAGCTGGATGAGGGTCCTGACCAGTGTATGGAGTTCTTGAACATTTGCTGGAGAAAAGTAAACCCGCTGAAAGTTCATGTTCACCTAAGAAGTCCATCTGCTGGGATGGAATGAGATTGGACTTTGGATAGTTCGGTAATTAACCATGTCTCTAAACACCTGCAAGTGCTGAGAGAGAACTGCATCTGAGGTTTCCTTTACCAGGAGGTCATCCATGAGTGCGGTCTGCACTACACAGGAACAAATGAACCACCGCCGGTGCCGAGTAGTACACTCGTACTACTGGGCGGCAGTGAGCTCACTCATGAGTTCTGCCTTCCGGGTCCCACAGTGAGTGATGGGAGAGACGTCTTGATGTCTCTCCCATACTGCAGAGAGCAGAGCAGGCCGGGAGGATGGAGGAGCAGACAGCGGCGGGCACTGCATAGGGGAGACTACTACTGGGGGCACGATATATGGGGCACTCCTGGGGGCACTGCATAGAGGGGAATACTACTGGCTGCACTATATATAGGGCACTACTGGGGGCACTGCATAGCGGGGACCACTACTGGGGGCATTGCATAGGGGGACTACTACTAGAGGCACTATATAAGGGGCACTAAATAGGGGGAACTACTGCTGTGGGCACTATATAAGGGGCACTACTGGGGGCACTGCATAGGGGGGACCATTACCGGGAGCACTGTATAAGGCACACTACTGAGGGCACTGTATAAGGGGCACTACTGAGGGCACTGCATAGGGGGACAACTACTGGGGGCACTGTATATGGATGGGGCACTGTATAAGGGGCACAACTGGGGGCACTGAATAAGGGGCACTACTGGGGGCACTGCATATGGGGACCACTACTAGGGGCACTGTATACGGAGCACTACTGGGGGCACTGCATACGGGGACCACTACTATGGGCACTGTATAAGGAGCACTACTGGGGGTAGGGGGGGTCTTTAATAAATCATACTGGTTGTATTTGCCAGAAACGGCCTTAAGCAATTTGATGCCCTAGGCAAGATTTTTGTTGGTGCCTCCTAGCAGATAATCCTACTATCAAGCTTAGTGTTTATACACGAACACCAAAAATAACACATTGGTTTATGGCTTATTTTTTATTGTTAAAGAAACACAGCTCAGGTCGGTACAATGTACTGGCTGCACTGCCGCTAGTTCTGCCTCTGAACCAGCACCCCTCTCCCTGTCTTACAGCACAGCACCCATCACCCAGCAGCACAGATCACAGAGGCAACAAACAACATCTATCACCCCTCTGCCACACGGCAATTCTTATCCAGCACCCTTCACTCAGCACAGCATCCCTCATACAGAACCCCCCTGCCCTCTTCCAGCACAGAATCCTTCACCCAGCAGCACAGATCACAGCCACAGCCAACACTCATTACCAATCACCCCTCACCCGGCCAGCACACAGTGGTCCTAAATCCTGTGTGTAAGCTGTTTCTATCTATCTATCTATCTATCTATCTATCTATCTATCTATCTATCTATCTATCTATCTATCTATCTATCTATCAATCCTGTATATTTATTTGTGTCTAGATGTTTTTTCATTGGTTCGGTAACCAAGAATTTGGAACCTCCCCTTTCAAAATCCTGCGTTTTCCACTGAGGTTCCTGGGAGAGAATAATCACTGACCTCTGACTGATGATCTACCCATCCAGAAAGGTCTGAAATTGCCTCGCTATAGACTTAGGGCCTGATTCAGAGCCGGACGCTATTTGCGCTCGCTCGTTCAGAAAATAGGGGTGGCTATTCAAATGAACCATTCGCTCTTTGCGGTCTGTTCACGCCTCTATGTCTGAACAAGCGAACAAAACTTGCGGTCGTTTTTTAAAAAAATACGCCCCCTGGCCGCTCGCATCCTACGTCATGTCCGCTATTTATTAGATTAATCGAGTACATCGACCAGGGTATGAACTGCTCGCTATTCTTGTGGTTGGTTTTTGCTACCACAATTTTGCGAGCAGTTCTGGCTATAAAATAACCCAGTGACGTGGTCAATGACGCTGCTGTATTAATTATGCACACCCTTAAAAAGCCCGTTTTGACCTTTAAGCACGCCTGCGTTCGGATCTCCACTCCCCGTTTTCAAGCACCTTCCCCTGTTACCACCCACATACGCCTCATTCTGTCACTCAACATAGCAGGCATTCGCTATTTCGCGAACAAACGATTTTCGGCCGCACTGACTGGTTCGTGCATGCATATTAAAATCCGTATGCATGCGCAGTTGGGCAAACATCGCTCGGAGTGAACGAGCGGCCGCTTGCGAGCGGCTCTGAATCAGGCCCTTAGGGCCTGATTCATTACGGATTGCTATTGCAATTGCAGCTGCTGTACGCAGGTCTGCTGCGAAAATATGGTAATGTAGCAATTGCAAAGCTATTATAGAGATGCCCAAAGCCAGCACAGAGATGCCCACTACCGCTTTCGCACATCCATAATACTTTGCAATCCTGCGTATACAACGGGAACATCGAGTAACATCTGCCCCTCATGTACAATTACAACAGGTATAACCTTACTCAGAAATTGCTAACCTCGTCACATGCAGTGCCGATGGGGGATGTCACTGACGATGTAATGCTTCAGAATGCAGCATGACATATGCCTCCCCCATCTCGGACATGTCATCGGCAAATGTGTATGCACTTTCCGCATGCCAGGTCCCATCGCCGGCAATTTCAAGCTGGGTACACATCGTCTAATGTGTACTCGGCTTAAGGAACAGTGTGAGCCTACTAAACAATCCCCCTTCACAGTAATGCCCACTCAGCCCCTGCATTAATAGCATTTTCAAATCAATCAGAGGACTCTGTAAAAGTGGCTGTCTGGAGCTGCACTGCTGGATCAATGAAGATGGCACCTCAGCATCCTATCCTGAGAAGACCGCCAAGAAGGGAGGGGCAGGACTTGCCACCACTTAGTAGAGAGCCTATATAGTGCCTGAAGCGCTATAGGAAGAGAGGTGCCCAGCACAGGTTTCATGCTCAGGCAATGCTGTCGGTACTCAGACACGGCAGTCCATTGATACCCTTAGGTATGGAGAGGCTGGTGTTATGGAGGGAGAGCCCTCCTTCCAACTTTCTCAAACGGCCATATCCTGGGATCTAGTCACTAGTAAGGGGCTGGTGATCCAAAGTGGGCAGCACTGCTGCAGAGTTACTGCCTGAGCCCTGCTCTGTATTGGCATATTGCTGTGTGTCTCTGCAACTGTCTAGATTGACACTAAAATAGTACTGAGCACTCATATTTCTATGACTGGTGCTTTGTGAAACTACGGGAGAACTTTCTGAAAAAGTTGAGGTGGTCCTGACAGGAGAGATGGCTCAAACTCCTGACAGTTTACTTATCTTGTCCTCAGAACTGGGGTATAAAATGTTAAATTAATAATTAAAAAAATCTCCCACCTCCAGTGGTTATTGAATGCAAAAACAAGTTTGTTTATAAGTCTCTATAGAAAATGCTACCTTAACTGTAAAAACAATTGCTATTTGTCCCCTTTAATAATTTAAAAATCTAATATAATTAAAATGTCCCCTTGATTATATTAATTAACATGGCTTCTTTATTTCATTAAATAATTAATGTCACCTTAATTATATTAAAGAATGAATATGTCCCCCTATATTATCTAAAGATTGGAAGTTGCTCAAATCAATTTATAATGAAAGGGGTAGTACTAGGTAGGCCAGCACAAGTGATTTACATCATACATGAAATTAGTAATGCAGAGATCTCAGTTGCATATATTTGTATATATATGGTAAGCCACCAGCCTTGCAAGGCGTCTCTGTTCTGGTGGTCCCTATAGTAAATGATAATTTATGCAACTGAGATCTCTGCATTTCTCCCCTTATCATATGAAATAATTCACATGGCCACTTTTAATGTATAATATATATGTAAAATCATTAATATGGCACCTTTACTAGCTACATTAACTAATAATGTGTTCAAATGAATACATCAAATTAACACATTTCACTTACTTAATACATTTGCTAGTAATTGTATTTGATGGCCTTTCCAAATGAGTTTTTAGAAGTGGAGATGTTGCCCATAGCAACCAATGAGATTCTACTATACATGTAACTAGCAGATAATAGCTAGAATCTGATTGGTTGCTATGGGCAACATCTCCACTTCTAAAACTCTCACTTTAGTAAATGTACCCCTTATTGTCCTCTAAAATATATATTTAGCTTGATGCTCCACATTGTCCCCAAATGTTTCCACGGTGTAGTAGAGTACCCTAGAATGACTTACCATTACTCTACTTTCCTGATCTAATGTCATCCATTGGGGGATTTAAAATACAATAACAAAATCATATACGGAAACGTGGAAGCGGCTCCCAAACACTTGAGTTGATTGGCCGGTTGTCCTTCTATGTAACAGATGACCAGCCAATCGGGAGCAGTTTCTCATCTCTCATTGATATACACTGCACAACAGCTGTGTATGTTTCTTTTTTCTCAGTACTCTCAGTGTTCTTCCCTTAACCAATTCATCCTTTATGTGGCTACTACTCAGATTTTCTTCACTATCCATTTTATTGACGCTACAATGTTTTGCTATGTTACATTGGTTTCCTATTTCGTCAAGGATAAAATTTTAAATCCTTGTTCAAAACCATCCACAAGACCACATATTTATTTTAATACTTTTTTCAGTTGATATACTTTTAAGGTTACTTTAGTGCAGTTTGCAGATGTTTGAGACTGGATGAGTTCGATACAATTTAGTGGAGGGAGATCTTTGTTTCATCGCAATGTTTGAGGTAGAAAGGTGTCAAATGGTTATTTCCCAAATAGCTCCAGTGTCAGGAAGCACTTACAGATGCATATCATTTCACACCCTATTTAAAATAACATGTCATTGTCTTTTATCATGGAATGGAGACACACGTGTGCTTTGTATACATAATGAGCTATATTAAACGTCATGTGCAATGGATTTAGAGCGTACTTATCACATAATTATTGACTTTCATTTCTGTTATCAGGATAACTTTCTCTGCTCTTTTGCTTTGAGTGCGGAATGCAGCTGTAGAATAAGTTACTGTGACCATATGACATAACTGAGAGTGTGTTTTCCAGAATATTGTTAACAGTTAAACCTTTCCTTAAAACATACTGCTGAACATCTGCAGGTATTGAAGACATTTTCCTATTATTTTTTATATGCACACTTAGTTCATGGAGTGCATAGATAAGAGTATATGGTTATATATGGTTTTAAGCAGGGACCTAGCATTTGACTGCACCAGGTAACAGGCATAATCCAAAGTAAGTCCTATTTATATTAATATAGTGTCAGTATATTTGGGGTGAGCGTTTGGGCGTGGGGCCCCCTGAGCTGTTCTGGCTGGGCCTCTTCAGGGCATCACCACTTAATACACAGTCACTTTTTATATCACTTTTGTTAATTATTCAAGTATTTTTTCACATATTCTTTACCTTTATTACTATCTCACACTGAATAGCTGCCTTCACACACCTGATACTTTAGAACACTTCGCTGTCACTCTTTTTTTCGAGTGATGCCCAGGGGAGGTCTTTAGCTGGGCTGTCTTTTGGGGTGCCCTGCGCCCCAGATGCGAACCCCAGAGTGTTAGGGACCTGCTCAACGAGGTGACTTTGACGCTGGTGGGCAGGCCCGTACCATTGGCCAACGATTTGCTAACTACCTCCGATATGACATATAACTACAATATACTGTACATTTACATTTGAATAATGATCGCATAGTGCATCTGCAATTTCTTTTCTTGTGTATATTACTTTAAAATCTCAGCATGATAGCATCTTTCATTATTATTATGGTGTGCAGTCAAGAGCCCCTCCCCATACTCTATATTATGTGTATTTATACACACACCTGAAGTCTGAGATTACTTCAGTATAGAATGGCAACCCTCCCCCACCTCCCTATATATGGTTTTAAGCAGGGACCTAGCATTTGACTGCACCAGGTAACAGGCATAATCCAAAGTAAGTCCTATTTATATTTATATAGTGTCAGTATATTTGGGGTGAGCGTTTGGGCGTGGGGCCTCCTGAGCTGTTCTGGCTGGGCCTCTTCAGGGCATCATCACTTAATACACATAGTCACTTTCTATATCACTTCTTATGTTTATTATTCACATATTTTTTCACATATTCTTTACCTTTATTACTATCTCACACTGAATAGCTGCCTTCACACACCTGATACTTTAGAACACTTCGCTGTCACTCTTTTTTTTTGTGTGATGTCCTGGGGAGGTCTTTGGCTGGGCTGTCTTTTGGGGTGCCCTGCGCCCCAGATACGAACCCCAGAGTGTTAGGGACCTGCTCAACGAGGTGACCTTGGCGCTGGTGGGCAGGCCCGTACCATTGGCCACTGATATGCTAACTACCTCCGATATGATATATAACTACAATATACATTTATATTTGAATAATGATCGCATAGTGCATTGCAATTTCTTTTCTTGTGTATATTACTTTAAAATCTCAGCATGATAGCATCTTTCATTATTATTAGGGTGTGCAATATAGAGCCCCTCCCCATAATCAAATCATAATCGCCTACTCTCCTGGAACATTTGGAAGGCTCAAAAGTTTTGGGGAGTTCTCCATACTCCTGGGAGAGCAGGTCATCATCCCCCATCCTGCCCGCTTCCAATTGAAAATTTTTCTTCACAGTCCTGCTCACTCTGTGTGATGCTACATGACGCCATGGGGAATTGATCCATAACAACCCAATTCGCTCTGTATCCCACTGTGGCCATCTGTATCTACCCTCATTATTTACTCTCTCAGAGGGGACAGAAAAAGCGTAGGCAAGAATGTATTTATTTATTACCAGTTATTTATATAGCGCACACATATTCCGCAGCGCTTTAAGTCAGCTATTTTCCCACCAGGATATGTTATACATTTCTATTAGCAAGCAATATAACATCTACGGTATATAAGAATATATATAACATATATCAGAAGGTAATACATTAAGTGCCTCTGAAAAAGTTTCACTAATTTCAAAGTGCCAGGTCCTTCATATAGAACAGTAGCTGGTAGCATATACACCCGTCACTGGTGCATGAACCCTTTAGAGAGAATGTTGGGTCTGGGGCCTATTTGATAAAGGAGCCTGGAGCTGTGTTCATGTGAGTTAGAATCTCCAAAGCTTTTATTATTGAGAACTCATATTTTTTATATATTTTGTAATTAAGTCATACAAAAATGTATTCTATTTAATTTAACATCCCTTTTCACCTACTATATTATTTAAGTGTATTTATTTTCATTTAGAGGTTTTTTTTATTGCACTCTTTCTATAAGGCATTTGGAAATGACTTTGGCAAAACTTCATACAAGACTGCATAAAGTGTGAAATAATTAGACCCTTGCTTTAAACTTTCCTGGCCCATGAGGAAGAAAAAAAAACCTCAGTGCTTTGTGAATGTACTAAAGCATTCTGTTTCAATAAACTTTAATAGTGTTTTCCAAGCTGTAACTTTTGATCCAGATTTGACATAGAAAAACGTGAAAGTACAATGTGGAAGGCACAATGTTATGGGAGAGGCTTGAACATTCCAAATTCCCTTGTGGCACTTGGTTGCCAGATCTGAAATCAAGATGTCTATCAAAACAAATAAAGCAAGCTGAACTCAGTTCCCAGTGTATGCTATCTCTATGATCAGGAGACTTTTCAAATCTTGATTTTGGAAAAATGTGCTTTTGTTTGGACTCATTATAGGGGTTGTATTCAAAGCCCTGTGCCCCAAGGTAAAACTTACGTAAAGGTTCGCCCTTTTTTTTTAAGCAACTAAAAATGGGAATATTAGTGCATTAAATTTATATAACCTAAGACATAATTTTAAAAGTCCGCTAACAAAAAAAGAAATGACTGTAACTGTTTGTTTATTTTTTTGCTACTTCTTGGGGAAGAATAAGAAGAGTACTGAGAGTTGCTCTCATAAAAACCATAATGGTTTTACAAACAGGTTGATCCCAGTGGTCAGGATTCAGACGGTCAGTATACCGACAGCGGCATCCCGACAGTCAGAATCCCAACAGACTTTGGTAAGTAACCCTTAACCCTTACCCTCCCCCTAACCCACCTTTCCCGCAACCTAACCCTCCCCCCACGCAGACTATCTCTAACCCTCCCCTCGGCTAGCCTACCCCTAACCCCCCCCCCCTTAGTGCCTAACTCTAAACCTAATATTCAACGGTCAGGATTCCGGCGCTGGGGTTCTGACCACCAGTATCCTGACCGTCAGGATGCCAACCGCAGCCCTTATAAACTGAAGCAGCAAGAATAAGCATATCCACTGAGTGGATTCTCGGCGCTGATGCATCTGCTTCTTAGACCCCACCCTTCCTAGGCTTCCCATTCCCTTTCTAGGCTGCACAGCTTTGAGAAAAAACAGTGTTGCACATGCAGCCATGGAGTAATCTGACTGTGCATGTAAAAAGGAAGATATTATACTGTGCAGGCACTGCTCCACCCACACACTGGCTCAACTGGGGCCATAAATGGGCAGATTAATTGCCACTAGAGTACTGAAAACTTTTCTCTTTTTCGGTGGACCTGATTATGGTTTGGCCCAATGCATGGGGAGGTAGATTATCTTCTGTGGAATTTGAACTAATAGAGCTTCTTCAAACTCAGCAATCCATCCAAGGGCTGGAACTGTTATAATAATGTTCTCCACTAGATATGTGTTTGACGGGATGTAGTCACGAAGCCGGCTGTCGAAATGCTGGCACATGACTAATGATAGGCGTCTAAATACCGGTGCCTATCATTAGCCCCATGTTGAAATCCTGACACCCGTCATATCAAACGTAGGTAAGAGGTGATAGCATCGAGAGGTGATAGCCGCGGGGGGGGAGAGGTAGGTTTAGGGACTCCCGGGGGGTCTTAGGGTTAGGCACCCCTCAGGGAGGGTTAGGGTCAGGCTAGGGGAAGGGGGGGTAAGCGTCAGGCACCCCCGGGGGAGGTTAGGTTTAGGCACCCCCCGCAGGACCAGAATAAGTCTTGTGGGGGCCCTGGGAAAACTAAGTTTTGGGGGCCCCACCAAGCCACATGGAGCCTACCCTCTCTCCCCCACCACATGTTAAACACGCACACACACACACACATATATATATATGTAGCAAACATATATATTATATATAACATACACACTCACACACATATACAGTATACACACACATAAACACATACATACATGTTAACACATATACAGTCAGGTCCATAAATATTGGGACATTGACAGAATTTTCATATTTTGGCCTCTAGTCACCACCACAATGGCTTTGAAATGAAACAAACAAGATGTGCTTTAACTGCAGACTTTCAGATTTAATTTGAGGGTAATTACATCCAAATCAGGTGAACGGTGTAGGAATTACAACGGTTTCTATATGTGCCTCCCACTTTTTAAGGGGCAAAAGTAATGGGACAAACTAAACAATCCTAAATCTAACTTTCACTTTTTAATACTTTGTTGCAAATCCTTTGCAGGCAATTACAGCCTGAAGTCTGGAATGCATAGACATCACAAGACGCTGGGTTTCATCCCTGGTGATGCTCTGCCAGGCCTCTACTGCAAATGTCTTCAGTTCCTGCTTGTTCTTGGGGCATTTTCCCTTCAGTTTTGTCTTCATCAAGTGAAATGCATGCTCAATCGGATTCAGGTCAGGGGATTGACTTGCCATTGCATAACATTCCACTTTTTAGCCTTAAAAAACTTTGTTTGCTTTTGCAGTATGCTTCGGGTCATTGTCCATCTGCACTGTGAAGCGCCGTCCAATGAGTTCTGAAGTATTTGACTGAATATGAGCATATAATATTGCCCGAAACACTTCAGAATTCATTCTGCTGCTTTTGTCAGCAGTCACATCATCAATAAATAAAAGGGAACCAGTTCCATTGGCAGCCATACATGCCCACGCCATGACACTACCACCACCATGCTTGACTGATGAGGTGGTATGTTTTGGATCATGAGCAGTTCCTTTACTTCTCTTCCCATCACTCTGGTACAAGTTGATCTTTGTCTCATCTGTCCATAGGATGTTGTTCCAGAACTGTAATGGCTTTTTTAGATGTTGTTTGGCAAACTCTAATCTGGTCTTCCTGTTTTTGTGGCTCACCAATGGTTTGCATCTTGTGGTGAACCCTCTATATTCACTCTTGTGAAGTCTTCTCTTGATTGTTGACTTTGACACATATACACCTACCTCCTGGAGAGTGTTCTTGATTTGGCCAACTGTTGTGAAGGGGTTTTTCTTCACCAGTGAAATAATTCTTCTGTCATCCACCACAGTTGTTTTCCGTGGTCTTCCGGGTCTTTTGGTGTTGCTGAGCTCTCCGGTGCATTCTTTCTTTTTAAGAATGTTCCAAACAGTTGATTTGGCCACACCTCATGTTTTTGCTATCTCTCTGATGGGTTTGTTTTGATTTTTCAGCCTAATGATGGCTTGCTTCACTGATAGTGACAGCTCTTTGGATCTCATATTGAGAGTTGATAGCAACTGATTCCAAATGCAAATGTCACACCTAGAATCAACTCCAGACCTTTTACCTGCTTAATTGATAATGAAATAATGAGGGAATAGCTCACACCAGTCCATGAAATAGCTTTTGAGTTGATAGTCCCATTACTTTTGGTCCCTTAAAAAGTGGGAGGCACATATTAAAACTGTTGTAATTCCTACACCGTTCACCCGATTTGGATGTAATTACCCTCAAATTAAATCTGAAAGTCTGCAGTTAAAGCACATCTTGTTTGTTTCATTTCAAAACCATTGTGGTGGTGAATAGAGGCCAAAATCTGAAAATTCTGTCAATGTCCCAATATTTATGGACCTGACTGTACATACACAGTATACACACACTAACACATACTGTATATACAATAACACATACACATATATACACATATATATATACACAGTAACACATACACAGTATACACATACTGTATATACAATAACACATATATACACATACATACAGATATATATACACAGTAACACATACACAGTATACACATACTGTATATATAATAACACATACACGTATATACACATAAACACATACATACACATATATACACACTAACACATACACTGTATACACACACTAACACATACTATATATACAATAACACATACACATAAACACATACATATACATATATACACAATAAAACAGTACACATACACTAACACATACTGTATATACAATAACACATACCCATATATACACATAAACACATACATATACACATGTACACAATAAAATAGTACACACACTAACACATACTGTATTTACAATAATGCATACACATATACACATATATACACAATAAAACAGTACACATACACTAATACATACTGCATATACAATAACACATACACATCACATACATACACATATACACACAATAAAACAGTACACATACACTAACACATACTGTATTTACAATAATGCATACACATATAGACACAAAAACACATACATACACATATATACACAATAAATCAGTACACATACACTAATACATACTGTATATACAATAAAACATTAGGGGTGTGCACCGGCCAGTTTTCGTGTTTTGTGTTTTGGTTTTGGATCTGGATCTTTCTTCGTGTTTTGGATCTGGATTGGTTTTGCCAAAACCACCCTTCCGTGTTTTGGGTTCTGGGTTTTGTGTTTTGGATCTGTATTTTTTTGAAAAAAAGCATAAAAACAGCTAAAATCACAGAATTTGTGGGTTTTTCTTCTCCTATGCTATTTTTAACCTCAATAACCTTAATTTCCACTCATTTCCAGTCTATTCTGAACACCTCACACCTCACAATAGTGTTTTTATGTCCAAAACGTTGCACCGAGGTAGCTGGATGACTATGCTAAGAGATACGAGTGGGCGGCACAAACACGTGGTCCATCTAGGAGTGGCACTGCAGTGGCAGACAGGATGGCAGTTTGAAAAACTAGGCCCCAAACTATACATAATGCAAAGAAAAAAAAGAGGTGCAAGATGGAATTGTCCTTGGGCCCTCCCACCCACCCTTATGTTGTATAAACAGGACATGCACACTTTAACAAACCAAACATTTCAGCGCCAGGGTCTGCCACACGACTGTGGCTGAAATGATTGGTTCGTTTGGGCCCCCACAAAACAAGCTGGCAATTAATCTGTCCCTGCACAAACTGGCTCTACGGAGGCAAGATGTCGTCCTCATCCTCCTCATCCACCGATTCCTCACCCTCTTCAGTGTTGTGTACATCCTCATCCTCACAGAGTATTAATTCGTCCCGCTGGAATCCACAACCACAGGTCCCTCTGTACGTTGTGGAGGCTGGTCTCCCTGGAAGAGTTGTTCATGAAATGAATTATCATCATCTTCTCCACATTTTGTGGAAGCAACCTCCTACGCCTTTCGCTGACAAGGTTCCCGGCTGCACTAAACACTCTTTCGGAGTACACACTGGAGGGGGGGCAACTCAGGTAAAATAGAGCCAGTTTGTACAGGGACCTCCAAATTGCTTCTTTTTCCTGCCAGTACAGGTACGGACTGTCTGACATGCCTACTTGGATGCTGTCACCAATGTAATCCTTTAACAGACAGACGCACGCTTGTCGCTGCTGCTTTGAGGATGCAAGTGCGGCTACAGCCCACACAATTCACAAAGACAGAAAAAAAAGAAGAATATTTTTATTGTTTGTGTAGCACACTTTGAGGGTGTCACCACCCTTTAACAGACAGACGCACGCTTGTCGCTGCTGCTTTGAGGATGCAAGTGCAGCTACAGCCCACACAATTCACAAAGACAGAAAAAAAAGAAGAATATTTTTATTGTTTGTGTAGCACACTTTGAGGGTGTCACCACCCTTTAACAGACAGACGCACGCTTGTCGCTGCTGCTTTGAGGATGCAAGTGCGGCTACATCGCACACAAGTCACAAACACATTAAAAAAATAGTTTTTTATTTTTTGGAGCACTTTGAGAGTTACACCACCCTTTAACAGACAGACACACGCTTGTCGCTGCTGCTTTGAGGATGTAAGTGCGGCTACAGCCCACACAATTCACAAAGACAGAAAAAAAAAGAACAATATTTTTATTGTTTGTGTAGCACACTTTGAGGGTGTCACCACCCTTTAACAGACAGATGCACGCTTGTCGCTGCTGCTTTGAGGACAGTATCATATGCAGTGACAGTAGACTTGTCAGAAATTGTTGGCACGTCCTTCAGTCCGGACCAGATGTTCAAACTAGCCCTTGACTTATGACACAGGCGCACGCTTGGCGCTGCTACTATGTTGATGCATGTGCGGCTACATCGCACACAAGTCACAAACACATAAAAAAAATAGTTTTTTATTTTTTGGAGCACTTTGAGGGTTACACCACCCTTTAACAGACAGACGCACGCTTGTCGCTGCTGCTTTAAGGATGCAGGTGCGGCTACAGCCCACACATTTCACAAAGACAGAAAAAAAAAGAACAATATTTTTATTGTTTGTGTAGCACACTTTGAGGGTGTCACCACCCTTTAACAGACAGATGTACGCTTGTCACTGCTGCTTTAAGGATGCAGGTGCTGCTATAGCCCACACATTTCACAAAGACAGAAAAAAGAAGAAGAATATTTTTATTGTGTGTGGAGCGCACTTTGAGGGTTACACCATCCTTTAACAGACAGACGCACGCTTGTCGCTGCTGCTTTGAGGATGCAGGTGGAATCTAGACGGGATTTGGAACCGGGGACACACTACCTCCATCAATTGTCTAAATCCCACTGCACTAATGGCGGATACCAGACGCACGTCTAACACCAACATAGCAGTCAAGGCCTCAGTTATATGTTTTGCTTCAGGATGACTGCTGTCGTACTTCATCCTCATCGCTAGGGACTGTTGGAGGGTCAATTGTTTAGTAAAAGTAGTGATGTTCCTAATTCCTCTCTGGGATGATGAACAACTCCCAGCAGCAGCAACAGCACTAGGAGGAAGTGGTTCTTGATCTTTCCCTATTTTATTTTTATCGGAGAAAGTTTGGTCCTCCATTTATGTTATATTGATATATACGTGCGGCTAAAGCGCACACAAACACAGAAAATATTTTTTTATTTTTGCTGGAGAATAGTGCACTTTGTGGGTTACACCACCCTTTAAGAAATGAGCCAGCCTGCTCTTTACTTATGGGACATAGGCGCACGCTTGGCGCTGCTCCTTTGTTGATGCACGTGCAGCCACAGTGCATACAAGTCACAAACACAGAAAATATATTCTTTTTTGGTTTGGAGTGTACTTTGGGGGTTACAGCACCCTTTAACGGTCAAGCCAGCCGGCCCTTTACTTATGACACAGGCGCACGCTTGGCACTACTTTGTTGATGCACGTGCGGCTACTGCGCACACAATTCACAAACACAGAAAATATATTATTTTTTTAGCACTTGGGGGGAGCACCCCTGATGGACAGAGCACCCCCTGGACAACACTACAGCACCCCTTTAGGACTGGGACACTGCACAGGACTTTGGAGTGGACACAGCCCCTATGGAGAACTGACTGCACAACACAGTCCAGCCAGCCCCTATGGACTTTGAAGTAGTGGACACAGCCCCTATTAACAACAGCAGCACAGCACAACACAGCCAGCCCCTATGGACTTTGAAGTAGTGGACAACAGCAGCACTACACTACACTACACTACACAGCCCTAACTCCCACCCTCCCTCTTCACTGTCCACAGCCGAGTGAGAAAATGGCGCCGACGCGGGTACCTTATATAGGATCCAAAACCCGCGAGACTCGGAAGGCGGGATGATGACGTTTTGCCTCGATTTCAGATCCGAGTCAGGCGGGAAAAGTCGAGCCTGACTCGGATCGGACTCGGATCGGGGGGGCTCGGGGGGGGTTCGGATTTCAGAAATCCAAACCCGCTCACCCCTATAAAACATACACATATATACACATAAACACATACATATACACATGTACACAATAAAATAGTACACATACTGTATATACAATAACACATACACATAAACACACATACACATATATACACAACAAAACAGTACACATACACTTACATTCTATGCAGCTGCTGCTCACTTCATTAGGCCCTGCCCCCTAGTGCCATAATGCTGCAATGTGCGGGTCATATGGGGTGTTGCTTGTGGTGTTGGCTCTGCCCCCATTTCAGCTACAGTAGAAGGGGGAATTGGTCCGTCAGGGGGGGTTTCTAGGTACTCAGAACCCCCCCCCCGGCGTGCTCTAGTAGTGGAGTCCGCTCTGTGTGTGAGGGCCCCGGGACGACCGCCCCTGTCGCCCCATCTAAATCCGGTGCTGCTCCCCTGGGAGGCTTAGGTTATGGTTGCGTGGAGGGTGGATTAGTTTTAGTCACCCCTGGGGAGAGGTTAGGGTTAGGCACTAGGGGGGGGGAGGTTGGGGTTGGGGGGGGGAGAGGGGAGTTTTAGGAGTCTCACTTACCTCTGTCGAGATCTTCATGTGCCGGCATTTCAGCATCAGTATTTCATTCCCCGGGTTTAGATCCGGCGATACTTCATACCGATTCCATGTTTGACAACAGGATGTATGTGGAAAAATAATATCTGAAATTTCACATCTCATTAGGTAAACATGTTTTTTTCCTTGGTTGTCTCCGGCTGATGTGTAATGTGAGATAAGTAAGTATAAGTAACACAATCAGGATATTTTTTAATTTAAGTAGGAGTTTACCAAACAAATCCAATGAGTACTCACACATGGCTACAGCTTAAAATTTAGAAAAGTATGTTTTCGAAAAAGTATTCATATTTATAAAATATTGACAAATAATGTACCTACAAATATTATTATGTAATATACAGTAAGGGGTAAATTTACTAAGCTCCATGTTTGGCTAAATTTGCATTAACAGGAGTATTTTGTAGTTTTTACTAACACAGGAATTTACTATTGGAAAAACGGGGGTATATTCTGTATATTTAGGGGAACACGCCAATTTAGAAGTTAAAATGCACCAGCAAATACAACTAGAAATGAATACACCATCTTCTGAACACGGCGGTACTTTCCATAGACAGGAATACAACACCAGAATTTGATTAGAATCACGGCTGTAATAAAGGCACACACTGAGTAAAAATAGAACTTACAAATAGACCCCTTAATGAGCACGTGTAGTTCCACTGTCAAGAACAATAGTATCAATCTATTGTTCACACTATTACCCCTGCACTCACCAGTCAGGGGTGCAGGGAAGAGCCCTGGGCTTCAGCCTAAGATTGGGGTGCTAGGGAGAGGGGGGACACCATTATTAGGGGGGTCCCTACCTCCACTGAGATCCCCGGCTTGGGCTGACAGCTTGGAGTGTTAATGCTTTACCCGGGGTGACCCGGTGAAAGGGTCCCCTGGCGGTGGCATTACACCCCAGCTAGGTTGAGTCTGGTGCTGGTTTTAAAAATAAGGGGAACCTCACGCCATCTTTTTCCCCCTATTTTTAAAACAGGGACTGGCTCAGGAACCCAGTACTGGTTCCTAAATATGGGGGAACCCTTCATGTTTTCCCCCCCATATTTTTTGAACCAGAACTGGCTCAGGAGCCCGGGGCTGGTTATGTTTAACACTGTCATAACTTTCACACACACAAGCAGTCTGCACGTATCTCACTGATATGTGCAGGCTGCTTGTTCGAGAGGGAAACATGGGCCGGAAACATGGGTATTAAACATGGATAGGACCGATCACACCATCAGGAAACACAATCCTGACAAACACGGGAGCTTGGTAAATTCCCGTTATTCTTTTTAAAAAAAAACTTCCCTACCCATGTTTAAAAAGAACATTTTCATGATCTACAGGATCATATTATATTATATTATAATGATCGCTAAACAAATTATATTGTTATTAATATTATTATATTTATATTATTAGTTATTCATATTACTTATATTAATAGGGCCAGCATATTTTGGTGCACTTTAGAATTGTGAACAAAACATTAATAAGATAAGACTGAGTAATAACAGACAGACAATATAATATAGGTTACTACTGTACATAAAAATGATACCAATGTACAAATACTGTGGTTGGAAAATACATTAAAACATATGAAGAATAGCTAATATTCTCAAATAAGCTTCTATATAATAAAGTACATGAATTCTGGTAGACGAAAACTGAATAGGCTTGAGGATATGTAAGAATACTGTTTTTTGCTGATTGGCTGTTGGTAAAGACAGCCTTGTTGCTGAATAAGTTACTGTAGTGGTGAGGGTTTGGTCAACTGGTTCCATGGGCCAATAATATGGGTGGGGGAGTGGTTAGATGGAGATTATATATTGGATTGGTTTGCATGGGATCAGCCTCTTTTGTAGGATTCTTGCAAAGCACAGGCTGAGTACCATTGCTCCTATCTGTTTTGTATTATCCCTGTAGCTCCTTTCATTTCTTTCATTCCTGTTTTGCCCATTCTGTTAGTTATTTTCAGTATGCCCCCCCCCGACGCTCTGCCCCCCCACCTGGATTTTGCATGACCTCTGAGCGCTGCTACGTCACGTATATCAACCCCCCACCCCCCTCCCTGCCTCCCTCATGTTCCCCATCACCTCTATATACCACACCCCGCCAGGCACTTCCTTCACCTACCTCAGCCCCATTTCCGGCTGGAGAGTCTCCCTCTGGGGACCCCGCCGAATACCTCTCCTCTTCCCCTGCATTGGTTCCAATAACTGTAGCTCCTGCTGCGCCGGCAGGAGCGCCTGATGGCGGGTCTCCATCTGGACACTCTGTTGCATTCCCACGGCCCCCCCAGCGGTGGTGACTTCCGCTTCGCCAGCGGGAGCATTTGTTTTCGCGGTTCCCGCTGGTCACTCTGCACAAGGCCCGCTGCGACCCCTGGCAGTTAGCACTGCGGGGCCCATGGGGGGAGTAGATTTAGGCCCTCTGGGAGCTGGTGGCTTCACCGGCCTTGCCTGTGTGGTGGGCCCGGCGGCCATCTTAAACCTGGTGGCCATTTTGGGGAATGTTTCCCCTGCGCTAGGCAGCCCAAGCAGGCACCCTGCCAGCCCCCTTTTGATATGTCATATGTCCCCCCCACCTTGGCTTGCAGTGCACAGTGTCGCTGGACCTGGTGGTGCCCTACCCCTCATCAGGCCCCCTGGTTCCCTGCAGTCAGCGCTCCTCCCTGCATTTATAATGCACAGCTTTTTTCCAAGGCCGGCCCTTCCTGAGGTCGAGCTTTCTGGAGCTCTGGCATTGCATCCCCAGTTTATCCCTCCTCCTTGCTGGTATCTTCCTTTCCTTCCTATTCCTTGTCTTCTTTTGTGTCTTACCCCCACACATTTTATCCTTCCCAATTTCATTACCCTTACCTGCCACCTCTGCAACTGGCTCCACCTGTAGTTGCCATGCCTCTGCAATGATCTCCACTCCTAGTATAACTAGCCACCCCCACCACTCCCCTGGCGTCCGGGCACAATGCGTCTTTTAACCGCACCACCACCCCTCCCACCCATCCCGTTCCCCAGCCAATCCCCCCACTCATGCTGTCATGCCTTCTGTCTTAGTCGCTCACCAGTTCCCTCTAGTTACAGGTTCTGATGTTGCTGGAGGCGTTGCTGCAGAAGACTCATTGATTCGTGTGGCTGCTGATCCTGTGCGCGTAGAGTCAGCCCCAGCAGGCGAGCCGGCGGCTACTCCATGTAAAAATGTCGATGAAGCGGTTCAGGCGCCCTCTGGTTCAGGTGAACATGCATTGTCTTGTTCTTTGTCTTCTGATTCCTTCTCTTCTTTTCACTCTTCCATTTCCCCAGCGCCTGCGTAGGATTGCCAGGATGGTTGCAAGGCATTTGGCCAAGAAGTCAGGTAGTTCAAATAGACAGGGTGCAGTTGCAGGGCAGGCAACACAGGAGACCAGTGCTGATACGGTACATTGCGCAAATACCGCAGTACTTTGTGGTTTGCGCAAAAGGTAGAATCCGCAAGGGGAAATTTGTGGATTTCTTTTCACTCACTGACAATATGCAAAAAGGATCTTAATTAAACTAAGAAGGCAGGAGGTATTTGTGAGGAGGCCTTTTGTAGTTTCACCAGTTGGTTGAAGGGCATGCTTATATTCACGGCATGCTACATGGAGACTCGGTCCGACGAACATGTTAACATTGTTAAATATATATTTTTGGTCCTTGACATGTTTGTCCGCTTGCGGACTATGGCATGGTGCGTATATGATGTGCAATTTAGACGGAAGCATGACGTTAGTCTAGTTATACCTTTTGGGGTGAAAGACGTAGAGGTGTGGTTAGAGGTGTCGCAGCAGGGTCGGCCTTACTTGGATATGATGCCTCCTCACAGGAGCTATCCTGCCTGTAAGCCGGGGGTGACGGGGGTGGCAATGGGCAAATGTTTTGCTTTAACGACCCTAAGCTGTACGCGGGGCTCGGCCTGTCTTTTTCGCCACTCCTGTCGTCTCTGCAGAGGTGAGCATGCTGCCAAGGATTGCCGACGTGGGTCAGCTGATGCCACCCAGGATCGTAGTGAGGGGTCAAATGGAGCTGGTTAAGGCTAGTTTGCCGATTTGTTTGGCTGCACTGTCTAGATGGTTGGAGCTCTATCCTTATAAGGAGGATTCTACATTCTTGTAAGAAGGTTTTATGGTCCGGTTTTCATTTGCCAATAATTGGACCTTTGCGGGTTAGGGCTCCCCATAACTTGCGCTTAGCAAGGGACTATCCAGAGGTGTTGCGGGCTAAAGTGGGGGTGGAGGTGCTGCTAGGAAGGATGGAAGGTCCTTTCCCTTGTCCTCCATTGCAGGACCTTTGTATCTCTCCTGTTGGTGTGGGGCCCAAGATGGTGCCGGGTAAGTTTAGTTTAATACAACACCTGTCATCTCCGCCTGGGAGTTAAGTCAACGATGCCATACTGTATGGTTTCTGCAGAGTTGAATATCAATCTTTCTATGAGGCTTTGGGTTTAGGGCCTCCATTTGTGCAGCCACCCCCCCTACCAGCTTACAAAACAGGAAGAGCTGCTGATCAACATCGACAGCCGCCCCGTTTTGTTGCGAGCCCCGGAGTGAGTGTAGTTCTCACTCGCTATGGGGCTCACACGCAGCGCGTGTGCACTGGGCCACCTTCGAGCGCTATGAGCTTGCTAGCGGGTCTGAATCAGGCCCTTAGTTCGCAGTTTTGGGCACGGTGCATTGATGGCAAAATTAGATATTGAGTCGGCCTTTCGTTTATTGCCTCTACACCCGGAGCCTATGCAGTTCATAGGTTTCAAGTTAGATTCCGGTTACTTCGTAGATAAATGTTTGCCTACGGGTTGTGTGGCTTCCTGTGCCTATTTTGAGAAATTCAGTTCCTTTCTGCACTGGTTGTTCATGCCGGCACTGGACAGGTTGGTGTGGCACATTATTTGGATGACTTTCTCTTTATCGGTCCGGGAGGGAGCGACGTCTGTTTAGATCTCCTCTTTTCTGCACAGGCTCTTTTCCGTATTTTAGGGGTTCCCATTGCGCATGATAAGATGGAAGGTCCTCTTTCTTATCTATCGTATTTGGGAATTGAGATAGACACGGTTGCCGGTTGTTGTAGGTTGCCACATGACAAGGTAGGTAAGTTGCTGGAGCAAATTACGGGTTGCTTGGCGGTAGACATGGTGAGTGCGCGCAGTGCAGTCGCTGCTGGGTTCCTTTAATTTTGCTTGCCGTATAATTCCCATGGGTAGAGTTTTCTGCAGGAAGTTGGAGAGGGCTACAGCCAGGTCGAGCTGGCCGCATCATCATGTTCATTTGTCAGCAGAGATTAAGGATGATCTTCGTATTTTCGAAAAGTTTTTGATTCAATTCAATTGTGAATGGATTTGTCCTGCTCCTCCGGTAGCAAATGGGTCCTTGCAGCTTTTTACTGATGTGGCTGGATCATCTGGTTTTGTTCTATGGGAAATTGTGTGCTGCTTCATGGCCTCCAGTTTGGCACGAGGAGGGTTTGATGAGTAATTCATTGCTGTTGGAACTGTTCCCGATTGCGGTTGCAGTAGAACTCTGGTCAGTGCAACTGAGTAACCGTCATGTGATATTTTGGAGCAACAAGCTGGGTGTAGTTCACGCTAGGGGTGAGCGGGTTCGGATTTCTGAAATCCGAGCCCCCCCGATCCCCCCCGATCCGAGGCCGATCCGAGTCAAGCTCGACTTTTCCCGCCTGACTCGGATCTGAAATCGAAGCAAAACGTCATCATCCCGCCTTCCGGGTCTCGCGGGTTTTGGATCCTATATAAGGTACCCGCGTCGGCGCCATTTTCTCACTTGGCTGTGGACAGTGAAGAGGGAGGGTGGGAGTTAGGGCTGGCTGGGCTGTGTAGTGTAGTGTAGTGTAGTGCAGAGTAGTGTTGTGCTGTGCTGTGCTGCGCTGTGCTGCTGTTGTCCATAGGGGCTGTGTCCACTACTTCAAAGTCCATAGGGGCTGGCTGTGTTGTGCTGTGCTGCTGTTGTTAATAGGGGCTGTGTCCACTACTTCAAAGTCCATAGGGGCTGGCTGGACTGTGTTGTGCAGTCAGTTCTCCATAGGGGCTGTGTCCACTCCAAAGTCCTGTGCAGTGTCCCAGTCCTAAAGGGGTGCTGTAGTGTTGTCCAGGGGGTGCTCTGTCCATCAGGGGTGCTCCCCCCAAGTGCTAAAAAAATAATATTTTTTCTGTGTTTGTGAATTGTGTGCGCAGTAGCTGCACGTGCATCAACAAAGTAGTGCCAAGCGTGCGCCTGTGTCATAAGTAAAGGGCCGGCTGGCTTGACCATTAAAGGGTGCTGTAACCCCCAAAGTACACTCCAGTCCAAACCAAATAAAAAAATATTTTCTGTGTTTGTGAATTGTGTGCGCAGTAGCCGCACGTGCATCAACAAAGTAGTGCCAAGCGTGCGCCTGTGTCATAAGTAAAGGGCCGGCTGGCTTGACCGTTAAAGGGTGCTGTAACCCCCAAAGTACACTCCAAACCAAATAAAAAAATATTTTCTGTGTTTGTGAATTGTGTGCACTGTGGCTGCACGTGCATCAACAAAGGAGCAGCACCAAGCGTGCGCCTGTATCCCATAAGTAAAGAGCCGGCTGGCTCATTTCTTAAAGGGTGGTGTAACCCACAAAGTGCACTACTCTCCAGCAAAAATAAAAAAAATATTTTCTGTGTTTGTGTGCGCCTTAGCCGCACGTATATATCAATATAACATAAATGGAGGACCAAACTTTCTCAGATAAAAATAAAATAGGGAAAGATCAAGCACCACTTCCTCCTAGTGCTGTTGCTGCTGCTGGGAGTTGTTCATCATCCCAGAGAGGAAGAAGGAACACCACTACTTTTACTAAACAATTGACCCTCCAACAGTCCCTAGCGATGAGGATGAAGTACGACAGCAGTCATCCTGAAGCAAAACGTATAACTGAGGCCTTGATTGCTATGTTGGTGTTAGACGTGCGTCCGGTATCCGCCATTAGTGCAGTGGGATTTAGACAATTGATGGAGGTAGTGTGTCCCCGGTTCCAAATCCCGTCTAGATTCCACCTGCATCCTCAAAGCAGCAGCGACAAGCGTGCGTCTATCTGTTAAAAGTTGGTGTAACCCTCAAAGTGCGCTCCACAAACAATAAAAATATTCTTCTTTTTTTTTCTGTCTTTGTGAATTGTGTGGGCTGTAGCCGCACTTGCATCCTCAAAGCAGCAGCGACAAGCGTGCGTCTGTCTGTTAAAGGGTGGTGTAACCCTCAAAGTGCGCTCCACAAACAATAAAAATATTCTTCTTTTTTTTTCTGTCTTTGAGAATTGTGTGGGCTGTAGCCGCACTTGCATCCTCAAAGCAGCAGCGACAAGCGTGCGTCTGTCTGTTAAAGGGTGGTGTAATGCTCAAAGTGCGCTCCACAAACAATAAAAATATTCTTCTTTTTTTTTCTGTCTTTGTGAATTGTGTGGGCTGTAGCCGCACTTGCATCCTCAAAGCAGCAGCGACAAGCGTGCGTCTGTCTGTTAAAGGGTGGTGTAACCCTCAAAGTGCGCTCCACAAACAATAAAAAATTCTTCTTTTTTTTTCTGTCTTTGTGAAATGTGTGGGCTGTAGCCGCACTTGCATCCTCAAAGCAGCAGCAACAAGCGTGCGTCTGTCTGTTAAAGGGTGGTGTAACCCTCAAAGTGCTCCAAAAAAGAAAAAATTATTTTTTTTATGTGTTTGTGACTTGTGTGCGATGTAGCCGCACGTGCATCAACACAATAGCAGCGCCATGCGTGCGCCTGTGTCATAAGTCAAGGGCCGGTTTGGACATCTGGTCCGGACTGAAGGACGTGCCAACAATTTCTGACAAGTCTACTGTCACTGCATATGATACTGTCCTCAAAGCAGCAGCGACAAGCGTGCGTCTGTCTGTTAAAGGGTGGTGTAACCCTCAAAGTGCGCTCCACAAACAATAAATATATTCTTCTTTTTTTTCTGTTTTTGTGAAATGTGTGGGCTGTAGCCGCACCTGCATCCTTAAAGCAGCAGCGACAAGCGTGCGTCTGTCTGTTAAAAGGTGGTGTAATGTTCAAAGTGCGCTCCACAAACAATAAAAATATTCTTCTTTTTGTTCTGTCTTTGTGAAATGTGTGGGCTGTAGCCGCACCTGCATCCTTAAAGCAGCAGCGACAAGCGTGCGTCTGTCTGTTAAAGGGTGGTGTAACCCTCAAAGTGCGCTCCACAAACAATAAAAATATTCTTCTTTTTGTTCTGTCTTTGTGAAATGTGTGGGCTGTAGCCGCACCTGCATCCTTAAAGCAGCAGCGACAAGCGTGCGTCTGTCTGTTAAAGGGTGGTGTAACCCTCAAAGTGCGCTCCACAAACAATAAAAATATTCTTCCTTTTTTTCTGTCTTTGTGAAATGTGTGGGCTGTAGCCGCACCTGCATCCTTAAAGCAGCAGCGACAAGCGTGCATCTGTCTGTTAAAGGATTACATTGGTGACAGCATCCAAGTAGGCATGTCAGACAGTCCGTACCTGTACTGGCAGGAAAAAGAAGCAATTTGGAGGTCCCTGTACAAACTAGCTCTATTTTACCTGAGTTGCCTCCCCTCCAGTGTGTACTCCGAAAGAGTGTTTAGTGCAGCCGGGAACCTTGTCAGCGAAAGGCATAGGAGGTTGCTTCCACAAAATGTGGAGAAGATGATGTTCATAAAATGAATTATCAACTCTTCCAGGGAGACCAGCCTCCAGAACGTACAGAGGGACCTGTGGTTGTGGATTCCAGTGGGGACGAATTAATACTCTGTGAGGATGAGGATGTACACAACACTGAAGAGGGTGAGGAATCGGTGGATGAGGACGACATCTTTCCTCCGTAGAGCCAGTTTGTGCAGGGACAGATTAATTGCCAGCTTGTTTTGTGGGGGCCCAAACGAACCAATCATTTCAGCTACAGTCGTGTGGCAGACCCTGGCGCTGAAATGTTTGGTTTGTTAAAGTGTGCATGTCCTGTTTATACAACATAAGGGTGGGTGGGTGGGAGGGCCCAAGGACAATTCCATCTTGCACCTCTTTTTTTTCTTTGAATTATGTACTGTTTGGGGCCTAGTTTTTCAAACTGCCATCCTGTCTGCCACTGCAGTGTCACTCCTAGATGGACCACGTGTTTGTGCCGCCCACTCGTATCTCTTAGCATAGTCATCCAGCTACCTCGGTGCAACCTTTTGGATATAAAAACACTATTGTGAGGTGTGAGGTGTTCAGAATAGACTGGAAATGAGTGGAAATTAAGGTTATTGAGGTTAATAATAGCATAGGAGCAGAAAAACCCTCAAATTCTGTGATTTTAGCTGTTTTTATGCTTTTTTAAAAAAAATACAGATCCAAAACACAAAACCCAGAACCCAAAACACGGAAGGGTGGTTTTGGCAAAACCAATCCAGATCCAAAACACGAAGAAAGATCCAGATCCAAAACTAAAACACAAAACACGAAAAGTGGCCGTGCACACCCCTAGTTCACGCCATCAACAACCAGCGATCGTCTTCCCCGTTAGTGTTTTGCTAACTCTGTCATTTAATTTTGTGCTGTTTGGAAGCTAATATTAGATTTCAAGGTCGTCATGTCCCAGGTGTTGTAAGCGAGATCGCAGACGCGTTGTCTCGTTTTCAATTTGCAGGTTTTTGAACACTTGTACCGTCGGCTTCTGTTGTTGGTTTGATGTGCCCCCCGTTTGTGTGGCAGATCACCAGGCCGGCTTAGAGGTTTTGGCACTGCAATCGCTTGCTCTATCAACTCTACGAAAGTACTCGGCTGCCTGGCGAGATTGGAGCGCTCACTGTGTGCTCCCAAATATGGAAGGTAAGTCTCCAAAGGAGTTACTTTCCTCCTTTGATTGGGAGAGGTATCAGCAGGGGAAGTCCAGGGCATATATGGGGTCGGCGCTGGCAGGGGTCTCCTTCATTTGCGGGCTGAAAGGTCTCCGCGATCCAACCAAATCTTTTATTCTAGTTAAGGCTCTGAAGGGTTGGCGGAAGGAGGCTCCTGCTTACGCAAACTCCCATCGGCCTATTGACATCCAGATTTTGTCAGCGTTGCTTTCTGTAATGGAGAAAGTGGCTTCTAACATGTTTGAGGCCTTGCTTTGTTGTTTGGCTTTTACTGCAGCTTTTTTTTTAGGTGTTTAGGGTTAGCAAGTTAGTGGCGGTCAATAAAGCATCCGCGTCCTCTGGGCTTTTGTTTAAGGACATTGGGCCCGATTCTGAGTCGCTAGCAAGCGGCCCGATGTTAATGAACTGCGCATGTGCCGTGTCTGAGGTGCGCATGCACAAGCCCCGCTGAGCGACTGAAGTTAAGTTGCTACGGGGCTCTCAACAAGAAGGGGCGGCTGTCGATGTAGATTGACAGTTCGCTCCGTTTTGTGGGCGGGTGGGAGGGTGGCTGCACAACGCAGGCGTTCCCTTAGGAATGCCTGGCGTTTGCAGGGCGGACTAACTGACATCACTACTAATGTCAGTAGTGGACTCAGTGGCGTAACTATAAATTTTGCTCCCCCCCTGCCAAAATATTTCTGGCGCCCTCCTCCCCTCATAAAAAAAAAGAAGACGACGTATAAAGATTACATATTTGTTATGGTTAAGAACTGAGTAAATTTAAAAACTTTGCAAGCCCATACATTATGATGCCGCTGGTTGGAATAGCAGTGGGAGGCAGGGGGCAGGTTGGGAGTAGCAGTGGGAGACAGGGGGCAGGATGGGAATAGCAGTGGGAGGCAAGGGGCAGGATGGGAATAGCAGTGGGAGGCAGGGGGCAGGATGGAATAGTAGTGGGAGGTAGAGGGCAGGATGGGAGTAGCAGTGGGAAGCATTGGAGTGGAAGGACTCGCTGGGAAGGTCACACACAGTATGCTGAAGGAGAAGCTATGGGGGTCACCTCATCTCTGCTGCTCCCAGATCCCAGCCGCTATCTCTCTATCTATGAACAGTGCTGACTGCAGCAGCCGCCCTCACACAGAACAGCCAGTGTGACCGGAAAGCAGCACCTGGCATTTACTGCTTCTCCCATCCACACCGCAGCATGCCAGCTCCTACCCTTCTCCTGAGTCTTCTACCCTCTGCTCCTTGCATGGTTCAGTGGACCTCCAGGGAGCAGCTCTAGAGTACAGCGTAGACAGTATTACCTTCCTATACACCCTTCCCTATTGAATAAGTATACCATCCCCCTAGGTCTGATGGGCAATGTCGCTGACAAAGAGCAGGAGCATGCCTCGTCAGTGACATAGCGGGTACTAGATATTAAGTTTAGGGAGGGAGAGGTTAGGTTTAGGCACTACGGGGGAGGGTTAGGCACTAGGGGGGAGGGTTAGAGTGCGGAGAGGGGGAGGTTAGGTTTTAGGCCCTAGGGGGAGGGTTAGGCATAGAGGGGGAGTGTTAGGCACTAAGGGGGGAGGGTTAGGCACTATGGGGGAGAGTTAGGCATAGAGAGGAGAGTTAGACACTATGGGGGAGGGTTAGGGTGCAGGGAGGGGGAGGTGAGATTTAGGCACTGGGGAGGAATGTTTAGGGGTAGGGAGAGTGAGGATTAGGATACCGACTGGCAGGTGTAGGTATTCTATCCCTGTCGGGATGCTGGCATCAGGATTTTGACCGCCAGAATCCTTAGAGCTGGCATCCCTTACTCATCCCAAAGGAAATGCTAGGTTAGGTAAGCAAGACATAGTAATGGGGAAAGGGAATGAAAACAGAACTCCGCACAGACCAGGCGGTAATGACAATGTGAATAAGCCTTGAATTTTATATAAAAAACATAACTGACAATATTTATTCTCCAGGAGCAATTAAAGATATTTAGTTTAGATAACTTGGTAAAACAATGCACCACTAAATAGGGCGACCCTGTGACTGAAATTACACAGCCATCTGAGAGATAAAGCATAGGGAGAACACAGCCCCTGCGGGCACAGGTATAATGAACACACACACACAATGGGGCCCATTTATTAATGATCGCATTTTGCAATGCGATCAGGGAATCCAGTACCGCCCATGATGGCATTGCAAAATGCGATCATAGCGGCTGAATGTATTATCCGGCACATGCAGGGGCTGTGGGGCTGCTGCGCCTATGAAACCTATTGGAAAGGCGGCTGCCAGCGGCAATGCAGGGATCGCAGCAGGTCCCTCCTTCATACATCCGGGGGATACTTAGTATTTGAGGTAAACCCCCGAAAACAGGTGTTTTCAGGGAATTTACCTCAAATTAACTTTGATAACTGGGCCCCAATGACAGGTAATGCTCCCCCCCCCCATCTCCCCTCCTCCTTCCTGAATTATTTACTTCCCATTACACAGTCACCTATACATCCATAATAGACAATAGTTACTGTACTCACTGCAGTGCTGTCTCCCAGACCCTTCTCTCCATTTTCCCTGACTGGGAGCCGGAGGTCAGGAGTCACGCTGGGAACAGGCAGGGACAGTGTACAAGCTACTTGCCACTATTCAAGTGTAATCAACAGTGTGTTAAATTGAATACACTTGTAAACTGGCATATATTTTGCAGACTGTCCCTGCTTGTTCCCAGCGGCAGCCTGACGATCTTTCAAGCAGGTAACAGGAAGAGAGGGACTCACTGAAGAGAGAGAGAAGGAGCAGACGCTCAGCTGCCATCCAGGCATCCACCCCGGCGCTTCAGTTCAGGCTGATCGTCTTACAGGTGCTGTAGCTAGTCAGCCCTCTGCCTCTGATGCCCCTTCACATGGATGGGACTGTATGAAGAGCGCTGCTCAGCCGCACTTTTCTCCATAGTAGGCTGCCGCTGGCTGTTTCACTGTGACAGGCGCAGTGGCAGCCAGCAGAAAACAAGAATTGTATCAGCAGCTGCTGTAGGGAGAGCGCCTCTCCAGCCTGGTGCCTCCATGCAGTGCAGGACCTGCTGAATGGTTTGCGCTGTCCCTGGCCCTGTGCCTCCCACTCTTAATCGCCCCCAAGCCACCGCAGGGTCTGCGTGGGCTGTTGTTACGCCACTGAGTGGACTTCCTGCTCTATTAGAGCAGGAAGTACACCCGGCCTTGCGGCAGCTAGACCCTACCCCATGGTCTCATTGCAAGGCCGATGATCGCGATTATCGCGACTGTCTCCTAGCCACTCACACAAGCTGTGGGTGGTCTCCCACAGCTTTGAGAACGGCCGGAGAAAAAAATAAAAATACGCCCACATTCCCTGCGAGCGGCCACCAGCTGCGAGCGGCTGTGTCGGGCCCATCGTGTTTAGAGATTCTGGAAGTCAGCTGCTTATAAGACATATGTTCATTGCCATAAGTTGTAGGTGTGCACCTGGCAACAACCTGAAAACGTTGCTTACCTGCCAATCATTGAATGGCTAGCGTTCAACAAATGGGTGTGTGAAGGGATTTTTTAATTTTCCTCCCATGAGCCATGATCTGGCCCAATTTGTTCACGGGTAGGTTTTTTAGTTTTTCTTCTTCACTCGGGTTCCTGTTTCCCCTTTTTTGCATCCCTGCTAGTTAGTTGCTATGTTTCATGCATAAGTTGTGTTGGTTCGATTCTGGTTTGGTGTGGTTCTCATGGCCAGGGTTTCTTCTCTTTCCACAGTGCTGGCAAAGGAAGATGGGCAGGAGTGGCTAGTGGGCTACTCTTATATTTTTTGGGCTGAATGACATGTCTCAGGTCAGAATGCTGGTTTGTCGTTTGGTGGGCGGAAGTTGCGTTGGATTGGTGTGAGAGGTTTACGTGTTGAATCTGTTCTGGGGTTGTTTGTTTCCTCTATTGCCAAATGGGGAGTGGCTGACTGGTTGTTGTTGTTACACATTGGTGGGAACGATGTTGGTCATTTGAAAGGGGTGGAGTTGATTATTTGCAGTAGGATTTGGATGCAGTTAGCATGTGATGGCCGACTATGTGGATTGTGTGGTCGGAGATGATGCCTCGTTTGAAGTGGAAAGGGGTGCGAAAGTTTGGTGCTTTGGACAGGGCACGGAAAAAGGTGAATGTGGCAGTTGCTAGGCATGTCGCATCTGTAGGTGGCTTGGTTGTGAGTCATGGCCTTTTGGTGGGTGATCTTGTTCATTTTTTTCGACCTGACGGTGTGCATTTGAATGGCCTAGGTATGAGTCTGTTTGTTAAGGATTTGTTTTCTTTTCTGGGATAGTTTGTTTTGGGTGGCGGACCAGTTCTCCGGAAAGGGCCTGGCTTTGGCGGGAGTACGCTGCAGCTCAGTGGCTTTATGTGGCGCAAGATAACTTTGTTGGGGCACTTGTCCTCAATATATATGAATATGTCCTGCTCCGTGCGAGGGGACACAGGCACTTTTGTATGGAATAGCCTCGGATTGGCCCAGGAGGGAAGTGAGACCCTCGCAGTGTTAGTGCATCTAGAAGGGGGGACGTGTTAGGCATTCCCCGAGTATTTGAGCAAGGTGAAAGCTGGAACTGAGTTTGCAGCGTCTCTTTGCCACCCTGGTTAGGTTAATTAATTTAGTTATAAATAAAAAGCTTGACCTTTTAGCCAAGCTCTGGTGTCTGTTTCTTTATTTGTTTAAGTTAAGTAAGCTAATCAAGGTTGTTAAAGGTTCGGACTGAGGCAATAAACCAATGTAGATCCTATACAAAAGGTACTGTCAAATATTCAAATGACTAAGACAACTTTAAACTAGTACTGGAAAAAACTTTAACTTGAAAATGTTGTGGTTTTGCATGCTTAGCTGTAGGTTGTAAAAATGATAAATACGTGACAGTATATTACAGACATACCAGTATATACATATGTAATAACAGCAACAGTTTGTTTAATTAAAAATGTAAAAAATGCAACTATATACATATTATATGTAAGATATTCCACCCTTGGGCGAGTGGCTGCGCTCTGATATATACAAATGCCTTGGTGTGTGTATAATAGAGCATGACCACACACCCAAGAGTGGTATATCTATCTTATAAAGTAGTCCCTGTTGTGACAATAGGATATGGGTAAAACAGATACAGAATAGGAAATAAAAATAGTTCACAATAGGCTGGTGAATTTTAATTATTTTTAATGAATAAACATTTAACTGGATAACAGTGTATGTAAATAAAACAGTGGAACATTCAGAATGGGCTGTTTAAACAGTTGAACATTAATGACTACTGTTGCTCTAAGAGTGGTTCATTTTACAGTTTGGAAAGAGAACATGTATTGAACAGTGAAATGTACTAGCAGTAAGTGCTTATTCCTTCTTCAGGGTCCAGCCTGTCATATCACTTTACTGTGCTTGATGCTGAAGTGGCCGCTTAGGTAAGTCCTGTTCAAGTTCTTTGAATAGATCACCATTGTATCAGTCAATTTTTGGTGAGGATTAGTGTCAGATACTTTGAGTTCTGAAATAATTTTGGGAATTGTTGACATTTTTCTGTTAGAAATGTGTGTGTCAGTGAGGCAGTGATGTACTGATTCTCTATGAGCAGTGTCTCTGTGAGAGATGTTATTGTTTAAACTTGTGGAGTGATACAGCAGTGGATTTGTGATGAAGCTTTGATAACAGAGGTAAGTAGATCAGGCTTGAGTTGTGTGGTCATTGGGAAATAATGCATGGTCATGTGATCCAGTGTGTCCAATCTTGTTGGTAGGATCTGTGTAAATATACCACACCATTTATAAATATAAATATAAATTGTAGGCACAGGATCTTGGGTATGAATGGACATCTCTACCAAGTCCTATAAATGTTCGATTGGTTTCATGTCAGGTGAACGTGGTGGCCACTCTAATCGTCGGAACTCTCCAGAATGCTCCTCAAACTAATTCTGGACAACTTGGGGCAGATGACACTGTGCATTATCTGGCTAGACTATTCCATCACTGTGGTTGTACATGAAGCCCATGAAGGACTGCAAATTGTCATCAAGCAATGTGATGTAGCGTTTATAGGTTAATAACATGTTCAGACGGACCAGCTGACCCAACCCATGGGATGTGAACACACCACACACCATAATATAATCACCACCAGACTGCATGGTGCCTTGTTGACAACTGGGGTCCATGGCCTCATGGAGTCTATGCCACACCCGAACCCTTCTAGCCTGAACAACTAGAACTGTGATTTATCAGTTCACGGCACATGTGTACAGTCCTCGAGGGTCCAATAATCAGACTCATAAAACCATAATTAGGAACATAATAGCCCCCAAAATATTATTATCAATTGGTCTGAAGTCATTTGAAAACAATACATTTATTAAAGCAGTAAACTGAATAATAATGGCAGGTAGCACATGTGCAAAGTTACATAAAATAAAGTGCCTATCTTTCCATAGCAGATTCTCAGCTACACAGTCACAGTCTTCCTCTACTAATGTATGTATATATAGGGGGTATAAAAACAGAGACATCCCTCAGGAACTGCATCCCCTTGAAGAATTCTGCAACTCAGATGAAACGTACTGGGAGCACCACATTCTTGCCTTTATGAACTTGCGTTATTCTGTATCAGATAATCCTACGTTTTTATATATTTATTCATATTTATATAATTTTTTTGTCTTATGTATTATTTGTGTTATCTCTATATATACTTTTCAGAAATAAATTGTCTATATTTTTAGTTTTTATCTTCCTAACATCTTTTTAATTAAGTTATTATTGTGTAAACATATGGGGCTAAATGTAATAAGGCACGAACTAAAGTCAAAGCCAACTCGCACCTTCACGTATTTTTTGAAGGTGCGAGTTGATGCTGGGACTCACAAATGTAATAGCCTGTGAACTTTTCAACTTGAAGCTATTACACTATGCAAATCTGTGTGAGTATTTCCCTATGTAAACTTACATCATTTAATGCGACTAGTATTAAAAGGTGTAAGTTATACAGAAGCCATCACAGATAAGAAGGCTTCTGTCTGTGTGTTTTAAAAAAAATAAAAGACATGCACCCCATCCCCATAAGCATGACCAGCATCGAGCTCTGTACAGCCTGTCCTGGTTCTAAAATTACAGGGGCCAAAATGCATAGGGGGCCCATGTATAATAGGTACCAGCATAGGGGTTTTCTGAGCCAGTCCAGGTGGTGAATAAACAGGGGACAAAATGAGTAGGGATCCCCTGTAATTTCCATAACCAGCACCGGACTCTTTCTAGCGGGGGGTAATGCCACAGCCAGGGAAAAACTTTCACTGGTTTCCCCACCCAAAGCATTACCCCTGACTGCTAGTCAGCCCAGGCCAGGGATCCTTGGGGAGGTAGGGACACCCCAGTAAAGGGGTCCTCCTCTCCAGGGCACCCCAGGCCTAGGCTGATAGCCCGGGGCTATCCCCGGCGCCCCTGGCTGGTGGGTGCCGGGTTGATAATGTAAATATGTTGTGTAAAATATAAGTGTTAATATTGTCTTTAGCTGTGGTACTACATGTCCCAGCAAGCCTCCCCTGCATGCTAGTATTTGGAGAACCACAAGTACCAGCATGCAGGGCATTATGGGCCCACTGGTACCTTTATTTAGTTCCAAATAAATATTTAAATAAAGACAAGACACACCGTGAAAGTACAATTTTATTTAAACACACGTGCACACTCACACTCAACGGCACACATACTCACATAGTTAAGAAAAAAAGCTGCTAGCTGATTGGCTATGTGCGGTCAGCCGTATCCTCCATAGACTTCAATGGTGAGAAATCTCCATTGAAGTCTATGGTGGGAACCGCAACATTGTATCAAAAGATGTAACTACAAGGTTACAACATACATACTAAATGCACACTACGGTATTTTAAACTACAGTATTGTAAAATAAAAACAGTATATGATAACACATATAATACTAATTGATTTGAAATATGGCATGCTGCACCAGGTAAATGGCCAATATTAACCTCGTTGCATAATTTTAAATTCAGTCATAGAGACATGAGGAAATCTATCTGGACTGTAAAATATGTCGTAATAAATATTTTGTAAATAAAATAACTTTTCCAATAACATATTGAATGGCTGAAGTCATTACAATTTTTATATCTATGGTTCCAATTAGCTCCTGACGCAACTTATTACAGACATCTACAGTATTTGCTTCTTAATAAAGGATTTTGCTCGCTGTGTCCAAAAATTTAAAAATATAGCCAAACACCAAAATGATGTTGCATTTAATGCATTTTGCTTCCCAAATGTACTTGTAACATTTTTAGTTTGGAAAAGCCTCTATGTAAAGGGGTGAAACATGTCAGAGGACCCCTATATATCAGCACCCCAAGTGTGTCAAGTGCACTGGAGTAGTGGAATATTTTCTGGACTTAGACAGAAAAGATACGGCAAGTCATTACTCCAATCCGACTGGGCTGTTATTTTATTCTGGATACACACACACGGCTTTATCAGCTGTTCTAGAACGGGAGACAGAGAGACTGCTGGTGCAGCGTATCCTGGCTCAGAATGCCGCTCAGCTAACTATGGATAACCTAAACGCACCCAAGCGTGGTAATTATACAGGATTTGGGATAAGACTTTTTATATCAGCTTGTTATTTCTATCTTAAAAGGAATTGTGTACTTAATCTATATTCCATTCCACACGGATTTCCATTTACCTTTGGACTAATTTCTTTATGGATCAAACACCAGCCTATTAGAGTCATATATATCAAACACCAGCCTATTAGAGTCATATATGTATCTATTGCAGAAGGCCCTATAAAGTAGCTTTATTAGGTCATCATTATTGAGATATCTATTTAACCGTGGATATTATTAGTTGCAATGTTATTTTAAATGAATGTGATGTGTGGTCAAATATATCAAATGTGATTAATTTATTATTTTTTGCATATAAGAAGCCCTGACTGTTATATATTTCTGCCATCTTACAGTCTAGTAGTGTGTTTCTATTTAGCGCAGTGTTGTTTGGTTATTTTTATTCACTTCCTTACCTCTCCAATCCTCACAAAAGAAGCAAGTGAAGTGAACGTAGCAGAGACAACCTCCACTTAGTGTAAGCAAAAGTACAAATTCACCGATTTACACTACCAGAGTATCACAATTGTACTAACTATACCCCGCAGATCATGTGTAGTAAAGGGAGAGTCAACCACAAAGGTTTAGTCTAAAACTCTCTCCAATTCTTAAATATCTAAGTTGTAAGAATTCTACCCTGTCCTGTCATGTTACCTGGCATAATCCATTGTCTGCCACCAGGGGTCGCCAGACCTCTGATTATACGAGCTGCAGTTCTGGAAAGTTTCAGAGGTGCTGCTCTCCCAAGTTTCTGTGGTCAGGGGTCAGGTGGATACTACTAATCATAATCACCATTGTGGTTTGCACCTGACACCTGTCTATTTAAGTTTGTCTGGTCTCAGCACTTATTGCGTCATTAATGTTTCCTGTGCTGGACTTGTGGTCTTCTGACTGCCCTGTCATATTTCTGTGCCTGTTTAGATGGATTGCCTTTGTCTCCAGCCTGCCATAGATCCTTGCAGTAATTTGTATTACTTTAACTTCTGTCACAGCTCTCTGTCTGGAATCTGAACTTGACTATTTGCATCCTGCCCCTGTTATGTGCAAGGAACTATATTCATCTGCTGCCTGCTTCTGACCCAGTTTGTACTATATTTAAGTTTTTGCTTGCCTGCAATGAACTGTACCCTGAGTTTTGTTTTCGTAGTCTGCAGCCTGAAAGGGCTATGCTTAAAAACCTGCATTCAAGTGGACTTATGTTAAATAAACCTTTTTGTGCAACTGCAACTGGTTCTGATCAGTGTTTGGGTTAATGTCCATTGTGAGATTACAACAAAAGTATTGAGGAGTGCTACCTACTACAAAACTGCATGTAGTCAAAAATTAGGGAAGGAGGTGGTTAACAAGGTCATATCATTCAGCGGGAGTATAAAATGGCATACAGTACTATCATCTGTTTTTCTAGTGCGTTAGAAGATTCCATCTCCCTCCAAAGCATTACTGTGTATAGGGCTGCTTGATGCTGGACTGTCTTCATGTTGCTTGGAACTGATAGACTCCACAAGGTAATGCTCTGTCTTTTTTTTTTTTATTCTGCTTCAGGTCATGTTCTCCCTTCTCTACACACTAACTCAGATCACGTCCTCCTTCTCTACACACTAACTCAGGTCACTTCCTCCTTGCATTCTTTATGATTAGCCCCATGTTTGCATGTACCCAACAATGCCTCACATCTTGGCCCTCAGTCCTCCTGCCACTTCTCCCCCTATCATAACATGCTTCTCCTGTACTCCCTCTTTCCCATCCTTCCGTCCTACACTGATACCCTCCTGCTACTGTTACTACACAGTCTCATCCTCCTCATTTTCCCCTAAGGACCACTAAGGCCATTGTCCCACCTCCACTATTGCATCTTACCCCTACTTCCACAGGTTAAGTTTTGCGGGCAGGGTTTTCAATAATATGTGCTATATACAGTACATATAGCCAAGTTTTGACCAAAAATAATTATATGGATGATGGGGGCATCAAGGTTTTCACTTTGCCAGGGGTGCCCAGACCCCTGGGTATGGCCCTGTTCACAAGTACAGTCAATGTTCTTATAGTCCCCACCTGAAGCGGCGTTCTGTGTGGTGGAGGGGAGGGGTGATCCTTACTGGTGGGAGTAACATTGCACCTTGGTAAATCTATGTTGCACTGCAGCTGGGGCAGACTTAAGATGTGCAAAAAGATTTAGATTTGGGAGGGGCGTGTCCTAGCTCAACTCTACATTGCAGTGTAAAAATCAAACTGTCCAGTATTGTGGGCTACATGCAAGAGCAGCCAGTATTTACCCTGCATGCAAAAACAATAAATGAATTTGCACCCCTTGCATTACAACATGGTTTGTCCAAATGTAAAATGACTCCTTTTTCTTGCTGTGTTCCAACTCAGAATAAGCCCCTTTCTTCATTCGTTTTTTTTCTGCCTTATGGTTGACACAAATTACTTAGAAATGCTTTTTTTTTAAAAATGTGTTTATGGAAAGTTTAAAAATGTTGGCATAGTACAGATATATACATAGACTGTAACAAAGGCATATGTGAAATAGTAATACTGTATAGAGGTAAACATTATAATAGATGATCACCAAAGTGATTCAGAATAACAATATTGTAGTCAAGAGACTAGTTAAATACAGATCTGCCCAGCTATTTTGTTGCTCGTGGCGTGAGTCGCGCCACGGACTTGTGGCGTGCAGGCCTCTGAGTCGCGCCATGGACTTGTGGAATACCGTGGTATTCTTCAACGAAGGATATGGTACGGCATGTAATACAGTGCTTAACCGCTGGGTGGTGAGTGCTCCACTTTTGTAATTGCATGTAATATAGTGCTTAACCGCTGGGTGGCGAGTGCTCCACTGTACTGAATGTCTATCATATTCACAGCATTTGCATGAACGCACAACCCATACTGTATTTTTAATTTCGCATAATATTCTGTACAAATCACTGCACATACTGTATTGTACATACGGTACGGTGCAGTAACTGAATAGTAGAGAAGTTGCCGGAGTTGTTGTCACGGTATAACCGATACTGTAGAATAATTAGATGCACGCACAGCTTTCACTGATATGGGATGCATTACAGTATGACAATTTTTTATTTTTTATTTTTTTAATTAAAAAACAGCAGCGGGAGGAGTGCACAAGGATGAGGCCACTCTCTGTGGTTCACTGTAGCTTTCGTGTGGGCTAGTGGTTAGGTGATCACTTTGGTAGAATTATGGTCCGGGGTTCGATCCCTGGAAAAGAATATACTGTACCGTACTGTATATTTTTTTTTTTTCACTGTCTGCTCTGGACACTGTAGTGCCCAGAGAGGGCTCTGTACTGTACTGTATTTCACTGAATAGTGATTTCATGGTGCGCCCAGAAACCGCAAAACGCAAACATGCGACAACGCATATGCGGGTACAATGGGATCTGTGGCGCCAAGCCATACGCCATGTAGCGCTATGCTATCACTGAGCATGCGCAGTTGGCTGTATTACTGCAGTCGGTACAGTATTGTATTCTGTTGCATTTCCATCTCTGGCGGGCGCCAGTAGGAGGGTTGCGATGGGATTTCTGGCGCATGCCCAGTGGGCCGAGAGTCATACACAGTGCATCAGGTCCCTTCCCCCAAAGCAAGCAAAGAGCCTCACATTACCATAATAAAGTAGGGGTGAGCGGGTTCGGATTTCTGAAATCCGAACCCCCCCGAGCCCCCCCGATCCGAGTCCGATCCGAGTCAGGCTCGACTTTTCCCGCCTGACTCGGATCTGAAATCGAGGCAAAACGTCATCTTCCCGCCTTCCGAGTCTCGCGGGTTTTGGATCCTATATAAGGTACACACGTCGGCGCCATTTTCTCACTCGGCTGTGGACAGTGAAGAGGGAGGGTGGGAGTTAGGGCTGTGTAGTGTAGTGTAGTGTAGTGCTGCTGTTGTCCACTACTTCAAAGTCCATAGGGGCTGGCTGTGTTGTGCTGTGCTGCTGTTGTTAATAGGGGCTGTGTCCACTACTTCAAAGTCCATAGGGGCTGGCTGTGTTGTGCTGTGCTGCTGTTGTTAATAGGGGCTGTGTCCACTACTTCAAAGTCCATAGGGGCTGGCTGGACTGTGTTGTGCAGTCAGTTCTCCATAGGGGCTGTGTCCACTCCAAAGTCCTGTGCAGTGTCCCAGTCCTAAAGGGGTGCTGAAGTGTTGTCCAGGGGGTGCTCTGTCCATCAGGGGTGCTCCCCCCAAGTGCTAAAAATATAATATATTTTCTGTGTTTGTGAATTGTGTGCGCAGTAGCCGCACGTGCATCAACAAAGTAGTGCCAAGCGTGCGCCTGTGTCATAAGTAAAGGGCCGGCTGGCTTGACCGTTAAGGGTGCTGTAACCCCCGAAAGTACACTCCAGTCCAAACCAAAAAAAAAATTATTTTCTGTGTTTGTGAATTGTGTGCGCAGTAGCCGCACGTGCATCAACAAAGTAGTGCCAAGCGTGCGCCTGTGTCATAAGTAAAGGGCCGGCTGGCTTGACCGTTAAAGGGTGCTGTAACCCACAAAGTACACTCCAGTCCAAACCAAAAAAAAAATTATTTTCTGTGTTTAGCCGCACGTATATATCAAATCGATATAACATAAATGGAGGACCAAACTTTCTCCGATAAAAATAAAATAGAGAAAGATCAAGAACCACTTCCTCCTAGTGCTGAAGCTGCTGCCACTAGTCATGACATAGACGATAACATGCCATCAACGTCGTCTGCCAAGGCCGATGCCCAATGTCATAGTAGAGGGCACATACAATCCCAAATGGCAAAGTTCAGGAAAATGACCTTGAAAAAGACATTTAAATCAGCTGAAGAGAAACGTAAACTTGCCAATATGCCATTTACGACACGGAGTGGCAAGGAACGGCTAAGGTCGATCCCTAGTATGTTCATGACTAGTGGTTCAGCTTCACATGACGATGGAAGCCCTCCTCCCACTAAAAAAATCAAAAGAGTTAAGCTGGCAAAAGCACAGCGAAGAACTGTGCTTTCTAAGAAGATATCACAAATCCCCAAGGAGAGTCCAAGTGTGGTGGTGGTTGCGATGCCTGACCTTCCCAGCACTGGACGGGAAGAGGTGGCTCTTTCCACCATTTGCACGCCCCCTGCAAGTGCTGAAAGGAGCACCCACAGTCCACTTGCTGATATGCAAATTGAAGATGTCACTGTTGAAGTACAACAGGATGAGGATACTGGTGTAGCTGGCGCTGAGGAGGAAGTTGGCGAGGAGGATTCTGATGGTGATGTGGTTTGTTTAAATCAGGCTCCGGGGGAGACAGTTGTTGTCCGTGGGATGAAAAAGCCCATCACGGTCATGCCTGGGCAGAAGACCAAACATTCCACCTCTTTGGTCTGGCAATATTTCTATCCAAATCCGGACAACAACTGTCTTGCCATATGTACCATATGTAAAGGTGAAATAAGTAGGGGTAGGGACGTCAACCACCTAGGAACATCCTCCCTTATACGGCACCTGCAGCGCGTTCATAAAAAGTTACTGTCAAGTTCAGAAACTTTGGCTAAGACCGTAAGCAGTCCAGGGACACCTAAATCCCGTTGTCCTGTTGTATCCAAGCGCCTGCAAACCACACCGTCAACTCCCTCCTCGTCAATTTCCTCCTTAGTCAGGATCGGAAGTAGTCCTGCAGGCCATGTCACTGGCATGACTGACTCTCCTATCCGGGATTCCTCTGGAGGATCCTGCATTGCTACGCCTACTGCTGCCGCTGCTGCTGTTGCTGCTGCTGGGAGTCGTTCATCATCCCAGAGAGGAAGTAGGAACACCACTACTTTTACTAAACAATTGACCCTCCAACAGTCCTTAGCGAGGAGGATGAAGTACGACAGCAGTCATCCTGAAGCAAAACGTATAACTGAGGCCTTGACTGCTATGTTGGTGTTAGACGTGCGTCCAGTATCCGCCATTAGTGCAGTGGGATTTAGACAATTGATGGAGGTAGTGTGTCCCCGGTTCCAAATCCCGTCTAGATTCCACTTCACTAGGCAGGCGATACCGAGACTGTACAGAAACGTCAGAAAAAGTGTCCTCAGTGTCCTGAAAAATGCCGTTGTACACAATGTCCACTTAACCACGGACATGTGGACAAGTGGAACAGGGCAGACTAAGGACTATATGACTGTGACAGCCCACTGGGTAGATGTATCACCTTATGCAGCAACAGCAGCAGCGTCACCAGTAGCAGCATCTCAGAAATGCCAGCTCGTTACAAGGCAGGCTACGCTGTGTATCACCGGTTTCAGTAAGAGGCACACCGCCGACAACCTCTTAGAGAAACTGAGGGAAATCATCGCCCAGTGGCTTACCCCACTTAGACTCTCCTGGGGATTTGTGATATCTGACAACGCCACCAATATTGTGCGGGCATTACATCTGGACAAATTCCAGCACGTCCCATGTTTTGCTCACACAATAAACTTGGTGGTGCAGAATTTTCTGAAAAGCGACAGGGGCGTGCAGGAGACGCTTTGGGTGGCCCGAAAAATTTCTGGCCACTTTCGCCATTCAGCGACTGCGTGCCGAAGACTGGAGCGCCAGCAAACACTCTTGAACCTGCCCCGCCATCACCTGAAGCAAGAGGTTGTGACGCGGTGGAACTCAACCCTCTATATGCTTCAGAGGATGGAGGAGCAGCAAAAGGCCATACAAGCCTATACATCCACCTATGACATAGGCAAAGGAGGGGGTATGCACCTGACTCAAGCGCAGTGGAGAATGATTTCCGTGTTGTGCAAGGTTCTCCAGCCCTTCGAACTTGCCACACGTGAAGTCAGTTCAGACACTGCCAGCTTGAGTCAGGTCATTCCCCTCATCAGGCTTTTGCAGAAGCAGCTGGAGAAAGTGAAGGAGGAGCTAAGACGGAGCGATTCCGCTCGGCATGTGGGACTTGTGGATGAAGCCCTTCATTCGCTTTGCCAGGATTCCAGGGTGGTCAATCTGTTGAAATCAGACCACTACGTTTTGGCCACCGTGCTCGATCCTAGGTTTAAAGCCTATGTAGTGTCTCTCTTTCCAGCCGACACAAGCCTGCAGAGGTGCAAAGACCTGCTGGTGAACACACTGTCAGCTGAAGCGGAACGTGACACGTCAACGGCTCCTTCTTCATTTTCTCCCGCAACTGGGGCTGCCAGGAAAAAACTTAGGTATCCTAAGCAACCCGCTGGCGGTGATGCAGGGCAGGCAGGACCAAGTTTGGACATCTGGTCCGGACTGAAGGACCTGGCAACAATTTCTGACATGTCTACTGTCACTGCATATGATACTGTCACCATTGACAGAATGGTGGAGGATTACATCGGTGACAGCATCCAAGTAGGCATGTCAGACAGTACATACCTGTACTGGCAGGAAAAAGAGGCAATTTGGAGGCCCCTGTACAAACTGGCTCTATTTTACCTGAGTTGCCCCCCCTCCAGTGTGTACTCCGAAAGAGTGTTTAGTGCAGCCGGGAACCTTGTCAGCGAAAGGCGTAGGAGGTTGCTTCCACAGAATGTGGAGAAGATGATGTTCATCAAAATGAATTATCAGCTCTTCCAGGGAGACCAGCCTCCAGAAGGTACAGAGGGACCTGTGGTGGTGGATTCAAGTGGGGACGAGTTAATACTTTGTGAGGATGAGGATGTACACACTGAAGAGGGTGAGGAATCGGTGGATGAGGAGGATGAGGATGACATCTTGCCTCCGTAGAGCCAGTTTGTGCAGGGACAGATTAATTGCCAGCTTGTTTTGTGGGGGCCCAAACGAACCAATCATTTCAGCCACAGTTGTGTGGCAGACCCTGGCGCTGAAATGATTGATTTGTTAAAGTGTGCATGTCCTGTTTATACAACATAAGGGTGGGTGGGAGGGCCCAAGGACAATTCCATCTTGCACCTCTTTTTTTTCTTTGCATTATGTACAGTTTGGGGCCTAGTTATTCTAACTGCCATCCTGTCTGCCACTGCAGTGTCACTCCTAGATGGGTCACGTGTTTGTGCCGCCCACTCGTGTCGCTTAGCATAGTCATCCAGCTACCTCGGTGCAACCTTTTGGACATAAAAACACTATTGTGAGGTGTTCAGAATAGACTGGAAATGAGTGGAAATTAAGGTTATTGAGGTTAATAATAGCATAGGAGCAGAAAAACCTACAAATTCTGTGATTTTAGCTGTTTTTATGCTTTTTTTCAAAAAAATACAGATCCAAAACACAAAACCCAGAACCCAAAACACGGAAGGGTGGTTTTGGCAAAACCAATCCAGATCCAAAACACGAAGAAAGATCCAGATCCAAAACCAAAACACAAAACACGAAAAGTGGCCGGTGCACACCCCTATAATAAAGGAAGCTTTGTTAATCCATTTACTGTAAGCAGTCAGCTCTGCCCTAGTGTCCTGAAAAATGCTACGAATTGTCACCATTGCCAAAGACACCATCCCCCGTCTGCTAGGACAACTAGTGTGCCGCTATGAATGTGCCTGTACTGAATATTCAAAAGTGACGGTGCCCTACAATTTAGCACCACAGATTTAAATTTACTAAGATGGGAGTTCTATTTAAGAAGTTACTGTACTGTACGTTGCCCATAGCATCCAATCAGATTCTACTGTACTTAGCATTTATCTACAGTAGCACCTTCTAGAAGATACTGTACAGTAATACCTGGAATCAGATTGGTTGCTATGGGCAAAATCACTTAATAGCACTACCATCTTAGTACATTTACCCCCTAATATATAAAATGTACTGAGTTTAGTATAAAAAAAAAAAAGCGCTAAATGGGTATACAGTAGATCTGGGCATGCGCCTGAGATACGATGACGTACAGTATTGTAGGAAACACTCAAGCCAGGTGCAAACTTGGTATTGCAGGCGGCTGTAGTGTAATGGTAAATAATCAAACCAATACATTACGCTGCCTGTACAACCCTTTTGCGTGTTCGAAGCTTGAAAGGTTACACTTTTTATTTTTTATTAACAAGGTTAGACTTTTTGGTCAAAGTACTGTGGCATAGAAATACCAGAATTTCTGGATAATGTACTGTATTAGTGAAGATTTAAAACAAAATAAAATTACCGTATAAAGTATGTACTTTAAAGGTCTCGAACCAGCGGGACAAGAAAATGGTAGATGCAGTAGGGCTAGGCATTAGCCCCCTAGACTACTGCATCTACTGTACTGTAGTTCCTAGAGTCAGGGAATCACTACAATGTCTACCGTATTGTACTTACAACTACAGTTATAAGTACCGTATAATACAGACAACTGGGCATGCACAGTGCTATGAGACTCAATACGCCACAGTGTAGCGCGCAACAATGCGGTATACTGTATGGCGTACCGTATGGAGCAACAAACTACAGTACTGTAGCTGGGCACATATACAGTACAATAGATTGATTTTTGTAAGGGTTGGATAACAAGACTGAACTACAGTACTATAATGAACAAGGTTATGGCTATGGCGCAGCACCACTGGCAATGCATTGCAACCCCGCCACTGGGCACAAGCCAGAGATCTTATTTGTACCGTAACCCATCAGAACTGGCTATAAGTTACCACAACGCAAACTGTGCTGACAGTTGACGCAATTTTGCGGTTTAAACGCCGAGTCAGTTTCTACTATAGAGACCCCTCTCTTATACACAGTCAAGTATCAGTTACTAAACATATTAAATTAATAATGTTACCAAGTCTAAGACAGCATTTTCATTGACGCAAGTTTGCGCTCTGCATCTGTCCTACAAACTGCTGTTAGTCCACTACTGTAGCACCTTATGTACTGTAGTAATGAATTTACTATTGTGTATACTGTGCGGTACTGTAAGTCTCGGACAGTGCAGAATGGCACTAGTGTGAAAATTCAACAGTACTGTTGGCAATACAGACAACTGGGCATGCGCCATAAAATAGCGCTACTTAATGTATGGCTTGGCTCCACTGGACATGGGGCACACATTCCATTGTGATTAAAATCCGACCACTGGGCACGCGCAGACATTGACGCAATTTTGCGGTTTAAACGCCGAGTCAGTTTGTACTATAGAGACCCCTCTCTTATACACAGTCAAGTATCAGTTACTAAACATATTAAATTAATAATGTTACCAAGTCTAAGACAGCATTTTCATTGACGCAAGTTTGCGCTCTGCATCTGCCCTACAAACTGCTGTTAGTCCACTACTGTAGCACCTTATGTACTGTAGTAATGAATTTACTATTGTGTATACTGTGCGGTACTGTAAGTCTCGGACAGTGCAGAATGGCACTAGTGTGAAAATTCAACAGTACTGTTGGCAATACAGACAACGGGGCATGCGCCATAAAATAGCGCTACTTAATGTATGGCTTGGCTCCTCTGGACATGGGGCACACATTCCATTGTGATTAAAATCCGACCACTGGGCACGCGCAGACATTGACGCAATTTTGCGGTTTAAACGCGCAGTCAGTTTGATATACAGAAACCAGTTTCTTTAACAGGGCCCATTGCCACTTGATGGTCATAATAAATAACTATAATGTCCGCGTTCATGTCAGCGCCGGCATTGATGCAAGTTTGCGTTCTAAGGTACAGTACTGTATGTACAATAATAAAAATCCTAGTTTCGCTGTTTGACTCCCGAAGCACTGGGCAGACATGCGCTCCACATGTACTGTATTGAATACTGAATATTTTAAGTGAAGATTTTAAAAATAAATTAAAAAAACATACTGTATTTTCAAGGTCTCGAACCCACGGAACAAGAAGAGAGGAGAAGCAGTGAGACTAGGCATTAGACCGCTAGGCCACACGCTTCACCCATTAATAGAGTTCTGTAGTTTTGTAAAGTCTAATGTCTATGCTTCTGTCAAACAATCATCGGCCGGTGATACAGAACATACCGTACGGTACATTGGAAAGTGACACCTGGTGGGCAAAATGTTGTATTACACATCATGAAATCACACGCATGCGCTATGTAGTTTAGGAAAAGTGACACCTGGTGGGCAAAAAGTTGTATTACACTTAATGAAATCTGACGCATGCGCGATGTAGTTTAGGAAAAGTGACATCTGGTGGGCAAAATGTTGTATTACACGTAATGACTTTTTTCACTAATAAACTTTCTTTGTGGCGCGACTCATGGCGTGATGTGTGGCGCGCCATACGTGGCGTGAGAGATAGCGCTGTGATGCCACGTTATAGCTGGGCACATCAGTATGTCAACAGAACACTTGAAAATCGGTAATCCTTATCAAGACCCAGAACAATCAGGCCTACATAGATAATAAAGAAAGAAAGTAGTAAAAGAACTACAGACGTGTCCTCATACATCTAGCCTCAATACGCCACACATCGCGACTTACCTGGCATGTGTGAGCCGCCAGGACCTGTGCTCCTCTGCTAGCGTTAGGCATCTGTTTTTGCCAAAAATGCATCTAAGTAGCTGTGCTGATTAATTTTATATGCGACACTTGTATATCTGTGTGCGCCTGAGTCTGTATATCAAGCACAATGAAACTAGGATTGAAAAAAGCTGCTGCCTCAACATTGTAGGACTTTGTATACAGATTCAGAGACTCAGTCACACACAGATATACAAGGGTCACATATCAAATTGATCAGCACAGTCTGTCTGTGCGTCCTAGTTGCATCATATTGCAACTTAAATGCATTTTCTGCAAAAAAGAGACCCAGTGCTAGCAGAATCTCACGGTACCTTGTGCACCGAGAGAAGATTTTTGGTGTGTTTGCAGAAAAGATGTGTAAGGACACATCTGTATGGGATATAGGGGGAAAAGGGAAGGAAAAAAGTAAAGGGTGAAGGGGAAGCCAGTCAGTGTTTATTGCAATGAATATTATATTGTTGTCAAAAGTTGATGGAATTATATGGTATTCAAAGGAGGTTCGACCTCAGAGTGACTGGTCCATGGGGTCCAAACTTAAAGTGATCCACAGTGTCATGTAACAGAGAGATGATACTCTCCATTCTATAAGCAGCCCATATTACATTAATCGTGGCTGAGAAAGAAGGAAGTGTGGACGATTTCCATTGTGAAGCAATGTGGCATTTAGCTGCATTCAAGATAGGTTTAACAAGTTTCTGTGAGGCGTGTGGGAGACGAGGAATAGGTTGGTATAGCAATGAGTACAAAGGGGAGTCTGGCACTTGATTTTATTCAATAATGAACCTTTGACCAGAAAGTTTGTATGTTGTGACATGACAACCAAATATGCATCTGTTAGGATCTGCAGTTAAGCAGATCATATTGCTTGGAGTTCCAGCCTTTGTTAAACTGGCCACACATCTACAGATTATCTATCCAACCAGCCAACTAGTTGATTGGTTGGAATGAAAATCTGGTAAGGTATGAAAGCAAATGACAATCAGCAATTTGCTCCCAAACGCCGGAAAATGGACAAAAACTGTTGTTTGAACAAATTATTTAGATCAAACATTTAACGAACTTGTCTGACGCCCATTTTCATCTGTTTTCTGGCATTTAGGAGCAAATTGCTGATCATCATTTACTCCCATACGTTACCAGATTTTCATTCCAACCAATCAACTAGTTGGCTGGTTGGACAGATAATCTTTAGATGTGTGGCCAGCTTTACTACTGAGACACTGCACTAATTACTGCCTTCTGTGTGCAGTGTCAGGTGCACTAATTGACTCTCCTGTCTGGACACAGCCCAGGTGCACAGTAGTCTGTCATTAAGGGAGACTTGCTTTGATAGGACTCTGTCTCTGTTAAATTGCAGTCAGCCCAGAACTCCATGCCGGTGATAGAAGTTCTTTCGTACTTTCGATTCCTGTCCCCTGCATGTCAGTTTGAGTTCCTGAAAAGTCTAGCTGTGTTTTGTTTGGACTGTTTATTCCATCCAGGCGGCTCCACCTGCATCTCATCCACACGTGCTGCTTGTACCATCTGGGCAGCACGGAGCGCTTCTTACCCCAGAAGCGTGTGTCATCCCGGTGACACTGGCAGCAGCTCTGCGTTCCAGGTGCACTATTAAGCACACCGCCGCCAGTGTCATCCTGGCGGCACTGGTAGCAGCTCTGCATTCCAGGTGCACTATTAAGCACACCGTCGCCAGTGTCATCCCGGCGACACTGGTAGCAGCTCTGCATTCCAGGTGCGCTATTAAGCACACCGTCGCCAGTATCATCCCGGCGGCACTGGTAGCAGCCTCTAACCCTGCTCTAACAGCCCCAAGGCTGCTCCACATCCACAGTCCCTTGGCCATGACTATAAAGGCCACAACCAGCCCTCAAGGCTGCTCCTACAGCTCGCAGGCTGCATTGCATATTCTACACTTGGCCACAACTAGTTAACTGGCAGCAGTCCTCAGCAACTCTTGTCCGATTAACCACCCTATCCATAAGTAGAGTTCCAAAGTGGTAGGGTAAATCACATGTAGGAACTAAATAACATTGAAAGTAAAGTTTAGCATTCTCTTTAACGCAATCGGAGATAGAGCTCTAAGTGACTTATCGCCTAAGTTTGAAACACTTCTCAGGGGTCAGAGTCTCACCCATATCATTCTCCCAGGCCAATTCATGTGGTTGTTTTGGTGGTTGATTGTGAGAGAGATGTTGTTCATAAACAGTAGAGATTAGTGGTTTAGTTTTCTGAGCTTGTCTGCATAAGGATTCCATTGGTGAACTAGTGGGGGGAGGAGAGACGCGTGGAAGAGTGTGGTAAATGTGTCATATTTGTAAGAATTTGTAAAATACCTTGTGAGGGAGGAAGAGAGAACCAGGGCTGTAGACTAGCAAAGTCAGGGAAGGTGTGTAAAGGCACAATATCTAAAGGGAACAAAATATTTTGATGCATCCAAAAGTAAAATAACCATTTGTCAATACCCAAGGGGAAAGCGGGGTTGTTCCACAGAGGGGACAACAGGGGTAGAGATGATAAAGCCTGGTACAGTGGCAATCATGAAACAAACTGTTTGTGACAGGGGCATGGTAGCAGGGTGAGTGGAAGGTGGGCACCAGAGGAGGCTAAAGAGTTAGTATGTGGAGAGGATGTCCACCTCTATGGATGTTCATACTCTGCAATATGGAGGGACGTGCCAATGTATAAATGGGGCAAGGTGTACAGCACAAAACTATTTAAGAAAGTCTGGAACACTGATGCCTCCAATGGTATGATGTTTCTGTAGTAAGTGCATTTTACCTGCCCAAATGGGCATATGAATCAGAAGCACTTGCCATAAGTATGGCAAGAGGGACAAAATAGTAATTTTTACTGCTGCTCTGCTACCAAACCAGGATATAAGCATTTTATTCCAGCTTGATTGATCTGATCTAATGAACGCTAAAGTCTCGAGGAAATTGGCAGGGTATAAGTTAGAGTATGATTTAGTAAGGTAAACTCTGAGGTATTTAATCTTTTGTGGTTGCAACCTAAATGGATATGAGGATTGGAGGATGACCAGGTCTGCCAGAGAGATATTGAAAGTCTAATATTTTGGATTTATTGGTAATAACTTTTTTAATGGACAGTCAACCATAGTCATCAATTTCTTCAAACAAGCTGGGAAGTGAGTTAATGTCAGTATCACATTACCTGCATATAATGCAATCTTGTGATCTGTATGGCCAACAGTGATGCCTAATTCTATCCACCAATGGTTCCATCACAAGAGCAAGCAGGAGGGTGTGAAGGGGACAGAGGTCAGAGGAGAGACTGTATACTAATACTGAGATGGTAGGCTTTCGAAATAAAGATGCAACACCTTTGTAAAAATAACTCTTAAATCCCATACATTGAATAGTTTGGTGTAGAAAAGGCCAAGCTTTCCTGTCAAAGGCTTTCTCTGCATCGACAGCCGCCACTAGGGCCGATAGAGGTTTATCTTGGATGAGATGTACAGTAGGAGATAAATGAGGCCTATAGTGTTATCAGTAGCTTGCCTGTTTGGGATAAACCCTACTTGGCCTGAGTGGATTAAGGATGGCAACAGGTGAGCCAAGTAGTTAACAAGTAATTTTAATTTCAACATTTAATAGGAAAATAGGCCTGTAGTTACCCATATCTAGCAGGTCATGGTCTGGTTTAGGGATGACTATAATGTTAGCCCTAGTGGTGGCACTGTCAAGCAAACTGCCCTCCAACAATCAGTTGAATAGCAGTTAGAGCAGAAGAAGCAGAGGTTCCAAAATTTTTTATAATAGAGGGCTGTAAACCTATCTGACTCAGGGGCAGTAAAATGACAAAGTTGCTTAATAGCTTCAATAATTTTCTCTTCCGTGATGGAGGAATTGAGGGCGACAAGTTGAGTTGCGGTGAATTTAGGCAGGAAGCAGGAGTGCAAATAGCTTTATCAGTCTGAGAGGTCGAAGCTATAGAATTTAGGTTGTTTAACGATGCATTAAAATTATGGAATTGTTTGACCATCTCTTGAGGGTCATGGGTAGTGGAGCAATCTATGTACTCAGGGGCGGAACTAGCGGTGGTGCAGCCGGTGCCTTGCACCGGGGCCCACTGTGGTGCAGGGGCCCATGGTGGCCTGCATCCAACAGCGCCGCTGCCCGCCGACCCGGTCCCCATTAAGTAAATGGTTGGAACCGGAGCGGGCTCACTTCGGCCGCTCCAGCTCCAACATTACAGTCGGGGACTCACCGCAGCCCGGCCCCTTGTAATGACGCGGCACGCGTGATGTCATGACGTCACGCGCGCAGTGTCATAACAAGGGGCTGGGCTGCTGGAGGGAGAGGATCAAGAGGAGGAAGAGAAGCGGCCAAAGAAACAAGGTAAGTAAGCCGGCTGCAGTGGTATGGGCTGGGGGGAGCAAGGCTGAGACACGCTGGGGGGGGAGCAAGGCTGAGACACGCTGGGGGGGAGGAAGGCTGAGACACGCTGGGCGGCAGGAAGGCTGAGACACGCTGGGGGGGAGGAAGGCTGAGACACGCTGGGGGAGAGGAAGGCTAAGACGCTGGGGGGGAGACACGCTGGGGGGAGAGGCTGAGACATGCTGGGGGAGGGAAGAGGCTGAGACATGCTGGGGGAGGGGAAAGGCTGAGACACACTGAGGGAGGGGAGAGGCTGAGACACGCGTGGGGGGGAGGAAGGTTGAGACACGCGTGGGGGGGGAGGAAGGCTGAGACACGCGTGGGGGGGGAGGAAGGCTGAGACACGCGTGGGGGGGAGGAAGGCTGAGACACGCGTGGGGGGGAGGAAGGCTGAGACACGCATGGGGGGAGGAAGGCTGAGACACGCTGGGGGGGAAGGCTGAGACGCTGGGGGAGGGGGAAGGCTGATGCACGCTGGAGGGAGAGGAAGGCTGAGACGCTGGGGGTGAGACATGCTGGGGGAGAGGCTGAGACATGCTGGGGGAGGGGAGAGGCTGAGACACTGGGGGGGAGAGGCTGAGACACACTGGGGGGAGAGGCTGAGACATGCTGGGGGAGGGGGAAGGCTGAGACACTTTGGCTGTGGGGGAAGAGGATGACATGCTGGGGGAGAGAGGCTGAGACACACTGGGGGGAGAGGTTGAGACATGCTGGGGGAGGGTGAAGGCTGAGACACTGGGGGGGAGAGCCTGAGACATGCTGGGGGAGGGGGAAGGCTGAGACACTTTGGCTGTGGGGGAAGAGGATGATATGCTGGGGGGGAGAGGCTGACACGCTGGGGCTGTGGGGGGGGAGAGGCTGACATGCTGGGGCTGTGGGGGGGGAGAGGCTGACATGCTGGGGCTGGGGGAGAGAATGAGGCTGACACACTGGGGCTGGGGGCGGAGAATGAGGCTGACACATGGGCTGGACGGACAGGATTTAATGACTGGGGGGGCAGTGAGGGTTGGTTAAATGTTGGGGTGCCAGTAATGGATGGGGTGGGGCCCAAAGCATATTCTTGCACCTGGGCCCACCACTCTCTAGTTCCACCACTGTATGTACTGTAGTGTATATATGCGATTACGAATACATTTGACTCATAGCCTGTGAGCTAATAGTGAGTATACTGTTAGATTTTTCATAAAACCTCTGTTGTACCCAGAGAAGAGCTTAAGCAGCCTTTTTAGAGAGAACTTGCGAGAGTTGACCCTTGACTGTTAAGATTATTAGGTAAATAAGTTTTTTCGGGGTAGCGGTGGTGGAGTTGGGTTACAGATGCAGCTTCTAGATCTAGTATTCTGTTAGTGTCACCTTTTCTTTGTGTAGCTGTTAAGCTAATAAGCAAACCTCGAAGGGTAGCTTTATTGGCCTCCCAAAGGGATGCAGTTAAAATACACACAGAGGGGATTCTGGTGGTTAGAATTTCAGTGCTGGAATCCCGACACCAGTCAGAATCTCGGCGCTAGCATCCCGACCACCAGAATCCCTAAGGTAAGTATCGGGGTTAGAGGGGCGGTTAGCATTAGGGTTAGGCACTAGGGGGAGGGTTAGGTTTAGGGTGTGGGGAGGTTAAGTTTGGGCACTAGGGGGAGGTTAGAGTTAAAAACCATGGAGGGAGGGTTAGGGTAGGGAGATGGGGAGGGTTAGGATACCAATCAACAAAGTGTCGGTATTCTAAACCTGTCGTGATTCTGACTGCCAGGATCCCAAACGCTGACATCCCGTACCCATCCACCTGCCAAGATGTATAGGCAGTGACATACTAGGTGGCATTAGTCAAGTAAAAATTGGTCAATGCTTTAGTTAAATCTTTAATATTTGATGACTTCAAGAGTAGTAATTTCATTCAAACACCAAGTATGGGTAGTAGCAGGGATGTAATAAGTAGCTAACTCAATCTTTATAGTGCAATGGTCAGACCAGAAACAGGGAGAGTCTGAGGACCTCATTCAGAGCCGGTCGCACAGAGCGTGCTGTCGGTCTGAATGAGGGGAGGACCTCTTGAATTTTCAAGACGTCCTCCTTTGCGGTGGTAAGGCTGTGGGTTAAAACCCACAGCCTTACGACCACCTAAGGTGATGGTCACGATGGTCAAGACCATCGCGACCATCGGGGCTTACGACGAGACCCTAGGGTAGGGTCTCCCTTGTCGTAAGCCCCGGAGAGTTTTCGGCTTTGTCTGAGCCAGAAGCTCTCCACTGACATCACTAGTGATGTCAGTGGGGCCGCCCCCAAATGGTAGGTGTTCCCATGGGAACGCCCCCGTTTGGGCTGCCACCCCCCCGGCCCGCCTTCCAAACGGGCCGAGCTGTCAATCAACATCGACAGCTCGCCCCCTTTGGATCGAGACCCGCTGCGACCAGCGCTGTCGGTCGTAGCGGATCTCACGCATGTGCACGATGGCACCGCCGCAGTCCATGCGCATGCTCTGTGGGGGGCCATCGACCCGGTCTGAGCACATCGGCGCTAACGACCGGGTCTGAATGACCCCCTGAGTCCCAAGGAGGTGTTGAGCAGTAGCTCGACCCACAAAAAAATATTCTATATGTGTATATAAAGATATATAGATATATATAAACAGGTGGGGAGTAATGAGTGAATCCATTTGCTGATAAGAGAGATATAAGAGAAGATTTTAGAGAGATTAGCATAACCAGAAAGGGCTATGTTTGTATGGGAGCTATCCAAGGAAGGATTTAGGGCCTCATTCAGAGGCGGTCGTAGGATGCAAGCGGTAGTTCTGAAACAGGGCGGCCACTTGCATCCTGGAGCAGCATCGATCCGGTTGCAAGCTCATAAAGCTAACGACCGGGTCTGAATAAGCTCCTTAGAGTACAGTAGCACATTCAGGGCATAGGAAGATGCTAATATAATTGGGACCTTATTATAGGTGCCTGTAAGGATAATGAAGCAGCCTTGAGTATCAGAGATAAAGTCTTGGATAACAATGTAGAGATCACGGTGCAACATAATAGCGGTGCCTCTATGTTTAGCCAACATGGAAGAATAATAGACATGGGGATATTGTTTACACACAAAAGAAGGATTTGAGGCTTTGGGGTGAGTTTCCTGCAACAAAACAGGTTTGCGTCGTTAAACATATTGATTGGCCATGGCATGTTTGGTGGGAGAATTGAGACCATTAACATTAAGAGTAAGAACTTAAAGGGAGGAATTCAATTGCCGGCGAAGTGTGTGAATTGGCATTGCCACAACATTTAAATGCCAGCAACGGCAGCCTGTCTCGCACCCTTTGCTCAGTTGGCTGAATGCCCAATTCGTCAAAAGTGCTCGCTACCCTATGGGGTAGTCAACACTTTTGTGTGAGATCCTGCGGCTGTCGTGCAGATTCAGCCAGGTCCTTAATTGAATTTCCCCCTTAGTTTCATGGTGGGTGATATATATCACAGCTAAGGAACAATGTGGCAACAAACTTCGATTGACAAGGGGAGAAAAGAAAATGGCTACAGGTAAGAGAACAGTAAGTGCAATTAGGGGAAAGAGTGAAGATAGGGGTTAGGCGATTCTTTTCAATAATTAGGATGGGTCTATAGTGGAAAGAGTAGGTGTCTCTCAGACAGTGCTTTTGCTGGGGAACGTGGATTAAGTGCATGAGGAAAAGGAGCAGGTATGAATATGAGAAGAGTGAGGTGTAGGGTGACAAAATGGTAAGGGGTAGGACGTTTTGAGAAGGTAGCCGCTGATAAAGTATAAAACATGAACAGGGAAAAGTTATAAAATTTGGAAAACAATTAGCTGAGGTCGCTTTAAAAATGTTAAATGTTTCCTTATTATTTAAAAAAATGTAAACAGTGTTTTAAAATAAAAAAAATATTTGAATTAGGGATGAGTGGGTTCGGATTTCTGAAATCCTAACCCCCCCGAGTTCCCCCGATCCGAGTCGGGAACCGAGTCTGGCTCAGGTTTTTCCGCCTGACAAGAACTGAAATCGAGGCAAAACGTCATCATCCCGCCTTCCGGATCTCGTGGGTTTTGGATTCTATAAAAGGTCCCCGCGTCTGCGCCACTTCTCACTTCGGCTGTGGACAGTGAAGAGGGAGGGTGGGAGCTAGGGCTGGCCGGGCTGTGTTGTGCTGCTGTTGTCCATAGGGGCTGGCTGGGCTGTGTTGTGCAGTCAGTTGTCCATAGGGGCTGTGTCCACTCCAAAGTTTATAGGGGCTGGCTGGACTGTGTTGTGCAGTGTCCCATAAAGGCTGTAGTCCTAAAGGGGTGCTGTAGTGTTGTTCAGGGGGTGATCTTTCCATCAGGGGTGCTCCCCCAAAGTGCACTTCAAAAAAAAAAAATGTTTTCTGTGTTTGTGAATTGTGTGCACAGTAGCCGCATGTGCATCAACAAAGGAGCGCCAAGCGTGCGCCTGTGTCATAAGTAAAGGGCCGGCTGGCTCGTCTGTTAAAGGGTGGTGTAACCCCCAAAGTGCACTCCAAGAAAAATAAGAAATTATTTTCTGTGTTTGTGAATTGTGTGCGCTGTGGTTGCACGTGCATCAACAAAGGAGCAGCACCAAGCGTGCGCCTGTGTCCCATAAGTAAAGGGCCGGCTGGCTCATCTCTTAAAGGGTGGTGTAATCCAAAAAAGTGCACTCCAAGAAAAATAAGAAATTATTTTCTGTGTTTGTGAATTGTGTGCACTGTGGTTGCACGTGCAGCACCAAGCGTGTGCCTGTGTCCCATAAGTAAAGGGCCGGCTGGCTCATCTCTTAAAGGGTGGTGTAACCCCCAAAGTGCACTCCAAGAAAAATAAGAAATTATTTTCTGTGTTTGTGAATTGTGTGCGCTGTGGTTGCACGTGCATCAACAAAGGAGCAGCACCAAGCGTGCGCCTGTGTCGCATAAGTAAAGGGCCGGCTGGCTCATCTCTTAAAGGGTGGTGTAACCCCCAAAGTGCACTCCAAGAAAAATAAGAATTTTTTTTCTGTGTTTGTGAATTGTGTGCATTGTGGTTGCACGTGCATCAACAAAGGAGCAGCACCAAGCGTGCGCCTGTGTCCCATAAGTAAAGGGCCGGCAGGCTTATTTCTTAAAGGGTGGTGTAACCCCCAAAGTGCACTCCAAGAAAAATGAAAAAATAGTTTCTGTGTTTGTGAATTGTGTGCGCTGTAGCCCCACGTCCATCAACAAAGGAGCAGCGCCAAGTGTGCGCCTGTGTCATAAATCAAGGGCCAGCTGGCTTGACCATTAAAGGGTGCTGTAACCACCAAAGTGCACTCCAAAAAAATATATAAATTCTTTTCTGTGTTTGTGTGTGCCTTAGCCGCACGTATATATCAATCAATATAACATAAATGGAGGACCAAACTTTGTACCCTAAAAATAAAATAGGGAAAGATCAAGAACCACTTAAAAAAAATATTTAAATCATCTGAGGAGAAACGTAAACTTTCCAATATGCCATTTACTACACGGAGTGGTAAGGAACGGCTAAGGTCTATCCCTATGTTCATGACTAGTGGTTCAGCTTCACATGACGATGGAAGCCCTCCTCCCACTACAAAAATCGAGTTAAGCTGGCAAAAGCACAGCAAAGAACTATGAGATTTATGCGTTCTAAGAAGATATCACAAATCCCCAAGTGTTGTGGCTGCGATGCCTGACCTTCCCAGCACTGGACGGGAAGAGGTGGCTCTTTCCACCATTTGCACACCCTATGCAAGTGCTGGAAGGAGCACCCACAGTCCACTTGCTGATATGCAAATTGAAGATGTCACTGTTGAAGTACAACAGGATGAGGATACTGGTGTAGCTGGCGCTGAGGAGGAAGTTGGCGAGGAGGATTCTGATGGTGATGTGGTTTGTTTAAATCAGGCTCCAGGGGAGACAGTTGTTGTCGTGGGAAGAAAAAGCCCATCACAGTCATGCCTGGGCAGAAGACCAAATATTCCACCTCTTTGGTCTGGCAATATTTCTATCCAAATCTGGACAACAACTGTCTTGCCATATGTACCATATGTAAAGGTGAAATAAGTAGGGGTAGGGATGTTAACCACCTAGGAACATCCTCCTTTATATGTCACCTGCAGCGCATTCATAAAAAGTTACTGTCAAGTTCAGAAACTTTGGCTAAGACCGTAAGCAGTCCAGGGACAACTAAATCCCTTTGTCCTGTTGTATCCAAGCGCCTGCAAACCACACCGTCAACTCCCTCCTCGTCAATTTCCTCAGGATTGAAAGTAGTCCTGCAGGCCATGTCACTGGCATGACTGACTATCCTATCCGGGATTCCTACGGAGGATCCTGCATTGCTCCACCTACTGCTGCCGCTGCTGCTGTTGCTGCTGCTGGGAGTCATTCATCATCCCAGAGAGGAAGTAGGAACACCACTACTTTTACTAAACAATTGACCCTTCAACAGTCCTTAGCGAGGAGGATGAATTACGACAGCAGTCATCCTGAAGCAAACGGATAACCGAGGCCTTGACTGCTTTGTTGGTGTTAGACGTGCAACCGGTATCCGCCATTAGTGCAGTGGGATTTATACAAATGATGGAGGTAGTGTGTCCCCGGTTCCAAATCCCGTCTAGATTCCACTTCACTAGGCTGGTGATACTGAGACTGTAAAGAATCTTCAGAAAGAGTGTCCTCAGTGTCATAAAAAATGCGGTTGTACCCAATGTCCATTTAACCACGGACATGTGGACAAGTGGAACAGGGCAGACTAAGGACTATATGACTGTGACAGCACACTGGGTAGATGTATCACCTTACGCAGCAACAACAGCAGCATCACGATTAGCATCATCTCAGAAATGCCAGCTCGTTCCAAGGCAGGCTACACTGTGTGTCACTGGTTTCAGTAAGAGGCACACCACCGACAACCTCTTAGAGAAACTGAAGGAAATCATCGCCCAGTGGCTTACCCCACTTAGACTCTACTGGGGATTTGTGATATCTGACAACACCACCAATATTGTGCGGGCATTACATCTGAGCAAATTCCAGCATGTCCCATGTTTTGCTCACACAATAAATGTGGTTGTGCAGAATTTTCTGAAAAACGACAGGGGCGTGCAGGAGACGCTTTGGGTGGCCCGAAAAATTTCTTCCCACTTTCGCCATTCAGCGACTGCGTGCTGAAGACTGGAGCGTCAGCAAACACTCTTGAACCTGCCTCGCCATCACCTGAAGCAAGAGGTTGTGACGTGGTGTAACTCAACCCTCTATATGCTTCAGAGGATGGAGGAGCAGCAAAAGGCCATCCAAGCCTATACATCCACCTATGACATAGGCAATGGAGGGGGTATGCACCTGTCTCAAGCGCAGTGGAGAATGATTTCCGTGTTGTGCAAGGTTCTCCAGCCCTTTGAACTTGCCACACGTGAAGTCAGTTCAGACACTGCCAGCTTGAGTCAGGTCATTCCCCATATCAGGCTTTTGCAGAAACAGCTGGAGAAAGTGAAGGAGGAGCTAAGAGGGAGCGATTCCACTCGGCATGTGGGACTTGTGAATGAAGCCCTTCATTTGCTTTGCCAGGATGCCAGGGTGGTCAATCTGTTGAAATCAGACAACTACATTTTGCCCACCGTGCTCGATCCTAGGTTTAAAGCCTATGTGGTGTCTCTCTTTCTGGCCGACACAAGCCTGCAGGGGTGCAAAGACCTGTTGGTGAAAACACTGTCAGCTGAAGAGGAACGTGACATGTCAACAGCTCCTTCTTCATTTTCTCCTGCAACTGGGGCTGCCAGGAAACAACTTAGGTATCCTAAGCAACCTGCTGGCAGTGATGCAGGGCAGGCAGGAATAAGTTTGGACATCTGGTCCGGACTGAAGGACCTGGCTACAATTTCTGACATGTCTACAGTCACAGCATATGATACTGTCACCTTTGACAGAATGGTGGAGGATTACATCGGTGACAGCATCCAAGTAGGCATGTCAGACAGTCCGTACCTGTACTGGCAGGAAAAAGAGGAAATTTGGAGGCCCCTGTACAAACTGGCTCTATTTTACCTGTGTTGCCCCCCTCCAGTGTGTACTCTGAAAGAGTGTTTAGTGCAGCTGGGAACCTTGTCAGCGAAAGGCGTAGGAGGTTGCTTCCACAAAATGTGGAGAAGATGATGTTCATAAAATTGAATTATCAACTCTTGTAGGGAGACCAGCCTCCATAACGTGCAGAGGGACCTGTGGTGGTGGATTCCAGCGGGGATGAATTAATACTCTGTGAGGATGAGGATATACACAACACTCAAGAGGGTGACGAATCGGTGGATGAGGACGACATCTTGCCTCCGTAGAGCCATTTTGTGCAGGGACAGATTAATTGCCAGCTTGTTTTGTGGGGTCCCAAACAAACCAATCATTTCAGCCACAGTCGAGTGGCAGACCCTGGCGCTGAAATGATTGGTTTGTTAAAGTGTGCATGTCCTGTTTATACAACATAAGGGTGGGTGGGAGGGCCCAAGGACAATTTCATCTTGCACCTCTTTTTTTTCTTTGCATTATGTACTGTTTGGGGCCTAGATTTTCAAACTGCCATCCTGTCTGCCACTGTAGTGTCACTCCTAGATGGGCCACGTGTTTGTGCCGCCCACTCGTGTCGCTTAGCATAGTCATCCAGCTACCTCGGTGCAACCTTTTGGACATCAAAACACTATTGTGAGGTGTGAGGTGTTCAGAATAGACTGGAAATGAGTGGAAATGAATGTTATTGAGGTTAATAATAGCATAGGAGCAGAAAAACTCACAAATTCTGTGATTTTTAGCTGTTTTTATGCTTTTTTTAAAAAAAATACAGATCCAAAACCCAGAACCCAAAACACGGAAGGGTGGTTTTGGCAAAACCAATCCAGATCCAAAACACGAAGAAAGATCCAAATCCAAAACCAAAACACGAAAAGTGTCTGGTTCACACCCCTAATTTGAATATAATACTTTTTAAGCAAACCACTAACTGCAAATGTGAATGGTGAAGTAAAAATAGTGAATGTGAGTCACAAATTTTAAACTGCAAGTGGGGTCTTGTTCGAGGTCTTTAAATTGGTAAAAATTTATTGAATTTTGAACCATATAAAATTTGTCCTATCTGTAGTCCAGGCAATACAGTAAGTGAGTGGGGAAACAGTTGGGAAGCTGATGAACAGAATCCCGACCACCGGCTTCCCGACTGTATAATCCCAGCAAGGGTTAAATGACAGGCATCGAAATCCCGATGCCTGTCATTTTCCCTACGCCGGGAGACCGACACCTGGCTTACCGGACTTAAGTTTAGGCAGCGGGGAAGGGGGGGTTAGGTTTAGGCACTTAGAGGGGGGATTAAGGTTAGACACTTAGGGGGGAGGTTAGGGTTAGGCACCCCTAAGGGAGGGTTAGGGGGTAGAATAGGTTAGTGAATACTTACCTTGGGACAATCAGGATTTTCATCCTTGTCGGGCTGCCGCTGTCGGGATTTGAGGCCGGCAGTAAATCATACTGAATCCAGTGAGTGCTTGACCCTGCTAAATAGGGCAAATGTAGATGGTTGGGGATACTCCTGTTATTTTTGAAGGATTTAGGAGTAGCAACCATCAGATTCTAGCTATCATTTTATAGAATGTACAAGATAAAAGATAATTAGAATTTGATTGGTTACTTGTCCTCTAGGTATGATAAATTTCCTCCTAGTACAGGACTTATTTATAATAAAAGGCCTTTCAGTATTTCAAACATTTCTACAGGTTTGCATGCTTCAAGAAAAGATGCAACCTGATGTAATTTCCACTCAAACCAATCACACTAGTAAATGAAGAGAAATTTCCTTTTCCAAGTTTCTCCAAACATTGGTTCTCATTTAACATTTTGTAAACTATTGTTAATCTCTGTGGTTGCTCATGAACCATGTAATGCACAAGTACATTTCTACTAAATAACCCATGTCTTTGTTTAATATAAACCCACAAAAAAACTGTATTTAATATCTGTTTTTCATAAAGCCTGGACAGAAAGAAAAAAAATGTTTACATCATTGTTATATTGGGTTCATAAAAAGCATATACATATATGTAGCCAAAAAAGTATTTAAACAATAAATCTATTGTATAGTTTTGTCTTTTGTTTATGACTGGCAATTCTAGTATAACATTTGGGAGGTCTGTTTTGAGGTAGGATTATTAACCAAGGAAACTTCTATTTTACCATTTTCATTTGTCCGCTAAAGAATTATGAGTTAAATGGGGACACCAGTGGCGTAACTACAGCCCCCGCGGTGGCTTGGGGGTGCGGAGGCTTGTGGGGCGAGGTGGCTGCAGATTCCATGCGGAGCAGATTCCATGCGGACTGGCCGTCCGCATGAAATCTGCAGAAAACAGCCCTCCCAAAATGGCCGCCGCCTAGGAGGAGACATATGCTAGAGGTCCTACTGGACCTCTAGCATCTGTTAGTCACCCAGGCAGGGCGGTAGTGTGGACGGCACATAAGTGCCGTCCGCACTACATTACTAGCAACAAACACACAGCCGCCGGCGTCGGCAGCTGTGTGTTTGTTTGAGCAGCCGATGAGAGTCTGTAAAGGTGCATACACACTAGACGATATGCTCCCTGAGCGATATCGTCTAGTGTGTCCCCGGCAGGCTGTGCTCAATGTCGTTCATGACATTGAGCACAGCCGCTGAACGATATCATTAGCGATATCGTTCAGCGCCGGGCTCTCTCACCCATTCCCTGACATGCAGCAACCTGACGAGGTCGTCAGGTTGGCCTGCATGTCAGCCCGATGAACGAGGATGACGAACGACCCGCGGGAACGCGCGTCGTCGTCATCGTTCATCTTTTTTGTGTTAAAAATGGACGATAAAGTGGACGACTGAACGATAACGATATCGTTATCGTTCAGTCGTCCACTTTAATCGCCCAGTGTGTACGCACCATTAGACTCTCATCGGCTGCTGCGCCCACTGCGGGAGCCGGGCTTCTGGCTCCTGCAGTGCATGATGGGACAGACGTCATGACGTCTCTCCCATCATGCAGTGCGGGCCGGCCCGGGAGGTCGCTGCACGGAGGAGCATGCCAGAGCGGGGATCAAGGTAAGCAGAGCTTTATTTTCTTTGTGTGTGTGTGTGTGTGTTTCTGGCCGGGCGGGGGGCACTGCTGGGGGGGCTAACCACTAAGGGCACTGCTGGGGGGGAGGACGGACTACTACTAAGGGCACTGGGGGGGGACGGACTACTGCTAAGGGCACTGGGGGGGGACTACTACCACTAAGGGCACTGCTGGGGGGGAGGACGGACTACTGCTAAGGGCACTGGGGGGGGACTACTACTACTAAGGGCAGTGCTGGGGGGGAGGACTACTACTAAGGGCACTGCTGGGGGGGACTACTACTAAGTGCACTGCTGGGAATACTACTAGGAGCACTGCACACTGGTGGGACCACTACTGGGGGACACTGCATAGAGGGGGATTACTACTAGGGGCACTGCTGCGGGGACTACTACTGGGGGCACTGCTGGGTGGGACTACTACTGGGGGCACTGCTGGGGGGCTATTACTGGGGGGGGACTACTACTGGAGGCATTTCTGGGGGGACTACTACTGGAGGCATTGCTGGGGGGGCTACTACTGGGGACACTGCACTGGTGGGACCACTACTGGGGGCATTGCACTGGTGGGACCACAACTGAGGGCACTGCATAGGTGGGGATTACAGCTGGGGGCACTGCATAGGTGAGGATTACTGGTGGGGGACTACTACTGGGGGCATTGCTGGGGGAGGACTACTACTGGAGGCTCTGCTTGGAGGGACTACTACTGGGGGCACTGCTGGGGGTTTAGGACTGGGGGCACTATATAAGTGGGTCTACTACTGGCGGCATCATGTAAGGGGCACTGCATAGGGGGACCACTACCTGGGGCCCTGCATAGGGGGGGGGGCGCATCAGAAATTTTTTTGGCAGGGGGGAGCAAAATTTATAGTTACGCCACTGGGGGACACTATCAATATGCAGGAGGTGGACAAAAAAGTGGGCTGTCAATATAAAGTTACAACTAATGACCAAACGACACGATGTTTCATGTATTTACTTTATAATGTTACATACTGTATATGTTATAATCTTCTGAGTTCCGATCTGGTGACTGTGAAGGTTATTATATAGATAAAACATCAATGTCTGGCTTAGCAAACAAGGGGGGGACCCCATATGCTCTTTAGCTATGTGCATTGTCATCCCGGTATTAACCCCTCCTATTGGGAATAATTGCTACAAAATAGGGTAAAGATAATTACCCTTAATGTGACACCCCAAAGTGTATAAAGTGTACCCCTTTAGACTAAGAAAACTGCCAGTATATATATATATATATATATATATATATATATGTTTTAACCCCTCATAGAGGGAACATTGGAGCAGATTGCCCTCACTAGGCTGTGACAGCTGGCGCGTGGCCAGGGAGGTGTCTGCAGCCACAGCAGAGGGGAGAGACTGATCTCTATAGAGAGCCCGGATTAAGTGTTAGTGCGGCGCGTGCGGTGAGCGGGAAAAGGACCCGCACGTGACCGCTGATATAAGGAGCACCCGCAGAGGTTTCTGGGGGTTGGCATGCGTCAGTGCTGTGGAGCGGAGCTCCTGTAAAAACGGTCCCGTACCTCAGGAACATTGGTAATGGTGACTTGGGGGCAGAGAGCTGCCTGAGTAGGAGAAAAGCGGGACTGACCTGGCAGCGCTGGGTGGAGCAGCCGGAGGGCTGTGAGGACACAGCCGGGAGAGAGCAGTGTCATCGGAAGGAGCCTGAGGTGACAGGAGAGAGAAGTGCCTGCTTACCGGAATGTGCTGAGGGAGGCCACTGCTGGGACTAGAGCGGGCTGTGAAGAGACTGCTGAGTCCGGAGCTCTAATAGGACTGGACGGCAGCAGAGGAAGTGAGGTGGAGCTCCCTGCCGGGTACTTCCTACAATCGGCGCTGATCGGAAGGCGGATCGGGGGAGTGGAGCCCAGGCGGAGCCTCTCAGACTTGCCTGCCCTTCGGTGTTCAGAGGCAGAGCAGTGAGTACCAAACATGCCCCTTCGCTCAGAATCCACCCCTCTGATAGGGAGTGCAGGGACTGAAACAGGACAGTTTTTGGGAGGTCTTGCAGCGCCACTCAGGAGAAGTAGTCAGCTGAGACTGTAAAATACTGAACTTAAGAGACACCCTTTCCCGATTAATTACAGTGTGTACATGTTAAACACGCAGCCTAATGGACACATCGTTTTAGCTGGAATAGCGGCAAGAAAAGTGTGGAGTCACATTGAGCAATGGTATCATTATACCACAGTAAACCTCTTCAGAAGATACCAACCTCTGTCTGACAGTTAAGCTTGGATAAGGTTGCAGGGTACAACAGTGCAAATAGTCAGCAATAAATCCCTTCACTAAGTGCCCATACTGTACCTCTGTATCAATCCTGCTGATTTAGTCAAGTAGCCAAAGCATAGAGAAGGAAGAGCAGTAGAGCCAGGATTAGTGACCAGCAAGAATTGTATTTAAATACTTATCTGACTAAAATACATTTAAACTTCTAGTGTTACCACCTGTCAGTGCAAGCAGAAGGAGACAGGAAGCAATACGCTGCTACTTCAAATACAATACAGGTTAATGCAGTCTGCAGTGCCATTAGGATTATAATTACAGTGACCTATCTCCTGGGCACCGTTTGCAAACAAAACAACAACCAGACACTCTTGCATGCAAAAGTAACAAGAAACTTTTATTGGTTTTGTGCACAAAATAATAGAGGGTTATATTTTATCTATTATCGGCATTGCATAATTATATTTGCCTGTTTATATGTCTATTGTTTAACCATTCCTTCGGCAGCCAGATCCTGGGGTTCCAGAGTTCCAGTTATAATAAAACTGCCGGCTACCAGTGTACTTTTTCTGTTCTGAAGTGTGTATAACAAATTTGCATTGTATACGGTTAGTCTGTATTGCTGATGTGGAAAGAACTGTTATTGTTGAATAAATACATCATCCTGTCCCTTACTGCCTGTATCTATTGGGTAACATTCCGGGAAAGCCCAAGGTGATCCAGAGACAGAGTGTTACTGGGTAAGGAAACACCCCCAACACCCCTAACATATAATTCACTGAGATCAGTACTCCGTAATTGGGGTGTTACATTAAGCTGTGATTAGAAGTGATCTTTTAATTTCTAAGGGAATAATACACACAAACAACAATTGCAGACCCACCAGAATAATTAACTTTTGGAAAAAAGTGCTTAGTGCTGTATAATTCTTTTGATTGTCGAGAATATTAAGATGATTCATCTTTCATATCACCTTCATTCATTGCTTATGTCTACTGTGCTCTTTGAACACCATATGTGCATTGTTAGGTGACATGAGCAGTTAGTGTAATCGACCAAGCCAATATGTGAAAATTCATCTAAGGCCAATCCTGTTTGTACGAAGATCTGACACTGACAGCCAATGGAGATGGAGTAGGCTAACATCTTGAAGTGATGGCCAATAAATATTGAGTTCCCTCAACCACTGAAGATATGGCACTCTGAGACTTAAATAGGACACACCTTTGGTGAATGTGCCCCTGGCTCATCGTCAAAGAAGATCTCAAATGATGAACTTTAGCCATCCAGGCAAACATTGCATGAATTTAGCATTTGGGTAGTCCTAACCCTTCTTTGTAGAGCCTACAAAGGAAAATGTGGTGGAAAATGTGGAAAGATGCCAGAAGTAGAGAGAAGAGTACTCATCTGATAAGCGATATTGGAATGGTAAGTCAGTGGGGCTTTCGAAATCCATGACCCCTCTTTTTAAGTTTTTTAACCACTGCAAAGATCTATACTGATGATCATCAGCACTAAGGATCTTACTTCACAAGTAGACATGTCTCTTTGATAGGCATTTTTGTGGATATACAGAGCAATTACATGGATCTTTACTGTTCCATTCTGTATCTCTGGAGAAGAAAGAAGTGCATGTAAGGCATATTGTACTGTATGCAAAATTGCAAATGTTGTAATATAGACTCAAGGATGTGCAGATTTTTATCTTAAAAAAGCTCTTAACTTATATTTTAAATAACTCCCATACAGATTATGTTTTTTAATGTTTCATAAAAAATAAAAAAAATCAACAATTAGGAAAAACATAAATTTTAAGAAATATCACTTTCAGAAGAATGAAACTTCATAAGAAACAAAGTCTGCTTTTTTCCAAGGAATTTGATAGCTTTAAATTCCAAGAGGCAGCAATTTCATCCACCGGGATTCCAAGCTCCTATTTGTTTAAATTACTTTCATCATTTGATCCATTCTTCCATGAAACTATATACCACCTTTCTCGTTATGGAATTAGAATCATAATCCATAATTTTCTTGCATTTGTTTAGCACCACTTACAGTTAGGATATTCCTTTTCTCTTCCACCTTATGGAGCTTTTCTACATCATTAACAAGATACAGCAGAATAAGTGTTATCATACTGTACTTTTTTCATTCTATTACACATAGTGAACCAGCAGTGCCAGATTACACTCGGGGTGGATGGGGCAGTCACCCAGGGGCCCCCACATATGGCCACCACCAGGGACTGTATCATCCATTGAGCCACCTGCCCTTTCTCCCAAGGGAGTCATCCACATGTCTTCCACCACCTTCTTTTCTTTTTTCAATTTCTGGCATCTGGCTCCCCAGCCCCAACTTGGTTGCCCCACTTACCCTGAGCTCCGAGCTCACACTCCTAACCACCAAGGCACCTGCCGATGTTTGCCTTGCTACAGCTCTCGCCGTTGACACTGCCACTCATCTTTTCTCAGAACATCAATCCAGGGTCTTTACAAAGCAGGGACACGGCTGTTTGTTACTGCCAGCTCAGCGTTCCTTTTATCTTTAAGAACTTTCTGCTCAAAATCGCATTTTGTGGCAGTTGTCTTCACACTTCCTGCTGCCACTGCTGGCTGTGTGGGCTCCAGTGATCTGCAGACTGTGTGTCTTGACTCCTGGTGCCAGTGTAGGCTTAAACACAGCTCACTTACTGTATCTGCTGTGCTGTTATCAGTATCTTTAAATTGTGTTAAATAATTCTTATTTATAATTTTTTTTACACATTCAATTTATCATTTGTCTCCTTAAAAGTAAAAATAGCTTGTGCACAATGTAATACAATAATCACTTTTTATCACTCTATGGGGGCATGTTTTTCACTGACCAGATTTGAGTCATGGCAATAAGAAATAATTTACTGCCCGAATGTATAAAAAAAAAACACATGCAGGGAAAGGGGGTTTGAAAGGAGCCCATCCCTGTGATGTGTTAGTAATGAAGTAATCGCATTAGCGGTCACATCACTACTATATTGGGACCTTGGCTCTCCACTGCACATGTGCAGTCTGTTGACCATGCATGTGCGGTGGCCATTCCTGGGTAAGTCTAGCCAATAGGCTACAGTGGCTAACACCATCTTCAGACGGAATTAGCTTCCCGAGCCACACTGTAAATCTGACAGCTTTGCAACCTATAGGGCTGTGTCTGCTGCAGGGGCATTTCTAGTGAGGAGCGGTCCCGTGTGCAGTCTCCGTCACTGGCCCCCTCTTCTCCGTTCGGCAACCGGCAGTGCACTGAGCTGCACGCGGCCAGCGCCAGAGTTATAGACTCTGAGCACTAGATTGTACCCAGAGTCTATAGCGCATGCACAGGTCACTGGGAAAATGGCCACGGTGGGCATTTTTCCTGTACTGTGCATGCGCAAACGATGGGAAAATGGTCACCGTGGCCATTTTCCAGACGTTTTTACAGCGCCAGAACCCTGCGCTGAAGTGGGACTCAGGAGATGGAAGTATATTATGGGTGCAGAGTGTGCAGTGTGGGGCCCCCCTTGACCCAGGGGCCCATGTGCCCTGCACACCCTGCACCCATTATAGATACGCCCCTGTCTGCTGATGGAAATGGAGGGATTTCAGTAGATATTAGAGATATCTGCGGTGGTCCTTCCTTTATACAAACAGGTAGAGCCGTAACTAGACTTTTTGGTGCCCTGGGCCAGAAAGAGCAAATAGGTACACAAGTCGTGTGCCCAAAAAATGGGCATGGCCTCATGGGTAAGGGCCATGAAAAATCTGATTTGTCCCATACGATGATGAAGGGGTACCGCTCCTGTTGTAGCACTGTTATCCAGGTGTCGGTGCCAAATACAGTGTGAATCCAATGGCTTCAGGATGACACACAATAATTATGCAGTATAACTCATCAGCTCTAGGGAGCACTGGTGAAGCTATACCTGCAGCAGGATACCTGCAGCTCCGGGGACAGTGGCAGGTGGGGAGTTTGACTGGGGCGGTACACTTGTCAAACTGTAACACAGGTGTCCTAAGGCGAGCTCAGGGAGGACAGAAACCTCCCGTGGAGCAGAAGGGCAAAGCCATGCACAAGTCTAGAGCTGGTACTGCAGATCACCATCTGAAGGTATATAAATACTGCTTGTACTGTATATGTAGCAAATATCAGTGGCGGGGAGGTCCATGTATGTACCCTGCACTCGCAACTGAACTTACTGGCAAAGGTACTCCTGGTAACACCTGGCTCGGGAATTGGTGGCGGTGTTCAGGGTTGCCATCAGAAATTGTGGGGCAGATAGCTGTGTGTTAAATAATAGAGGATGGGACTGAAGGTGCTTAGGGAGGTGGCCAGATGGAGGCGGAGTCTGCCAGGGAGGAGATAGGGGTGGCCAGGAGAAGCCAGGAATAAAAGAAGAGGAAGCTACAAGTGAGAATGATTATAAACAAAAAATTGACAGGCCCAAACAGTGACCCATGTTCTGCAGTGTCCTGGGCCGTGGCACATGTCGCACCACCCTAGTTAGGGCCCTGCAAACAGGTGATACTTAATATTTGTGGGTATCCCCCGAAAACTGACATTTTGAGGGCTATGCCGCAAATATTATTTGATAAATATGCCCCTATATGTAGAATGTGTTTTGTCATTCACATGTTTCAATATTATGGGGCAGAGGGTCTCATTCAAGCGGGTCGATGTTTCCCAAATGTGCATGCGCACGACGGTAGCCGTCATTATGGGTCTCGCACCAAAGGGGACGTGCTGTCGATGGTGATTGACAGCACGCCCCCTTTGGTGGGCGTGCCGGGGGCGTGGCTGCCCAGACGGAGGCGTTCCCATGGAAATGCCTACCATCTGGGTCCGGCCCCACTGACATCCACTAGTGATGTCAGTGGGAGTGATTTTGGCTCTAATAGAGCCAAAATCACTCCAGGGCTTGCGGCAACGAGACCCTACCGCAGGGTAGCGTCCATCATCATGGAAGCTCGCATAAGCTGTGGGTGGTCACCCACAGCTATGCGAGCGTCCAAGAGGCCGCTCCATTTTTAGGTAGGAGGGCCCTGATTCAGAGCGAGCGCTCTGGTCAGAGCGTCCGGCTCTGAATCAGGCCCAGTGTGTGGAAACAAGAAATAATTTACATTATTTAAAAAAAATATGCAATGTATTTACACAGAGGAATTACAGCTGCTGGGACACTTATGAGTCCTGATCTGTGTGGCCCTGGACTATTTCAGCACTAAGTGTGAGAGAACATTGAGAAACAGGCTTCAATGTCTGTCACTTGTGTGTCACCCCTAATCTAACTGTTTCTGATAATTTGTGTACAGTTATTGATATCTATTGTGTTTGGCTCTATATCATAAAGTAGATAAAGACAATTGGCATATTATAGCATAATGTGAACTGGGGACACTACAGTGTGGGATAATGGGAACTGGGGGCACTACAGTGTGGCATAATGGGAACTGGGGGCACTACAGTGTGGGATAATGGGAACTGGGGGAACTACAGTGTGTTTATCACATTTATGATGCTGGTAGTATTTGCACATTTTATTTTTTAATAACATCACATGCATATACACTGTTGTGTATTAGAAATTTTAAGTGAATGGCCTAGGGACTTTGATGATGATTCAGCCAGTAAGAGGGGAGCTGAATGTGGGTGATGTGTTATAGCTACGAGTGGCACATACAGAAGGTGATATCACAGGTATTGAGAGGTAAGTGTTTTGGTGACGATGCAGAGAGTATAAGGAGTACAGAATATGGGATAATGGGACAAATACTAGGGGGACACTGGCAAGGTGATGAGCATTATAATGAGTGGGGGACATATAGGTCATGATGAGCCAAGGGGTGAATGGGCTACAGGATGGAGGAGGTCAGCAACTAAATGAGAAAGTTTGGCGCAGGCTGATGAGTAGAAGAAAAAGGGTGTCAGACATATTCATGCTGGGCATGAGGAGGGTAGGTGAGATTATTGGTGCTAATTTACCCTTATAGTACCACTCTCAGGGCCTCATTCAGAGGCGGTCGGAGGATACAAGCGGTCGCTCAGAAACTGGGCGACCGCTTGCATCCTGACCGCCCGCTTGCATCCTGACCGCCCACCTATGTTTCGGTCGTTAGGCTGTGGGTTTACACCCACAGCTCTAACGACCGCTAGGGTGATGGTCGTGATGGTCAGAGACCATCGCGACCATTGGGGCTTACGACGAGACCCTAGGGTAGGGTCTCACTTGTCGTAAGCCCCGGAGAGCATCTGGCTCTGTCAGAGCCGGAAGCTCTTCACTGACATCACTAACGGTAGGCGTTCCCATGGGAACGCCTCTGTTTGGACTGCCACCACCCCCGGCCCGCCTTCCAAACGGGGCGAGCTGTCAATCAACATCGACAGCTCGCCCCCTTTGGAAAGAGACCCGCTACGACCGGCGCTGTCGGTCGTAGCGGGTCTCACGCATGTGCACGAAGTAGCCAGCTCCCTCATGCGCATGCGCACTTGACAAACATCGAGGCGGCCGTGCGGTCGTAGGCCTCTGAATGAAGGCCTCAGTGTGGATCCCCTGCGCCAGCAACATGAAGAAGCACTGATAACCCTTTCAGCTGCATCCCCTCTTCCTCTGCAGCGCTGATTCCCTTCCAAGAAGCATGGAGACTGCAGTCCCGGCAGCAGCCTCCACCTGTGGAGCTTTTCAAAGGGATGCGGGGACTTCCGGAAGGTGCCAATTTGCTAGGTGATAGGCAGATGGGGCTTCTCAGAAGCTTGAGGCCAGGTACATTTGTCTCCCTTGCCTCCCCATTTGTCGTCTGGGATAGCCCACAAGTGCTAGCTTCAACTGTATTGTGCCAGGGACAAATGTAAATAAAAACACTGACACAAGTTTAAATAAAATAAAAAACACTTTAAAGTAAAGACACCCTGAGACACTTCTTTTGCTGCCCCAAAAATTACAACTGGACTCCTTCAAGTCTCCAAAATAATGAAATTGGCCAGTCGAAACTACTTCCCTATATTTACTTCATATATTTATTTTTACTTCAGGACCATGGGTAGACACTGTACACAATAAGTCTTCCTGGACTATTTTCAAGGGACTCCAAGGAATCCAGATGCAATTTTTTTAAGGGGAAATTTTATTTTTAAACCATCAGGAGTGTAAATAAATAGGGCAAAAGATTGGTCTCGGGGAGACTTATTTCAAGTGGTTTTTTTTGAGTAGTCTGGTAACCACTAATTAAAGAGGAAAATGTAGTGGGGTCACCAACAGCCATAATAGGCTGACGTAGTTACACCATATGGTATATAAGGGGAAGGGATGCGCTATTCCGCAATCTGACTTGGGTTATGGCAGCTGGGCGTAAGTGAGGGCACTACAAGTCCTCACTATGCATATATATAGGGGTGGTACAAAAAGGAAGGGGGGTAACACTCAGCGCATATAACACCTTTGATAATTAGATTATTATTGAGCTAATCACATAAAATAATCAATTTGTAAATATTATGTAGCAATGAACTAGATATCGAGTACGATGTAATCAATTGATAAATATAATTTATAAATATAAATAAATACACAGAGTAATTTGACTCTATAAAAACATATATTATTTACTGAAGTGGTAATGTAAAAACTTTATGTAGCAATAAAATAGATATCAAGTAGGTATAATCAATTAATAAAAATAGAAATAAATACACTAGGTAATATGACACTAGAAAAATGCATGTTATTATTGGAATAGTATTATAAAACCCTAATGGTAAAGCCATATACATTAGCAGCCAATGTGCCTTTAAAAAGAACTAATACCGGTTTACAACATGAACTAACATAAGACAAAACATATAAACAGTGTATGACACCAATGTGTGTACTGTGCAGAGCAATATGCTGGAAAGCGTTTTACTTGCTCTGCGTCCCTGGCAAATCAACAGACACTACATACAAAGTACATTCTAACACCTAATTCTCTATAATCCATAACTTGCAGATACATGTTGCGATCTCCTTGTCGAGGGAATCGGAGATCTGCAAATAGACAGTGGTTTAGAATGGTACCAAACATGGTCTGCTTATCATGTACTAAACCTTAGATATCAAATACATACATTTTACATCATAATTAATAACTTTAATATAAACCATAATGTGCAGGAACCTTTTATGAGTGCGTGTTTATTTATAATCATATGTAAGTATGTGTTGTGTGTCTTCATGCAGCGTAAAAGGTGCACTGTATGCAGGGGTTGTGTACAGCGCAAAACATGCGCTCTGTGTGTGTGTGTTTTTATTTACTATAGCAACTGTGTATATGTGTGCATACACATGCGATCGTTTAAGTGTATATATATATATATATATATATAACAAAGCAACAGGCCGGCACTCCAAAAACTAAACATGTACTTGCCCAGGTGCCTTCTCAGGACCAAGTTCCAAGCCCAAATATGTACCCACAGCAGAGCGGCACTCACGGGTCATTCAGTCACAAATACAGGATACCAAATCCATGATGTATCAACGTTTCGGTTTATTCAACCTTTCTCAAGAATACTTGAGAAAGGTTGAATAAACCGAAACGTTGATACATCGTGGATTTGGTATCCTGTATTTGTGACTGAATGACCCGTGAGTGCCGCTCTGCTGTGGGTATATATATATATATATATATATATATTTATATATATAGCTTTAAACCGTAACTGGTTTTATTATTACTTCTGTCTGAAGTTATCAGAGATGGCCAGCAGACACTTGATGGACTCACAATGTAATCAAAGGCCTCTCCAACCTACTTGGAAATGTAAATGCAAGTTCATTTAGGCATACAATGATAGTCAGACTTAAAGACAATGGTTCAGTTAAAACACTTGTCTGCACCTCACAGTATCTTTGTGTATTCCAATTACTAGTCCCAGACATGTCCACAAGACTTGTCTGTCAGCACTGAATATATAAAGTATTTAAATATATATGTGTATTCGTGCGCATTATTATGTAAAGACTTTAACAGTGTGCAGTAACACGGCAGCCGTGCACAATGATATTATAGTGATTATGCCAGATGGCGTCGTGCAGACAATGTAAACATGGCGTCTTCAGATATTTTCAATGATCTGATCTCAGTCAATCATCCAGCTTTGACAGAGCACCCTTTGATAGCAAACAACATGCTGCCACACTCTGGTCTTAAAGTTTATTCAGTCATACACTAAGAAATATTATTTAAAGTTATGTTATGTGACGGCACAATGTGGTCATTAAACCATCAATAATGTGTCCCAGGGAGGGACATAAAACTACCCTTATACGCACACTGTGGATCTTGGAAGATCATGGGAAAGATGTGGGGATGCACCTAACCTATAAAGGAAGTCTTGAAGGGGGTAGGGACTTACATTATTTGGGATGTTCAAAATAACATTTAATAATACATTTCATGCATGGCTAAATCTATACATCATCTGATGGTACATTTTAGTTCAGGATTGTAATACAGTTCTTCATTTACCTTGGTATTCATATTATCATTGCTTACCACCTTCATAATTTCATTCTCGCAGTTTACCTTAGCATTACATTTTCCATACTTCAACACATAAGGAACACACCTGACACATAAGCCAATTACTAAGATGACAATAAGTATGAGGATCAGGAGCTTACCTACACTAGCAACCATTTCCTGGACCCACTCTCCTAGACTGGAGAACCATTTTACAGGGTTCAACCACGAGAACCACTCTTCTACCTTTTCCGCTACTTCAGCCACTGAAGCATCATGGTTCTTTCGAAATTCCCATTTCAACTGCAGAATTTCATCCATCTTCCGGTCTATCACCTCCTTGGGGTCACTAGTGTTATTAGTGATATACGTGCAGCACTTGACACCAAATTGGGTGGCCAAAGTCACACAGTACCCTCCAGTGACAGCTGTTACATAATTTAACACTAGCCTATGTTGCACAAGTTCTTTCTTATAAGCTTGTAACCTACCTGTATACCTGAACGTGTAATCATACATCTCGGTGATATTATCTATTAATTTAGCAAGACCTTGGATGTATCTAAAATTTAAAGTACCCCGAGCGATCCTGGTGGGATCTAGTGCTACCAAAATTTGGAAACCAGTTGTTTCACTAATCAACTGTGTAGTTGCATGTATGTCAACAGGTATCATGTTTCTTTGTCACGGTGTTCATACTGTGTATGAAGATATGGTGATGGTGTGTTTTTATGAATACCAAGCATTTCACCATGTGGAAGGGTCATAACCTCTGGGAGTACCCTTCCCAGGTGACATAAACCTTCTGAAATCGGAGAGAGCCACTTATACGTTTTCCTTCCACATATACAATGCACATCATCAGGGAGAATGTAGGGAATAGAATGCATCATAATCATTAAACACATTTCCCTAGCAAATGAATCTCTCTCAGGTTCTCCCATCTGACTAACACACGTTTCTGGTTGTACAACCCTTCTGGTACCCTACCAACCATTTCTTTGGTGTCACTACGTGTATACCGATACCGGAACTGTCTCCCACGTAATCTAATTGTGTGTAAAAGTAAAAAATTTATAGGTTCATTATCAGCTCTTAGTGAGAAGGTCATCGTCTGGTTATTCCCAGTCACCTCCCAACTTCCTGATGAAAACTCTGGAAAATGACATGAACATAACCCCAGCACACCACTCCATTGCTGGAACAGTGATCTACAAATTTCTTTAGCTCAGGTGTCTCACTGCAACTTTGAACTCTCCCGGAACAGGCTTGCAATTGACAGGTCTACGTTATCTGCCTCGACTCCGCCTTGTATCTCCATCGGTTGCTTGACCTTTCTGCAGTGCGTGGAATGGACCAAGGTATCTCTCTCTGCCACTTTCAAGGAAGTTGTCATCGTCATCAACACTTGATACGGACCTTCTCACCGATCTGTCAGACAACCTGCATACAAATTCCTGAACAATCTTTTTAGCAATTAACAGCATTATCAGTGGCAGCTGGATATGCCTCTACCTAATTAAACAACACATCTCTACAAACTAATACATTCTTGAGATTCCTGCAGGGTGGTGATTAGATTAAATCAATTTATATTACCTGAAAGGGTCCGTCTGTCGGAGGGATGTGGGATGGCTCGGTTGGTATTGTTTTTACAATGTTCTTCCTCAAGCATGTCAAGCAAGACATTGCCCTCTTTTTGGCTTGGGAAGAGAAACCTGGTGCACACCAATATGCCCTGACCAACTTGCACATACCTTGCTTCCCAGGTCAGACCATTCGCTGACTCAGCCAAGCTTGGCTAGTATGCCTTGGGTGCCACCGGCTTACCTTGTCCATCTCTCCAGACTCTTGTCCACATCCCTTTGATCTCCAGACTGCCATTTCCTGAATGGAACACAAATTTTGCATCTCAATTAATTTGCCCAGTGACACGGGGTCTTCTTCACATGTATGAGCTTTACATTTGATGATGGCTACTTCTTTTGGTAGCTGAATTGCTGTCAACAGTCCTTTTATGTGGTGTGAGTGTGCGACTGGTGTACCTGCTGCTTTCATAACATTACTAAGATGCCATAGAGCCCCAAAATCATGTACTACCCTGAAGGCATACTTGGAGTCTGTGTAGATGTTAGCTGACTTACCTTCCGCCAGTTCACATGCTCTCTTTAGTGCCACCAGTTCAGTCACCTGCGCTGAGTGAGGTGGACCAAGTGGTTCGGATTTTACAACATCATAATCATTTACAATGGCATAACCTGTGCATAGTTCTCCTATGTCAGTTTGTCTATGACAACTCCCATCCATGTAGAATGTCAAATCTGCATTTGCTAGTGGTGTATCACGTATATCTGGTCTAGCAATAAAGGTCTGATTTAAATACTCCATACAATCATGTGTGTCACTATACCTGCAAAACTCACCTTCAATCAGCAACTCACCTCTCTCCACCCTTTGTGCATCTATAGGCACATATGGCAAGTACGTTGCTGGATTTAACGTATTACACTGTTTAATGGTTATATTTGCAGGTGCCATTAGAGCTAGTTCCCATTTCGTGAACCTAGCTGAGGAAACATGTTGGGTTTGGGCAGAATTCAGCAGTGCAGACACAGCATGTGGTGTATAAACAATCATATCAAGACTTAATAATACGTCCTCACTTTTATCAACCAGAAGAGCGGTTTCTGCTACAATCCTTAAACACGTTGTGAGTGATTTTGCCACAGTTTCCAATTAGGCACTGTAGTATGCTACAGGTCTGCTAGCATCACCATGTTTTTGTGTGAGGACACCTGCTGCACAGCCTTCTGCTTCTGTACAAAATAATTCAAAAGGTTTTTCGTAATCTGGCATCCCCAGGGCAGGTGCTCTTGTCAGACTATCCTTAAGGTTAAGGAAAGCCTGCTCTGTTTCCTCAGTATGTGTGACACGGTCAGGTTTTGAGGATGACACCAATTCCTGCAATGGTAATGCTTAAATAGAAAAACCTGGGATCCATGATCTACAGTATCCACACATGCCCAAGAAGGTACGGATTTGTTGCTGGTTCTGCGGCAGTGTCACAGTCTGTATGGCCTGTAATTTGTCCTTTGCACCCTTGTGCCCTGTTTGTGAGAGATGAAGCAACAGTAGTTTAGTATCATTCAAACATGACATACAACACATATTCAGCAAACCTTCAAATCATACATACAAAACTCCATACAGAAAATTCTCATATGCAGCATGTACAAACTTATACATAGAGAACCTTCATATTTGGGTTTGCTGTGAATTTTCCAGTGATTGAAAATCATGCCTTGTATAGTTTCACTGCAGATATACTGCAGGGGTTAGTGTGCTTCAGTTCTTAATCTCAATGTTTACTGTAAACAAGGACACTTGATTTGATCAAAATGCACAATGACTTAAAGCTTACACACACTTATTACATTTCCTTAGAAGTGCAATGTCCTAGAGGTGATTTAAAACACATTTTTTTTTATTTTTTTTATTTTTTTTCTATTGCTGGACTTACTCTTTCAGTGGTAATAATATTCCCCCTCCTGCCACGCTCTCCACTACTCTCACCAGTTTCAACTGCTGCCCCTGCTGGTTGCGAATTAACAGCTAGGGCAATGGCTGAATTTACGGTGGATTCATCATCATCTATAATTACATTTTCCTGTAGGTGACTTCAATCAGGGTATAAGTTACTTATTATGATTTTTTTTTTAATAATTTTTGGCATCGACTGTACCATCGCCTGCCGTCGCATAAGGCGGTGGAGACGTGCATACGCTAACAGCAATACCTTGGGCAATGCTACCTTGTGGTGTGTGCCCGTTCTCTGATTGTGCGCACCCGACGCTACCTTGCGTCGTAGGTGCACTCCCTGGTGGTGCCTGCACAACGCTGTTTTGCGTTGCATGCACACTCTTTTGCGCCGTGCTCGTGACACTATTTAGCGGCGTGAGCACGCCACTTAACCACGTGTTCCCCTCATGCTGCCATAGTTTCAAACAGTCATTAAACTTTACATGTTTCTTTAGGGATTTCACCATACAGATACCATCCCTAACATTATTCAATACCTCTGAATCAAAGCTACCAATCTTAGGAAAAGGTTTTCTACATTTCTTGGTCATCTTGACCCATATGTCACAGTACGCTGTAGTGTACGCACCATACTTTTTAAACATGACATACCTGGCCGAACCAGTCAGCCCTTCCACCAGCAGCACATCATCGACCATTTCCATAGATTGCTTGGCATCTGAGAAAACGCTTGGCAATTTCTAGAGGATTTCGATTGGTGAACGATTTTCTGTGAGCTACGTTCACGCACTCCCTCCCGTTATGCACAGCCAGCCCGTTCAGCATTTCAGTCAGCTTGCACAATGAGGAGCCGAATAACCACCTATGTAAATTATTCTACCTGCGGCAAATTCAACCCTAGCTTCGGCCGCTCGCTTCTTCCCTTTTTGCACCACTTTCCCGATAAGCGAAATGGTCAGTGTGCATAAACGAGGAGTAAAATAACCGCCTAGCTGATTATTTTACTTGTGGTGAATTTATCTCAAGCTTCACCACTCGCTTCCTACTTTGAGTTTACTCCTAGCTGGTAGCATCTAGGAGTTTCAATAACTCCTAACCTTGTGAGCAGTTTCACTCCCACAACAACCCACTTCACAATCACAGTTTATATAACCATGTGGTTCGATCGCATTGCCCAAAGAACCTAACTGATCAATGGACTTTGCGATCAATGGGTGTTGGACCGAGAAACCCCTTAGTTTCTCGATAACCACAATGTACCTGCTTTGTACACTGGCCCAGTAGTTTGTACGGCCCCATCAGGCACCTACTGAGTTTCAACCTAGGCTTAACCGACAGTAGCCTCCAATTAACAATCACACATTTCAATTACATACACCTTTTCTGCGCAGAAAAAAATTAAACATTTTCCCTAAATATAATAGTGTAATTCAGAGGTTTAACAAGCAATCACACTATGAATACAATAACTGTTTGAACATATGGCAGCAATACAGGATATATGCGCACGTTATTGTGCGAATTACCCTCTAACACAAAACTTTAACAATGAAAGAAGACAAACTTTTCCTTCGTTGTCCCTGGATTCTAATTAGCGCTCCTTGAACTTACACAATAATGGATATCGGTTTCTCAATATTGACTGGTTGCAGGTTTTCGAACACTGTGCGTTCTCTCCTGCATATGGCGCCTTCCAACCTTTATTGGGAGATCGATAACCATGTGTTACCATGTAAGTTGCAGTAGCATGAGCTCACTATGAACCCTTAACTATAAATAACTCATAATCTTTATACCCAAATGTCGCTATTTAGCGTTGCAAGTCGCACAAGAAATAATTGCTTTCGAGACTTTGAGTGTGGTTCCAAAGCACAAAAAAGTTATTATTCACATTAAAAAGAATTAGTTACACACCTTGATCTAAATACAATTTAGCGCAAAAGATTATACATTCAAAGGTACAGTCGATACATACGCAAGCGCTCTGGATCCAGATTTCCCAGCAACGTAAAGCCTCCGTTAAAAGAAAGAATATGATGACTGACTACTGGACATAGAGCGCTTGACTATATACCCTACAGAGAGTGAACAGTACAATAGAAATGAGTTGGCATAATCCCATTGGTTCTTGCTCTTGGTTCTTCTGTTACGATACAGTTCATAGGTCAGTTTGTACAGTGGTAGTTCATCCTCCAATGACTCCTTGTGTGTGTTTTAACTAATCAATAGACACTACATACAAAGTACATTTTAACAGCTAATTCTCTATAATCCATAACTTGCAGACGCATGTTGCGATCTCCTTGCCGAGGGAACCAGAGATCTGCAAATAGACAGTGGTTTAGAATGGTACCAAACATGGTCTGCTTATCATGTACTAAACCTTAGATATCAAATACATACATTGTGACTCACACATACCCTTCCTCCTGCAAATAGACAGTGGTTTAGAATGGTACCAAACATGGTCTGCTTATCATGTACTAAACCTTAGATATCAAATACATACATTATACATCATAATTAATAACTTTAATATAAACCATAATGTGTAGGAACCTTTTATGAGTGCGTGTATATTTATAATTATATGTAAGTATGCGTTGTGTGTCTTCATGCAGCGTAAAAGGTGCGCTTTATGCAGGGGTTGTGTACAACGCAAAACATGCGCTGTGTGTGTTTTTATTTACAATAGCAACTGTGTATATGTGTGCATGCATTGTGGATACATATGCAATCGTTTAAGTGTATGTATATATATATATATATATAAATATACATATATATATATATTAATACACATAGATATATATAGCTTTAAACAGTAACTGGTTTTATTATTACTTCTGTCTGAACTAAGTTATCAAAGATGGCCAGCAGACACTTGATGGAATCACAATGTAATCAAAAGCCTCTCCAGCCTACTTGGAAATGTAAATGCAAGTTCGTTTAGGCATACAATGATAGTCAGACTTAAAGACAATGGTTCAGTTAAAACACTTGTCTGCACCTCACAGTATCTTTGTGTATTCCAATTACTAGTCCCAGACATGTCCACAAGACTTGTCTGTCAGCACTGAATATATAAAGTCTTTAAATATTTATGTGTATTCATGTGCATTTATGATGTAAAGACTTTAACAGTGTGCAGTAACACGGCAGATGTACACAACGCTAAAATAGCACCGTGCACAATGATATTATACTGACTATGCCAGATGGCGTCGTGCAGACAATGCAAACATGGCATCTTCAAAGATCTGATCTCAGCCAATCATCCAGCTTCGACAGTAAAATGGCGACCGATGTACTTTGATGGTACCGATATTTACATAGGTAAGCGTAGTTGTACGCAGGTGAGAAGGCAGTAGTGGATGTCTGTATGCTCAGGTAATCTTTGCTAACATTTGCAGATTTTTGCAACTGTGTTCCGTACGGAGACGCAGTTGCGGTCGCATTAGCATACATCTCTGAATCAGGCCCACTATTACTGTCTAGGATGGGAATCGAAAGGTTAATAGAGGTGAACCTTGTGACTCACACATACCCTTCCTCCTGCAAATAGACAGTGGTTTAGAATGGTACCAAACATGGTCTGCTTATCATGTACTAAACCTTAGATATTAAATACATACATTATACATCATAATTAATAACTTTAATATAAACCATAATGTGTAGGAACCTTTTATGAGTGCGTGTATATTTATAATTATATGTAAGTATGCGTTGTGTGTCTTCATGCAGCGTAAAAGGTGCGCTTTATGCAGGGGTTGTGTACAACGCAAAACATGCGCTGTGTGTGTTTTTATTTACAATAGGTGTGTATACAATTTTTTTGACAGGTGTCTTGGATACTGCTGGACAAGTGGATGTGAGCAGCTGTAGTCATTATAGGTATGTGTGAGTGTGCATGCATGGTTTAATAAAATTATACTTTCACGGTGTAAGCCTTGTCTTTATTTTAATATTTATTTTGCATGTGAACTAGAGGTACCAGCGAGCTCTTAATGCCCCACATGCTGGTACTTGTAGTTTTTCAAGTACCAGCATGCGGGGGAGGCTTGCTGGGGCCTCTAGTTCTCCAGCAAAAGACAATATTTATCATTTTATTTTTTTGTATACAATCAACCCGGCACCCACCGCCCAGGAGTGCCATGGATAGCCCCGGGCTATTACCCCAGACTTGGGGTGCCCTGGAGAGGGTGAACACCTTTATTGAGGGTTCCTTACCTCCCCTGGGATCCCAGCCTGGACTGACTAGCAGTAAGGTGTCAATGCTTTGACCGGGGACCCGGTGAAAAGGGTACCCTGGCTGTGGCATTACACCTCCGCTAGAAAGAGTCTGGTGCTAGTTGCACCTCCAATTTTCTACATCCAGGATAAGCTCACAGAGCCTGGTGCTGGTTAATGAAAACATGGCAGACCTTTACATTATTTTTCCCCCATATTTTCTCAACCAGGACCAGCTCAACGGAGCTTGGTGCTGGTTCTTGAAAAACATAGTTCCCCTGTATTTTAAGAACCTGGACAGGCTCAACAGAGCTCAGGGCTGGTTATGCTTTTAGGGGGGAACCCCACAACGTTTTTTTAATTATTTTTTAAATGTTACTATTTTTTAACACAGAGAAGCCTTCACAGATCTGACTAATCTATGAAGGCTTCTGTATAACTCGGATTTGTAATGCAAATAGCATTAAAAGGTATGAGTTTTCCTAGGAGAAAAATTGCACAGACTCGCATTATGTAATAGCCTCGAAGCCACAAGTTTGCAGGCTATTACATTTGGCTATTTGCTGGACAAACACGGACCTTTAAATGTGTGAGAAGGTCCGAGTTTATCTCGTAAAGAAAACTCAGACCCTATTACATTTTGCCCTTAGTGTTTTTATTAAGGAATTCAATATAAAAATGCAATACAGTCTGGCAGCCATGTTTTACCTAGTTGTAAAAATAGCAAAGTGACCTGAATGGATGAATAAGAAAAAGAATATCTGAGCATATGTTGCAGATTGCAAGTATAATGGTAGTCATTTCACATCCAAGCAGTGTGTAATGTAATCTCTGTTTAGGTCCTGGGTAGGGGTTTTATTTCAAAATAGTCACAAATTATTCATTCACCCTCTGCAGATGTTGGGGGCAGCTGACACCTGAAGGCTTGTGTTGACATAAATTGAGACATCTGATTGCAAAATAATAAAGGTAAATTTGCTATGGTATGGAATTTATGTACCATTGGATGAATGCATTCTTTCTCTAGTTATGCAAGCGCACATCCAAATCAGTTATAACATACAATGTCTGAATATACAATGTAAAAAACACAAGGATCAGTAAAGTGAAATAATTAGTTCTCTTGATGGGACATACGAAGACCACCGTCACTATTGTATCTGCGTATATTGGAGGGATAGTAGAAGTCAGAAAGTGAAAACAAAGGTAAGTTGGATGTATCCAAATCTGCAACTGGGCTCTACTGTCTTCTCTCATACAATGTAGAGGAGAGAGAATGAGAGATCTACCAGTGCAAGCATCCCTTGAAAAAAGTCAACAGTGAACCACTACATCAAACCCAATCTCTGCTGTTGGTTATTGTACAGCTTGCATTGGATGACCAATGAGAGGATTATAGGCTCGGTATGTGAGTTCCTGGGATGAAGATTAGTTTATAAGAACCAGAGGTTTCTGAAGAAATATAGAAAAAAGTCTGAGATAAAGATTCTGAAACAAAGGCTGCTTCTTCTCATGTACATCTACAGAGGAGAAGAAGTGAGAGATCTCCCATGTACAGTAATCCCATGGAAATTAAATGTCTATATATAGACAGTGGTTAGCTATCTAGACCAAAATCTCCACCTATTATCGTCTTGCCAAATGGTATTGGACAGTAACGGGGAGGTTTATAGGGTCAATGTAGCGCCACCTAAAGAAAAGAAAATAGAATATAAAGACAGCAGGTAAAGTGTGGTTCATCCACATGGGAATGTACATAAAGAAGTAATCAATAAATGCAAGAATGTCACCCACAACCTCTATATGAGGAAATATCTGAGGTTATATTTATCAAAGAACTCTTATTTGCATATTGTGAAAAACATTAGTTCTATGTATCAAGATTAATTATGTACAAAAGGTGTGACTCATTGTTTACAAAAAGGAAGCTGAAAAAGAAAGATCACAAGTCACTTTAGGGGAAAGTCTTGTATCACTGTGGATATTTACACTTTGCAAGTGAATAACGACCATCAATTCACAACTGGTTAACCAGTATTAATATCGTTATATAAACAATCAATGCAGTGAAAACGCAGGTGACATGGATCAAAATAATATTGACATAATTAGCACATAAGGAACACATTTGACATCAGTTAAGCTGTCGAAACTAGATAAATGGCTGAGACAAGATCAGTTTAAAATTGAATCGCAGCGACACCATCTTGAGACTGGCTGCAAGACGCCATTTTGCAAGATGGCCCCTAAGCGCCATTTTAGATAAACTCACACTTTAGTACATGTGGCGATAATACTATTAGCAAGTTACGGCGATTCACCAGAAGCCTATTTCATGAGTTTACGTATTATAAAGGATATATTTCAGAAATGACTTTACAGTATGCCAAAATTGATTGCATTAGCTGAATAAAGCAAATGACTACGTGACAACTAGCTTGTGTAGATAAGCTTCCTGGACAGTGTCTGCCCTCACTACAGGTGGTCTGGCTAGAATACACACTTACATTAGCAAGCTTCCTGCAATGACATGACTTCAAAGACTAGAATGTCATCTTAGGTCTGTCTCTTGTAGCTGGGCTATTTGCATTTCACACAAGAGACTGGGATAATAAAATGTTTTTTGTTTTGAAGCCTGGGACAGGTGGGGGGGACTGCTGGCAGAGTGGGCATGTGGAACTATCTGGCTCAACATGTCACACTGGTAAGATGTTCACTTAGTGAGAGTTAAGGGCACCCTTCCTCATACACACATTAATACGTCTTTATATCAAACCCCGAATACTCACACATTACATATTCACACATAAGGTTTAATAAGCTTTAAAGTATATGATTTAAGTTGGTTCAGTTAGTTTAAATGCTGAGAAATAAAGATATTTGATAACTAAGGTTTTATACATGTTAAGACAGCCGTGTTTGGTTTTGTATTGATGCACACTCTTTCCACAGTATTCCGGTGTAATCGGTGGGGAGATCGCATCATGCATTCTCGAGTTATGGATCGCAAAGACTTCAAACAACAAAATGTATATTTTATGAACAACTGTTAGGATGACTGTTAGGGGACGGGTGGGCAGAGACCCCTTGTTGTTGGAGGCTGGGTTGAGTCTATTTGAAGCAGCCTGTTAAAGGCTCTGTAACAGATGGTTCCCCCATGGGAACCAATGGCATAAGCAAGAAACTTCTCTATTGTCCTGTCTATTCTGGGGGGTATAAACATGTGTGCTCAAACACTGGGTCTTTAGTCTTCTTGATGAATGCTGATAGATGGAGGTTTTCTTTCTGAATGCCGGGATCTGGTCCAGAGCGCATGCGTATGTATACTGTGCTTGGGGTCTGTATAATTCCTTTGCGCTAAATTGTACACAGATCATAGCGTGTAACTGACTGTACTTTTACTTGAATAATACTTTGTGCTTCAGAACCACATGTTCTGAGTCTGGAGTCTCTATTTATTGTATGACTGCGTACGCAAATTAGCGTCATCCATAGAGTTTTATAGGAAAGATTTTAGAAGGTACAGGCAGGGGTATATAGAGGTTCATTTAATATCGTCAGATGGGGCTCATCGAGTGAAGTCACTTACCTACTCACATGGCACATATGGCTATCGATATCTCAGCAAAGGGTGGAGTGGCCGCATGCAGGGTTTTCCTGCACCCGCTTTGTGCTGAAAAATCGCTATCCATTTTCGTGTGAGCAAAGGAAGCTGACTAGAATCCAGGGACAAGAAAGGAAAAAGTTTGTTTTCCTTTGTTGATAGAACCTAACATTTAAAAGGGGTGCCGCAGTATTGAATACGTGGCTGAGTCACAGCTTTGCACACAGCAAAGATGCACTTTTGCGTACGCAGTTAAAAAGTCATTAAACAGTTGTGTGGTAGTCGCATTAATGTGTATGCGGCTGGTCGCACAATAGTGTATACGTACTTCCGGTTCTACTGCCACATGTTTAAACAAAGCCGTCGAGGTTTACCTTTTTCAATTGTTATCAATATCTGGGTTAACATTTATTTTTCTGCGCAGGAAAAAGTGTGTAAGAGTGAGTATGTGTTGGACAGTTAAGGGTATCGTATGATCCTTAAAGGCTAGGTGCAAGAGTTAGTCTGGCCACTTGGTAAGCCTCTTACCGTTCAGTACACAGAGCAGGTGTATGGTTTGTTATATTTGTTAGGGACCGGCTCTCAGTGTGACTGCAATGTTCAATAATATTTGAGCATTGTAGTTGAGCCACACTAGGTGTGATTGTGAGCTGAGAGAGAATAGGTGAGCGGAGGCATCTAGAATTTCTTCCGTAGGTGAGCGGGGGCATCTAGAATTTCTTCCGTAGGTGAGCGGGGGCATCTAGAAATTTCTTCCGTAGGTAAGAGAGAGTATCTAGATTGTCTTTCACCAGTTTAAATCTTTATTGAAAAGCGTAGGAGTTGTCTCAGAATGGGAGCCGCGCAAACAGTGGAGATGTTAGACAATGATGTGCTGCTAATGGAGGCGCCAATAGGATCACCCCGTCGTATTATGCATACTAAGTACGGTACTTATGCAATAAGGTATTGTGATTTATGGTTTAATATGACGAGGAAGAGTGTTAGACAGTTTCCCAGAATTGGTAGTTTTGATAAAAACGTGTTAGATAATATCCGGGATCACATCAGTTTGATGCGCTCCCGAGAGAATAAGGTTAAATATCATGAATGTTTAAAACTGTGGCAGCATGAAGGGGATGCGTGGCTTAAAAATGTACAAATGACGCAAACTAGCATTGTGAGCACATTGCCAGAAAATACATCCGCGATGCTGAATTGCAATACGGGCGAGCAGCAAAATGGCGCGCCCGTGCGGCAAGGTAGTGTCATGGAGAGTATTGCCAGCAGTTCACGCTCACCTTATGTGGATGGAGGTGCAAGTACAGTTACCAAAAATACCCATAAAAATGTAACAAGCAACTTCTACCTTCTCTTAAGCAACTATAAAGAAAATGTTCATGATGTGGATGATGAGCCTATTGTAATGTCTGCCATTTCCCATGCTGTACAAATGATAGATACTGCATCACCACAATCACGGGTGGTGCCGCCATCTCCATCGGTAACAGCAAGGGAAGTGTTAACACACTCTGCACCCGTAGAGGAAGTTGTTAATACCATACGTAGCAGCAGCAGATTAAACCCCCAGCTAGGTAACCAGGTCAGAGGTAGCAACGCTACCGGTCTGCATCCCATTCGGACGATAACTGTTCCGAATGGAAATGCAGATGCGAACGGTGTAGTGCCCACGAGGGAAGTAGTAATGCATTGTCCCTGGACAAGAGCAGAACTAAATTCCATCATAAATGATTTCCCCGATCCCAAAAAGGAACTAGCCAAATGTCAAAGATTTTTGAGAAATTTGGGTAGTTCACATGAGCCAACTAATAAAGATTAGCGTGTGGTGTTAAGGGCCTGTCTGCCACGCAATACCAACGTGACAAAATTTATCACGGATTGTGTATTGGATGGTGATGTTCCCTTAACAGACCAAGTAAACCAAGGTAACATTTCCCGCATTGTAACTCAATTGGGTATATATTTTCCAGTAGTAGTTAACTGGAACAAAATTTTCACAATCAAGCAAAAGGAGAGTGAAACTGCAGAAGACTATTGCGACCGGGCTCTGCAGGCTATCACCCAGTACACTGGGATAGAAGATATTAAAGATAGCACTCACCACAGGGGAATGATAGTCACGGTACTCATGGACGGTCGGAAAGACGACTTAAAGACTCGGGTTCAGACCTGTGGCTGGAGGGGAATCGCAATATATAACCTCATAGAGGCTGCCATAGCACATGATAAAAATATCACAAAAAAGAGAGAGACCCAGAGCGAAAAACTAATGGCTATTAGTATCCAAGCTCTGGAAGGAATGACAATAACATCACAGCCAACCTACACACCTGCACCCACACACACACCTGCACCTGAACAATTACACATCCTCACCAATCCCACACCACAGCAAACACATCCTTACCCCATATATCATACACAACCACAGGTCTCATACTACCCACAAACTTCATACCTCCCACAATACCCTTATCCTTCACATCCTTACCCATATCCACTACCTTTCCCTCTTGCTCAAAACCCACAACAATCTTTTCATCCACCCCGCTCAATAACATGTTTTAATTGCAACCAAGCGGGACACATAAGTAAGTACTGCAAAGTAAAGAACACCACACATGAACACGGGTTTCCCATGGGTTCATAGGTAACCCCAGTATCTTCTCCCAGGCCTTATATGACTGTTTACAATCTTTTCAACCTATCAATGGATCTGTTCTAATGTAAAATGTGGACGATTTATTGTTGTATTTTAGGTCATGTTTAAATGATATTAAATTGTTGTGCTTTGTCTCCCACTCACAGGACACAAGGTTGCTAAGGATAAACGGCAGCCATGCCAGGCTAAGGTCGAATACTCGGAATATTATCCAACCCAGTGGCCCAGACATTATTTAGAGCAGTAGCTATTAATAACAAGATTTAATTGCAGGAACCTGTATGCAGATACTATATCCCTAGAATTATTAAAAAATGATGGAGGGACTTATTTTACAGGTGACATTTCCAAGAACATGTGTAAGGTGATGGGTAACAATACTAAGATTATCCCAGACTGTCTTTTCCTTTATTTGCCCCCCTTGGAGATACTGTTCAAACAGGCAGCCTTATGTGAAAATATGATAATGAGGTTACTGTACAGGGTCTCACGAAGATGAATGCGAATAACAGAAATTGAAAGTGTTATTAACTAACATATTTAATGCAAACTGTCATGATGTCAAATCTGGAGAATTTGTTATGATCCAAATTTTTTTTAGCTCAGGTTGTTTGACTGATCGGTGGAAAGGTCCGTATCTGACGATACTACATCCACAAAGGGTGGCCGAGGAAGATACGTGGGTCCATTCCACTCACTATAGGGAGGTTAACCAACCAGTGGAGATACAAGGTGGAGACAAGGCCGATAACGTGGACCTGTCGATTGCGAGCTTGTGCCGGAAGGATTAAAAAGGTGACGGTGAGATATCTGAGCTAAAGAAATGTGTAGATCAGTGCTTCCAGAAATGGAGTGGTCTGCTGTGGTCATCCTAGTTCTTCTTTCTTCCAGAAGTTTCTGTCGTGACGATCTGTTTGGAGATACCCAGTTTCTGTGATGGAGGACCGATAAAGGAAATGTGAGCTGATGGCAGTGCTGATGGAGTGGAGTCAGGAGGAGTGCAATGCCAATCAGGGGAGTGTCTGACCAATTTTAGTATTGTAATTGTTATGTTATTTGGGATGAATACTTCCAGAAGTTATGACCCTCACACATGTTGAAATGCTTGGTATACATAAAAACACACCATCACCATATCTTCACACGCAATATGAACACAGAGGCAAGAGAAATATGATACCTGGTGATGTGCATAAAGCCGCTCAGTTAATTAGTGAGACAACTGGCTTTCAAGTTTTAGTCGCACTGGATCCCACCAGAATTGCTCGGGGTACATTAAATTTTAGATATATTCAGGAATTTGCTAAATTGATAGATAATATCACCAAGATGTACGATGACACATTCAGGTATACAGGGAGAGAATTGCAAGCGTACAAGAAAGAACTGGTGCAACACAGGCTAGTGTTGAATTATTTAACTGCTGTTACTGGAGGGTATTGCGTAACGTTAGCCACCCAATTTGCAGTAAAATGTTGCACCTATGTCACCAATGATACCAGCGACCCTAAGGAGGTGATAGACCGGAAGATGGATGAAATTCTGCAGCTAAAGTGGGAATTTCACAAGAACCATATCGCTTCAGTGGCTGAAGTAGGGGAGAAGATAGAAGGGTGGGTTTCATGGCTGAACCCAGTGAAATGGTTCTCAGGTCTAGGGGAATGGGTCCAGGAAGTGATCGCCAGCATAGGCAAATTCTTGATCCTTATACTAATTGTCATCATAGTAATTGGCATATGTGTCCGGTGTGTTCCTATTGTGTTGAAGTGTGGAAAATGTAAAAAATAGAGTAAAACTAAAGAATGAAATTATGATAGTGGCCAGTATGAATACCGAGGTAAATACAGAACTTCATTACAACCCTGAGCTAAGAAATACCATCATTTAATGTATTATTGAAAATTATTTAAAAAAAACAAAACACCTCAGATAATGTAAAGTCTAAATTCCCCTTCAAGACTGCTTTTATAAGACTGGTGCATCCCCACACCTTTCACATGATCTTCCAAGATCCGCGGTGTGCGTATAATAGTAGTTTTATGTCCCCACTAAGAGACACATTATCGATGGATTAAGAACCACCTTGTGTCATCCCATAATAACACTAAATAATATTTAAATGTAAGCCTAAATTAAATTTTAAGATCAGATTGTGATAGCCTGTTCGCTATCAAAGGGTGGACTGTCGAAACTAGATTATTGGCTGAGAGAAGATCAGTTTAAAACTGAATCGCAGCGACACCATCTTGCCACTGGCCCCCTAAGTGCCATTTTAGATAAACTCACACTTTAGTACATGTGGCGATAATACTATTAGCAAGTTACGGCGATTCACCAGAAGCCTATTTCATGACTTTACGTATTATAAAGGATATATTTCAGAAATGACTTTACAGTATGCCAAAATTGATTGCATTAGCTGAATAAAGCAAATGACTACGTGACAACTAGCTTGTGTAGATAAGATTCCTGGACAGTGTCTGCCCTCACTACAGGTGGTCTGGCTAGAATACACACCTACATTTGAAAGCTTCCTGCAATGACATGACTTCAAAGACTAGAGTGTCATCTTAGGTCTGTCTCTTGTAGCTGGGCTATTTGCATTTCACACAAGAGACTGGGAGAATAAAGAGTTTTTTTCTTTTGAAGCCTGGGACAGGGGGGGGGACTGCTGGCAGAGTGGGCATGTGGAACTATCTAGCTCAACATATCACACTGGTAAGATGTTCACTTAGTGAGAGTTAAGGGCACCCTTCCTCATACACACATTAATACGTCTTTATATCAAACCCTGAATACTCACACATTACATATTCACACATAAGGTTTAATAAGCTTTAAAGTATATGATTTAAGTTGGTTCAGTTAGTTTAAATGCTGAGAAATAAAGATATTTGATAACTAAGGTTTTATACATGTTAAGACAGCCATGTTTGGTTTTGTATTGATGCGTACTCTTTCCACAGTATTCCGGTGTAATCGGTGGGGAGATCGCATCATGCATTCTCGAGTTATGGATCGCAGAGACTTCAAACAACAAAATGCATATTTTATGAACAACTGTTAGGATGACTGTTAGGGGGAGGATGGGCAGAGAACCCTAGTTGTTGGAGGCTGGGTTGAGTCTATTTGAAGCAGCCTGTTAAAGGCTCTGTAACAGATGGTTCCCCCATGGGAACCAATGGCATAAGCAAGAAACTTCTCTATTGTCCTGTCTATTCTGGGGGGTATAAACATGTGTGCTCAAACACTGGGTCTTTAGTCTTCTTGATGAATGCTGATAGATGGAGGTTTTCTTTCTGAATGCCGGGATCTGGTCCAGAGCGCATGCGTATGTATACTGTACTTGGGGTCTGTATAATTCCTTTGCGCTAAATTGTACACAGATCATAGCGTGTAGCTGACTGTACTTTTACTTGAATAATACTTTGTGCTTCGGAACCACATGTTCTGAGTCTGGAGTCTCTATTTATTGTATGACTGCGTACGCAAATTAGCGTCATCCTTAGAGGTTTATAGGAAGGATTTTAGAAGGTACAGGCAGGGGTATATAGAGGTTAATTTTAATATCGTCAAAGCATATATATTTTGAAAAATATACTACGCAAATGTGTAAATTGAAAGTATTTCACATTTCCAACCACTTCACATAGATGTGAGATTTTTAGTCGAATAGCGACAGGTGTAAATTACAGTCGGTCAAGATCACCTAGATTATTAAATATTATATAAAGTAACTATACAATACAGGCTCCATATGTGGGGCATGACACATGAGCGGTGCAGCTGGACCTGACGTCAGGGTGTCTCGCACCGTACAGTCGCCTCCACAGGAATAAAACACACTACATTGGCCTCCACAGGAATAAAACACACTACAGTACTAGTGCGCTGAGCTGACTGCCGTGGCACACTTGACAACCGCTCGCGACACACTACATGCTTCAATTTGTCCTTATAAGTTGTATTATCAATGTGAAGAGGTGTGCTACCCCATGTGCCAGACGCTGCACTCCTCCCCTCATACATTTTCGCTTTTACCTGCCTTTTATGTCAGAAAATCTCCTGCAGATTTCCAAGCTCATTTATAAAATACCCAACCCATTGACAGCCCCTGCCCACATCATTGTATGGCACGTGATGTTTTGCCATTATATACTAGGGATGTGCGCCAACCCCGTGTTTTGGATCTTGATTTGGTTGCCAAAACCACCCTTGTTGTTCCTACAGTAACAGTAACCTCAATACATTAATTTCCACTCATTTCTAGTCAATTTTGACCACCTCACAGCTCAAAATATTGTTTTCATCCGGTTTAGGCCCAAAATTTAACCCAAACTAGCTGGCTGACTAAGCTAAGTGGCAGCAGTGGGCGGCACAAACATGTGGCAGTTCAACTTCCAACATGGCATAAAAGGAAACATTTGTTTTCATTAATCAAGAGGCCTGAGGGAGTTGGAGTATGTATGTAGTTGAAGGCTGGGACAAGAAAGGTTGATAGGTAGTAAATTTAATTACATTTTTTGATTCCGATGCAAATTTATGAAGGAGGAGGGGAGAGCATGAGTGTACAATATGTCCCATGTTTTGCCCCCAAAATCAACTTGGTGAATATTTTTTTAAAATTAAAGGGCCATGCAGAAGATGCTGTCTGTGGCCATAAACATTTCTGGACATTTTTGGCATTCAGCAACCATATGTCAAAGATTGCAGCAGCAGTGGCAGTTCAAATTCCAACATGGCACATCAGGAAACAAATGTTTTTATTATTCAAGAGGCCTGAGGGAGTTGGAGTATGTATGTAGTTGAAGGCAGAGAAAGGAAGAGTTGATTAGTATTAAAATTAATTTAATTTTTTTGATTCTGAAGCAAATTTATGAGCAAGGAGGGGAGGCGAGAAGGGGAGGCATTTACAAAAAATATTTAAATCATTCATATCAATCCTTGCCCCAGAAGAATCCTTGAGTGCTAAGCCTGCTGCTGGGAGTGGATTTTCGTCCTAGAAGGGGACCAGGAAAACTACTAGTAGTACTTTAAAAAACAATTGACTGTTAAACAATCCTTTGCAAGGGGGAGCAAGTATGACAGCAGTCACCCAGTTGCATAGCGGATCACTGATGCCATAACATCTATGCTGGTATTAGATGAGCGCCCAATATCCACCAATAATGCAGTGGGTTTTAGACAGTTACTGTAATTGAGGTCCTGTGTCCCCGCTTCCAAATCTCATTAAGAATCTACTTCACTAGAGAAGCAATTCCCAACCTGTACAGGGACATTAAAAAAAAATTATTTAGTGGCCTCCAAATTGCCATTGTACCCACTGTCCACTTATCCACAGATATTTGGACAAGCTGAATAGAGCAAATGCAAGATTTTGGATATAAGGTTTGTCATACATTGTGTCTTTCTTTACAACGGACACAGATCTGAAAAGATGCAAAGAGCTGTTGGTAAGCAAATTGTCAGTTCAAGTGGCACATGATGCAGTGATCGGCCACTCCTTCAGTTTCTCCAGCAAGTGCATCTGCCAAGAAAAAATGAAGCTTTCCGAAAAGACCCACTTGTGATGCAGATGAGTCAACACAAAAACTTTTTGGATGGATGCGTTGCAGATGACGTAACAGGGAGGAGATTCCTAGATGGTTAATGTTCCTACCTCTACTTACTCTGGCTTTACAAAGGGTACAGATGACTTTACAATTGTTGTCCGTATTTGGGTAGAAATAATTCCACACATAAGAAGTATATTTTTTAGTCTTGTGCCCAGGCATGACAATGGGTTTTCCTTATCATGGGCAATAACTGTTCCTTAAACTGGTGCGTGATTTACACAAACAACATCCTCATCAACAACATTCTTATTAGTGTCATCTACACAAATATCCTGCTCATCCTGGTGCACTTCCACAGAAGCATCCTCGATTTCTATGTCAGCATGTTCACTTGTGCTTACATCATAATAAAAGTCAGAACCACCAGTCATAAATAAAGGACAAAGCCTTATCCTCTCCTTGCAACTTCATGTGGTGAAAGGCATATTACCAATTCTGTCTTTCTTTAGTTAACTTTCCCTTTTTTTCTTTAGCACTGTAAAAGATTGGTTCTTTTTAGATGCCGTGACTTAAGCCCTGTTTGCCCTTGGGCATTAGCTTTAGTAGATGATGTAGATAGACTAGTATTGTCATGACTGGTGACACAGGCAGCAGCTCCAGCACTAGTATGCAGTTCCTGCTCTCCTCTCAACTGATCGTTCTCCATATCAACTAACACAAATGAAGTGGGGTACAGCACACACATCAATTTGTACCAATTTTAATTATTACACTGTGGCATCAATGACCTACAGTGTCACAAGATTTTTTATGAATAAGAAAAGAATAACACAGTGCACTGCCACTTACAGTGTCACAAGATTTTATTTTTCAAAAAACATTTTTTTATTGAAGTAAATGCACCAATACACATCACATAGTATACAAATAACATACAAAATAAAGAATATTGACGTTAAGTAATACAGTGTGACTAATGACAGTTCGATAAGCCCAATAAGACATATCACGTAATACACAACAGAGTTCTTATAAGAGACACGACAGAGAGCTAAAGGTAAAATAGACGCTCAATACAGATGAATGTGCGGATCCACTACTTCATAACCTCCTACTTTTCTAATTTTCCAAACTAACACAAAAAAGATGAGGGCGTCAAACGCAGCCCGTGTCCTGAGAAGAAACTGTATATTACTCTAGAATACTGTGTACATTGAAAAACAATCAATCTAAACTGGATCGGTTACTATGATTAGTCTCTGAAAATTTGTGATAGCAAGATATAATTAAAAAAAACAAAAACCTTAACCGTTAACAAAAATATATGAAAGGCTGTCAGATAGGGAAGTTTCTCCATAGACACATTAGAACAACATTATCATCATTATAAATATATGTCTAAAATAAAAACAAATAAGTGGAAACTAATGATATTCCAATATCTTACTTGAAAAAACAAACATTTTAGGACTAAAAGGAATAGCATGATGACTCAAATGAAAACTAAAGAGCAGGGCAAATATGGGTGAACTAAAAGGATGATATATATATATATTTTTTATCTTGTTTCTTTTTTCTTTCCCCCACCCCATTCCCATCACACTTTTGAGTATAAACTAACAATCTGAATAGGAATGTGGATGCGAGACAATGTGGCGTAGGATTTGACAATTAAAGAATAATACCCATTACAGTATGAAACGAAGATGGGTTATATATGCCAATGAATTTCATTTCATTCAAGTAACAGAGCCAATGAGGCCTTGAAATAAAGGTAGAACATATACAGTGAGGTAAGTCAAGCCACCAAGTGTGCAACAGTAGCATTTCTTCAACTTGAGGAATATTCCAAAAATCTAAATAAGACAAACCAGGTGCACACTTGGTAACAGAGTGTGGCCATCATAAATCCATCACAAGTATCAGTCTCGGGTCACGGTTCATCTGTGCTGCAGAGAAATCAGGCCTTGGGTTGTCCAACTTCCCAATAGACAAAGTCGGGTTCCACCATAAGCTGGGACACAAAGTGCAGGAAGGTGGCTGGAGGGTTAGGGGATGAACTTCTTCTGAATGCTTAGGACTCAGAGCATTGGGTGTGAATGCCCCAGTAGACAAGCAGGCCTCTACCATAGGCCCATCCACCTCCCTCAAGTGATCAGCATCACAGGATACAGGACCAGAGTAGTCCAGAATGGAGTCCAAATAAGTCAAAATACAGTTAAATATTTCATTCATGTAAGGCAGGAGGATGTCACATAACTCCATAGCCAGACGAGTGACAGATTCGGCTTCCATGTAGAACTGGACATGGTCCCCCATAGTGAACATCATGGATGTCTGTGGAGATTATGAAATGGCCACTACTGCAGGTAACCATGCAAGATGCCACTGAAAGGACAGCAGGTGGCTGTAGGTGGCTGTTGGGTGACTCAAGCCACCAAAGGTTTTTCAATCGTATTGATAATGTACACAAAGACAGAGACCCTTCTTCTCTGGTGAGACAGGGTCTTCAGCATCAGCTTCGGATACTGATTATTCTGACCCTTGATTGACCCCCAAGTGTTTTTTTAGGACAAACCACTACTCAAAGGGAGTCCTCCCAGGCCGTAAGAGGCACAGACCACACCCGAGGAGAGGTGGTCACATGGCGAAGAGGGTGAAAGTAGGGCCAGATTTAGTTTTCAATCTTTCAGATATGTATCTTATTAAAGCCTCTATTAAACTCCTCTCTAGAGATTTGTCTTTTGTACCCACTGACTGCCACAACAGTTTTGATGCATCTGTAAACCCTATAGGGTCTGCATAGTCACTGCGATTAAAGTCCCGATCACAGAGGCTGGCTCACACATGCGCACTGCGATGCATACACTGCGCAGAATGCAATAATCATCTGATGATGGGAACTCTATAAATTTTTTGGATACTATGATCACACTTTCTGATGGATCTTTGACTACAGCATTACATGGGAAAGATACAGACTGCAATACCCTATTACTGGTCTCCAGCCAACATCCTCCATCATTAAAATAAAATTTACCGGTGTTCCAATTTATAAGAGTGATGCGGATCAACGCAGACCCAAAAATTACTGAGATACAACTGGATGAAATTGCCACTAGGTTCCGTGAATGTGGCTATTTTAGCACTGTGATTAAACGTTGCTTGAAAAAAGCTAGGACCAGATTTCCAAATCCCCCATCTGGTCAAAGAATTCCCTAAAAAAATTGGACAAATGATCTACAGTACACCACTACCTACAATGCTACATCATGTACTACCAAGAAAATTTTACACTGATACTGGCCAATTGTGGCTACAGAACTGAATCTGAAATTGAAAGGACTAGAACCTCCAATGATTGCTTATAGGATCAATAGAAGACCACCTGGTTGATGGAGAGAAGACCTGGGTGTTTCAAATGGACAGGGTGTATCACCTGTAGCAGTATGTTGACAGGTCCATCATTCCCACATCCCCACTCTGGTTTACCAATTAAGATTGTATACATATTGCATTGTACCATGGATAATGGCATATATATCCTCACCTGCACCTGTGGGCTTTACTATGTGGGGATGACAGCCCGGAAATTTCATGATCTCATGGCTAACCAATGGGCTACTATCCGTATGGCCTTTGCAACGGGCTCTGCTGAACAACCTGTCTCCCGTCATTTCCTACAAAGTGGACATCAAGTTATGAACTAAACTGATTCTGGTTCCCATCTCCACCCAGAGGAGGAGACTAAGGACTTCTGCTATGAAAGAGAGAAAGTATATGGATACATCGACTTGATACTATTGCCCCTAGAGGCATGAATGAGAACAACCCACTCTCAAATTTTTCTAAAATACATTTTTCTATTTTTCTAAGGAATTTTTTTATGTTATTTTTATTTTGATCTTTGCTTTTTCTTTATTTGATTTTCTCCATTTCCAGGATCTACTGTATATTTTCCCAGCAACATGGATGGTGAATCTTTTGTGGATTATATTTATGGGATCTTTTGTGGATTTTTGTGGAATAACTATATTTTTCTGTGACTCTTGTGGAATAATTTTATACCTTATATTTATTTATTTGACAATTTTATTTCTTTTGTCCCGCCTTTTTTTATTTTTCTTTGCTTTTCTTTGATTATATTGGTTGCTATCTGCAGGTACTCCCTGGGCTCCCACATACCCAGTGTTGTTTGTTATAATTATTTATTAATTTGTTTAAATATTCCCTTTTATATGTCCCATTAGCCTTTTGTACTTGTGGTCCATGCCACTGCTGACTTTTATGTTGCTATTTCTTATGCCTAGCCAGAGCTGGAGTGCATCCCAGTGTTGCTGGATGCAACAGTGACTACCTGTCCGCAGAACGCCACTTTCATTTAGTGGAGGCAACTGGAAGTGATATCACCCACAAATGGAAGTGACGTCACGCGAAGCCACGTCACATTTTTGGCGCCAAACCAGGTTGCTATGGATAGGATATGGGAGCCGGTGAGACATCTTCTGTGTTTTTTCAGTGCTCTGCTTCATACAACTTTTGTGTGTTTTATCATATGTTGAACTTATGCAGCAATGTCATTGCCCTGATAAAGGTATGTTTATTTATGATTTGTATTCTGGACATTAAATGCACTGTTTTTTTGCTTATAAACTAGTTTGGAGAGTGCCATCATTTCTGTATGTATAGCTCCTACATCCTACCATGCTAGGCGATAACCTAGTAATGTGTAAATAAACTCCACCACCAAGATAACAGAGAAACATGGTTGCAATCATATTATATGTATATACATTTACACATACATACACATATTTTTATGCAGCTTATGCAACTCATTATTTATTACTCAATGTTCTAAATATATTTGAAATATATATTGTTTAACTATAAATATTTTTTTTAAATTCAATCTCAACAGTTTCCCACATTGACAAAACTCTTTTAAATAGATCACGCATATCTAATCTCAATCTATCAGTGTTTCCTTCAATTTCCCCTTTAAAATCACCATTGTTTGAAATAATGAAGTCCAGGTGTTGAGACATGATGTATGCTGATATGTATAAACACTAGGCTACAGAAAGTGTACATTTCTGAAATAACATTGATTACACCATCTTACACTGTGGTAACAAGCACCGATGCTGAAAGCCACTCTGTTGTGTGCATATCCTAAGTAGGGATGAGCGGGTTCGGTTCCCTGAGAACCGAACCCACCCGAACTTCGGGGATCCGGGGCGATCCGAGCCCAAGCTCGGATCTCCCTGTCTGCCCCGGATCCCTCTCCCGAGGCAAAACCTCGAGATCTGCTGTCGGATCTCGAGGTTTTGCCTCGAGCGGCCATTTTAAAAAAAATGCCTTTGCCTTTAATGGGCAAAGTGCTGATTGGCTGACAGAGCCGTCTGTCACGGCTCTCAGCCAATCAGCATTATGGTGCTCATTTGCATGTAGCACGGACTCGTGAGATCCGTGCTACATGCATCTGTGTGATTGACAGTGACACAGAGCACAGATGGGTCAGTGAGACCCGTCTGTGCTGCTGTGTATTTCAATGACACAGATGCACGCACGGACCAGGAGATCCGTGCTACTTGCATCTGTGTCATTGACACAGAGCACTAACGGGTCCGTGAGACCCGTCTGTGCTGCTGTGGTAAAAAAAAAAAAAAAAACCTGTGTAAAAAGAGAAAAAAATGGCGTGCCCCCCCCAAAAAAAAGAGCAACCAGCCCCGGGCATTAGTGACCCAGTGCTGGGTGTGCTTAAATACAGGGGACAAACGACATAGGGGTCCCCTGTACTTAAACACAACCAGCACCGGGCTAGTCAGAACCAGAGCTGGTTGCCAAAATACGGGGGACAAACGACGTAGGGGTCCCCCGTATTCTGCGCAACCAGCTCTGGGCTCTGATCCGGTCCTGGTTCTGGAAATACAGGGGAAAAAAATGAGTAGGGTTCCCCTGTATGTTCCAGAACCAGCACTGGACATTTTCTAGCGGGGGGCTGATGCCACAGCCAGGGGAGCCCTTTCACCGGGCCCCCCAGCCGCAGCATCAGCCCTGACCGCTAGTCAGCCCAGGCCGGGGATCCCTGGAGAGCTGGGGACCCCCCCAATAAAGGGGTCACCCTCTCCAGGGCTCCCCAGGCCCATGCTGATAGCCCGGGGCTATCCCCGCCACCCCTGGTGGCGGTGGGTGGCGGGTTGATTGTGTGGTGTGGTGTAAATAAAGAATATCAAACATTGTCTTTACAAGTAGAACTGCAAGTCCCAGCAAGCCTGCCCCGCATGCTGGTACTTGGAGAACCACAAGTACCAGCATGCAGGGCATTAAGGGCCCACTAGTACCTGTAGTTCACCTGTAAAAAAATGTTTAAAAAAAACACAGGACACACACACCGTGACAGTATAAGTTTATTAAACATACATACACACACACACACACACATGTACACATACTCACCTATGTAACCCTGTAGCATCGGTCCACTTGTCCGGTAAAGTATCCATAGGGGACCTGTGAAAAAAAACATACTCACCATCTCCTATGCGAGGTTCTGTCCTCTTCGTTCCAAAGTAGGCATCCCCGGACTTGGCAAAAAAAAAAACGAAAACGCGATCCACGAACTTAGTACCGTTCTATAGAACGGTACTTCCCGAATGAGAGCTTAGCGGCGGGGTATCACCATGGAAACCCCGCTGCTAAGCGTTCATTGGCTGAGAGAGGCCATCTCCCGTCTCTCTCAGCCAATGAACGGCTCCCTCCATTGTAGTCAATGCTGGGAGCCGCAAGGTTATTAAAGTTTACCCTGCGGTTCCCACCATTGACTACAATGGAGGGAGCCGTTCATTGGCTGAGAGACGGGAGATGACCTCTCTCAGCCAATGAACGCTTAGTAGCGGGGTTTCCATGGTGATACCCCGCCGCTAAGCTCTCATTCGGGAAGTACCGTTCTATAGAACGGTACTAAGTTCGTGGATCGCGTTTTCGTTTTTTTTTTTTGCCAAGTCCGGGGATGCCTACTTTGGAACGAAGAGGACAGAACCTCGCATAGGAGATGGTGAGTATGTTTTTTTTCACAGGTCCCCTAGGGATACTTTACCGGACAAGTGGACCGATGCTACAGGGTTACATAGGTGAGTATGTGTACATGTGTGTGTGTGTGTATGTATGTTTAATAAACTTATACTGTCACGGTGTGTGTGTCCTGTGTTTTTTTAAACATTTTTTTTACAGGTGAACTACAGGTACTAGTGGGCCCTTAATGCCCTGCATGCTGGTACTTGTGGTTCTCCAAGTACCAGCATGCGGGGCAGGCTAGCTGGGACTTGCAGTTCTACTTGTAAAGACAATGTTTGATATTCTTTATTTACACCACACCACACAATCAACCCGCCACCCACCGCCACCAGGGGTGGCGGGGATAGCCCCGGGCTATCAGCCTGGGCCTGGGGTGCCCTGGAGAGGGTGACCCCTTTATTGGGGGGGTCCCCAGCTCTCCAGGGATCCCCGGCCTGGGCTGACTAGCGGTCAGGGTTGATGCTGCGGCTGGGGGGCCCGGTGAAAGGGCTCCCCTGGCTGTGGCATCAGCCCCCCGCTAGAAAAAGTCCAGTGCTGGTTCTGGAACATACAGGGGAACCCTACTCATTTTTTGTCCCCTATATTTCCAGAACCAGGACCGGATCAGAGCCCAGAGCTGGTTGCGCAGAATACAGGGGACCCCTACGTCGTTTGTCCCCCGTATTTTGGCAACCAGCGCTGGTTCTGACTAGCCCGGTGCTGGTTGTGCTTAAGTACAGGGGACCCCTACGTCGTTTGTCCCCTGTATTTAAGCACACCCAGCACTGGGTTACTAATGCCCGGGGCTGGTTGCTCTTTTTTGGGGGGGTGCACGCCATTTTTTTCTTTTTTTACACAGGTTTTTTTTTTTTTTTTTTACCACAGCAGCACAGACGGGTCTCACGGACCTGTCATTGCTCTGTGCCAATCACACAGATGCATGTAGCACGGATCTCCCGGGTTCGTGCTACATGCAAATGGGCACCATAACGCTGATTGGCTTCCTGTCTGCCACTGCAGTGCCACTCCTAGATGGGCCACGTGTTTGTGCCGCCCCCTTGTGTCGCTTAGCATAGTCATCCAGCTTCCTCGGTACAACCTTTTGGCCTAAAAACAATATTGTGAGGTGTGAGGTGTTCAGAATAGAGTGGAAATGAGTGGAAATTAATGTTATTGGGGTTATTAATAGCGTAGGAACAAAAAAAGGCCCATTTATGTGATTTTAGCTTTTTTTTTTTATTTTTTAAGAAAAAATCCAGATCCAAAACACAAAACCCAGAACCCAAAACACGGAAGGGTGGTTTTGGCAAAACCAATCCAGATCCAAAACACGAAGAAAGATCCAGATCCAAAACCAAAACACAAAACACGAAAAGTGTCCGGTGCACACCCCTAATCCTAAGTAAGATAATGACACATGAACAGGGCAGAACATAAATAATTGTCATGCTGGTAGTCATAATGGCTGATCTTCAGATCAAAATCTCTCACAAATATTGTTTTACAAGTGAGAATCGTAGCATTAGTCCATGATAATTGTTGTTTATAGGGGATATGTTTCCATTAAAATATTGTGCATTAGGCTATGGCATCATCAATTTTGGGTTGATAGATAATTCAGGGACAAGTGATTAAACCTATCTATATGCTGTTTTGTACTAGCTTTCTTTCGCTTTAAATCTCTTCCATTTTAGATTGAATCAGTAAGATTTAGGGGCCAACTTATCAATGGCAAAAAGGGATGCAGCATGGTTATACTACAGCCTTTGCAAAGATAGCCTATTTAACAAGTATCACACCACAAAACCTGTTAGGATACAGTTTCTATGGCATGACTACTGTTAGCCACTTGCTTGGCATGATCACATCAGATAAGACCATGTCAGAAATGGCCACCAGTGTTGCCAGGCTCAGAAAACCTGGCTGACAACTCCACCTCCATTGCTAAGGCAAGCTTACGGCCGGAGTACGGAAAAGGATTGCCCACCCGCGGCTAGAGGAAAACAATTTTCCTGCACCTCAAGCTCAGGGCAGCTTCAGCTTGCTCTCCACGGCCACCCAGATTGTGACCAGCGATTATTACAAAATTGTTCACAGTTTGACACTCAGCTACTTGAGTACACCCACCCCCTGCTGCTAGCTTCTGTTGTTGCAGGACTGTGTAAAACACACAAACACACACACATAACACTGTAACACAGTAAAGGTTTTTCTTTACAACTGTATAAAATAATTTTTTCAAAGAATGTCCCGAAAAGTTTTTTTTTTAATTAAATTGTGGAAACAATAGTTAATTAAACGTGATTCAGTATCATGTTACTAACAAATATAATAATAATAATAATAATAATAATAATAATAATAATAATAATAATAATAATTCTATGATTTTGGGGACATTTTGGAAAAAATATTAGCCAATTAGGTGGTTAAGGCTTTTACCGGAATTCATGAAGATCACAATTAGGTGTTAGTTTTGTGGGGCAATTTATGTATATGCATCCACTGTTTTCTGTCCATAAGTTGCAAAATTCTGTGGCTTCTTGTACCTATTAAAAATAAATAAAAATTGCCTACATCATTCCCATAAACATAGATTTTCACTCGGGTCACCTTGTCATTTTGAATACATTTTAGCATAATGTTTTGAATACATATCAGCATAGTGTGTGTCATGGCTGCTAATTCTACACCAGCTACATTGTCAATTTACTTTTTGTTTCATACTTATCATTTATTTCCTGTTCCACCATCAATACCAACCCGACCAGTACCATCATCATCTCCATTTGCCTCTTCATTACAGCTTGACCATTTGAGGGCTCATGTATAGTTTTACCATGTCTTTTTTTATCATTGTAAAATATGATTTTGACTATTGGTGCTTATTTTGATTAGGTACTGTACTTTATTGAGACTTGTTTGGTTATTGACTTCTTCAAGTTGTTGTTGGACAATTGAAAGCACCTAGCAATTATACCTTCTTGTACTGTATATGGATATCCTCAAATAGAATTTCTCCATAATGCTCTTGCTTGAGTCTTATACCTAAAATTCCAAAAAACTGGGACTTCCGGTTCTGACATGGTGGAGTGAGGAGCCTCTAGCTTGAGCTCCGTCACCGATCACTGGGGTAAACCTTTTAAAAGCACTATTTGCCTCTATCTTCTGCGCTTACCTCCTACACTGCTCCAAGACTGAGACAGGGACAGCATGGCCAGGTATGTCACCACATTCCTCAGCCTGGCCAGAACCCAGTGCACCAAGAGAAGCACTGTGCAGCAGGAAATATGGTGCTGACCGCTGGTCCCGATCCAACCTCTCCGACTCCCGAAAAGCCTGCTGCAGAGGTGGGCATTACACCATGGACCCAAATACGCTGTTCTTCAGATTCTCCTGTCACATATGGGGAAATAGTGGAGGCAATAAAATCGACCATGACCCCACTCCTCTCACAAGCTATGCATGACATCACACAGCAGATAAAACAGCTTTCACAGAGAGTCTCACATACTTAAAACCATTTAGGAGCAGCTTACATGAGGTAGAAGATCTCAAACAAGCTGTAAAGAAACTTACCTCTGAAAATTATCAAATCTATAACAAATTAAATGACACAGAAAACCGTTCCCATAGGAACAATAGAAGACTGGTGGGCCTCCATGAATCTGTAAAAGGTCCCTCTCTCGCACACTTTGTCCGCAATACCCTACCCTCCATATTGGGGATAGAATAAGAGTGTAGTGACGTCCTCAGGTCACACTCTTCAAATGTCTGAACTAACTGCACAAGGTGGCATTCTGCACGGCATCCCGTCGCAAGAAATATCTGACTTGACAAGGTCATAAACCTTATATTTTCCAAGACTACTCTGTAGAGCTAACTAGGGCCTGCAAAGCTTTTTCGCCTATTTGCTCACAATTAAGTAAGGTCAGTCTATTGTACCTGGCTCATATTTATGAAGGATCTTCCCACAAAGATTTCTCCTCTCCTGCTGATGCCAAGGCATACTTAGAAGAATTAGGCCAAGCCACCAATGCCAATATTAGTGACTCTACCACTGGCTGAAGTTCGCTGACTTAATGTCTTACAGGCTATCCATATTTGAATATATAAATCTGACATTATCCATTCATCTTATTGTTCCCACTTTTATGTGTCTAGACTAACCTTAGTCTTATTAGTATTTGTTTCATGTGCTGTTTCAGTTTTATTGGCTTCATACTAGCTTACTAAGCTGAATTGATCATACGCTGATCCTGAAACTCTTCATATTAAATTTTTCTAATTGTAAAATGATTATTATTATTAATACCTTATTGCTAGATTTATTGCTATCTAGATATTATTGTCTGGAAATCTACACTTACTATTATATCTAATAATCTAGTGATCTTGTCTGGGCTTGACCTCACACATGCTGGTTGTCTCTAGTAGTTATTATATGATACTTACACACTCATTTAGTCTCCTGGAAGTATGGTTGCAGTGCCGTTGTCACAACTCTCGGATGTATTATGGATGCGGCCCATATTTAGGGAGTTGGCTAGACCTATGCCTAAGGTGCGGAGTCTGATGTGCCAGCGGTATTCACCAGGGACCCTCGCAAGAAGGTAAGGAGTTAGCAGCGTCCGACACACAGGTCGCAGCCCTCAGGATAGGTTCCCTTATATAGGTGCTGGTAAACTCTGGATGCTGCGGAGAAGACATAAAGCTTAGTCGGCAGGCCGGGTCATAAAAAATTTACTAGACGGTACCAGGGAGCAGGAGTAAACAGGTCACAGGGAATAGCTGAAGTCAAAACCAGATATCAGATGCTGTACCGGGGGTCAGGCGAAATCAGGGTCACAAATAAAGCCAAGGTCAGAAACAGGTAATGGAATATCAGAGGAACGCTGGAGTATGGTAAATGAGCCTATACTCTGGCACAGGAGTGTTCCCAGAAATTTCTTTTTAAAGGCAGGGTTAGAATAGGCGTCTCTGGTGACATCATCAAAAGAAGTGCACTGGCCCTTTAAATCTTCTTGCAGAACGGCACACATGCCCCTAGGGGATCCGCGGCCACCTGCACACAGCTGCAACAGCGGGAGCTGGAAGCAACCAGCACCTTGATCTCCCTGCTGCCGTCTGTCGAGGGAAGGGACAGAGAGCCGGAGGAGGCTTTGTCGGCAGCAGGTGCCGGGTTCTCCCCACCCGCTGCTCGCTGGAAAACCAGTGCTGCCGGACCTGGTAAGAGATGACCGGGGGCAGGCACACTGTGACAGCCGTGTCTCAATTGGAATATGTTTCTACACTTGTTTTTTGTCTTTGTTTTTTCTTTTTTCTCCCATTGTCTTGTCATATTCCACCCTTAATAATCTTCCCTCCCTCCTTTCCCTTTCCCCCTCTCCACATGACTGTTGCTAATGTTTCATATCTAGACATGTCTGTGATCTCTCTAAATTTAAAAATGAGTTATGGTTGAACTTAAGATAGGATCCCTGAATGTGGGTGGATTTAATTCTCCAGATAAGAGAAGGAAAGGTCTTCCCTACCAAAATAAACAAAATACAGACCTAGCATTCCTGAGACACATTTAATCCCAGAAGAGACTAGGAAGCTTTATATGCTTAATTGGGATCAAGCCCTTATAATTCTAAAGCATGTGGTGTGGCTGTATTGATTAAGCGTCATTTCCCAATTGAAATTTTAAAAACTTATACTCACCCGGATAGTAGATACGTGATAATATCTCTAAAAATCACTATTTTTTTAATTACTCCTTAACATTTATGCACCAAATATATATTCTAAAGTGTTTTTTCATAAAATACTAGCTATTCTCACTCCACTTCTCCCAGATCCTTTGATCTTATGTGGAGATTTTAATTTAATCTCTTCTTAGATTTTAGATAAATCACAGCAAGTTATCTTTACCAAAATTAGGAGTTCCATCAATAGCCAAACACCTCCAATATATAGATGTCTGGCAAGCCCTACACCCGATTGATAGGGAGTATACCTGTCTGTCGGCAGCTCACCATACTTTTTCCTGAATAGACTACATATTAGTATTACAAATATTATTTCCTAATATAACGGACTCCCAGTTAAAAACAATTTCAGTTTCAGATCATGCCTTAGTTACGGCTACTTTATATATCCCTGAACTCTCTGGTTTATATAAATCCTGGAAATATCCTTCCTATCTCTCCAAGTCGATCAAATTTCGGAATAAACTGGAGGCAGCCTGGGAGGAATACAAGAATGATAACATCTACCACCTAGAGTCTGACCCATTATGCTTTGGTTGACGGCTAAATCAGTTATTAGAGGTGTCATTATCTCCTACGATTCCGCAACTAACAAACAATATGCAACACAATACCTTGATTTCCAGTCATCTCTGACATCAGCTTTTCAGCAGTATAAAACAAATCCTACTCCTCACACCAAACACCTTGATGTCTTGGCTAAGACTCATTTTGATGATTTATGGAAAGATTAGGTGAGAGATATCTCTTCTCAGTTTGCTACCACTTTCATAAATTTGGCTATAAACTGGGTAAACTACTTACCAATCTCCTCAATGGCTCTCGCACCCCTATGGTAATCACCCACTTAAAACCCTTCAGGAATCCCTTACTTCCTCCAATGTTGAAATTGTTGAAACAATGAAGTACTTTTATGCAGACCTCTTTTCTGCTACTAGTTCTTCTCCCTCTCCTACTACTCAGGAAACCCCACTTCCCCAAGATTTTTGGGAAACTCTGCCTTGCCCTAAAATCACATATGAGATGGCTCAATCTATTACAGCTCCAATAACTCTTGAAGAAGTACAAAATGCTATCCGTCATCTTAAAAGTGATAAAGTCTTGGACCCAGATGGCTATAGCAGAGATTTTTATAAAATACTTCTTCCGCGAATAGCCGATTCCTTACTATTGGTGCTCAACCTACTACTCAATTCAAAAACCTTACCTCCACATTATAATTCTGTAGTATTAAAAGTTATCCCAAAACCTGGAAGAGACCTTTCACTTCCAGGCTCATATTGCTCCTTTTCTTTATTAAACTCAGATAACAAGCTACTCACTAAAATACTAGCTGACCAAATGAAGACTATGCTTCCCAGCATAGTCCATTCAGACCAAACAGTCTTTACATGGGGACTTCACTCCGAAGTTAATATGCAACGGGTCATCTCAGCTATTCATACCCCTACCTCTTCTAATACCCCACAGACAAATTTTATTTGTTGCCTAGATGCTGAAAAGGCATTCAATTTAATCGAATGGGATCATCTTTTTCGGACTCTTATCAGTTTTGGATTCCCAGAATCATTTGCAGATCTCTAAAAAAAACTTTATTTTGACTCCAAAACACAAATAGCATGTAATGGATTTATTTCCACCCCATCACTATTTATAAACGAACAATACAGGGTTGCCCCCTCTCCCGTCTTTTGTTCGTCATTGCCCTAGAAACCCTGGCGATAGCTTTATGGACATTACATCTCTTTCAGGGTATTAGAGTTGGCAATGTTGAATTAAAAATTAGTCTGTTTGCAGACGACATGCTATTGTTTGTCACAAATCCAACCTCCTCTATACCATAGATACTATGTTTATTCACTTCTTTTGGTTTGAGGGCCGGATATAGTATCAACATCACTAAGTCTGAATTACTATACCTAAACAAAAATAGATATACGCCCCAGATAACTACTTCGCAAGCCTCATTTAAAATTGCCCCTACTAAAACTACTTATTTAGGGATACAGGTAATGGAGGATCTTTCTAAACTTTATGAGAAAAATTTCACTCCTGTGATTGCTAAAATTGCAAAACTCTTAGATAATTGGAAATTACTCACACTCTCCATTTTAGGTAGCGGTACTCAAGAGTATTATCTTCCTGAAAATATTTTATTTGATGCAAATGCTCCCGATATCCTTATCTATAAAAGACATTGCTAACTTACATAAGATAATGGCACATTTTATATGGTGAACAAAAAAAAACAAGATTGCCTTCAACAAACTTATAGCTCTGTGAAAGATGGGAGGCACATGAGTTCCTGATTTAGCTTCTTATTCACTCTCTGTTTTTTTTAAATATACTTTAGACTGGCTACTAGACAGAAGTGTTCACAGACTCTACTGTAGGTTGGATAGACCTCTATTATTTCCATTCTCCCCAGGCGCCTTGCTACATTCTAAAGCCTCTGATATCCCCTCGGATTTACTTTGGAACCCTTTATTTCATGATATTTATTATTAATGGGAATCCCCAAATAAGAAGTTTCAGAGAAACCCACTCTCATCTTCTCATATCCCTCTTTGGGGCAATCCCGCATTCTCCCCATCCCTTACTAATGCAAACTTCCTTCTTTGGAGACAGAAGGGACTTACTGATTCCTCCTAGGTTTTTGACCCTGTGGGAAAACTGTGTCAGTTTGCTGATATTAGGGAGAAGTATAGTCTTCCCCAATCACACTTTTATATGTACCTACAACTACAAATGAGAAACTACCTTTCCTCACCTCACCCTACAAACTCACGTTCCTCCTCTACCACTCCTGATCCCATCTAATCAGTTATAAATCTTTGTGAAAAAGTCAATTACCGCATAAAATATATATACCTACCTCTAACTGAAATTCTCTCCGAGTCCGGAGGGGATGTGACGGTCTTGCAGTCTCCAGATCAATTACACTATAATTCTACAATGAGAATCCTTCGTTCTTCCTACCTTCAGGAAATTAATTTACGTACAATACACAGGGCATATATTTCGTCATCTTAACATGCTCGCTTTAATCCCAATACGACTGGAGAGTGTCCTAAATGCCACTGTGTGACTGCATACTTTTTCCACTGTATTTGGGAGTATGGAAAGATTAAGCGCTTTTGGAACAAAGTTATAGTCTTAATGATTTATTATCGATCAATGTCACATCCACTAGCATGTTTATGTGCAAATTTTTCCAAATGGAACTTGAATCCTTCCCAAATATCTGTAATTCAAATTCTCACTATGAAATTACAATATCGAAGAAAATTATATTGATGCATTGGATTTCTAGACCTTCCTCATCCCTTGCAGAGGTCAAGGTGAAAATACTCCAGTTTCTATATTATGATAAGAAATCTGCATAGACGCATATAGAAAAGGGTGTACTGGGGGTTCATTTCAGACCCGCTCAGTAAATGCTTTCGCACGCAACCAGCATTTGCAAATCCAGCAAACCAACAGCAAGGCAGGCGATCGCACACCATGGCATTAGCACGCCCACAATGTCTTGGCGTGCGATCACCCTGTGTATGCAGATGCCCACCAGCCTGTCTTAAGACACTTATGCACATAATCTCCAGAATTTGTATGAAACCATCGGTAACATCGAGTACCATCGGAAATGAACGCAGCACTTGTGGTTGACCATACCCTACTGCAAGCACTGCGAGTGCTTCAGAGTCAAATTCAGCCATGTGACGTGTACTATGATGCTCCATCTTATTTGTGCACACCTCTGAAACGGCGTTAAGACGTGACACGCCTGCATTCGCACCTCCACTCCCCTGTTTTCAAAGACCAGCCCGTCACCACCCACAAGTGGCTTGTCCTGTCACTCAACACTTCCCGATCGCTTGGACTAGTTCTCGCACGCGCACTGTGATGCGTATGCATGCGCACAATGCAAACATCGGCAGTCTGAGTGCGAATGCTTCCTAGCGAGCGGGTCTGAATCGGGCCCTGGGTTTTTATAGAAAATGAGGTATTTATATTGAGAAATTAGATCAGAACATTCAGGCTCAGATATTCAAGATATTCGAATCAACGGAATGGTATTTACATAGACAACTATTGATGAACTCATACATCACAGTACTTTAATATATGTTCTCTATAAATACAGATAATGTCTTAATATTTGTATGATTAAAGTGTTTTCAGATCATTCCCACATCCCTCTTACCTTTTATGTATCTTCCCTCCTTCTCCATCTTCGTTCCCCCCCCTCTTTTTTGCTGATGTTTGATAATTGTACGTATTTTGTTTTATATTTACAAGATATTTTATCTCTATATTATACCAATCCTCATGATTTTCTAAGCGATCTTTGGATATTACTGTATTTGATTGGATGATCCATATTGTAATATTTTGACTAGACATACTGATATTATTGTTATATTACTACAATGTCCTCTTTTTCCTGTATCTTTTATTTGAAAATTCAATAAAAAAAGAGTTTGAAAAAAAAAAAAATAATAAAAAATCTCAACATGGTAATTCTCATCCCCACTGATTCTATCACTTACTTCCCCCTTTGGTGTCTACTTTTGGAATTTCTCTCCCTTCTAGTCTGATGTTTACTTCCTTTACCTTATTTCTCTCACTTTCATACAAGTTCTAGTTTGTATAAGCATAGGAAGAAAAGTAGGAATCAACTACAAATTGAGTGCACTCAAACCCTCTTTGAAAAATAAAACATAATTATTTTTATTAAATATGTTTAATTCTTTCAATATTATAATTCTTTTAATTTCTATTTATTTTATATTTATATCGAGCAATCGGGTATTGATATATTATTTTAATGCCAGTTATGGCTTATATATTTATTGAATCAAATAATTAACATAGTCAAATCCATAATTAGGGCTTCATAAGCGAAATATTAAAACCAAGAAAGAAAGAGAAAGTATTAAATACATACATAAAGTGCAAATAGAAAATTGAAAAAAATATATATGTGAATAATTATATAGACATAATCAATAAATTTTATTAAAAAAAGGACTATATCACACACAGCAATATATCTTATAGTTACAAATAAGGACAGCACATGACCTTGTTTTTAATAAAATTTATTGAAGAATTTTTAAACAGATTTAATAAAAATAATTATGTTTTATTTTTCAAAGAGGGTTTGAGTGCACTCAATTTGTAGTTGATTCCTACTTTTCTATGTTTATATACGTTTATATACGTCTATTTTGAATCAATGGGTAGCACCTGTTAATTTGGAGCAAGCACATGTTGACAAAACATTGAAAAAACATGATTAGCTAAAAATACCACCCCTCATAGATCTAGTATACTTTACCTGGTGCGGGTTCTCCTTAAAAATCTGTTACAATCTAAGTTTTAGTTTGTCCAACTTGACCTTCATGCTCTCTAATCCCAACTTCCTTTTCTTCAGCCTTATCTTAACTCATGTTGCTCAACCTGCACCCAAAACCATATGCACACAGGAAAACCTAAATACACTCAAACATTCTATAAAAAAATACATTTTGGGAACTTAAACTTACTCTGGAAAAAATTATGAATGTGACATTATGTAGGTGGCATCAAATCAACTATTGCTGGGCAAAATCAATGCAGGCAAAGAACTATAACATCCTAGTGGGTGCTGTACAATACATATAGCATCCTTGTAACAGACATAGAATAGAGAGAGAATTCTAGTAACTGGCGTGTAATATAGAGACCAGTCTAGTACAATATCGAGACCATCTTAGTGACCGCATAGTGTAAAATACAGACTTCATCAAGTGACTGTCATACATAAAGCATCCCATTAACTGCATTACAATACAGAGAACATACCAGTGGCTACTGTAAAACATCCCAGTGACACGATAGTGCATCCCAGTGACACCATATAATACATAGAGCATCCCAGTGACCACTATGCATAGAGCTCATTCTAGTGACAGCCACAAAATACAATAGGCATTATAGGGTTAATAATACAATACAGAGAACATTCTAGTAACCACCATAAAATAGAGAGCATCTCTGTGGGCAATATACAATACTGAGAGCAATCTACTGTATGCCATATAATACAGAGAGCATACTGTTGTTTGTCACATAAAACAAAGGGCCTGATTCAGAGCCAGATGCTATTTGCGCTCGCTCGTTCAGAAAAAAGGGGTGGCTATTCAAATGAACCGTTCGCTCTTTGCGGTCTGTTCACGCCTCTAGGTCTGAACGAGCGAACAAAACTTGCGGTCGCTTTTTGGAAAACTACGCCCCCTGGCCGCTCGCATCCTACGTCATGTCCGCTATTTATTAGATTAATCGAGTACATCGACCAGCGTATGAACTGCTCGCTATTCTTGTGGTTGGTTTTTCCTACCACAATCTTGCGAGCAGTTCTGACTATAAATTAACCCAGTGACGTGGTCAATGACGCTGCTGTATTAGTTATGCACACCCATAAAACGCCTGTTTTGACCTTTAAGCACGCCTGCGTTCTGATCTCCACTCCTCGTTTTCAAGCACCTTCCCCTGTTACCACCCACATACGCCTCTTTCTGTCACTCAAAATAGCAGGCATTCGCTATTTAGCGTACAAATGATTTTCGGCCGCACTGACTGGTTCGCGCATGCGTATTATGATCCGTACGCATGCGCAGTTGTGCAAACATCGCTCGGAACGAACGAGCGGCCGCTTACGAGCGGCTCTGAATCAGGCCCAAAGAGCATTATTGTGACTGGCATATAATACAGAGCATAAGAACTCCACAGACCACACTATATAATTAGAGAAAAGTTGGTAGCAAATCAGAATGCCAATGCAAAATTTCTAGAGAGGAATTTTCAAAATGCTGAAATTCACTATTAAAAAAAAAAGCCACAAAAGGTCATCAACAGACAGATTTTGTAGTCATATTGTTTTAGTGCAAATTACAAGTATAAGACAGAAAGTGCTGCTTATTCACACAGGGTAAGAACTAATAAAAATAACTTGAAACTAACAGTATATTGCTAAAAAAAAATAACCCCCCCCCCACAAAAAAACACACTATCCTCAAGGCTGTCATCTGTATGTGTTCCAGCACGGTCAGCAATAAAATACATTAGTTGGAACCCTGAAGCCATTGGCCAACCAGTAAATGTCTTGGTAGATTCTATGACCAATCCACCCCTGGCAGATGTGTTCCAGGGTTTACCAGAATACAGTACATACAGTATGGATCACCATATGTATTAAAAAGGCAGAGAAAGCCCCATAGAGTTCTATGGGACTGCAATGTGCCCATATGCATTAATCTGCAGAAAGTGTAACTTTGTTGCCTATAGAAGGCTATGACCTTCTTTATGCAAAAACTCTCTGAAGAGGGATCCGAGCACATAAACCCAGAGGTCACTTCTTTGCGGTGACAGCTCTACAGTATATTGCAAGAGCTGTTAAGACAGCAAAGTATTCATGCATATCGGTGTTCCAAAAATGCCGATATGCATGTGAATATAGACGGGATGTATTGCAATCAAATTGCAATACATGATGGCCATAATCTCTGATGATCCAATCATTTTGATGGAATACAGAATCATGAATACTGCTGCAACACAAATAAAGAATGTTTCCTACTCAGTTGGGAAAAGGGAAGTTGGCAAATATATATTTAAGTGTTGCTCCAATCCACTACTTATTATCTGTATTATCCAGTCTTTAATTGTAATGTGTTTCCATTGTATCGTATGTGTATGTATCCAATGTGTAATAATTATATCCAATGTGTAATGTGTTCATATTCTGTACTGCAATTTTTTCAGTTCTCACAGTGAATCCAGACCTCCAGTTGAGCTCATCTTACCCATGTACATGAAGGGGAAGGAGCTGCAGCTACAGATTTGTGGATTTTTCTCCAAATAGGCAGCAAGAACTAGATTTATTTTTTTTCAGATGCATTTGGCTACTCCGTTTGTGTTAAGACTTTAAATACGGCCCATTTTGTCTCCTGGCTTACGAGAAGAGGGAAGAGGAAGCTAAAAAGAGGACCAGTTTGGGTCCTGAGAGTTTCTATGGAAAGATTTATGATGAGTCAGCTGGGCTGAAACACTTGACAGGAGAGATGCTAAGAAGTAATAAAGCCTTTCCTTTGGGAGAATGGATCATAGGCCTGGCCAAAGGTGTGGAGCTCAGAATCAGGATAAAAAAAATCAAAGGCTGTTCCAAGAGATTTTCAGTAGGTTGACCCCAGCCATTCTTTACCATGCCAGGAGCCACTTGAAGGGCATGCTTGATAAAAACTATATTGAGATCTGAGAGTCCTTATGTATCCTTTACTGCAGTTGCACATAAGAAGAACAATGACATCAGGATGTGCACAGAATACCAAACCGAACACATGCATGGTGCCCAACCAACATACGGTGCAGAGAATTGATAAGGCCTTTGATTGCCTTCAAAGGAGTTGATGATTCTTTATCCTGGATTTACGCAGTGGCTATTATCATATATTTTTGATCCATTATCAAAAATGACAATATCTGACTCCTTGATATATAACCCACAAAGCCTCAAATACAAATCACAAAGACACACCCCTAAAACAATAGCACCACTTAACCACATGATGTCCCACAAGCCAGCCCCCGGACTTGATGTTTAACCCACTCCTCTCTCATTCAATCACTCCGTTCTTCTTCAGGTTTAATTATACTCCTTTGTGTATATGACACTTTATTATATAGTGTACAAATAGGGACTTTTGCATTTTTTTCTAATACAGTAAAGCATCTTCTCTATGCTATCTCTACACGGTATGTGTACAGGATGCTGGCGCTCAGGATCCTGCTGGTCAGAATCCTGACGCCGGCAACAGACAAGATTACAATCCCAATGCCTAGAGGTAAGTAAGCCTAACCTAACCCTGCCCATAACCCTCCCTCCCCACAGCCTAAACCTAAACCCCCCTAGTGCCTAAATCTAACCTTCCCCCTCTGCAGATTTAACCTAACCCTCCCCCTAGTGCCTAACCCTTATCCCTAACCCTCCTCATCCCCCTAACCCCAGTACTTACCTTCGGGATTCTGGTATTTGCATTCTGAATGCCTTGAATCCCAGTCATCAGGATTCTGACTGCATCCGCTCTACACGGGAGGTAGTCGGCGGTTAGAATCCTGGTACCAGAATCTCGACAGCAGTCACCATCCCGGCTCCAGAGTCCCATTAGCTATGATCTCGACTGAGTATTAAGGTTAGGATTAGGGGTTAGGCACTAGGGAGAGGGTTAGGCTGTGTGGGGGGGGTTGGGGTTAGGCTGCGGGAGGGAATGGTTAGGGTTAGGCTGCGGGGTGAGCTAAGGGTAGGGATAAAATACTTACCTGCATACATTGGGATTTCCACTGTCTGGATTACGCTGCCAAGAATCTGATTGCCGGCAATAACAGCGCTAGGATCATGTAACAAGCCCCTCTATACTTTCTTAGGTTTTAAGTATATACACTTGTTACTCCTGTAATCCTGGTGTATATGCTAGTGATGTACAACTGGACACAGCTGTCTGACTGAACATTTAATACTTTTATATATATATATATATATATATATATATATAACAATAAAAGACTGGCACTCTGTAAAAGTAAGTCCACTTGCTCCGGTGCCTTCTGAGTGAACAAATTCCAACAAACTGTTTGTTGGTATATATATATATATATATATATATATATATATATATATACATATACTGCATATCTATATATATCTATATCTATAGATACATATACCACAATCTAAATGATCCAATACGCTGATGATGCCAATCAGCTTCCTCCTAAGCTACTTAAGATGCAGCCACAGTCAACATTTGACACTTTGTCATCTAACCAATCAATTAAGACATTTAGGCACTCTCCACTCTCAAGGTTGACTCCGTTATCTCTAAGTTACCTCATTCTCACTTTAACCTGACAAAGAAAGAACACACAGTGCTCCTAAACTTTAGTGTTTTGTCCAGCCGATAAAGGCGGTGCTTTGGTTGTCCAGGATCTGTGTAAATATAAAGAACAAGTAACCTTACATATCAATGATACAGATATGTATAGACTACTCCGTTCTGATCCCTCTACAGTGTTCCTAAAGGAATCGGTCACTATTCTGCATAATGCTGTTGAACAGGGTCAAATCCAGATTTCCCTATAGAAGGCCTTGGTCCCCCAACATCCAGTGGTTCCTGTGTTACATACCACACCCAAGATCCACAAATCATTGACTGATACACTGGGTCGCCCAATTATTGCAGCCAGGTTCTCCCTACTACAGCCATTTATATGGATTCCCTCATGTAGCCATGCATTCATCAACATACTTGCCATTTACTTGATACACCTACACTATTGAGAAAACTCAATTAATTACCTGTACTGGAGGGTGAGAAATGGCTTTGCAGTATGGATGTGAGCAGCCTCTATGCTATTATTATGCATATGGAAGGTTTGGCGGCCACCAGGAAATTCTTACTTCACCATCCACTTTTATGGGGGACCTGATCTTGAGCTCATTTTGGAATTATTGAATCTTTTTTTGACTAGGAATTTTTTCCTTTATGATAACAAATTTTATCTACAACTCTTGGGGTGTGTGATGGAGTCCAGTGTGGCCCCATCGTACAAGAATATCTATATATTTGAGGTAGAAAAATACCTCTCTTTTGATAATCCGATGTCCTCTAATAAAATTGTGTTTTATACGCGCTATATTAACGATCTATTGCTCTTTTGGAGTGCTCCTAAACAAGATCTGATTGATATTATTGATGCACATAATAATGGTCAAAGCCCATTGAAATTATCTGGTAACATCAGTGATACGTGTGTCAACTTTCTAGATATTAGTATATCTATCAAACAGGGTGTTATTAGCACTAGCCTGTTCACTAAAGATACAGATAGAAATAACTTACTCCACTATGACAGTTGTCACCCTAAACCACTCATTATGGGCCTCCCATATTCTCAACTGTTGAGGATAAAAGGCATCAACTCTGATCCAGTGCTTGCTGAAGCTCCAGTGGGCGAGATGATTACCAAATTTTTAGTTAGAGGTTACGACACAAAGCATCTTTGTAATATTAAAGATCAAGTAATGAAACTATATAGAGAACTGTCATTCTGTCAAGGATGGTATAGCTAAATATAAACCAGTGGTTATACCATGGGCTAATCCTTATTCGCAGGCTAGTGGTCATATTAATATCATCTCTAAAAAATGTGTGGCCTGTAGTGCAGACTGACCCTGAGCTTAATTTAAAGTGTTAAAAAATTATGTCATGCTACAACCCAGAGCCGTAACTAGACTTTTTGGTGCCCTGTGCCAGGGAGAGCATTGGCGCCCCCCCAATTTTTAAATAGGGACATAAGATTCTGCACCTGAAAAAGGGCCATGGCCTCATGGGGAAAGGCCAGGGAAGAGATAGGGGAGGCCATGAATTGCTGGGGATAAAAGAAGGGGAAGCTACAAGTGAGAATGATATTAAACAGAAAAATTGACAGGCCCAAACAGCGTCCCCTGCCCTGCGGTGCCCTGTGCCATGGCACTGGTCGCACTACCCTAGTTACGGCCTTGCTATAACCGACAGCATCCGTGACATCCTGGTTAAAACCAATATATCGAGTCTTGGTCAAGAGGTGTATATAGGCGGGACTGGTCAGATGGGATGTTTTAAATGTACCCATATGAAGTGTAGATATCTTATCCCTGGTGATAGTTTTTACCACCCTCACTCTGGCCATAAACATGCTAATTGTCACAAACTGACTTGCAATTCTAGTTTTTTCGTCTACCAAATTATATGTCTCTAAGGCCTCTCTTATATTTGTAATATGAAGAGAACTTACAAGGAGCACATGGCCGCCAATAGGTCTGCGATTAGATTGGCTATTAATACTGGAAATAGTGAGAAGCCTGTGGCAAGGCATTTTGTTATCATCAGTGGCGTTTCTCCCTGCGGTGACACCCGGTGAAGGCAAAAGGGGCGTCTCCTTGCAGGTAGGGGGCGTGACCTCACAATCCTACTGTAATCACTCTGGAGGGGTCCTGGGTGCGGCCTGCACCCCCCTCGTGATGCCACTGGTTAGCGCCCGTCATCCCCTATCTTAAATACCGTATGATCAGTCATATTCCCCTATCAGTAAGGGGTGGTAATAGATCTCTAAATCTTATTAGATGTGAGACTTGATGGATACATCTGTTAGGCATTTTGGCCCCTAGGGGGACTTAATGAGCAATTAAGCTTAGGCTCTCTCATATAATTGGTGCATAATATTATTAGTATTTAGTAATCTAAACTTACTCCATATATGGATGTCGTTTTCTATGCTTCATATTTCCATGGACTGTGAGATATAACAATAGTTGCAATATATTGTGTTATTTTACACTTAATCTGTTTTGGTATGTATATACTGTATATATATATATATATATATATATATATATATATGCAGCTTACAGCTCAGCGATATGACTAAAGGTGCGTACACACTAGATGATATTTTGCACAATTTGCCTGATTTCAACGCATTGGAATGACAAATCGTACAAAATATGTGTAAATAGTGAGTGTCCACTGACAATAATGATGCCGATGCACGTACCCATGGGTCATCCATCGTATCTTCAGATCTTACCTACAGTAGGCAAGATCTGCCAGTCTCATAGACAATGCACTGGAAATCGTCAAGGACGCACAATAGATTGTTGGTCAGATTGGACACTTTTAGCACCACATCATGTCCTGGAGTGCCGGGGAGAGTTCAATATTGCATCGTTTAGTGTGTACCCTTAAGTATCTCCTATGTCTATACATGGATGCCCTTCCCTTTTGCTTTATACTCTCATGTATTGCGAGATCTTATATGAGATCTCTGATACAGATCTTATGTGATCTCCGATATATTGTGATCTTTAACTAATTATTTTGGTGTTTTTACATTTAGTTTATACCCTAGCACTATGATCTTTAATTATTTACATCTGAATGTCTTTTTGTCTTTAATACTGTCTATGGCAGTGTTGGCTAACCTTGACACTCCAGCTGTTATGGAACTACATAACCCAGCATGCACTTCTACAGTTTTGCTATTAGGGCATGCTAAAACTGTGGCAGGGCATGCTGGGATATATAGTTCCACAACAGCTGGAGTGTCAAGGTTAGCCAACACTGGTCTATGGTGTATTCGGTATGCCTGTCTGTGTACTTATTGTGGCAGTATCACCAAAGGTGGCACTGGTGAACAGCAGATTCTGTGTGGGGAAGGGGATATCTGCCCACACAGACTAGAAAAGCATTGTGGGAAGATGCCTAATTACTGCCTTGTGGATAGAGCTCAGGTGTGGGCTGATGAGAAAGCAGACCAGTCAGAGAGCCCAGTGAAGCTGAGTGAGCCATTGGGGGCCAGGAGGCCTGTGTCTGGACCTTGCAGGAGGCAAGGGAGGACCACAAACTCTCAGACTGTATGACATTAAAGCAGTGAAGCTGCAGACAGAGGAAGCCAGGGCCTATATCTGTATGATACAGGGAAGGCCACTAGGACTGACTGTATTTGTGCAGCTGTGGCAGCCAAGCCAAGCCAAGCTGGAGCCGGTGATAGACCTGCAAGAAGCAGGCAGAGACTTTGTTGGCAGACTAGCTGCACCAAATTAGAGAGGGCTCAAGAAGTGAGTCAGACACCCTAAACAGGGGCTAGGTTGTTTATTGTTTTCTGGTCCTTTGTGTTGTACCTGTTTTCCATGCTGGAAGTAAAGCACCATCTCATTTGCTTTACTTGAAAGCTGTGTGTGGATCCTCATTAAGCACCTAAACCTCATTAAGCACCTAAACACTGCACCAATCCACCCTCTGCCGAGCTAATTACCCCCAAGATATTACATTATACGTATATCCACGGTTATCTTTCTAGTTGCCATGGTGATGTTAGACTATGTGATGGAGCATTGACGCAACTTGCGTCATGACATCATTGTCAGCATGACTGCGGCTGGGTGTGCAGTCCTGCTCTGTTCTGGCCATGCTGTTTGTCACTGGGTGATGGTTGTTATTTAATGTAAGATGTTATACTCTTATGTATTTCCTGATGAAAATACTGCATTGATTGGCATTGAAACGATGACTACCTTCAGCCGCTGTGTCATGTGTTGTTTCTTATGCTTTCTTATATATTGTGGTGAGAGGGATTGTCTCTCACCTGAATTACCCACATTCTGGTGGAATCAGCTCCTTTCAAGGAAGGCTGGAGTGAAAACTGTGCATTCTGCATTAGCAGTGGAGGTATGGATTGCAGGTTTTCACATTTACACAGACCCAGCTGGAATAATTACTGGAGCACAGGAAGGGTTTAAAACCCCACACACACCTGATGCTCCTTGCCCTGATGCTGAGTAGCATCTTAGGAAGTAGGGACCCAGTGTTGTAGTGCCAGTGTCCAAGGGCTGTGCTGGGAGAGCATGCCCAAATTGTGGCTGCAAGCCACTGCTGACTGATTAGCACAAGGAGTGCTGAGACTTTTATGTTTGTTTGTTTATTTTATGTTATGTGCCTGTATGTGTGCAGGCCTAAACTTACGTTAGCTGAGTACCTGCCTGTCTGGATTCCACATTTCCGGACCCCGTTTTACAATATATATATATATATATATATATATATATAGCGCCTTGCAAAAGTATTCACCCCCCTTGGCTTTTTACCTTTTTTGTTACATTACAAACTGTAATTTATTTATTTTTTTTATCTGAATTTTATGTGATAGATCTGCACAAAATAGTCTAATTTGGTGAAGTGAAATGAGAAAAAAATATATAAAAAATAATCTTTATAAATACAATTCTGAAAAGTCGCATGTGCATATGTAATCATCCCCTTTGCTATGAAGCCCTTCACATGTTCTGGTGCAACCAATTACCTTCAGAAGACACATAATTAGTGAAATGAAATCCACCTTTGTGAAACCTAAGTGTCACATGATCTGACAGTATAAAAACACCTTTTCTGAAAAGCCCCAGAGGCTGCAACACCACTAAGCAAGAGGCATCACACTATGAAGACCAGGGAGCTCTCCAAATAAGTCAGGGACAAAGTTGTTGAGAAGTACAATTCTGGGTTGGGTTATAAAAAATATCCAAATCTTTGATGATCCCCCAGGAGCACCATCAAATCCATCATCATCAAATGGAAAGAACATGGTACCACAACAAACCAGCCAAGAGAGGGATGCCCACCAAAATTCACAGACCAGGCAAGGAGGGCATTAATCAGAGAGGCAGCACAGAGCTCAAAGGTAACCCTGTAGGAGCTGCAGAGTTCCACAGCAGAGACTGGTGTATCTGTGCATTCATTACTTAGTGATAAAAATAAGAAGACACAATTTGAGTTTACCAAAAGGCATGTGGGCGACTCCCCAAATGTATGGAGGAAAGTGCTCTGGTCAGATGAGACTAAAATTGAACTTTTCGGCCACCAAGGAAAACGCTAAGTCTGGCGCAAACCCAACACATCCCATCACCCCGAGAACACCATTCCCACAGAGAAACATGGTGGTGGCAGCATCATTCTGTGGGATGTTTTTCAGCAGCAGGGACTGGGAAACTGATCTGAGTCAAGGGAAAGATGGATGGTGCTAAATACAGGGATATTCTTGAGCAAAACCTGTTTCAGTCTGCCTATGATTTGAGACTGGGACGGAGGTTCACCTTCCAGCAGGACAATGACCCGAAGTATACTGCTAAAGCAACACTCGAGTGGTTTAAGGGGAAACATTTAAATGTGTTGGAATGGCCTAGTCAAAACCCAGATCTCAATCCACTTGAGAATCTGTGGTCAGACTTGAAGATTGCTGGTCACAAGCAGAAACCATCCAACATGAAGGAGCTGGAGCAGTTTTGACTAGAGGAATGGGCAAAAATCCCAGGGGCAAGATGTGGCAAGCTCATAGAGACTTTTCCAAATATACTTGCAGCGGTAATTGCCGCAAAAGGTGGCTCGACAAAGTACTGACTTTAGGGGAGTGAATACTTATGCACGCTGAAGTTTCCTGTTATGTTGTCCTAAATGTTGTTTGATTTACAATATAAAAAAAACCACAACCTCATAGTTGTAGGCATGTTCTGTGAATGACCCCCAGGTCCCCACAAACAATGAATGATAGATTGTAATATCAGAGAGAGGTAGATGTAGGGAGTGGAACAATGACTGATCATACAGGAAGAATAATGACTCAAGTCCGCCTTGCACAGATAAATATTTGATGGTAAATAAACTCCAGAGGGTGGGTGACGTAATAGACTGATCCTGAAACATGGATATGAAGTTAATTGAAGACATTCCACGAAATTGTCTCGTTTAAACCATGGGGGCTGATGGTGTTGAGGTTGAAAATCCACCAGGCCTCCTTCTGCAGGAGATCTCCTGCTCGGTCTCCACCCCTTATGGACTTGGGAATGTGGTCAATGACCATGTGTTTTAACGTGGAGAGGGAATGCCTATTATCTGCAAAGTGTCTGGCCACCGGTTGATCCGATGGTTTGCCAGACAGAGCCGCTTTGATTGCCGACCGGTGAAGGGCCATACGTTCCCTCATGGTTCTTGTGGTTTTGCCTATGTAATAAAGGCCGCATGGGCACATGATCAAATAAACTATAAAAGTAGAGTTGCATGAGAAAACAAATTTAATCTTGAATGTACGATCCAAATGTGGATGTTTGAATTTAGTGCCGACCACCATGTTGCGACAAGTGGTACAACCAAGGCATTTGTAACACCCCGGGGATCTAGACAAAAAAGTGGAGGAGACAAGGGGATCTTTCTTGGCTGAAAAGTTGGTGATGTCCGTGTGGACCACCCAATCCTTGATATTCTTGCTTCTCGTGAAGCACGCCATCGGTCTCTTGTTTTTAAAGCAAGTTAAGTTTTTGTCCGTCGAGACTATGGGCCATAGGGCCCTGGTTGCTCTCTGGATAACTCCGCTGGAGGTCGAATATGGGCTCTTCCAAGGAATAGTTTCCTTGATGTGTCTCTGTTTAGGATGGAGTAACAACTCCCGGGGCATCGCCATGACCTCTCCCTTCTGGATGTGTAATAGAGAAGAATTGTAGCCTCTCTGCTGGAATTTTTTTATGACAGTGTCTAATTCCGATGCTAGTATTGAACTGTCGTTCGTAATCCTTGCCACCCTGATCATTTGGGACTTCGGTAAGCCTTTTTTGAGGGCTTCCGGGTGGTGGCTATTAGCCTTCAAAAGAGTGTTCTTGTCAGTTGGTTTGGTGTAAACTCTGGTCCGGATGGTACCGTTTCAGAGAGACACCTGTACATCTAAAAAAATCAAAGTATGTGGACTGTACAGGAACGTGAACTTGATTGGTGAATCGTGTGAGTTCAAATCGTCCATCAACTTAAGGAATGCAGTTGCTCCTCCAGACCAGAGCATGAACAGGTCATCAATGTAGCGAGCAAATGCTACTATGTGCTTAGTAATCTCCCAATCAGAGAAGAACATCAGGTGCTCTTCTCTGAACATGAACACGTTGGCGTAGGAAGGCGCCACGTTACTTCCCATAGCGCATCCGTTCTTCTGTAAAAAGAACTTGCCATCAAACAGGAAGTAATTCCTGGTGAGGGTTAGTTCAAGGAGGTGCAAGAACAGCTGGTGATTGAGAGATGACATGTCCATAGTTATTAGGAACTGTTTCATGGCTTCTAAGCCTTCCTTATGTGGGATACTGGTGTAAAGACTACACACATCCATAACGCAGATGATGGTGTTATCGGGGATGTGGTCGATCCTCTCAAGTAAAAGGAGAAAACTTGTCGTGTCCTTGATATAAGTAGGTTGGGTGGTAATTAAAGGCTGCAAAATGCTGTCCAAAAGCTGTGACACTGGTTGGTAGATTGAATTTCTAGCCAAAATAATCGGGCGGCCTGGCGGGTTATTAATACTCTTGTGGATCTTAGGTACTGTGAACAGAATAGGGACCACAGGGTGTTTTTGTGTGAGGGCCTTAAGCAATTGCTCTGTAATGAGGTTCTCTTGCTCTGCCTTAATAAGTAAGGCATCCAGTTCTTGTTTGAAATCAGAGGTGGGATCAGACGGAAGATTCTGATATGTATTGTCATCGGCCAATTGGCGGTAAATCGCATCCCTGTAGTCGGTAAGATTCTGAATAACAATGCCGCCCCCCTTGTCGGCAGGGCGGATCACTACATCCCTGTAGTCACCGATCGCTTTCAAAGTGCGCCACTCCTCCTTACTGAGATTATGATGTCTAACTTGGGACTCTTGCGTATATCTGGTGATGGAATCATCTAGAAGACGTGTGAAGGATTTTAAAGAAGGGTTCAGAGAGGTGGGGTCAAATGAAGATTTAGACCTCTTCTTAATAAACTCATGATGTAGAGGTGAGGGATGCGCTGGTTCGTTATGTTGAAAAAACTCCTGTAATCGGGGGTTGCGGCTGAAGCGATGTAAGATGGATGGTGCTAAATGCAGGGATATTCTTGAGCAAAACCTATTTCAGTCTGCCTATGATTTGAGTCTGGGACGGAGGTTCACCTTCCAGCAGGACAATGACCCGAAGTATACTGCTAAAGCAACACTCGAGTGGTTTAAGGGGAAACATTTAAATGTGTTGGAATGGCCTAGTCAAAGCCCAGATCTCAATCCACTTGAGAATCTGTGGTCAGACTTGAAGATTGCTGGTCACAAGCAGAAACCATCCAACATGAAGGAGCTGGAGCAGTTTTGACTAGAGGAATGGGCAAAAATCCCAGGGGCAAGATGTGGCAAGCTCATAGAGACTTTTTCAAATTTACTTGCATCTGTAATTGCCGCAAAAGGTGGCTCGACAAAGTACTGACTTTAGGGGGGTGAATAGTTATGCACGCTGAAGTTTCCTGTTATGTTGTCCTAAATGTTGTTTGATTTACAATATAAAAAAAACACAACCTCATAGTTGTAGGCATGTTCTGTGAATGAAATGATGCACACCTTCAAACAATCCATTTGAACTCCAGGTTGTGAGGCAACAAAACATGAAAAATGCAAAGGACGGTGAATACTTTTGCAAGGCACTATATATGTATATATATATATATATATATATATATATATATATATATATATATAGAAAGAACAAGCAGCGGCACTCACGTGACTCCCAATAATGAATCTTGGACACAACAGTGTAGTTCAGCGTTTCAGTCTTAGAAGACTTTTATCAAGAACAACATAGGTGAACAAGTGAACATAACTTTATAGGACAGCATACAGAGTGTGGTGTGCATGGCCGCCCCTCCTGTCCGGCTCCGGGTGGGTGACGTCATCCGCATGTGGCCGACCCGTCAGTCAGCACGTCATGACGCTCGGCGTGTGACATGGTCAGTATGACTCACCCATTCCAGTGACAGACATAAAGTAGTGGGCGGAGGAATGTAGTGACAGTAATAATCTGAAAGGTGTTACAGGATACCACATAAGGTTAAAGCATCAGGCAAAAAAACAGTTGTGCAGTATAAAATATCTATACAAAACACCGTGCAATGTACGTCAAGTATATACAAAAGCGTATCCACAGAACAGACACACATATGAAATAAAAGTAACATGTAAGGAAAATAGAAACATATAACAAATATATACGACACCAAGTCCTGAAAAAAATCGATTGTATATATAGATGTGACAGTACGGAAATGTCCATGATATAAATTGAGAATCTGTGGTCAGACTTGAAGATTGCTGTTCACAAGCGGAAACCATCCAACATGAAGGAGCTGGAGCAGGATTAATTCCTTTTTACCAAGTTTCCCACAACTATATCATCTGCAAGCTAGCCTGAAACACAGCCTAAAGGAGAACTTTCATATTGATGCTACACTGCTATCAACAAGTGGGTGAGCTCACCTTTTTTTGTTAAAAACAAAGTATTTTTTATATTATGCCGGCATAACAAAAAGCATATTAGATATTGCATCAATTTGAGCCTTAAATGAGCTCTATAAATAATACTAAAGAAACAAGATTACTGAATACGCTGGAACTTATCCTATTGGGCTTATCAATATATACTGAGTGACTCTGATTGTGCTGGATTAGGAATAATACTCGTGCAAATGCACAAATAACACAATTGTATTGTTTAAAAATCACCAAAATGGATACACAAAATAATACAAGTTCAAAACCACAAATATATGTGTATATGTATTTCTAAAAATTTAGGATAATTGTTTCTAACGACTATATGTGTATCTCTATATTTAATTATATATGTGTATAATATCTTGTATATGTATATTCTTACATTTCATTTTTTCTTTTTTAAATGTTTTAATGTGATCTGCATATTTGTTTTTTGCACACCATTTTTTATTAAAGAAACTTTAACATCAATCCCATAAAAACTGTTAATATGTTGTATTAGCGCAGCCAAACTTCCAAATACCCTTTTAGTCTTCAAAGCAATTGCACAGTCTTTTTTCATCTTTTGGCAGCAGCTTTTTTACAACAAGGTCACAATTAGGGAGCGCTAACATTTAAGAGTGTTTTTTAAACTTTTCCCCACACAGAAACTGCTGCTCACCAGCGCCATCTCTGGTGATACTGCCACATATCCACCTCCCCAGCTTGAAACACTTGGGTTCATCTACATGGGATGAGGCAGTCTCATTGCGAAGTCCCTCTTCATTTTCTCAGAGCCATCCACCGCATCCAAGATCAGCCAGGCTCTGGTAATCTCTGGGGGTCGCATCCTCCAATTTCCGGAGTTTATTTTCCTCCTTACTTTTTTCTTCACTTTATGGTACCAATAGTGGTACTTATTTTCTTTATGTAGTACTTGAGGTTCACCCTTGGGTACCACATCAGGCATTAAGAACTTGAAGTAACTTTTTCCAAAGCAACATACTTCATCTTTACTTTGGCCACCTACATCAAAATCAAGCAAGTTCTTTTCCACAGAATCTGCTGGTTTGGACAAAGAACAACATTTCCATTGTTTCTTTTTAACAGCAATGGAGCTGGTCTTCCACCGATTCCTTGCCACTATGAAAGCATGCAAGCATGCAAAACACACATTTTCTCCTCACAGCATCCTGCCCATACACTTTCACCAACATTTCATGCATCTCTGTCGCCAATTTACCCAATTTGAAGAAGAACTTAATGTTGTGTCGTTACTCTATTGTTGTTCGACGCATACTGCTCGGGACACTGTTGAAATTAATGCAATGGCAGTGCGGTGGTGGCCTTGGCAAACCCCAACTGGTTGCAGGTTCAGACATGTCCATGCATGTCAGCGCACATGAGCAACTTTGTTGCAAGCGTTGGATACAGATATACCAGACCATTCACCAAACTTTTAGACAGACCTCGTATTTACTTCATAGCTGGCAATTCACATATCTTTGCATGTCATAACAGTTTCCCATATTGCATACTCCAGCAACTTGTTTAAAACTTATTTATCTTCCTTTCCAAGGAAAAATTGTACACTGCAGCAATTTTTTTGGGTTTAAACAACACTTCATAACAGACTTTTCTTCACTCACCGCCTTGATGAGAATTCCACTATGCAGGTGCAGTGAGCGTCCTTATTTCCAATTACTTGCTGTAATCCACTTTTGCACAGATCTGTCTTGCATAGACCTTTATTGCGTAGAATCTTTATTCCCGAATTCTTCACTATATGTGATAACTTGGGGTAATTAGCTCGGTAGAGGGTGGATTGGTGCAGTGTTTAGTGCTTAATGAGGGTCCACAAACAGTTTTCAAGTAAATAAATGGAATGGTGCTTTACTTAACAGCATGGAAGCCAGGAAACAGAAATAGGGTGGGGGGGCCAAGCCACGACACGCCAGGTGACACACCATCTGAGGTTGTGCCACCAGAATAGCAGAGCTGCTGTGTTATTTTGGTGTCACTGTCACCCCCTTGGTTGGTGTCACTGGCAAGCACTGGTGGCGGATGACACGCATCATCCATTGCACAACCCTCTGTGTCAGGAAAGGCTGGGGGTTGCACAGCAACTCCTGGAGCACTGTCCAAGACCCCAGCATGATGTGAATGGGGACGTGACACGCGGTCATGCCCCCAAAACTTCACATAATAGGGGGTGTGACCTAGTAGACATAACCCTCTTTGCACCCGCCGGTGCAACTGCTAAGGAACATTGTCTACATCCCCAGATAAAATACAATTTTCATGTGTATGTGAGTGTGTGTATAAAGTTTATTAAGTGTGTGGAATTGTATTATTATTTATTGTGTGCTATTTTCTTTTATTATTGTTCACCATGCCAGTTGCTTTAATTATACAGTATGTTGTATATATATCTAAAATTGTGCGTATCTATAGATACCATATATACACACATGCACACACTATTCTGTTAGTCTGTGTATCAACTAGAAATAGTATTTAGAAATTAGAATTATATGATTGTGAAGCTCAATAGCAATAATTCATTGACATTCATTTTTGACTAGGAAAGTGGCAGATGTTATTTACATTGCTGAGTGTTTTGTATTGCAAGAAGCTTGTTATGTAGGAAATGGGATTTTACTGTCCCATTTTCACAGAATTGAATGGCTAAATCTACCCATATGATACATCTGTTATAAAGATGCTTTTATCCTTTATTTAGCATTTATAGCGAAGAGAATAATGTAACTGCTCCTCCTTGTGGAGACAAAAAGTTCCCTGCAACATAACTTGTATACACACACATTAGTTTTTGTAAACAGCTGTTCCTTTGGTACTTTGTCATCATATTATCGTTTTCAAAGGTATAATTCTGTAACTAGAGTTCTGGGGAGAATTGTTTCACTTTAGCTTATAGAAATAAAATAACTTTTCACTTCTAGAAACCTAACATCTTAGGGCAAAAAGCAGTGTTATTTTTCAGCAGGAACTCAGGGCCTGATTCAGCAAGGAACGCAAGTGAGAGAACGCCCGCACGCACTCGGCCGTTGTTGGTGAATGCATATGCATCGCAACGTGTGTGCGTGAACTATTAACTGCGATAGGAACTGTGTGAGCAGAGGCTACGCAGACCCAAGGCAGGGTGATTGACAGAATGTTTAGTTTGTGGTCGGTGACGGGGGAGTGGTCAGACAAATGCATCCGTGCCAGTGCGTTGCAATGGCGTTGCAGGGGCGTACATAAATTAGGCATTGAGAGACTCTACGCAGTCTGAGCTCCCACTGCGTGCAGGAGATGTAGCAAAGTCTGTGGTAGGGTCAGGTCAACCACTAGTGTGCGTAAGGTTTTGATGCATACACACACAATTACAGTAAGTAGCAGGTGCTGCCCATTGCATTGAGTGATTGCATACTGCTGTATAGGTGTGTATATTCGCTGAATACAATTTTGTTTCTGAGGAATGAATGCAATGACATTTCACTTTATGTAGTCTGAATTGATTTTTAATGTGATGTGTTTACAATTAACAAATAAATATTAGTGCCCTAACAGTTTACCATGTTCCTTTTATAAAAACATTACAAATTGTGAAATACAAGAGTAAAATAGAAAATTCAGGAATAGTTGTTTCTAAAAAAATGTTTTGGTTTTTTTTCATTGTGCTCCCCTTCTGCTGCTGTGGAACTGCACATCCCAGCATGCCGTTCCACAGTAATTACATGCCTTAATACAGGGCTCGACAAATTTTTGCAAAATCTAGGAGCCATCTTTAAAGTTTAGGAGTCAGACCATTCTCCATTACCAAACTATATGAAAGCTTGTATAGACCACCACACATGCCTTATCAGTGCCCCTCAACCTAGTAGTAAGCCCCCTGTAATAGTGCCCCTAGTAGTAAGCCCCTTGTAATAGTGCCCCCAGTAGTAAACCCCTTGTAAAAATGCCCCCAGTAGTAAGCCCCCTGTAATAGTGCCCCCTGTAGTAAGCCCCCTGTATTAGTGCCCCCAGTAGTAAGCATCCTGTAATAGTGCCCCCAGTAGTAAGCCCCTTGTAATAGTGCCCCAAGTAGTAAGCCCCTTGTAATAGTGCCCCAAGTAGTAAGCCCCCTGTAATAGTGCCCCCTAGTAGTAAGCCCCCTGTAATAGTGCCCCAGTAGTAAGCCCCTCATAATAGTGCCCCCAGTAGTAAGCCCCTCATAATAGTGCCCTCAGTAGTAAGCCCCAGTAATAGTGCCCCCAGTAGTATGCCCCTTGAAATAGTGCCCCCAGTATTAAGCCCCCTGTAATAGTGCCCTGCCCCCAGTAGTAAACCCCTTGTAATAGTGCCCCCAGTAGTAAGCCCCCTGTAATAGTGCCCCCAGTAGTAAGCCCCTTGCAATAGTGCCCCCAGTAGTAAGCCCCTTGAAATAGTGCCCCCATGTAGTAAGCCCCCTGTAATAGTTCCCTGCCCCCTGTAGTAAGCCCCCTGTATTAGTGCCCCCAGTAGTAAGCTCCCTGTAATAGTGCCTCCAGTAGTAAGCCCCCTGTAATAGTGCCCCCAGTAGTAAGCCCCCTCTAATAGTGCCCCAGCAATAGTGCCCCCAGTAGTAAGTCCCTTCAAATAGTGCCCCCAGTAGTAAGCCCCAAGTAATAGTTCCCTGCCCCCTGTAGTTAGCCCCCTGTATTAGTGCCCCAGTAGTAAGCCCCCCTGTTATAGTGCCCCCAGTAGTAAACCCCCCTGTAATAGTGCCCACAGTAGTAAGCCCCCTCCTATAGTACCCCCAGTAGTAAGCCCCCTCTAATAGTGCCCCAAGTAGTAAGCCCCCTCTAATAGTGCCCCAAGTAGTAAGCCCCCTCTAATAGTGCCCCCAGTAGTAAACCCCTTGAAATAGTGCCCCCAGTAGTAAGCCCCTTGTAATAGTGCCCCCTGTAGTAAGCCCCCTGTATTAGTGCCCCCAGTAGTAAGCCCCTTGAAATAGTGCCCCCAGTAGTAAGCCCCTCTAATAGTGCCCCCAAGTATTAATGCCCCCAGTAGTAAACCCCCAGTAGTAAGCCCCTGCAATAGTGCCCCCAGTACTAAACCCTCTCTAATAGTGCCCCCAGTACTAAGCCCCCTCTAATAGTACCCCCAGTACTAAGCCCCCTCTAAGTGTGCTGCACACACACACACACACACACACAAAAAAATAATACTTACCTTAGGCCAGGATCCTGTGTCCGCTGCTGTCTGCTGCTCTTTGGAACTATGGGAAAGACGTCATGACATCTCTCCCATAGTGCCCGTGGGGGGAGCCGGACGCCGGAGCTCAGGAGTGCTGTGGGGAGTCGGGCGCAGATGGTAAAATTTCAGCGGGCATCAGGCAAATGGAGCTTTCCTGCAGTGGGTGGGAGGTCGGGCTTGGAAATCCCGGTCGCCAGGACTAAAATCTTAGTCGCCATGGCGACCTGGTGCCCGGGATTTGTCAAGCCCTGCCTTAATAGCAATACTGTGGCAGCAGCTTTAGGGCCCCTCTTAATAAAAACTGTATTTTATTTTGCAAAAAAGTTTTAATGCATATTTAAATGTTTTTCAAATTAAAACTCACAGATGTTTCTGTTTAAAATGCTCAAAATGATTTATTGTAAATAATAAACATGCAGAATGTCTGTAAATTATGGATTTTTCATTAAATTTAAAAATTAAGATAAGAATACAGTAACAAAAAAGATATTTTTAGAATATACACGATTTTCTGGTCAAATTTGGAAGGCGTACACACTTGCAGATGTGTGATGTGACTTTTGTGCCAACACCAAATGTCCCTACTTCACCTCCTCCAAAACAAAAATCACCGCCAAATATGTCTGCCACATATGATGGCAAGATACAAGTTCAAATTATTAGTAAGATGGTTTACAGAGGCTCAAGCCAGATTTCATATTAGGCCAAACTTCCAAAAGCACGTGGAAAGATCTGGTTAGAAAATTTGCAAACAAAATACATCATGGCAATGATGCTTCACAGCCGACTCCGGAGATGTAATTTCCTGGATCCGGGTGGACAGTTGTGTACCCTGCCCATAGCTAGTTCCTGCCAGGGCAGGGCACTGGTCAACCTCATTCGAACATTCACTTGGGCCATGAAGTCATTCTTTGATCTCCCTGAGATCTTGGTTGATTATCCTCAGAATGGAGGTTTGTTCCCCCATGCTGGTCTGGTTTGATGCATGGCCTCAATGTGTTACAAGTCACGGTCACGACTTGTCTCTCTCTAGCACTTTACCTTCTCATGATGCTGTTGTTCCAGTTCCCTCAGTTGTTAGGTGATCTGCATGCCTCAGGAGGTCACATGTTATCCATAGCACAGCATGGTTGGTTTGTCTTCCTATTTGTACACGCTGGCATTTTGCCACCTCACCGACTATAACATTCCTGTAGGTCCTCTTGGCTCAGTCACACCATCAGCATCCTGTATCACCTAGTGGAAGGGTACTCCAGCGGCTTTACCTTGCTCCTGGCTCTTAGCTTCTCCAACGGCTCCCTAGCCACATCAGCAGCTAATGTGCTGCCACAGTTTCTCCAGCCTCTCCAACGGCTCCCTAGCTGCATCAGCAGCTTCCACGCTGCCACCAGCTCTCAAAACCGTACCATAGAACACAGACCTGTGTACCGGCTCTCAAAGCCGCAGTACACAAACTAGTACTCAAACTTGTGTACTAGCTATCAAAGCCGCAGCACACTAATTAGTACACAAACTAGTACACAAACTTGTGTACCAACTCCTATGGACGCAGTACACTAATTAGTACACAAACTAGTACACAAACTTGTGTACCAACTCTTATGGATTCAGTACACTAATTAGTACATAAACTAGTACTCAAACTTATACTGGCTCTCAAAACTGCATCAATTGTGTACTCTCTTCTGCTACCAGCTCCAAGCTGCACCATCAGCTCGCAAAGCTGCATCAATTTTTTACTTTCTTCTGCTACCGGCTCCAAGCTGCACCATCAGCTTACTAAGTCACATCAATTGTGTACTTTCTTCTGTTACAGACTCCAAGCTGCACCATCGGCTCTCAAAGCCACATCAATTTTTAACTCTCTTCTGCTACCAGCTCAAAGCTGCACCATCGGCTCTCAAGGCCACATCAATTGTGTACTTTCTTCTGTTACCGGTTACAAGCCACACCATCAGTACACCAAGTCGTACCATCGATTCCCAAGTCTACCTGAACCTGTTTCTGTTCCTGTCGTTCCTCTCACCACTGAATCCCATTGTCCCTTTGTGAGAATCACTACTACCCCGAGCGAATCACTACTACCCTGAGCTATAAGCCCAGGCGGCCGCCTAAGTACCGGTGAATGTACCCTAGTTCTAAGGGAACAATGGGTGGTTGTTATTGGCAGAAGACCTCACTAGCCTGGGTTCTAGGGGGTTCACATGGAGGAGGCTTTGGAATTTATAACACAATGGCTCCTGGGCATTCTTTAGGTTGCTGATATGTTGTTTTGTTTTTGGTCTTCTGCCATTTTTTTTGTTACCATTTTGTTTTTAGATGAATATTATTTTAGTGTGATATTGGTTGGGCCTGTGTGTGTGTTTATTTGCTTATTTTATGTTTAGAATTTACATGTTATTGCATTCATCATGTACATATAAAGATATTTGTATGTTTGTATTTTAATAGATTCTTATTTGCCCCTAAAACAATTCTCTCTCTCTCTCGCTCTCTCACTCTCTTGCTCTCTCTCTTCTCCCCCCCCCCACTCTTTCCAAATTCAATATCAGGTGCATGATCATAAAGAATATAACAGCAGTCCAAACAATAGACGGTCAGGTGAGTACATGGCGTGGGGAGAGAGGGGAGGAGACAGGTGACCAGGTGAGTATATCTACCTGTAGGGATCCATTAATCATTGTGCATGCTGCCCTGGAAGAAGGTGTCTGTGTGCACAGAAATGGTCATTGGGCACTGAGCTGTCAGACCCTAGCCATGGTTCCTAGCATGGTGAAATGATGAGTATCATGAGTACCTTAATTTTTGCACATTTGTGGAACTGACTGCTGGGCATACATATTATATCACATTAAGAACTTTTTTTGCATATATATTGATGTGCTGTTATATATATATATATATATATAAATTACTGTGACACAGTCGGGATAGGGGTCCCTCTCCTGGGGTAGATGGACTCCCTCTTTACACACACAGCAGCCATAGAAACAGGATACAAGTCTGGAGTTCTCGTACAAACTGGTCGGTGCCAGTCTTTATTGTGCCAAATGAATATAAACAAAACATAAACATAAGTCCTAGCCCGGCTGGGCACTAGCTACACAGCAGATTCCCTCTCTACAATAATGGTAGGGCCTATTGCCCTCACCATCAACAAAACACGTGCACAGTATTTACAAGGATTATCACCAAGTGTCTCTGAACAGGCTAGTCTGCCTGCTCTCCCAGGTGTGAGACACTCATCCACAAACAAACCCAGCATATATTAGCCATTTCCAGCTGCAAGACCTAATGAGCCTGTTACCCGGCTGAAAGGCCCAAAACCTGGAGTGGCCTGTGGATGGAGCCCTCCGTCTCCTCATATCCACACCCCCAGGACCCAAACTGGCTTTTCTCTAAAGCCAACATTTCTAGTCTGTTTTTCCCAAACAGACTTTTCCTGGGGGTTTCAGTATACATATGACAAGAATGTAGGACATACATAGAAGCCATTCCACACTTCTCCAGTGCTTCTATCACATATCCCCCCCTTTGTTTCGACCTGTGGGGCAGAACAACTGCAGCCCCCTAACAATGGACATGTGACAAAGCATCTGCATTGGCCAGCTGGCTTCATTGCCTGTGTTCTACCGTAAATTTAAAGGTTTGTAATGCCAAGAACCATCTTGTTATTCTCGCATTACTGTCCTTGTTTTCTGACATCCACTTCAGAGGAGCATTGTCAGTGATCAATCTGAACTTTCTTCCCACCAAGTAGTACCTGAGAGTCTCTAATGCCCACTTTATGGCCAATGCTTCTTTCACAACCATAGCATAGTTTCTTTCATGTACATTTAGTTTTGGGCTTAAGAAGAAAATCGGGTGTTCTTCACCCTCTTTGCTTTGGGACAGGACCGCTCCGATGCCTACATCTGATGCATCGGTTTGTACAACAAACTCTCTGTCAAAATCATGGGTCATCACAACTGGTTGAGTATATAAAACTATTTTTAACTCCTGGGAAGCCTTCTCTGCTTCAGAACCCCATTCCACCATGACTTTCTGTTTGTCTTTGGTAAGGTCAGTCAATGGGACTGCACTGGTGGCAAAATTGGGTATAAACCTCCTATAATACCCAGTGATCCCTAAGAAGGCTCTCACCTGCTTTTAATTCAGGGGTAATGGCCAGTTTTGGATTGCCTCAATCTTATTGAGCTGTGGGTTTATCAAACCTCTACCAATGGTGTACCCAAGATATTTTACTTCTTCCATCCCCAGACAACCCTTTTTTGGGTTGGCTGTCAAACCTGCCTTATAGATGGAGTCCAACACTGCTTGTACTCTGGGCAAGTGAGACTGCCAATCAGGACTATGAATGACCACATCATCCAGATAAGCAGCAGCATACTGTCTATGGGGCCTTAGAATCCTATCCATCATTCTTTGAAAGGTAGCAGCTGCCCCATGTAGCCCAAAGGGCAACATTTTGTAATGAAACATCCCCTCTGGTGCAGAAAAAGCTGTCTTTTCTTTGGCATTCTCAGTTAATGGCACTTACCAATACCCTTTGGCTAAGTCAAGAGTAGTTAAATATCTGGCTGTCCCCAGCCTTTCAATTAGTTCGTCCACCCTAGGCATAGGGTAGGCATTGAACTTTGACACACTGTTCAATTTCTGGAAGTCATTGCAGAATCGCACACTCCCGTCGGGTTTTGGAATGAGCACAATGGGACTTGACCACTCACTATGCAATTCTTCAGTTACACCCAACTCTAACATTTTTTTAATTTCCTTCGACACTGATTCTCTTTGGGCTTCTGGTAACTTATAGGGCTTTAGGTTAACCTTAACCCCTGGGTCAGTGATTATGTCATGTTTGATGACCGTGGTTTTCCCTGGTTGGTCAGAAAACAGCACCATATTTATGATTAGAAATTCCTTAACTTCCTGATGTTGACTGGCTGACAGGGTTTTTGCCACTGTCACTTCGGGTACCATGGGCCTTGGGTTTACTGGAGGGGCTCGGATGGCTGACAGTGCTACTCTATCCTTCCAGGGTTTTATAAGATTTACATGGTATATCTGTTCTGGCTTTCTTTTCCCTGGCTGGTAAACTTTATAATTGACCTGCCCTACTTTTTCTAAGATTTCAAAGGGTCCTTGCCATTTAGCCAAAAGTTTACTTTCTACTGTGGGAACCAACACCAACACTCTGTCCCCAGGAGCATACTTGAGTAAGCAAGCATTGTGGTTGTATACCCTCTGCTGTGCCTGCTGGGCCTGTTCCAAGTGCTCTCTTACTATCAGTACCACAGCAGCAATTCTTTCTTGCATTTGAGAAACATGCTCAATAACTGTTTTATACGGACTGGACTGCCCCTCCCATGTCTCTTTTGCAATGTCAAGTAACCCCCTTGGATGTCTCCCATACAATAAATGAAAAGGGGAAAACCCTGTGGAGATTGAGGAACCTCTTATGGCCAACAGCAAATAAGGTAACAAGTAATCCCAATCTCTACCATCTTTGTCCACTACTTTCCTTAGCATGTGTTTTAAAGTTTTATTAAACCTCTCCACTAACCCATTGGTCTGGGGATTGTACACTGAGGTTCTTAATTGGTCAATTTTAAATAGGCGGCATAACTCCTTCATGATTTTTGACATAAATGGGGTACATTGGTCAGTCAGGATCTCCTTAGGTATTCCCAACCTGCTAAAGACATGGACTAATTCTCTAGCAATGGTCTTGGTTGAAGTATTGCGTAATGGTATAGCTTCCGGGTACCTGGTAGCGTAATCCATTACCACCAGAATATATTGATGGCCCCAGGCAGATTTCATTAATGGCCCAACCAAGTCCATAGCTATGCTTTCAAACGGAACCTCAATAATGGGTAACGGTACCAGGGAACTTTTGAAATGTGGCCTTGGAGCATGATACTAACTTCCAGGGCAGCATGCACAATAGTCAGATACCTCTTTATGGACCCCGGGCCAAAAAAACCTCTGCACAATTTGCTCAGTAGTTTTCTCTACCCCTAGGTGGCCTGCTGTTATATGACCATGGGCCAGATCTAACACTGTTATTTTGTATGCTTTGGGAACTATTAATTGTTCCACAATATTTTCCCCCTTCTTAGTCACCTGATACAACAAATCCTGACATACTGCCATGTGAGGATATGACAAAGGACTATCGGGGTCTATGGGTTTACCATAAATCACCTTGACATTCTCCCTGGCTTTTACCAGAGTAGGATTATTCAACTGCTCCACAGCAAAGAACTCTCTCCTGACCTCAAGATCAAGCAGCCAGGCCATGGGCTCAATAACCCTTCCCACCTCAGTGGGAGGCACACCACTTTGGGAGCCACCACCATGCTCCGCATTCTCTAGTTCGCCAATCATACTAGAAAAAGGGAACATCTCTGACTCTACTATCAGTAACCCTCTCAAACAAGTCAGGGTGATTTACCTCTGTGCAAATTCTGCTTTCCCATAACTTCCAGAAGTTAGCAAAGCCTCTCCCCAATATTGCATCATACATTAAGCCCTGTACCAAACCCACAGAGACTATTGCCGAACCACATGGTGTTTCTATGTTCACTTCTGTAGTAACATAATACCGGGTATCCCCATGTATGCAGGTCACACCACCAGTTTTCCCCTTACGCTTCGAGGGGTTCACCAGTTCAGATTTCATAAGAATCTAACAGAGCCTCTACTCGGTTGCCTTCTACAGTGAGTATACACATGTGCTTATCTGTCTCAACCTGCCGGTCAGCAGTACAGGCTGGTTGTGCAAAGAAAGACATCCTGCGGTTGACATGAGCAGTATCACATTGTATAGGTTCAGAGGTAAGCAAACAATTAGCTGCAATATGGCCGAAACCACCACATCGGAAACATAGAATTACATTAATATCTAGTCTTTTACGTGGTAGGAACCTTCCTGACCTGGCTTCCCCATTTCCAGGTTCCACACCCCCAGTCTTGAGTACATTCCACCGCCCAGCACCCTTCTCCCCTGGAACAGTCTTACCAGTGTCAATGGGAGTTCACCGATGTGCCATCGGGGCTTGGTGGGGCACACTCATCAGCTTATCAGCCGTCACGTACCTCTCCACCAGTTCGACTAGCTGGTCTGCGGATTTAGGGTCTGCATGGCTCACCCACTTGCTCAGAGACGCAGGTAGCAATCGCAGATACCGGTCCATCACGACTCTTTCCACAATCTGTGGTCCTGTCAGTGTCTCGGGCTGCAGACATTTTGTGGTTAGATGGACAAGGTCATGCATCTGTGAGCGTGGAGGTTTTTCCATTTGGAACTCCCAGTGGTGGACTCGTTGGGCACGAACAAATGAGCTGACTCCCAAGTGGGTTAGGATCTCCCGTTTAACTTTACATTGTCCTTGGCATCATCCAGGCATAAATCATAGTAGGCCTTTTGTGGTTCTCCAGACAGGAAGGGTGCCACAAGACTTGCCCACTACTCTTTAGGCCACTTCTCTCTTTTGGCGGTTCTTTCAAAGGCAGTAAGGTATGTCTCCATATCATCACTCTGGGTCAACTTTTGCAGAAAGTCACTTGCCCGTATGGTGTGAGTGTTAGTTAGAAGAGCAGGGGAAGCATCTCCAGACCGGACTACAAGCTGTTGTACCACCTCTTTTATGGCCTGGCTGTTTTCCGCTATGGCCTGGTGGGTTTCCTCGATGGTGACTTGCTGTTGCCTCTGGGCTGCCTCTAAGGCCAATAGTTTTACCTGAGTGGATTCCTGCTGAGCCCTGGTAGCTTCCTGCTGAGCCCTGGTAGCTTCTTGCTGAGCTTTGTTCACTTTCTGCTGAGCCCTGGTAGCTTCTTGCTGCAATTTGTTTGTTTCCTGCTGAGCTGCCATAGCTTGGAGCAAGGCTTTAACAATGTCCTCCATTTTGTCCTGGGGTGTAGCCTGGAAGCAGAATCTGGTTTCCCTAAGCATCTGCGGAAGCACCTCTATGGAATTCAAAGGACACAACTTTATATCCACACTGACAAATTGGTGTCTGTCCCTTTAAATTTTAAATTAAGAATTTTTCCTTGCTGCAATGTCAGTGTGTGATTGCCCGCATTCTCCACCAAATGCGACAGTCGGGATAGGGGTCCCTCTCCTGGGGTAGATGGCCTCCCTCTTTACACACACAGCAGCCATAGAAACCAGATACAAGTCAGGGGTTCTCGTACAAACTGGTCGGCGCCAGTCTTCATTGTGCCAAATGAATATAAACATAAACAAAACATAAACAGAAGTCCTAGCCTGGCTGGGCACTAGGCTACACAGCAGATTCCCTCTCTATAATAATGGTAGGGCCTATTGCCCTCACCATCAACAAAACACGTGCACAGTATTTACAAGGATTATCACCAAGTGTCTCTGAACAGGCTAGTCTGCCTGCTCTCCCAGGTGTGAGACACTCATCCACAAACAAACCCAGCTTATATTAGCCATTTCCAACTGCAAGACCTAATGAGCCTGTTACCCAGCTGAAAGGCCCAAAACCTGGAGTGGCCTGTGGATGGAGCCCTCCCTCTCCTCACATCCACACCCCCAGGACCCAAACTGGCTTTTCTCTAAAGCTGACATTTCTAGTCTGTTTTTTCCAAACAGACTTCTCCTGGAGGTTTCAGAACACATATGACAGGAACCTAGGACATACATAGAAGCCATTCCAAACTTTTCCAGTGCTTCTGTCACAATGCACACACATACACACTTCTTTTATGAGAACATATTTTTATATTGTAACTTTATAAAATATAAAAAAATTAATAACCTGTCATTTATACAGTATCTCATATGACAACAGTGATGACAGCAGCAAAGGAGAAGAGGTGGAGTAAACCGACCACCCTCACCCCAAATACCCACTGCCCCTGCACTCTCTTCCAGTCATTCTACCCCTCCCTCCCCTCAACCCTCTTCCAGTCATTCTACCCCTCCCTCCCCTCAACACAGAGAGAGATTATTTAAGTAAATATATGTATTTGTAATTAGATATATATACATATATATATATTTATCTTGCTATATATATTTTTTTAGACATGTATAAAATATATCTTGCATATATATATGTGGAAAGCTATATATTGGCAAGACCAAAAGGCCTTTGAAAATAATAATTCTCAAGCATCTGCAAAATATTAAAAATAAGGTAGATAATCATAGTTTACCAAGACATTTAAAAAAATGTCAGAATAGCAGTCCCGCAACTATAAAATTTTTGGAGATAGAGCATATAAAGGTGGATAAAAGAGGTGGAGATCGGGAGAATGCATTGATACAACGGGAAACTTTTTGGATTATCACCTTAAATACTCTGTCGCCCTCTGGTTTAAATGAGGGATTTGAGATCACCCCCATTTTGAAAAAATAGATTATACAGGTGATCCCCATTCATCTTGTGTCCTTACATTCCTTTCTTTTTTCCTTTTTTTTTCTTTTTTCTTTTCTTTTTCATTTATATCACTTATGTGTCTTTAAATATATTCTTTTAAAATGTTTTTTTTCTTGCTGGATTGCAACTGATATGCATTTGCATCTGAGATGTATTAATGTTGTTTTTCACATTTTATGTAATATATTAACACTGTATGCATTATTATTCTGAGATCCAGATGTATAAATGCTTGTTTAATATAGCAGTAAGCCATTTTGGTATTGTATTAGTTTTAATATGTTTTCTGTGAGACATTTTATATTTGTATGTTGCCATTTGAGCAGACTGAAAAAAATAATTGTAACAAGCTACAGCTGTGAATAATTAAGTGTTGTGATGAATTAAGAGATGTGAGAGCATTGATGCTATTTAAAGGATGACTGTAGAAACGCCAGCCAGCCTCCTGATGAAGTCTTACGAAGAAACTTGTAGTGGCGTGGCTTGGCGTTTTGGATTGTGCAGATGAACCAGTTCCCAGAGAAGTCCTTGGAGACGTCCAGGTTACAGACCGGGTGACTGCCTCTGCTTATTATTGTGCTGCTTACGCTAGCAGTGGCTCTGACCGCTTGTTCTGGTACGCGCATTGTAATTTTTAAAGATTGCAATAAAATATTGTTATACTTTTAAGAACAATGTGGGGCCCCCTTTCTATGTTTTATTTTTAGTGTGTGTGTGTGTGTATATGTATATATATATATATATATATATATTTATTTATTTATATATAAAATCAACACAGCCAGCACTCTGTAGGTAGCTGGAATCTGCTGATAGTCTGCTTGGGTGCCTCCCTGGGGCTAGCATACCCCTAATGCAATCGAAGAACAAAAAGGTGGCGCTCCAATCCTTGTTTAGAAGTTGAAAAACAGGTGCTTTAATCGATGTTTCAGGGTCCAGGCTCCTTCCTCAGAACACACAACAGTGACAAAGAACAGTGCAAACTTAAATAGCTAACATGCAGAACTCACCCTCCTCCTCTGTCGTGACCCTGAAAGTGACTACAGCACAGTCAGGGCCCAGGGGGAGGGAGCAAACTGGCAAGCCTGACAACTTCCTATGTGTGTATCACCATGGGAATCACAGTGAACACTGCTCCACAGTGCATACTAACAACAAATAACATGTAACATATACTTATACAGTGCATCTAAATCATAAGCTGGAGTGTACCCTATTGTACCTATATTTTATACTATCCCAAAAATCCACAAGTACACACAGAGGCCCCAAGGCAGGCCGATTATTTCAGCTAGGGGGTCTCTATGTGAACCTATTGCTGTATATTTGGATGTGTTCGTGCAACCATGTGTCCAGGGGATGTTCACGCATCCTAAAGACACTTCAGCTTTGATTCGGGCATGTGAGGAATTTGGGCCCATTCTTGATGATTTATAGGTGGCCAGCATTGATGTCACCAGTCTCTATACGTGCATTCCACATGAGAGGGGACTGGTGGTAGTCAGAAGGCTTATCACAGGTAATTCAAAATATTTATGCCCAGATATTGATTTTGTTATGGAATTATTGGAGTTCACTTTGTTACACAATTTTTTCATATATGATGGGAGGTTTTTCATTCAATTAGCTGGCTGAGCCATGGGCTCATGCATGGCCCCTTCTTACGCAAATGCTTTCATGTACGGGGTAGAACTGAATTTGTTTTTTTCAGAGAATCAAGTGAGTCAACATGTTTTAAAATATTTTCGTTATATAGACGACATGTTGTTGTTGTGGCAAGGGCCTGAACATGAGTTGCTGGAACTCATTGAGGTCCACAATGCATCTGTTTGCCCAGCTAAATTGTCCATGGTAATCAACAAATCCAGTATTGATTTTCTTGATGTAAATATCACAGTGAGGTCAGGAAAAATAAACACCAGGTTGTTTTCCAAACCAACAGAAAGAAACCCTGTTAAAATTTGACAGTTTTCATCCCAGATCCACAATTGATAATTTACCATACTCTCAGTTTATCAGGGTATATAAAACAAAATATAGATAGTGTTTCAAGAGCACTTCCTATTTTTTTTTAATATACTTATTCAACAGTCCTTGTGTAGCTTGTCGCTTTCCTCACAAAACTCCTCTTCACATATCAGATATATAAAATGAGAAGAGAGAAAAGAAGCCACATATGTGTAGAATTGTTTTTCAACTAATTATGCAGGTATAATTCTTTATAATAGCAGTTCTTCTGAGGAATCGATCTTATCTTCTCAATTAGAAGGTGTAATCACGTACCATACTCACTTCTATTAAGTATGGTATAAAACATGTAATGGTTTCTTTTTAAACAGATTTCCACTAATAATCCATATGGCACAATATATAGCAAATAGAATCTGCACGTACCCTACTCACATAAAATGGAGTGGGGTCAATCATATAATGGTATCTTTTTCAAAATGATCACGTACCAACACTCACTTCAAATAAATGCGGCACCAACACATCAAGGTTTCTTTCATCCAGTTTTTCCAAAAAATCAAAGTAGTTACTTGCTGGATAATTCTCTATGTTTATTAAATATATATATATAAAAAAAAAAATTGCCAAACTCATATGGTGAGCATCCAAAATAGGGGACAATCTACAAAAAACATCTAAGTATAGTTGTTATAAAGGTGTGTGATCCAAGAGACAGTCCGGATCAGTCTCCAAAAAACACACCTGGTACCTTAATGTAAATGCAATGTTCACAATCCAAATTATCTCTAAATGATGCACAATAACTCCTCTGACCAACGCGTTTTGATATTAAATCTTTCTCAAGGCAGAATAACAAGTGACCCCCAAGACAGAGAGATCCAATTAAATTCCATGTTTAACAAATTCATTGAGAGAGGTTATTGGAACAGGCCAACAAGAAGGCTCAAGGCCACAACCGTTTGGCACTCCTACAGGGTAAACACAAGCAGGCCAAGACCAACGATGTGCTCCCCTGGGTAAATAGATTTGATAACAAAAGTAATTTCACAAGTAAGAAGGCCAAGAAACTTTTGCCCCTGGTCACCTCAGATCCAGATTTACAAAGTTTAAAAGATGTGAAACTTATGCCCAGTTTCTCCAGAGGTCCTAATATTAAAGATCTGGTGGTCAAAACTGATATTACCAAATGGAATGTCAGCCCAGGTACCCAGAAGTGAAGAGGGCGTTGCTATAGATGTACAGGATGTGTGACGTGTAATTATTTAATACCTGGTGAGAGATTTGCCAATCTGTACAATGGCAAACTGTTTACCATCTAACACGTCCTGTTCCTCCAAATTTGTTGTGTATCATCTGTCTTGCCCATGTGGGTTACACTACGTGGGCAAGACAGATAGACAATTTAAAGCGAGGATGGTGCCGCATAGGGCAGGGGCGGATTGGGCCACCAGGACAGCGGGAAGGTTCCCACTAGGCCGGTCCCATTTTTCCCCATGCAGGGCCAGTTCACATTACCTTACAGGCCGGCTCACACTGCCTGCCGGCCCGGGATCGCGGCTGTGCTTCCAGAAATTTGCGTTCCAGTCTAGAGCACATACCGGAAGCTTCAGCCTTCCTGCCCACCTCGCTGGACTATTGACCGGCCAGCGCAGAGGCTCCCCTTCACCAGCGGCTGCATCAGCAACAGCACCTGGAGCCGGGTGACATCAGAGAGAGATGAGGTGGCAGCCATGGTGCAGTGCAACAGAAGCAGCTCACACTCGCTCCCATAGACGGTACTGTGCCCTCATGCTGCACTGAGCATCACCCTCCCCTCACTGCATATACTATGCACTCTGTCTCCATGCTGTGGTCTATTGTTAGGGAGTGTGTGTATATATATATATATATATATATATATATATATGCATGTGTGTGTGTGCAAGTATGTGTGTATATATATTAGGGGTGAGCGGGTTCGGATTTCTGAAATCTGAACCCCCCCGAGCCCCCCCGATCCGAGGCCGATCCAAGTCAGGCTCGACTTTTCCCGCCTGACTCGGATCTGAAATCGAGGCAAAACATCATCATCCCGCCTTCCGGATCTCGCGGGTTTTGGATCCTATATAAGGTACCCGCGTCGGCGCCATTTTCTCACTCGGCTGTGGACAGTGAAGAGGGAGGGTGGGAGTTAGGGCTGGCTGGGCTGTGTAGTGTAGTGTAGTGCAGAGTAGTGTTGTGCTGCGCTGTGCTGCTGTTGTCCATAGGGGCTGTGTCCACTACTTCAAAGTCCATAGGGGCTGGCTGTGTTGTGCTGTGCTGCTGTTGTCCATAGGGGCTGTGTCCACTACTTCAACGTCCATAGGGGCTGGCTGGACTGTGTTGTGCAGTAAGTTGTCCATAGGGGCTGTGTCCAGTCCAAAGTCCTGTGCAATGTCCCAGTCCTAAAGGGGTGCTGTAGTGTTGTCCAGGGGGTGCTCTGTCCGTCAGGGGTGCTCCCCCAAGTGCTAAAAAAAATATTTTTTTTCTGTGTTTGTGAATAGTGTGCGCAGTAGCCGCATGTGCATCAACAAAGTAGTGCCAAGTATGCGCCTGTGTCATAAGTAAAGGGCCGGCTGGCTTGACCGTTAAAGGGTGCTGTAACCCCCAAAGTACACTCCAGTCCAAATAAAAAAATATTTTCTGTGTTTGTGAATTGTGTGCGCAGTAGCCGCACGTGCATCAACAAAGTAGTGCCAAGCGTGCGCCTGTGTCATAAGTAAAGGGCCGGCTGGCTTGACCGTTAAAGGGTGCTGTAACCCTCAAAGTACACTCCAAACCAAATAAAAAAATATTTTCTGTGTTTGTGAATTGTGTGCGCAGTAGCCGCACGTGCATCAAGAAAGTAGTGCCAAGCGTGCGCCTGTGTCACAACTAAAGGGCTGGCTGGCTTGACCGTTAAAGGGTTCTGTAACCCCCAAAGTACACTCCAAACCAAATAAGAAAATATTTTCTGTGTTTGTGAATTGTGTGCGCAGTAGCCGCACGTGCATCAACAAAGTAGTGCCAAGCGTGCGCCTGTGTCATAAGTAAAGGGCCGGCAGGCTTGAACGTTAAAGGGTGCTGTAACCCCCAAAGTATACTCCAAACCAAATAAAAAAATATTTTCTGTGTTTGTGAATTGTGTGCACTGTGGCTGCACGTGCATCAACAAAGGAGCAGCGCCAAGCGTGCGCCTGTGTCCCATAAGTAAAGAGCCAGCTGGCTCATTTCTTAAAGGGTGGTGTAACCCACAAAGTGCACTACTCTCCAGCAAAAATAAAAAAATATTTTCTGTGTTTGTGTGCGCCTTAGCTGCACGTATATATCAATATAACATAAATGGAGGACCAAACTTTCTCCGATAAAAATAAAATAGGGAAAGATCAAGAACCACTTCCTCCTAGTGCTATTGCTGCTGCTGGGAGTTGTTCATCATCCCAGAGAGGAAGTAGGAACACCACTACTTTTACTAAACAATTGACCCTCCAACAGTCCCTAGCGATGAGGATGAAGTACGACAGCAGTCATCCTGAAGCAAAACGTATAACTGAGGATTTGACTGCTATGTTGGTGTTAGACGTGCGTCCGGTATCCGCCATTAGTGCAGTGGGATTTAGACAATTGATGGAGGTAGTGTATCCCCGGTTCCAAATCCCGTCTAGATTCCACCTGCATCCTCAAAGCAGCAGCGACAAGCGTGCGTCTGTCTGTTAAAGGGTGGTGTAACCCTCAACGTGCGCTCCACAAACAATAAAAAAATTCTTCTTTTTTTTTCTCTTTGTGAAATGTGTGGGCTGTAGCCGCACCTGCATCCTTAAAGCAGCAGCGACAAGCGTGCGTCTCTCTGTTAAAGGGTGGTGTAACCCTCAAAGTGCGCTCCACAAACAATAAAAAAATTCTTCTTTTTTTTTCTGTCTTTGTGAATTGTGTGGGCTGTAGCCGCACTTGCATCCTCAAAGCAGCAGCGACAAGCATGCGTCTGTCTGTTAAAGGGTGGTGTAACCCTCAAAGTGCACTCCACAAACAATTAAAAAATTCTTCTTTTTTTTCTGTCTTTGTGAAATGTGTGGGCTGTAGCCGCTCCTGCATCCTTAAAGCAGCAGCGACAAGCGTGCGTCTGTCTGTTAAAGGATTACATCGGTGACAGCATCCAAGTAGGCATGTCAGACAGTCCGTACCTGTACTGGCAGGAAAAATAAGCAATTTGGAGGTCCCTGTACAAACTGGCTCTATTTTACCTGAGTTGCCCCCCCTCCAGTGTGTACTCCGAAAGAGTGTTTAGTTCAGCCGGGAACCTTGTCAGCGAAAGGCGTAGGAGGTTGCTTCCACAAAATGTGGAGAAGATGATGTTCATAAAATGAATTATCAACTCTTCCAGGGAGACCAGCCTCCGGAACGTACAGAGGGACCTGTTGTTGTGGATTCCAGCGGGGACGAATTAATACTCTGTGAGGATGAGGATGTACACAACACTGAAGAGGGTGAGGAATCGGTGGATGAGGATGAGGACGACATCTTGCCTCCGTAGAGCCAGTTTGTGCAGGGACAGATTAATTGCCAGCTTGTTTTGTGGGGGCCCAAACGAACCAATCATTTCAACCACAGTTGTGTGGCAGACCCTGGTGCTGAAATGATTGGTTTGTTAAAGTGTGCATGTCCTGTTTATACAACATAAGGGTGGGTGGGAGGGCCCAAGGACAATTCCATCTTGTACCTCTTTTTTTTCTTTGAATTATGTACTGTTTGGGGCCTAGTTTTTCAAACTGCCATCCTGTCTGCCACTGCAGTGTCACTCCTAGATGGACCACGTGTTTGTGCCGCCCACTCGTATCTCTTAGCATAGTCATCCAGCTACCTCGGTGCAACCTTTTGGATATAAAAACACTATTGTGAAGTGTGAGGTGTTCAGAATAGACTGGAAATGAGTGGAAATTAAGGTTATTGAGGTTAATAATAGCATAGGAGCAGAAAAACACACAAATTCTGTGATTTTAGCTGTTTTTATGCTTTTTAAAAAAAAAAAACAGATCCAAAACACAAAACCCAGAACCCAAAGCACGGAAGGGTGGTTTTGGCAAAACCAATCCAGATCCAAAACACGAAGAAAGATCCAGATCCAAAACACAAAACACGAAAAGTGGCCGGTGCACACCCCTAATATATATATATATATACACATGGTATACTGATGGCCCGGCACTCTTTAAAACCCCAATCGGGGTATGTACCTTTCTCCAGGTGCCCTCACAGGTGGAGCTCACTCCCTTTAATACAAACAGCGAAAGATCAGCGGCACTCAGGAGTCCTCTATATTGGTGAAAAAGGTGTCTTTATTTCGACGTTTCGGGGTTAGGTGACCCCGTCTTCAGGAACACATGTGTGTTCCTGAAGACAGGGTCACCTAACCCCGAAAGGGGGTGGGAGGATCAATCCCGCCCCCTTAACAAACCACACCCCCTCAAAAGACCCCGCCTCCATTTGGGCTATTTCCAGATATTTCCAGGGCTGGTTTTCCATCCCAATCCACCCCTGGCATAGGGTGGCTATTAGAGCTACATTATTGTCTGGCACCAGTGAGCAAGCAGTAGCCCGACATTTTGCAGAGGCCAGACACAACATGGCCATGTTGCGTTATCGGATCATTGATCATGTCCCAGCTACGTTGTGGAGAGGGGAAAGATTACGTAAACTTCTGCAGTTAGAATGTAGGTGGATTTTTTGGTTGGACACTGTCAGTCCAAAAGGGCTAAATGAAGCCCTGTATTTGATTTGTTTCCTGTAAGAATGATTAATCATTGAGTTGGTTTTTTGGGCCATGAGCATCCAGGCGTCTCTCTATTATGTATCATATTAAAATACAGTAGACAAAATGCCTGCTGTCTTGTGTAAACTATAACATAAATAGTACATATTACATGAAAACACATAATATTTAGATACAGTATCAAACAGCAACACGCAACCGTCATGGCAGCCTGCACTATCTCCTACAGAGAACTGTGTATACTGCTGCCCTACATATATAAAATATATAAATGGAATAAGTCACCCCATATGCTGTGACTACCCATGGCTGCAGATGTGGCTTTTCTAGTCTTATGCTCAGGCGTCACCCCAGCCTATAACCTCAGTTTATTTCATTACCCCAGCCTGTACCACCACCCCAGATTATACCAGCACTCAAGCCTATATCGTGGTTGCATGGAGTTGCCCCTCTGACTCGCTGAAATTCAGGTAGAGGGGCCCTGGGTAGGGAGTAGGGACACTATAATCAGAGAACACAGTTTTAGCTGCTTTGTTCCATTTTTTAAACCATATCCTCTATTTTCATCTTCTGAAAATATGTGAATCTCAGCTAGGCGTTTGCGATGTCATTATGTTTAATATATTATACACGTTATTTAGCACTTTGTTGTGGTCTTGTAGTCAGCATGTAGACTAATCATTTATTCATGATTGAGGAAAAGTGAAAAGTTGCATTTATTTATTGTTAACTTTGTGTCATTAAATTGTACAATTGTGAAGTTTCCACTTGCAGTGTGACAATATTTTTTATGAATACACTGCATTTCCCACTGTCACAATATTTTTTACAAATACACTGTATTTTCCACTTGTAGTGTTACAATATTTTTACGAATACACTGCGTTTCCACTTAGTGTCACAATATTTTTTACGAATACACTGCGTTTTCCACTGTCACAATATTTTTAACAAATACACTGCGTATTACACATACAGTGTCATAATATTTTTTACGAATACACTGTGTTTTCCACTTACAGTGTCACACTATTTTTTAAGAATACACTGCATTTTCCACTTACAGTGTGACAATATTTTTTACGAATACACTGCGTTTTCCACTAACAATGTCACAATATTTTTTATGAATACACTGCGTTTTCCACTTACAGTGTCACAATATTTTTTTACGAATACACTGTGTTTTCCACTAACAGTGTCACAATATTTTTTATGAATACACTGCGTTTTCCACTAACAGTGTCACAATATTTTTTATGAATACACTGCGTTTTCCACTTACAGTGTCACAATATTTTTTTACGAATACACTGTGTTTTCCACTTACAGTATGACAATATATTTTACAAATACACTGCATGTCCACTTAGTGTCACAATATTTTTTACGAATACACTGCATTTTACACTAACAGTGTGACAATATATTTTACAAATACACTGCATTTCCACTTAGTGTCACAATATTTTTTACGAATACACTGCGTTTACACAGTGTCACAATATTTTTTTACGAATGCACTGCATTTTCCACTAAGAGTCACAATATTTTTTTTTCATCTTACAGTGTCACAATATTTATTATACACTGCGCTACCACTTATAGTGTCACAAACAATTTGTGTATGAATATTACACTGCAGTCTGACAGGTAGCGTCACAGTAAAAGAATAATAATAATATAGGACCCTGGGGTACAGCACACAAAAAAATTATATATTATTTTTTGTATTAATAATTATATTGTTATTAGCTTTTATTTTTTTATACACTGGGCACCCTTGGATGGACCGACCCCGACGGACAGAGCAGCTCCTGGATGGACACAGCAGCCCCTGGATGGACACAGCAACCCCTTGTTAAGGGCTCAGAGTCACTAGTGGGGGAAAGTCCTGCACAGCCTTGAGGGCTGGAGTATCTTGGCAAGATGTAGCCGTATAATTGAGATGTGGCCTCTGGGGCCTGTTGCAGCCTCTGGGCTGGTTGAGGCCTGAGGGCCTGAAAGTAGTGATGCGGCCTTTGGGCCGAAAGCAGCCTCTGGGCTAGTTGAGGCCTGTGGGCCTATGAGTTGTGATGTGGCCTTTGGGCCAGTAGCTGCCTCTAGGCTGGTTGTTGCCTTGAGGGCAGAACAATTTGGCAGGAGGATGCTGAGTAGCTACCAGTGCCGCCGGGATGACACTGGTGACGGTGCGCTGGATTGCGCACTGAGGATGCTGAGTCGCTACCAGTGTCGCCGGGATGACACTGGTGACGGTGCGCTGGAGTGCGCACGTGTACTGCTGGGTAGCAGCCAATGTCACCAGGTTGACACTGGCGCTGGACACAGACTGGCGCTTCAGGTGGAGAAAGCGCACCATGCCACCTAGATGACACAAGCAGCAATAGCAGGTGGAATACAGACTGCACCGCCTGGATGGGACAAACGGCAGTAGATAAACACAGTAGACTGGCTCTGGAACTCGACTGGAAAACAGGAGACTGGCACAACCGGAAGTACGAGAAACTCTATCACTGGCAAGGGGTTGAAGGGCTGGCTGGAATATAACAGGAACAGGGCCCAACCAGAGCACGTTTCCCTAATGACAAATTATTGAGCACCTGGGCTGTATTCAGACAGGAGAATCAATCAGTGTGCGCCTGATAGTGCACACAGACAGGCAGTAATTAGTGCAGAGGCTCAGCAGCAACCTAGACAGGAACTGCAACAATATGCTGCTAACCACTGATCCTAACAGGAGGAAAGAGGAGACTTCAGCGAATGCTTGTCCGGCGTTCACTCCACATAGCATTGGCAGCGCAGTGGCTTGTGACAGTACCTCCCCTTGACGAGGGGTTAAGGAACCCCTAGAGCCTGGTTTGTTCAGAAAGTCCTCAAAGAATCTTCTCTGCAAGGTGGAAGCATGCAGAGATCTTTCTGGAACCCAAGAACGCTCCTCTGGTCCATATCCTTTTCAGTGAACCAGGAACTGAAGATGTCCACAACAAAATCTAGAGTCCAGAATCTTCTCCACCACAAACTCTTTGCAGCCTTGGATGAGCACTGGTGGAGGTCTGACTGTTCGTCTAGAAGTTAACCTGGAGGAAAAGAACACCGGCTTGAGGAGAGAACAATGAAATGTATTGTTGATCCTAAGGGTTTTTGGTAACTTCAGCCTGAAGGCTACGGGATTAATCAGGGCAATGATGCGAAATGGCCCGATGAACTTTGGCCCCAATTTCTGCGACCTCTGATGCAAATTGATGTTCCTGGAAGATAGCCACACCAGATCACCGACTCTGAAATTACATGATCTCCGATGCTTGTCTGCCCATGCCTTGGATCATCCAGATGCCTGAAGGAGAGCATGGTACCTTCTTCCATACTGACCGTAGCCTTGACATAGAAGAAGAAACATGAGTTCCAGTAGTAGAAGGCTCAAATGAATTATTCCTAGGATGTGTTCCATAGGTGCAATAAAATGGAGAGACAGAGGATGCAGAATGGCAGGAGTTGTTGTATGCAAATTCTGCGAAGGGCAGAAGTGGAACCCAATCGTCTTGACATTTGGAAATGAAGCAGTGGAGGAACTGCTCCAACAACTGATTGGCCCGTTGGACTGTCTGACCATTGGGCTGTGGATGGTATCCAGAGGATAGGCTGACGTTGATACCCAGATCGGCACAGAAGCATCTCCAAAACCGGGCAATGAACTGCGTACCACGATCTGAGACGATGTCTACTGGAAGTTCATGGAGCCTGAAGACATGGTCGATAAATAGTGTAGACAACTCCTTAGCAGATGGTAACTTGCTCAAGGGAACACCAAGTTCACCAAGTGCACCATTTTGGAGAACCGATCCACAATAGTACAGATGACAGAGCAACATGAGGACACTGGCAGATCAACAACAAAGTCCATAGCAATATGGGACCATGGCTTAGAGGGCATAGGAAGAGGACACAGCAACCCTTGAAGAGCTGTCCGGAGAGTTTTATTTCTCGAGCAGACATCGCATGCCAAGACGAATTTCCGAGTGTCCCGCAACATGGACTGCCACCAGACAGAACGGGACATCAGCTCCAGAGTTCTGGCAAAGAATGAAACTCCTTTAGCACTTCCTTGCACAGTCTCTCAGGGTCAAAGAGCACTCCAGATGGTGTCTCAGGAGGGGCTTCTGACAGACAAGCGCTAAGAGAATCTGCCAAGGTCCTGGTCAAAGCAAAATGGATTCTGGTAGTCGGCACAATATTCTCTTCTGAGGCCCTTGGAGGATTAGTGGTGGAAAAACTTTGAGATAGGGCATCCGCCTTGACATTCTTAGATCCTGGTCTGAATGAGATCATATAGTTGAATCGAGTAAAGAACAAGGCCCAGCGGGCCTGTCTCGCATTCAGCCTTTTACCAGTCTCAATATAGGTGAGATTCTTATGGTCTGTGAGAACCAGTGTCTCCAGTCCTCAAAGGCCCACTTGATGGCTAACAGCTCTCAATTGTCCACGTCATAGTTTCTCTCCGCTGAATCAAATTTCCGGGACAAAAAGGCGCATGGGTGAAGCTTGCCATCTTTGACATCTTTCTGCGACAGGATAGCACCTACTCCAACTTCCGATGCATCAACCTCGACAATGAAAGGAAACTCAGGATTGGGATGCTGGATGGCAAGAGCTGACACAAATGCCTCCTTCAAGATTTTAAAGGCCCGAATAGCCTCAGGAGACCAATTTGCAACCTCTTTTCTTAGTTAATTCCACAATGGGTGACACAATTGAGGAGAAGGGCTTAATGAACCTCCGATAATAATTAGCAAAGCCCAAGAATCGCTGGATGGCCTTCAGCATTTTGGGTTGTTCCCAAACCAAGATGGCTTTTACCTTGCCAAGATCCATAGAGAAGCCTTGCGAAGAGATTATATATCCCAAGAATGACACCTCCTTCATGTCAAATTTGCACTTCTCAAGTTTGGCATATAGGTTGTTAAACAAGAGTCTTTGTAAGATCTGCCGTATGTGCCCACGGTGTTCCTCTACAGACTTTGAATAGATGAGGATGTCATCTAAGTAAACCACTGCAAAGACTCCCAAGAAATCCCTTAGATCCTCATTGATGAAATCTTGGAAGACGGCTGGGGCGTTGGAGAGGACAAACGGCACGACGAGGTATTCAAACTGTCCAGAATGCATGTTGAACACTATCTTCCACTCATCTTCTTTTCTGATGCGAATGAGGTTGTATGCGCCTCTAAGATCTATTTTAGAAAAGATGGAAGCCTCTCTTAGTTGGTCAAACAGAACGGACATGAGCGGTAAGGGATACACATTTTTGACTGTGATCTGGTTTAGTCCACGGAAGTCAATGCAGGGTCTGAGGGATCCATCTTTTTTCTCCACAAAGAAAAATCCCGCTCCCACTGTGGATTTAGATGGACTAATGAAGCCTTTCTCTAGGACCTCCTGAATATAGTCCTGCATGGCTTTGTCCTCCAGTATGGACAAGACATATAATCGGCCTTTGGAAAGTCTGGCACCTGGCAGTAAATCAATGGCGCAGTCAAAGGCACTATGGTTAGGTCACGGTATGGAGCCGGAATAGAAGGAGCAACTGCAGCAGCAGCTAGCCGTATAGACAGACATTGGGAGAAGCATGACATGCCCAATTCCAGAATTGCATCGGTCTGCCACTGGATCACAGGGTTATGCTTCTACAACACTGCACTGCAAGAGCAAAAAGGAGAGTTCCTCACAACGGAGAGCACCGACTGACAGCTGCACATGAGGAGTCCGATAGAGCACTGGTATTTTGGAAAGACTGGACCCATCCAAACCAATTACTGACACAGGCATGGATAATGACAGCAGCGTCAAACCCAGGGTTGGAAAAAAGACATTTCCAATAAAATTGTCCACTGCACCACTGTCGATAAATGCTGGGATGGTTACCTGTGTGTTGGACAGATGAATGACTGCGTGGACCAGGACAGAATTCTCCAGGGAGACAAGATCCAAGGCCTAGATGAATATCCCCAAGTTCACGTAGACTGTGCCTTTTCCCAACTTCAGAGGGCAAGGCAGGGCCATATGACCTTTACCTCTGCAGTAAAGGCATAAGCCCAATGAATGTCTCCTGCGTTTTTCCTCAGGGGGAAGGCAAAACGCTCCCAGCTGCATGGGTTCATCAAAGTCTCCATAACAGAGACCGAGGGGCTTGAGGAGGTAACTTCTTCTCCATTCTGCGTTCCCAAAGCCGTCGATCAACACGAATGGCCAGGCTCATGAGATCGTCCAGAGAACTTGGGGCTGGATATTGGACCAGGATATCCTTGATTTTGTCTGACAAGCCCCACCAGAGCTGACTATGCAAAGCCGGATCGTTCCACCCAGAATCAACAGCCCATTTGCGGAACTCTGTGCAAAAGTCTTCTGCAGCTCTATTCTCCTGTTTAAGGGATCTGAGGCTTGCCTCTGCCAAAGCTGCCTTATCTGGGTCCTCGTGCCTTGAAGAATGCCTCAACAGTCAAAAGAGCCAGACTGGAGGTCGGCAGCTCAAAGGCCCAAGTTTGTGGGTCACCTTGAAGCAGGGAAATTACAATGCCTACTCGCTGGGTCTCTGAACCCGAGGACCTGGGTCAGAGTTTGAAATAAAGCTTGCAGCTCTCTTTGAAATTTAAAAAGACTTTCCGGTTTCCAGAGAACCGGTCAGGTAGGTTCAGTTTAGGCTCCACTATAGCAGATGCAGTGGCACCACGTGTTTCCTCTACTCGGAGAAACAGTTCCTGCACTTTTTGTGTCAAAATCTGGATCTGGCTAGCCAGGATCTGAGCCGGATTCAGACTGGTGTCCATGATGGAAATATCACCCTGCGTATATATAATTTCTTTTTGGGCCAGGGATAATGTTAAGGGCTCAGAGTCAATAGTGGGGAAAAGTCCTGCACAGCCTTGAGGGCTGGAGTATCTTGGCAAGATGCAGCCGTATAATTGAGATGTGGCCTCTGGGGCCTGAGGGCCTGAAAGTAGTGATGCGGCCTTTGGGCCAGTAGCAGAATCTGGGCTGGTTGAGGCCAGTGGGCCTATGAGTTGTGATGCGGCCATTGGGCCGGTAGCCACCTCAGGGCTGGTTATTGCCTTGAGGGCAGAAAGACTTGGCAGGAGGATGCAGAGTAGCTACCAGTGCCGCCAGGATGACACTGGCGACGGTGCGCTGGATTGCGCACTGAGGATGCTGAGTCGCTACCAGCATCGCCAGGATGACACTGGCGACGGTGCTCTGGAGTGCGCACTGAGGACGCTGAGTCGCTACCAGTGTCACCAGGATGACACTGGCGACGGTGCCAATGTTGCCGGGTTGACACTATCGCGGGACACAGACTGGTGCTTCAGATGGAGACAGCGCACCGTGCCGCCTAGATGACACAAGCAGAATTAGCAGGTGGAATACAGACTGCGCCGCCTGGATGGGACAAATGGCAGTAGATAAACACAGTAGACTGGCTCTGGAACTCAACTGGAAAACAGGAGACTGGCACAACCAGAAGTACGAGAAACTCTATCACCGGCAAGGAGTTGAAGGGCTGGCTGGAATATAACAGGAACAGGGCCCAACCAGAGCAAGTTTGCTTAATGACAAATTATTGAACACCTGGGCTGTATTCAGACAGGAAAATCAATCAGTGTGCACCTGAGGAAGGAGGAGACTTCAGCAAACGCCTGTACGGTGTTCACCCCACACAGCATTGGCAGCGCTGCAGCTTGTGACACCCCTGCCTTTGATGGACACAGCAGCCCCTACATGGACACAGCAGCCACTGCCCCTGGATGGACACAGAAACCCCTGGATGGACACAGTAACCCATGGATGGACACAGCAGCCCCTGCCGTGGATGGACACAGTAGACCCTGGATGGACACAGCAGCCCCTGCCATGGATGGACAGAGCAGCCACTACCCCTGGATGGACACAGCAGCCCCACTTGGGTGTAGCACAGCCCTGACAGCCCGGGACTCAACAAGCAAATGACGCCTATCACCTGGGGAAGGGACTTTTATACAATTCAAAACCGGCGATAATCCAACAGTGGGATGATGACGTTTTGCCTCGCTTTGAGATCCGAGTCAGGCGGGAAAACCAGAGACGGACTGGGATCTCGCCTCAGATGTTGAAGTTTGGGTGAGTACGGTTTCTCAGAGAACCGGACCCACTCATCTCTAACTAATACATCATTAACAAGATCAAAGTTGCAATTAATGTTCATTGCATACTCACAACAAGCAACCAGCAATGGCATAACATCGAGTATAGATTAGTTCTACCAATATCCTGCATATGGGTTCGATGGTTCGCGAGGTAACTGATGCTTCCACTAACTTGCGGACTACTCAGGCTGTACGTAGAGGGAGGTGGGCGGCATTGACTTTTGGTGGGTGTATGTGGCTTTGTGCTGCAATTGCCATGCGTACGCATGATTAGCATATTTTCACATCGGCCGAGTGCGTGCGAACGCAGCATTGCGTTCCTTACTGAATCAGGCCCTCAGTTCCTGAACCTCTCTGGGGGCAGATGTACAGTACTAAGCTCTGGAGAGTGATAAACTACCAACCAATCAGCTCCTAACTGTCATTTTTCAAACACAGAAGTCATGAAGCAGTGAAAAGCCCTTTATCAGTGATTAAACGTCTTTTCACTGCTTTCTCCTATTCATAGAAGGGGCACCGTGGAGAAATCTTAGATTTCCAGTTGTTCCCCTGATTAGAAGGGGAAGATTCATAGAAGCATGGAAAGCTTAGTTTTCCATTTCACTTTAAAAAAAAATTCTCTATCTCAGGATGGCGTAATGTTCCTCCTCTCTGTACTCTCCATCCCCTTCTGTAATGCTGGCCAATCAGAGGAGCAAATCTGATTGTCTGTAGAGATGCTGGGGATGTGCTCAACAGGACTTGCTGTACAGCCCGGGAAGGGAGGAGGGGGTGGAACACTGCAGGAGGGGATGCTTAATGCCTGGATCTCAGCCCAGTGCAGCTATGTCCCGGCTGTTCAACATTGTCTGAAGTTACCCGGCACAGTGGTTGCCAGTTGCTCTGTCCTCACCCCATCCACCACTCTGTCACCCACACTCGCCTTTCCCTGCAATCACAGTGAAGGTGATGAGGGAGGCTCTGAGTTCTGGATGTAGAGCTGCACCAGGGGGAGAATCACCGCTAATATAGTATGAATAGACCATGAAGGATGTGGAGTTCGGCCGGGTAGCCGGATGCTGCTGAACTACTGCTGGGCACCTGAAGTGGCCAGGGGCAGTGTGGGGACCAGAGGATGCATGCAGGAGAGCCTCAGAAGAAAGCAAGAGGCTCGCATGAGCGGAGCAGGCGCAGTATCCAGATCCCAGGACACTGATGCGGTATTTTGCAAGCCGCACTGATACATTGGTTCACTGAGGAGGCTGAACATCGAGGGACATCGCAAGATAGTAAGTACAGTATTAGTGAATCACTCAGTAACTTCAAGATATATTACATCTATATGATGCAATCTGTCTTGAAAGTTACCTTGACCTACTTCTCTATCTTTATGAATAGACCCCACAGCCTGTAACATGGCAGTTAGGAGCTGAGTGGCAGGTAGTTTATCATTCTCCAATTTATCACTTTCCATCTGCCCCTACGAGAGGTTCTTCCTCCTGAAAAATAGCACTGCTTGTTTATATATAAATATATTTGTTTTTCTATGGCTCCACCTCAATAGCTCCACCCACAGTTCCTGAATCTATTTTTCCAGGAAAATAGCCCTGGCAACAAGTAATGTGACTGGTAGGATCTTCTCAGTAGCTGAACTGAATAAGCAAACCAGAAAATGTTTAGAAGCAATATTGAAATTGCTTGAATAATGCTTTCTGGTATCCATCTCCTAGAGTCACGAGGAATCACTCTTCAAGTGTGTTTTGTATATTACACTAAATTGAAAATAGGAAAGCCCAATGTCATTTTAGTTTTCAGAGACTCTCAATCAGAAATCCAGAAACAAAAGATTTTAAGAAGTTCGGTGGTGCCAATCCAGGGAGTGTGGAAGACTAAGGGCCTGATTCAGCAGGGATCGCAGTTGCAAAGACGTACGCAATCGGTCAATTAATTCACATTGCGCATGCGTATGCATCGCAGTGCATGTGCACGAACTAGCAATTGCGATGGGAAATGCATTTGCAGAGGCTATGCAGACCCTGAGCACAGTGATTGACAGGAAGAGCCGTTTGTGGGTGGTGACAGGGGGTTGTTCCGGTGAACGCAAGTGTGCCAGTGCGTTGGGACGGCATTTCAGGGGCGTGCATAAATTATCCACTGCAATATAATACGTAGCCTGAGGACTCATAGTGTGACCTGAAGTAAGCAATTCCTGAGTGAGGTCTGACCTGCCTTAACTGTGCGTATGGGTCCGATGTTACCGATTATTTCATTTTTTTTGCCCAAGTATACGGATGTGTGTAAGGGGAAGCGTCCTTATGGTAAGTTGTGATCGCAATGCGACTGCAAACATTTGCATTTCACCACTATTAGCAACTGTCGTGCGTGTGTTCTAGCAGAATAGCGATCCTTGCTGAATCAGGCCCTAAGTGCACAGATTCACTCATTTCAGCCAGAGGTGCTGGCTGTGCTCACTTTATGTGCTCATCTCACACTTGCAGCATTCACCAAGAAATGGCTGCCCAACAGCATGTGTAAGGGTTCAAGCCCAAGGAGCCTATTTATCAATCCTTTGGCACTGGGGATGTCTCTGCCTAATTTAGGCATCAAAATAATTTATTTAGCCTCTAACACAGAAGATATTGTAGCTACAGTTTTCCTGCACTCCTGTAAGTAACAGTGTACACCGCAGTGTACTACTTCTGTATTTTTAGTACAAATACTTTAGAATCAAAGCACACAGCAGTGTGCTGGGGGATTTTTATGTGTGTGTTTCTTTTCTAGACAACCCCTCTCCTTCTAGCTCCTGTTGTCATTTATAAATGGGTTGAGCGAATAGACCTTTGTGCATCATTGTCACTAGCTGACAGAGATTGCTGGTCCTTCCAGTGCCATCTTATGGGCTTTTGGTGTATTGTGTAAGCTAGCTCTCAATTTTAAAACACATGAATATACTCTTAGGGGTAGATTTACGAAAGTGAGAGTTTTTAGAAGTGGTGATGTTGCCTCTATCAACCAATCAGATTCTACTTAACATCTAACAAACACCTTCTAGAAGATAATAGCTAGAATCTGATTGGCTGCTATGGGCAACATCATACTTGCCGACATTCAGCTCCCTCCTTCCGGGAGGGAGTTGAATGTCTGCGCAGAGCGGGGGGCATGCCGGGTAATGATGCCACATTGGAGACGGGGGCTGGGCCATGCGATCGCATCATCGCGGCGCCGCCCCCTCTTCACAATGATGACAACCCGTTGACGAAAAAAACCCAATGACGAAAGTCGGGAGGGTAGGCAGGCCTGGGCAACATCTTCACTTCTAAAACCTCTCACTTTAGTAAATATACCCCTTATTGTTTAGCGTTAGGACCACTCATAGTGAAGCACTCTGAAATGATGCATGGTTTATCATCAGTGTGCAAATGTCTGTAACTAAGGGTCTGATTCAGAGTTGTACGTAAACATGATGGTGGGTGGACTGCACATGTGAATCCATGTCTTGACTGAGCCATGAAATATCAACAAAACCAGGGCAAGCCCGACAATATCAGGACAGATGGCAGAGTGTGCTGCTCTTTCCTACCTGTTCATGTCTGATATCTGCTAATCCAAACCAGCCCCAATGTTAAATCAACACACATGGACAATAGAATAAGCCGCCCTCTCTGCAACTGTACTGTAACATTAACATTCAATAAATAAACCCATTTTCTACCCCAAACAGACCACACTGAATAATAAGTATTCACATTTGATAAATAGCGATTCGTCTCCACAAACTCCACTCCATATTCAATTGTTACCCCCCAAAAATACTAGCCTATCCATCCAGAATGGCTGGTAGGCTCCCAAAAATTAGGTGGCGCTTCCGGCCGCCGATATGGTGGGCAATTCTCCCTGAGGCTAGGGCCAACTGGTCTTGGCCACTCACTTCCCGCATGACTTGGGGAGCATAGGCCAGGTCGGCCGTACAGGCAGTAATATGAAACAATATATCTGCTAGAAATATTGTCATCGGTTGTGCTGCAGGGCCGATCAGATATGTCTGTAAATTATGTAATTCACAGACTTATTGGGTGTACACACCCGCCGTTGCACTATCGATATATCGTTAGTCGCTCGAACGTATGATATATCGTTCAGGTGTGTACCCAGAATTACACATGCCTCTCCCCGAACAGGAGCCATGCAATCCACTTAATCACTAACATCTGGAGATGCAGGTACAGCTGGCACTGGGCATATGCCATATAGGCAAATCCCACACAAGGGGTGTGGCCTAGAAAGCACAAGGCTACGCCCACTCTAGCACGTGCAAGGTGTCCTGAATGGGACTTTAAAATGTTGGGAGGCATGCCGTTACACAAGTTGAAATTGCAGCTTCTGACCAGAGCACACTTGGAGCATAATTGTGAGGCTTCATAAGCAACACATAGCCATCAATGAATATATCATAGAGCAGTTTTTCCCACACTTTTTTGAATCATGGCGCCCCAGAGTATCTTAATTTTTTTCATGGCAGTCTTAGGCTAAATGTTTCTTATTGAAAAATTCAGCAAAAAATTATTAAATGAAGTACGTTCTGCTTTCCCGTCATCCTTGGGTTCAGTTATGTGGTGGTAGACAGGATTGCGCTTCTCTTCGTCTACATACTTCAGCATTAGCAGCTATCAAGAATGATTATGCTGATCACATTAACTAAAGAAAACTTGATTTGGTCCTGGATCACAAACCATGGCAACCCTGCAAGTGCCTCATGGCACCCAGTTTGGGAACCACTGTCATAGAGCATTACTGGCTGCTGGATGGGCCAGTTGACATCTGAGAGAATGGCATATGATGGCAGACCTATGCATGCTTTGAAGAGGTGCTGATCTCAGTATTATGTGCAATGGAGAATATGTTGTAGCCATCAAGGCCATGACCAAAGAAACCGGGATCCCCAGGGCGATGTAGTCAGGAAGCCGATGGTCTAAATGCCGACAGCTGGCTTCCTGACTGTCTAATCCCAACAAGGTACTAATGACAGGTGTCGAATTCCTGATGCCTGTCATTAGAGCTACGCCGGGAGCCCGATGCTCGGCTTACCGAATGAAGGTAGGCCGGGCACTGGGCGCGGACAGCCACAGGGGGGGGTTAGGTTTTAAGGCTTCCAGGGGGACTTAGGGTTAGGTCGCCCCGGGAGGGTAAGGTTTAGGCTAGGGGAAGGGGGGGTTGCGGTTAGCACCCCCTTGGGAGGTTAGGGTTAAGCAACCCCCAGTGAGACTTAGGTTTAGGCTGCGGGGAAGGGGGGGTTAGGTTTCAGCACTTAGAGGGGGGTTAGGGTTAGGGTTAGGCACCCCTAAAGGAGTGTTGAGGTTAGGGTAGGGAATTAGGTTAGCGGTACTTACCCTTAATTAGCGATTGGGATCTTCACCCCTGCCGGGCTTCCACTTTCAGGATAATACCTACTACACCCTCCCCAGGTTACCCAGGTTAAAACCACAGATCTCAAATTTAGTCCTGATTGTTACCAAAGAAAGCTCCAGCACAGCCTCTGTGCAAACCTTATGTTTTTTTATTGTGACTTGTTGTCAGGTACAGTAAGTACTGCTGCATTCTTTGCAAGGGTAATCTGACAATTTTCCAGATAATAACCTTTCATTTATAAAATTTTTATAGATGATATTTTTATTTAACATGTTACACTGCAGAGTAGAGACAAATGGACATGACACAAAATGTGATTGGGGCCAACGCCAGATGGTATAGCATAGTCAGCATGCGTGTTCTGCTTCATGAGCATCAATACTATATCATCTCAGGGCCTGATTCAGAGCCGGACGCAATTAGCGCTCGCTCGTCCAGAAAATAGGGGTGGCTATTCAAATGAACCGTTTGCTCTTTGCGGTCTGTTCACGCCTCTATGTCTGAACAAGCGAACCAAACTTGCGGTCGTTTTTTTGAAAAATACGCCCCCTGGCCGCTCGCATCCTACGTCATGTCCGCTATTTATTAGATTAATCGAGTACATCGACCAGCGTATGAACTGCTCGCTATTCTTGTGGTTGGTTTTTGCTACCACAAATTTGCGAGCAGTTCTGGCTATAAAATAACCCAGTGACGTGGTCAGTGACGCTGCTGTATTAATTATGCACACCCATAAAACGCCCGTTTTGACCTTTAAGCACGCCTGCGTTCTGATCTCCACTCCCCGTTTTCAAGCACCTTCCCCTGTTACCACCCACATACGCCTCCTCCTGTCACTCATATTAGCAGGCATTCGCTATTTAGCGTACAAACGATTTTCGGCCGCACTGACTGGTTCGCGCATGCGTATTACGATCCGTATGCATGCGCAGTTGGGCAAACATCGCTCGGAGCGAACGAGAGGCCGCTTACGAGCGGCTCTGAATCAGGCCCTCAGTCTGTTGGATAGTGCCTAATGGCTTCCAAGGCAATGTTACATCAGTGGGGATTTATGCCGACTGCACAGTGAGGAGACGCTGATGATTGCACAATGAATGAAGAAGATAATGGAGCTATAAAGACCATAACCAAATAAACAAGGAGCTCCAGGATTGAGTAATCTGCACAGGTAAAATAATCCACAATCTATGTTAGACAGATACCTGGTTGACATAATGGAAAAGCATATTTTTTTAAGTTGTTAAGATGATACTGTTTAAATGCTTTCAGTTGCATTAGCATGTCAGCACACCAGGGTTTGTCCTAACAGCGTCGACCTTTTAACTGTCTAAGGGCCCCATTTACTAACAAAATATTACCCCTTTAGCACTCGCTAAAGGGGTTATACCATCTTTCTGTATTTAGTAAACAGCGGTAATCTTAGATTACAGCAGTTTGTACAGCATCGCTTTCGCCATCTTTTAGATGGCGAGAGCCATCTAAAAGATGGCGAGAGCGATGTGGGCCCCATTGCCGGCAATGGGGACCCAGCGGCGCCTTTCTGGCTTCAGCGAAGCCTTCCAGGTACTGCCGGGTCTCCGTGTCATGCACATGTGCAGACGGACTGTTGCACATGTGCATAACACTGGTGCCCCGTCTCTGGCAGCGTTAGGCTGCCAGCAGCCCAGTGGAGGACCTCGCCGAGGACTTCGTGGGACCTCACCAGAGGGGTAAGTAATACTAAATACCGGAGGAATTTTCATTTGTATCACAGTGATACTAAACAAAAATTTCCACTGGTATTTGTGTTCATTAGTAAATGGGGCCCTTAATGGGACCTGCAGCCCTCTCTCCCCTGGTACAGTAGGGGAGTTGAAAACTACAGGATTTAATTTGTGTATTATTCCTTCCAATTTGTACAACCTAAATTCCTCCATTTCCCCCTAGGAAATTATTACTAAAGAAAAGGAAGTGCATAAGTTTCACAAGGAAGTCCAGTTATGTAAGGTCCCAAATTATAATACTGGAGGCCCCTTTTATCATCTAGGGACCTAGAGTATGCTTTAGAAACCCCCCTCTTTGAAAAATCTGGGTCCAGATGGTTTTCCTATTGCTATTATAAGATATATTTAGGAACAAGCTGACTCTCCTCCTGCTGCAAGCCTTTGAGGTATCAGATAGAACTTAATTTTCAATCTCGACTCTGGAAGCCCCAAAAGAGTTAAAGGACCTGTCAAAGCGCTACAGCTATCACCCATATCTCTTATATAAGCTCAATAAATTTATGCCAAATTGGCTCAAACTTCTTTGAGGTTTGGTCCACAGTGATCAGTTATGCTTTGTGCCTGGGAGAGAGCGAGAGGAAACACTTCAAGATTATTAAGCTGATCCATCTGTGACCACCTTGTATAAATCATGTAAAAAAAACAAATCACATACACAGATATTTATACCTTACGTAGTAGGTTCCCCAAATCCCCTCTGTATAGATGTGTCCTCACACTATGGCTTCAGTCACACCAAATAGTCCCTTAGTGCGCCAGGTCCCGGGAAACTCAGCGGCACCTAGTGTCTTTTTCACTCAAAATGTGCATCTTATTCGCATAAATGAAACAACTGGTAGCGACAAAACTACTCTGCTATCTTCCACCGATCTATTTTATGTGCGACATTTGTATATCTGTGTGCTAATGAGTCTGAATCTGTGTATGAAATGCTGCAATGCAGTGGCCGCATCCTATATGCATGGCAAGTTCCGGTGTGCTTCATCCGCAAACTTGTACGTATTTACAGCTTACACCAGTGCAGTTAAAAAAGCAGCCCGTCACCTAGTGCACTTTTAGTGGTGCTCTATTAAAGGCATATAACTCTTGGTGAGTACAGTAGAATTTACACTAAGGGGCTGATTCTGATTCAGGCACAAGGACAAATGCGGATGGTGCTCGTGGATTTCAGCTTACTGTGCACACACCAAAGAAAGAAATCGGCAACTGCGCATACACCAAATCAGACTTAAGCACATAAATGGAGTTAACTTTTGCATATGGATGAATCCATCTGTTGACGGACCACACTATGTATGCATGAGTAGATCAGTAGTGTGTTGTTGGGCGGTACCTGGGTGGCCACCATGCGATTGCATGGAATGGATCCGTCTAATGTGATTGTCATGGAAGTTTCATGGGCTTGTCGGCCAACTTCAGTGTTCATTTGCAGTGTTCGGATGCAGATGGGACATTTGTTTTACACCCAGCATGTGGCTGGTGTACTGTAAGCCCTGATACTAATGGTGACGGCTGCACATGTAAGAACCCTGGGTGATATAGATTTCCGCATGCATCCGCACTTATCTTTAGTATACACAGGCACAGGCATTCTGGCATCAGCATAATACACAAATAACAAACAAACAGGTGCTCGGTAGGAGGGGCACACTCCAAATAATAAATATTAATTATTCTAAGTTGCATTAAAAATTATTCACATCATACCAAAATGGAAACAGACATGAACCAAAAAAAAGAAGAAAAATATTGAAATGAGATCATATGAAGATGACTGAAGAGTCAGCACAAAATATAATGATTATGAAAAATAAACAATAAGAAAAATGTGTACAGGCAAAAATGTGATGGTAGAAACTTAAGGAGATAGACAGTCAGATTTAAAACACTGGGCCTGATTCAGGGCCGGTCGCAAGCGCTGAGCGCTCGCAGCCGGGTCGATGGTGGCCCAGAGCGCATGATGGAGCCGGCTCCGTCGTGCGCATGCACGAGACCCGGATAGCGATGGGAAATCCGTCGCTCCGGGTCTCGTACCAAAGGGGTCGTGCTGTCGATGTTGAGTGACAGCACGCCCCCTTTGGTGGGCGGGCCGGGGGAGTGGCTACCCAAACGGAGGCGTTCCCATGTGAACACCTCCGTTTGGGGCCGGCCCCACTGACATCACAAGTGATGTCAGTGGGAGAGATTTCGGCTCTCTTAGAGGCAAAAGCTCTGTGGGGCTTGCGGCAACGAGACCCTACCACAAGGGTCTCATCGCAAGCCCGATGGTCGTGATGGTCTTGACCATCGCCCACAGCTATGCGAGCAGCCAAGAGGCCGTTCTAAAAAAAAAAAGACCGGCCCTGATTCAGAGCGAGTGCTCTGTCAGAGCGTCCGGTTCTGAATCAGGGCCTTTGTTCCATGCATCATCATAATCATAACACGAAAAGTTAATTGTATTAATAAACCTCAGAATAAGAGAAGGAAAATGAAGGGCCTGCTGAATGCAAATTCCCGATGGTCGAGAACCTGTTCAGGTGCTTACCCTATTCTGTGCATGTGCAAAAATGGGTCTGAGATCCTGCATACAGACTGGCAGCAGACTGTCATTGATTGACAGTCTGCTGCCATTTGTGGGGGGGAAGGGGTAGGCGATGCATTTCCTGAAATGGAGGCATGTCGCTGCCATTGGGGGGGAGGGAAGCGGGCAGGATCTCTGTCGGCAGTACAAGCAGCTCGGATAATAATGCATGATGCCTCCTGCTTCATTACCATAATTACAATGACGGAATAGCAAAGCTGCTTGTGTGCAGTTTTGCAATAAGCTGAATCAGGCCCAAAGTCTGTACTCTTATGCGCTCAAGGATCTACTATCCCTTATGTGCCAGACAGTGAATAAAGGATGAGCGTCCTTGAGCAGGGGCACAGCAAGAAAGGTAATCCGTATCTGCTGTCAGGGTTCAGCCAGCTGTTTGATCTCCTGATGCAGCTATTCCATTACAGGACTACAGTACCGGTTAACTCCTAATGAGAGTACAGCCTTTTGTGATAGAGGAGTTCATGATAGACACTAGTGTGATGGCGGAGGTTTGTGGTGCAGCGGGGGTGTTTTGTGCACACGGGAGCATCCTCTAGAAGAGGATGCAATGCGCGTTTTGCCGGGGGCTTTGCAAAGAAGCTCAATGTCTGTTAAGAGCTGGATGTAGAAGCAGCGCCTGCAGCCAATCTAATTGAAGAACTTTGCTGATATGATAAGTTAGCCACTCAGTAACTTTCCATGCCAGTACGTATCGCATTCCATAGCTTGGTGCATATGCGGTGAATGGCCGAGCCTCTGAAAACTTCATTTTCAGAGGTTTGACCACAATATCTGCAATGATGCATCCCATCTGCTGTTGCGATCAGGACAGATGGTATCATAAATGGGGCAGCAAAGTGATGGGTGTTCCTGGGTAGTGACTGGGAGGTGGCCTGAAGTGAATGCAAAAAAAGTCCATCTCATGGGCATGTTATGGGAGTGTAGTGGGTGTATCCACAGAGGCCATGTTCAGATGGACTAACTGCACCTGCCATAGGGCTGGTGCAAGTGTGAATGGTGCACGAGATGGGGCCCCAATGGTGACGTGTCCGGAATCACTGACAGTGTTACAGCGTGTAGAGACACTAAAAGTGGGCTTCTCAGTACTTGCACGGTCAGACGCAGGATACTGCACCAAGGGTAGGCTGATACTAGTATTCGTATATTATCGCAGCCCCAACTCTGGTAACAGCATCCACCTCTGTATCAGGCCCACTGTGTGTGATTTACAATTGTCTTTCATGGTATTGGGGATACCTATTTCATAAGGATGATTGGCTGCAGCAGGTTGGGAGTGCTGAAATGCTATTTCTGTATAAAGGTTTCCATCATTTATTACCCTCACTCCAATATATACCAAAGTTATCTCTCCCCACAATATGCCCCACTCTAGAATGCTGGAAGATACTTCAGTTATTTCTCCCCTCACTACAATGACATTCAATTCTGTTTTCCCTACTGGTTTTCAGTGGACTTGGGTGTGTGCCTCGATGGTTGGCCATCTGATGATCCAGGGTAGGCTGGGATACTGTCAGGAGATACAGGATATATTTTTCAACTACTGTATGCCACTATGGGATTACAAATAGTGGACCAGGGATACTGGTGAGGCATCTGACTCAATGTGAAATCATGTGTACCCACACAATCTAGGGTTTATGTAACTCCTTATAGAGGAGCTATATAAATGTATACCCTGCTTTACCATGGAATGGGATTAAGAGCTGAGTGATGTGACAGGCAATGCCCCATGAACCAAAGTATATCAAGAGACACATGGATGCTCTCTGTCCCTAGCTGTGGTGAAGACTTGCTAAAAACTCCTTAATCACTGGTACATTATCTAGGTAACAATTCACAAATATGCCCAAAGAAATCCTACTGGTGATGTACAGGATCTCGAGGTACCCTAGTACATTTGGTGGGAGAATGACACTATAAACAGGTTAGGAAGTGAGGTTATGAGATTGCCCACTATAATTATGGTTCATCCTGATTTCTGGCCTCTGTCCTTCTAAAATATTCCCATCTCCAATTTTAAGAGATAACCATTAAATCATTTATGCAAAGCTGCTAGGGCCCTAATCCCAGTTCTCTCCCCATATCCTATGAATGGGGATTGCTTTTGCCTACTTGCTGTTTTTCATGTCTATGGAAGATATATATATATCTCAGCTGCAGACAAATAGTCTACATTTATTACAGCTTGAATGGGATGGTTAGACATTACAGAGTTTCACACATATTCTCACTCTCTCACACAACCACTGTCCCAATTGGTAGCTCCTTAGAGGGGCTATCACACCCTTTCCACCCTTTTAACCATTGCAATTAGAACTGCACATCTTCTCTGGATATTGCCCCTCAACATCACCACCGTCAGTTACATCATCCATAGGCACTTTCTCCATGCCTGGAGCTATTCTGATTCATTTCAGAACTTGTCATCCTCCGGGTGTGCTTCTTGATTCTTTAAATATCTCAAAGGCATGAGAAAGCATCCAGTGATACACTATTGGTGTGTACATGGCTGCTTTGTGTATAATTATATATGTAATCTAAGATGAATTAGGGCAATACTATACATTTCTATCCTAAGAGCCTAACGAAGGTAGCCAGGCATGATAATTATCTCTCAGAAAGTGATGATGATAATCAATGAATGATTGTGGTATGAGTGAGAATCTATAGACTATTGTGACCTCCAAATATCAACTCAACAAAACGATGAATTCAATTAGTAAAATATTGGATGCTGTTAAACAATGAACCAATGTGAGATGTGAATGTACTTATTATTTAGTGTGATCAACAATTCCCGTTACATATCTACTAGATAAAATAAATATATTAATTTATCCAACTTCATGAGTGTAATAATCTTTGCTTTATCAAAGGAAAGAGGCTTCTTCAGACAGGGAAAGGAAAGAGACTGGCACAGATAGGGACGGGCTGAGAGGATGGTGCAGATAGGTATATGGCAGAGAGACCTGTGACACAGAGAGGGTATGGACAGAGAGGTTGTAACAGATGGGATGGGCAGAGAAGCTGGTGACAACAAATGAAGGAGAGGCTAATGCAGACATGGGAAGCACAGACAGGAGAGAGTGATAGAACAGGGGCATGAAAATGTAGATCTGCTACCATTGTGCACACTCTTATGCTCTATAGGGTGACAACATAAAATGTGTGTGTTCCAAACACACAGGGATCCTCAGAGAACCTTGGTGACCTACAGCTCTCTATTGCAACACCTGTTCTTCCTTTAGGTAACATAGAGCAATTGATCTTTGCAAATTAAAAAATGACCACCTTAATGGAAATAAGCAGATCAAAAGCAGAGAACAAAGATGCAGTTTATACCCCTTTTCAGCTGAGTGAAAAACCAAGGTTATTGCCAAGTCAACCCGTGTCAGGCCTCAGTGGAATCAGCTCCCAAAAAAATAACCCGGGTCTAGTGACATGGCAATTCAACCCAGGAAGCAAGGAGGGTTGGACCCGGGTTAAGAGGCAGTGTAAACAGGTAACCCGGGTCAGATGACACAGATCCCGTTTACAGCATGAGGAGATTTGGATTATCCATTCGCCACTGTAACAAGGTCGGGGAATAGGTACCATCTCCTGGGGTAGGTGCCAATGTGCAGCAGCTGAGAGATTACACAAAGTTCATTGATCTGGTGCAACTGACCTCGGCCAGTTTTATTACCAAGCAAAAACAAAATAACAACAATAAATACCTTTCCGTCCAGCACTAACTAAACCACAATGGTCCTAGCTCACTAATAAAAATACAGGAAGTTTTTACCAGGCATAGTTCACTTGGTTTCAGCAGCATGTTCTCTCTCATAGAGACACCATAGACTCTCATTTCCCCATGTAGTGTGTCTCCACAATGATCAGCCTTAAAACACACATACTGTACATGGCTGAAAGCCCTAATTAGCCTCCTGTGAGGCAAAAAAGCCCAAAAACCCAAACTGGGCCTAATGAATGGAGCCCACCCTCTCTTTCCATTCATAAACCCCAGGAACCCTTTTCCAGCTTTGCCAAAAAAGCCCACAAAGCTGTTAGCAACACAGACATTTTCCTGGGGTTTTTAGAACACATAGGCTAGAAATCTAGGAGAAATACAGCGACCTTCCAGCACTATACCAGAGACCTTGTTACACATCTCCCTCCCCTGTTTTGACCTAGGGGGCGGAATACTTGCAGCCTCTAAACAAAAGATGCAAGACAATGCATCTGCATTAGCTAGTAGGGATCCAGGCCTATGTGCCACAGTGAATGTAATCTCCTACAATGCTAAAAACCACCTTACTACCCTGGCATTTTGGCCTTTCTTTACTGGCATGATTCATTATGAGCTTAAACAGTCTGCGTAAGAGGTAATACCTCAAGGTGTCTAATGCCCACTTAATGGCCAAAGCCCCTTTTACAACAATAGCGTACTCTCTTTCATGGTTATTGAGTTTTATGCTCAGATAAAAATGGGGTGCTCCTCCTCATCCCTGGGCACTAGGGAGCTCTTGAAATGGAGTCTGGGAGCACGATACTGGCACTCAGGGTATGAAGAACAAAACCCAGACACATCTTTATACACCCTGGGCCAAAAGAAACTATGCAAAACCCTCTCAGTAGTCTTATCAGTCCATAGGTGTCCTGAGGTGATGTGACCATGAGCTAGGTCTAACATAGTTCTCTTATATTTCTGGGGAACCACAAGCTGTTCTAGCACATTCTCAACCCTTTTTGTCAATTGGAACAAGAGCTCATTGTTAGGGGCCATGTGTGGATACGTAAGCCTGTTATCCGGGTCTAATGGTTTCACCTTATAAACTTAACACATTTTCTCTTGCTCTTATCAAGGTGGAGTCCCTTAACTGTTCAGATGCAAACAAATACTTTCTCACTTCAAGGGGAGGTATGCTTTCAGCACTGTCTATCACTTCTCCCTCCTCTGGAGGAGGTACCTCATTTTGCTCCTCATTATCTATTACGTTCCCAGCCATACTAGCAAAAGGGTAAGGATCTGAGGGTTCCGGAGTCACACCTGTAGCCAGCATATCACCAGGATGGTCTACTGGCTATATACTGTTCACCTCCATGACCATATGAGATTTCCACAATTTCCAAAAATGGGGATGGTCTCTCCCTATTATAGCATCATGTACTAATGAAGGGACCATTCCCACATTAACCATAGCTGAACCAAAAAGGGTCTCAATAATCACTTCAGCAGAATTGTAATAACGGGTGTCACCATATATGCAAGTTACACCAACAATTATTCGCTGGCCCTTTAAAGCATTTACCGACCCATCTTTCACAAGTGTGATTACACTTCCTGAGTCCAACAATGCCTTTACCCGGTTAACTCCCATAGCAATTTCACACATTTGTTTTTTGGTGCAACAGTACAGACTAACCTAGCAAAGTGATTTAAACATTCTGCGACATTCAAAGACAGCATCACATTGCATAGGTTCTTGAACAACTGGGCAATTAGCAACAACATGTCCTGGCATACCACACCTAAAACATTTAATCACATAACTGTCAAGTCTTTGCAGCAGGTAAGACCTTTCTGTCCCCACTGACCCATCTTCGGACAGAACGCCCACAGTCTCTTCATTTTTAAATTCTCTTAACCGCCCGGACCCTTTTCCCATGGAACAGTCTTACCAGGTTTCACCGAAGTGCGCTGTCTAGAGGCCAGTTGTTTTTTTGTTGCCAGATACCATTCCTCCATCTCCACTATCTGGTCAGCTGTCTTAGGAACCCTGTGGCCCACCCACTTGCATAAAGCCATGGGCAGGGACCTCAAGTAATGGTCCATGACAACTCTTTCAACCATCTGGGGTCCAGATAATGTCTCTGGTTGTAACCATTTTTGGGTCAGGTGGATGAGGTTGTGCATTTGTGAGCGGGGAGGTTTGTCCATGTATTACACCCAGTGATGCAAACATTGCGCTCAGACTGACAATGTAACTCCCAAGCGAGTCAGAATTTCTGCTTTTAGCTTTTCATAATCCAAAGCATCTGCTGTGCTTATGTCAGAGTATGCTTTTTGAGCTCACCAGAGAGAAAGGGGACCAGCAGTCCAGCCCACTGTTCCTTAGGCCAACTTTCTGGCTCGGCAGTCCTCTCAAACGTAGTCAAGTATGCCTCCACATCATCAGGCTCTGTAAATTTTTGAAGGAAATTACTTGCCCTTATGGAGCTGGATTGGACATTTGGGGAAGCATTTCCAGGCCATGCTAAGAGAAGCTGCAGCACCTCTTTAAGAATCCCCTCAACCTCCAGTTGATGTACCCTGGTGTCTTCCTGCTGTGCTGCTGTCACTTGTAACAAGGCCTTGATTATATCCTACATGTTGTTGGGCTTTTCCAGCAATTTTGTAGCCACTTTCACCCAAGACATGTATCAGCACTGGTATCCAGCAAAAAAGGAAGGTCTGGCCCTTTAACTGAACTGGATTCCACAACTGTGCAGACAAAAGACCACCTGGACTTGCTTCTGTGTGCGAGGCACCACAACTCCCAGCATGTCATATTGCGAAAAAGCCTCTGCAGAGTATCGCACCTGCAGTTTCACTCTGTGCCAAATTTAACTTCAGTCCAGAAAGACACAGACCTGCTTTCTGCAGGGCTTTCAAAGCTGCTGCTACCTTCACTTATGCGCAGACCATGATGCCCGCATTCTCCACCACATGTAACAAAGTCAGGGAATCGGTACCATCTCCTGGGGTAGGTGGCAATGCACAGCAGCTGAGAGATCACAAAAAGTCCATTGATCTGGTGCAACTGACCTCGGCCAGTTTTATTATTAAGCAAAAACAAAATAACAAAAATAAATACAGTACCTTGTCGTCCAGCACTAACTAAACACAGAATGGTCCTAGCTCATGTTCTTTCTCAGAGACACCATAGAGTCTCATTTCCCCAGGTAGTGTGTCTCCACAATGACAGCTTTAAAACACACATACACATCCCTAATTTGCCTCCTGTGAGGCCAAAAAGCCCAAAAACCTGAACTGGGCCTAATGAATGGAGCCCGCCCTTTCTCTTCATTCTTAAACCCCAGAAACCCTTTTTCCAGCTTTGTCAAAAAGCCCACAAAGCTGTTAATAACACAGACATTTTCCTGGTTTTTTTAGAACACATACTATAGGTTAGAAATCTAGGAGAAATATAGCGACTTTCCAGCACTATACCAGTGACCTTGTCACACTGCCGTTCAGTTAATGGGCTCAAGCACAGACAATCTACAGTAGTTAGCAGTAAACCATTATGTCATTGAAAAATAATAAATCAAACTACTGGATAGCCAATAATGCATTGCAGCCAATAAGTTACAGCATAACATAATATAAATGGGTGCAGAACGTACACCCCAGACGCAAGCTGGACTGTGGGGAAACCATCCCCCTATTAACTTGCCAGACTGGTCACTCCTCTAGAATACATCCATTTCCTCTTTCAAGACCAGGACACCTTCAAAGGGGATGTGTCTCACAATCAGCTCTTACTTCACCTATGACTGATGTAGAGCAATGCTTTTCACCTAGCTTTGCTTCATCTGTAAACAAAACAAGGTTACTAGAGGCTTAACTAGGGTTTTTGATGGGCAGGGCAAAGTGAAAGACGCCCCCCCCCCCCCCCCCCCAAAAAAAAGAAAAATACCTCACTGTGCTGGAGCAGGTCTACAGAAATCATCGCGCCGGATGTTAATTTTTATTAGCATGAACACATTGCCCATTTTATAATTCTTTTTCAGCTGTTTAAATTTTGCTTTGTCTAACTGTACCGGCCTATGGGTGAAACTCAATTTAGGGCAAATCAATTTGCCTGGACAAATCTGAGTGTCAGGCTCTACCCCTTAGGGCAAAATGCTAGATGGCAAACTGATCTGTTCTTGTTTCAGATATTTTGTCCCCTCTAAGCTTACTGTCAGATGCTGACTTGGTGGTGAGCATATAGGAAGGTTTCCTTCTGACAGCGCTTCCATGCAGATCATTGTGTGTAAATAGCAATGTGAATCGGTTGGGCACTATTACACAAAGGGGCATATTCAATTTGAGGCAAAAAGTCAGAGGTCGGACTTTTCGCCATCATCGCTGTTTTTTTCCTGGGATAAAGTATCGGGTGCGTGCCCGCTTATCCCCGTATTCAACTAGGAATCGGCGAAAACGGGACCCGGCATAAAGGTAAGTATCGAAAAGTCCTGTCACTTTCTGTGGAAATCAGCCTGTCACCACCCTAGAAGATGATCTGACATGGGGGATCACTATGAGTACCCCCTATTTGGCCTGCTGAAGGTAATTGGGGTTTTTAAACAGCCGCGTCAGGTGCATAAATGCGGCTTTGAAGAAGTGGTGAAGAATAGTACTTAACATTTTTTGGGGAAAAAAAATAACTAGTGCCATCAAATTTGGGGTACATGAATATGGGTACAAGTCCCTAAAGGTTTTTAAGTCCCTAAAGTGATTTTTAAAAATTCTTAAAAAATCCACCTGCCACTGCCACCCGCATTCTAGAAGACACCTGCCGCATTCTTGGGGATTCCCCCTGAGTCAATTTCGCTACTTTTTAAGTTTGTCCCCCAATTTTGTTTTTCGCCCCCAAAATGAAACCACTCTTTTTGTGTTGTCCTATGCTAACAAATTTGACACAGATTACTTTAAGGAGCCATTCCAAAGGCTGCAGTCTTTTTTTTTTTTAAATTCTGCACCCCAGAACCTCAATTCTGCACTTTTTTTCGCCACCTATGCAGCTGCGAAAAGTCTTTGAAATTGAATATAGAGATAAGTGAAAATGGCGAAAATTACGTCATCGGCGATAAATTATCGCCGATAACGGACTTTTCGCTCCAAATTGAATATGGCCCTAAATCTTTCTACATTTCTGCCTTTGAAAAATACATTAATGACCTCACAGATTTCAAGCATTCAAGTTCTGTCATCTTGCCTGGGCGCTTGTCTACAAGGACATGTCTATAGGGGGGATCTATCATATTGAATCCAGTAGGAAGTCACCTTGGCTGTAAACTGAGGGTTTTAAGTTACATGATGTATTAAGATGATTGTTTTTTGTTAGACAAGGAGTAAAAGAACACACAAAGAGGATGCACTATTACTGTTCCATTCTGGGGAACTGTTTTCTGAGCCAAATCTTTCTTTTGGAGAATATTTGATTACCATTCTCTCCTTTGTAGGGGGCTTCAGTTAATTAACTGTGGAACAAACTTAAGGATAAAAAATGTAATTTAATACTTGAGTGCATTTACTTTGTGTTCATATGCCCTTGGGACTTTTGAAACATGTTTTTTTTATTTACCTTCGTACATATTTACCTTCTGTACATATTTTACATAAATTCTACATGAATTTGGAAATCCTGCCCCATAATATTATATCTATTTTCATTTGCATGTGATACAATAATTACAGTACAGTATATTGTTTTATTATGGGGCATATTATTAAAAAATGCGTCCAGTCCTCGTAAATTAAGATTGATCATAACCGCATATTGTGACAATAAGGAATGCACCAATCCAAGTCGCAGGGTCACAGACTCTGATAAAAGCCTATCCTGGTGATCAGTAAGAAGTAAAGTAAGCACCCTGGCTGAGCCGCTACAGTATGCATGTGTGTCTATCCAGCTGAGCATGTGCAATGGGAAAATATCATGACTGAAATAGCAAACAGCTCAGCCCTCCAGAGAGATTGGGCCCATGCCTGTACCTATTACATTTATACTAGTATATAACTTTATATGGGGAATACCCAGCGCTCAACCAGGTGTATATGACTATCCTGTATATGTAAAATTAATAGGCATATTTATTTATTACTCTACAATCTCATAGGTTACAGAATTAGTACATGATTGTTTTACTGATTTTAGTACCATAAATTCAATATTTAAATGGGTTTTAAATCTTCCGGCTATTTTGTGCATAGTATTATCCTCAATACATATACAGTAGACTGGTAGATAGACGTACTGCACAGGGACGGGTGTGTGTTTTGGGTATTAGTGTACAGATGCAGACACTATACACTATTGTCTGTGTCTGTACACTAATACCCAACACGCTGCAAACCGATGCGAGTCATAGTCACACGTAAACTCGAACTCTATTACATTTCACCCAGAATATCAACGTCTGATAAGTCGCTGTCCAGAATGAGATGTACAGTATGCTGCTAGAAGAGAGTTGAGAAGCTGAAGCTGAAACTTCAACATCTACTGAAGGAGGAAAAGCTGAAATGAGCAACTCGGATGATCTGTACTCATCATAGTCATTTAATCTTTAGTTTGACCAGTACCACTTGTACACATAGCTGTAGTTAACTGGATAGTGTTACAATTGCATTTTCTAGTCAAGAAATTACTTTTCTCACATCTCGGCACAGGTGATGATTTGCTGTTCCGTTAAAATGGAATTGAGATGGAATTTGGTAGCTTGGACACATAACCTCAACTAAAGTAATGTCTAAAAGCAAATGCATGGATACAGATCTTTAGTCTAACTTTAGTTAACTAACTTTAGTCATCATGGCTTCAGTGGTCTACTGTACAACATGATGGCAGCTGTCATACTTGGTTCCTCTTGCAAAAAATTGTTTCACAGTCAATTGTTGTTTGAAACTACTAGTCTTCTCGGCCCCCTTCTAGGATGAAGATTCACCCCCAGTAGTAGCAGCATTCCTAACACACAAGGATTCTTCTTGGAAATCCTGGATAGGGGAGGAGTCAGTTTGCCTTTGCAAATTGGATGCAGGACTACCTTCAGTCGCTAATGAGGAGGTTGATGATGACGGTGTTGGTGGTGGAGATTGCATGTGTTGGGAGCTATCCCTGCTGCTGGTAGCTGATGCCGGACTGCTTGTTAGCTGTATACTGCAGAGCTTTACTAATGTTAAGTACATCAAACTATTCTATATTATATAATATTCAAACCATATACTTGAGATGATTTTGTGAATTGCATGCATGATAAATTGAAAAATTCAGCTTCTCTCATTTGTGTCATATTAATGGTAATTAATGTTGTGTTTGGGCATAATTATAGATAAAAGTATCAGTTATTTCCTCATATTTCTTGCCATATCTTAGTCCCTTTGCTCCATGAAACTTTTTACTTCTTAACTTTGAACTAAAAGCCATCTGCTTAGTTTCTCTTTAGAATTTATTTTATTATGCAAAGTTCTTTAATTATAGAGAAAATGGAGTTCATCCACCTACTGTAAAATATAATAAATAGAGTCAGCCTGTCAGATTTAAGACATAAACTATTTACACCACAGTTAAAAAGACAAAAGCTGGAATGTTTCAAAATATGGTTTTACAAACAGTTTTCAAACCACCATACATCTGATGTAGGATGTGAGAGCCCAAATCGCAGAGCATATTACACTGCAGTTAACATTCCATCATATACAGTGTGTGGCATTTAAAAATAATCCCAAAACGCAGGTTTTTAAATCAAGCCTGTTAGAAGTAATAAAGGCTTCGTTTTTGGAAATAATTAACACAAATCAGGCATGGTTGCTCCCAATTAAAATACACAACGAATATGTTACTGTGAATTATTCTCTGTCTTAATAAACAAAGATTGCACAAAAATAAAAATCCACAACTACCATAGCACCAGTGCTAGACAGACTTGATTGCTTTCCATTACAACAGGCAGGGCCAGATTAAGGTCTGAGGGGGCCCCTGGGCAACAAACTTGTGGGGGCCCCTATATACAACAGTTTGTTGGCACCCTAGGAATTTTTTTCCCTTCTATTCACCTTACTCACCCCAGTAGTAATGCCCCTCTAGCAATGTCCACTGTAGTAGTGCACCTTATGCAATGTCCCCAGTAGCAGTGCCCCTTATGCAGTACCCCCAGTAATGGTCCCCCTTATGCAGTGCCTCCTGTAGTAGTACCTCCTATGCTGTGCCCCCTGTAGTAGTGCCCTGTATACAGTGCCCCCAGTAGTGGTCCCCCCTATACAGTTCCCCTTATATAGTGCCCCCAGCAGAGGTCTCCCACTATGCAGTGCCCCTTATATAGTGCCCTCAGTAGTAGTTCCCCCTATGCATTGCCCCCGGTAGTAGTCCTCCTCTATACAGTGACCCCAGTAGTTGTCCCCCCTATGCATTGCCCCCAGTAGTAGTCCCCCCTATGCCGCTAGTGGCAGTGTGTTTGTTACTCTGTAGTGTGGACCGCACTCATTGCAGTCTACACTACACTAGCGGTGGGTGCAGAAAGCGGACCCCGGTGCAAGCCACCGGCTGCACCACCGCTAGTGGGGGCCCCTCCATGTGTGGGGGCCCAGGGACGACCGCCCTAAGACCAGCAGGCATCTGATGAAAATCCTGACTTTAGAGCACAATAGAACATTGGCTCAGTATCCAAGTTATTTTAGTTACACGAAAAGAAACCCAGGATTTACTATTTGGTGGGTTTAGAACCCACAGCACAACCAACGTCAAACCTACCCACATAATAGACCTGACTCTCGCAGATGAGTTGGTGTGAAGCACTGCACAGATCACTATGATCTATGTCAACTTTGTTTTTGTAAAAAATATTAAAAGTATAAAAAAAGGTGTGAATGGCATGGGGTCCCCCCAAATTATTAACCAGTCCTAGTTAAAAAAAACTTAAACAAAAGACAGTACACACACTTAATATGGCAGTATTTTATTAAATAAATACACTGCAACACAACCCTCATTTACCCATGTATTACTTACAAAATGGTCCATGTAACGCCCTCAAATCTTGGCAAAACACAAAAATGCTGATACGGTCACAAATGAGAAGTCACTCTAGGATACTCCCCATAGAAATGAATAGGGCCACTGCTGTAGCATCACCTGCCCCAGATGGTTCAGCCTAGCGCTGGTTATTGGAAAATAGGGGGGACCCCACATTGTTTTCCCAACCATTTTTTTAATACCACCCAAGACTCTGAGGCCTGGGGCTGGTTAATGATTTAGGGAGGAGTCACACCATTATTTTTTTTCAAATATTTTTACTTTTAAAGCTTTTACATAAACAATGATTCTGACAGATATATGTTTATGAACCAGCTTGCCCCATCCTGCTTCTTAGTACATCCATTGGCTCCAGTCCTATATTTCTGTGTATCATATTGGCTTGTGAATAACTATTATTTGCTTTATCCTCTTGGGCCTATTGTATCAGCTCTGTGTACCGAAACTTGCTATCTGACAATTCTCCAACCTAGGAACCAACTCATAGAGCCACTGCCTGTATGCCGGTTGAAGTTAAGCCCATATTGTACTTCCTTGCAGGGATTCCTAGGGAAAGCAACCAGTACATTAGATTCCGTATCCTTCTTGTTGGTTGTACTTTATACATCTTAGCTGGTTGAACAAATCCTCATATTAAACCAAAGCAACCTTGCTACTCAGTTAACATTATATGTGGCTCCAGGTCTGCTCACAATATACAAATAAGACACAAACATCTGCAACTCACTTTAAAAATTGTACAATGCTTCAGTTTCCTCTTCCACAATGGAATGCTTGTATTAACATGTTATAGCAATCACATACAACGTTTCAGAGCAACAACTTGCTCTTTTATCAGAGATATCAAAGCGAATGAAAGATAACTTACCTCCTATATATCTATTTCACCAATAGAGCTGCTAATGTGTGTAGATCATTGCTGACAGTGACAGAGGTGCCTAATGGCTTTCATGCAACCATGGCAACTGGGGATGCATCTCCTGGCAGTGCTGGGAAGGTAAACACCAAGGGGTTATGTAATAGTTTGCGAGCACCAGCCGATGCAGGGAATTCTTGAGTTTTTCCATATTTTTAAAGCTGCAATTATTTTAAAGGCAAAACCAGCTTGGTTTTATCTTTAAAATGATCACTGCTTTAAAAATACGGGCAGACTCGCAGGAGTTCCAGCAGCGGCTGCAGCTCACAACCTATTACATATGTCCCCAAGTGTGTGATATAACTAATAAAAACCCATTGTAAGATAAACCATCAGAAAAACAAGAACTAAATAGAGATACACGCAGATGCTAATCAGAATATATGAAATTACAATTTGTGAATAACATTCAAGCAAAAATATTAATTTAGCTAGCATGAAAATTAACAAAACTTTTTTTTACTCGGTAAAGTATGTAATGGAAAGAAAATTATAGCAGAAGGCCAGCTTTAAAAATAATATTTGTAAAACAAAATTAAATACAATTTTTTTTTAATTATTACAATAATATTTGATTTAATCTGAACATTTTTTGAGGAGAATGAGAAAGAAAAATTTTAAGCCATACATTACTGTATTTAAAGTAAAATAAGAAATGTAAGTATGTTTCCACTTATAGAAAGAACACTTTGCCACAAGTTTAGATTCTCCACATTTTCAATTAGGTTAATGGAATCGTGCATGTTGTGTGATCTGTGAAATTGGTGCCATTGGCACGCAATGGATATTGCATTTAAATCAGAATTACTTAAACTTAAACAAAAGTACATTTTCAATTAAACATCTTAAGCATAACAATCATTCTTTAATCCTCAGACGTGGTAAAGGGTAATCGCATGAAACTCTTTTCAAGTGGGGTAAAACAAATTGAAAATGCCAGGAATGTTTGACAACCATTGTAAAACCGCACTACAGCATTATTATGTTACAAAACAGCTTCCTCTCTTTCCCTCACTACAATTAATCAAAGAGTTAACCTGCTCAATCAGCAACTAGTTTCCTTCATCACTCACGAAAAATTATATAAATAACCTGATGCTGCACTGTTACTGCTAATTATGCATCATGGGTAACATTCTCCAATTAACTTTTGACCTTTCAGTGCACTGAAGCTAAAAATTATCATCACTTTCTTTACTGTCCTTGCAAATACTGACTTGATTGACTGCAGGCTTAAGACCTGGTAAATGTTACTTGGTAGATGCTGATTACTTAAACAGATGCCATGGATTTTATGGGCTTTTGAAAACCGTAGGCACTAGCGCACGGAGGGAGGGTTTCTAAGTACCCAGACACCCCCCCTGACCAACCAATATTTTTGTTTATTCAGAGATGGAGACAGCCTTGTCTCCATCTCTGCACCATCCCGGGCCACCGACGATCAGCTGCGCGGTGCTGCCTGGCCAGGCCCCTGCCAGTTCAGATGTCAGCGCTTCCGCGTCAGGTGGCTTTTATACCACCTGACGCGGAAGCGCTGACAGCTGAATCGGGAGTGGATGGGCTGTGCGCCATGCACACAGCCCTCCCAGAGGGAGCTAGACAGAGGGAAGCATTGCCGGAGCCGGGCTCCACCTTCCGGCTCACGGACGGAGGCGGGCACAGGAGCGGGGATTCAGGTAAGTGTTTTGTGTTTTTTTTGTGTTTTTTTCGTATTATATGTAAGGGGCACTGCTGGGGGAGGCACTACTGGAGGGCACTATATTGGGGCACTTCAAGGGGGGACCACTAGTGGAGGCACTAGCACTACTGGGGGCACTGGCACTGCTGGGGGGAGGCACTACTGGGGGCACTGGCACTGCTGGGGGGTACTATCTAATGGGCACTAAATAAGGGGCACTGCATAGGGGGGACTACTACTGGGGGCACAATATAAGTGGCACTGCATATGGGGGACCACTACTGGAGGCTCTGGCACTGCTGGGGGGGCACTACTGGGGCACTATATAAGGGGCACTACATAGGGAGGACTACTACTGGGGGCACTATATAAGGGGCACTGCATAGGGAGAGGACTACTAGTGGCAGTATATAAGGGGCACTGCATAGGGAGGGGACTACTACTGGGGGCATTATATAAGTCGTGCTACATAGGGAGGACTACTACTGGGGACAGCATATAAGGGCACTGCATAGGGGGAGGACTACTACTGGTGGTAGTATATAAGGGGCACTGCATAGGTAGGGAACTACTACTGGGGGCACTATATAAGGGGCACTACATAGGGAGGAATACTACTGGGGGCCTCTGTCGCGCGCACCTACTTATATATATGTGTGTGTGTAGACATATATAATGGAGACCCCTCCCTGAGAATCCTGCGTTTGCCCCTGGTAGGGAAACTTATATCCCATAAGCACATAACTAGAACTCAATATTATAGATACAGTATTGACGTCATAACTTCTGTACATGGCTTCTAGCTGCTATCTAATGAAAATGTGATTCTCTAGGTTACTGGTAGGGTAATGCACATTTCAGGTTATAAGAGCGAATAAATACTGTATATAATAATAGTTTCCTGCATAATTAAAAGTGAGCACATATAACAAAATAATACAAATGACACGAAGGTAAGTTTAATATTCTGTTAAAGAGAACTTACAGAATATATATTTATTAGTGACTATATTAAGTAGTTATGTCACTTGTGTCATTATTGTGAAAGTTGAACAAAAGTGCAAGTGAACATAGAACTCACCTGGATAGGAGGATCACCTTATACGACTAACTTGGTTTCTTTCAAATATATATATGTATATTTTTATGAGATAACTGAAATTGTACCAAACTTTTATGCAAATCAAATTTTGCTTCAACATTTTGTGTCATATAATATGCCAATGTCACCTAAAGCTCAATATGTCCAAAAGAGAGGTTATCATCTGCCTTCCCTCAAAGTTATCACCTCCCCTCAAATCTCCTTTACCGTCATTAACACCACAATTTCCTTTGACCTCCAAGGTCAGTGACTTGAGGTTACACGTAACTCCACCATCTGCTCTAAGGTGCGTATCCACTAAGCGACCCATTGAAGACAGAAAAATTCAGACATCGTAATCATACTGTCATTCCCCATCCCCTGCAGTGCCCAGCCTTGCTGAGAGCCACGGAGGGGCCCTGGTAAAAGGGGACGTGGCCTAATCGCTGGAGGCGTGGCCATACCCCCTTCGAGAAAAATAAGCAAGTTTTGCAGCGCCGCTGTGCGCTGGCGAGGGAACTCTCTGAGCCCCCTCAGCCCAGCGCATAACCACAGGCATAGGAGACTGCTGTGGCTGCTTCAAAGCAGCCACGAGCAGTCTCCCAGTGCAGCCCAGCACACAGCAGAGTGTGCTGGGCTGCTGTGATGAAAGAGGGGGGTAGTGGTACTGGACCCAGGCCCCCGCCGGGTGCCTCCAGCACTCCCAGGCCCGGGCAATTTGTACCCGCTCCCCCAACCTTTCGGCGCCCCTGGCAGTGCCTACACTGAACGATTAGTCGTTCAGTGTAGGCACCCTCCATCATCCCCGAACATGGTCAATCTGTCGTTATTGGCAGATTGACCGGCATGTTCGGGCGATGATTGATGTCGGAAACAACCAGCGGGAGTGCGCATCGCTGGTCGTTTCTGACATTTTAGTGCCTGATTCATGCACGATGACTGAATGATATGGATGACTGAATGATAACAATGTCATTATCTTTCAGTCATCCATTAATATCTGCTAGTGGATGTGCGCCTTTAGTCTTCACATTCAGGGTCTCATTCAGACCCGCTCGCGAGCGCTGTAGGCTCGCAAGCGGGTCGATGTTACCCAAATGTGCATGCGCAAGACGGAGGTACTCTGAACAGTAATAAAGACGCTCACCACCAATATACAGATTATACAGGGGAACAAGCCAATAATAACGATACATGAAAACATCAAATAGTAATCAACTGGATGACTAACTGAAACACCGGAGCCCCAGTGTCTCATTTAATCCACGAGGGAACAAAGTACACTGAACAACAATGAAAATGTTTCCGATGTTAAAATATTTACTTCTAATTGATTTCAGCATGCAAAGAATGAGTATGACATTTAAAACTCTCAGTTAGCTCTGAGTTCCGAGATATAGCCCATTTATGACAATGTAGGGGTATTTCTAGTGACATGGGCAGAATGGAGAGAATCTTACCAGCAATCTGCGTTCCGCGCAGAGGGGGCGGGGCCTAATGGCCCAATTAAATTAATCAGTTATTTGTCCCCTCCCCTATTCAAATATATGTGATTCACGGGATTACCCACACAAGATAACTGTGGTGCACTGAGTGACAGCATAGTGAGCGATTCCACCAAGACATTTCAGCAATGGAACAAAGATATCAGGGTAGGTGAATCACTACTGTTGGACAGTGACAAGAGATGCCCCAGAAGAGGAGTACAAGCGACAAGCAAAGAGAAATCACCCCCATGAATAGGCCACTATATTAGATAGTACTTTCCTATGCTGTATGTTTGTTTGGTATGCGGTATGTTTGTTTTGTTTTGTGTTATTATTTGTGATTGATTGAATTAAAACAACTGTTATTTATTTTCTATCCAGAAAATATCAGATTATTTTAAAATAGCTTTTCACTATGACTATATTACTAATGTACATACAGTATAGTGCAAGTAGTGTAGCTCAAAAAAATAGAGCTAGTAAAAACATTCTGAAATCATTTTAGTTTTTCTTGGCCTCAAATTAGTAATGTATGACTATTTTTAGAAAGGAAACAAATTAAAAGTATTAATTTGTTGTACAGTGGTATCCAACTTCACAATCCATCTGGTTTCAACCTGGTTATTAATGGTGGTACTCATATGATTGTATTGATTTACCCACATATGTCTATTATTCATGCGGTTCTCATGCTTTCTCCTAACACATACTTGATTGGGGGATAGCTAACGCTTTAATTTAGCTTTTTCTAGATCAGTCGCCAGATAGCTCCTCTGGAGGAATTTGTTAAACATCGCGTCCAAATGCCTCAAACCTTCTTCATGGTCTCTGGCTATTCTAAGGGCACGCAATAATTGTGAGAATGGTAATGCACTCTTAAGGGGTGCAGGATGCGCACTACTGGCCAGTAAAAAGTTGTTCCTATCAGTGGATTTCACATATAGCGAGGCTAATAATCTTCCCTCACTCTCTGTCAAAGTGACGTCTAAGAAATTAACACTCTGTGAATCCATAGAGTTCATCCAGATGATACTACTGATCAATCAATTCAGAGAAGGATTGCATAGTACCTCCCCTCACAATCAGCAGATCATCAATATAAAAAGAAGCAAAAAGAAGCTAAAACCTATCTGGCTGTAATTGGATCTGAAAAAAGATGTCATTCTCAATGGAAAACATATACGCATTGGCGTACGATGGGGCCACATTCGTCCCCATCGCACAACCTGATAATTGTAGGAAGAAAGAGCCATCGTACATAAAATAGTTACGGGTCAACACCAACTTCAACAACTCCAAAAACAATTCAGTGTTGGGTCCCTTGTATAGGGGTTTATCCATAATCAATCGCCTGGTCACATGCATGCCTGCAACATGCGGAATACAGGTGTACAGGCTGACTACGTCAACTGAACATATCACACATTCTGAAGGTAAATCAGGTAGCAATAACAAGGCATTCATCAAGCTATTGGTGTCCTTCACAGGGCTGTAGCAGTACGTCAAGGCGGCTTAATAGAGTCCTTATGGAATATGGGGATCAAATATATTAAGGGTCTGATGGGAAAATCAACCTCTAAAGCTTTTTTAATAGAAGCTAAAATTAAACCTTGTGAATGGGCACTGGATAACAAAGAGTCCAGTTCCTGTTTAAATGTAATAGTCAGGTCCTGGGCTAATCTTTTGTATGTCAGATTGTCACTGAGCTGTTTCTCCTCCTCTATTTTATAATCAAGCAGGTTTAACACAACAATAGCGTCCCCCTTGTCCGCTTGGCGAAACACTATATCTTCGTATGTGGCAAGATTCTTTAAAACAGACTGTTCTGCTTTAGTCAAATTCCAAAAACGTGGTTTCTTAATGTTGTGATCTTCGATGATAGTTTATTTGAGCAAACGTGAAAAAGTTTTCAGGGAGGCATTGTTGTTAACAGGATCAAAAGATGACTTCCCCTGTAATTTCTGCAGTTGTACGGGTACATCAGATGGAATAGAAATTTTATCTGCAAAATATTCTTTGATTTTAATGCTTCTATTAAGCCAGTGGGTTTCCAATTTCCACTGCAGGTTGTCAAAGGGGACCGTTGGAACAAACAAAAGGCCTTTTCTTAGGACAGATAACTCGTCAGGCTTCAAAACTCTATTTGACAGATTAAATATTAAATCCTGCGTCCCCTTGTTGGCCTTCCTCTGCCTCTTGTTTTGTTGCCCTCTGCGACTGTATTTGAACCCAGACCTAAAAAACGGGCCCTAGTCCGGTTACCCACTGGTGATTGTGCACGGCCCCTAGATTTATGCATGCTAGTAACATTCACAAGGTTTAATTATTAAATGAGACACTGGGGCTCCGGTGTTTCAGTTAGTCATCCAGTTGATTACTATTTGATGTTCTTATGTATCGTTATTAGTGGATTGTTCCCCTTTATAATCTGTATATTGGCGGTGAGCGTCTTTATTACTGTTCAGACTGAGGTATATCTAGTAGATTGCAGTCTCCCATAATAGTTGTATGTGTATTTAGCCACAGCCTGGCATTGCACAGACCAGAAATTGTTTTGTATAAACTCCATTAACATGTCTACATAGTATTAATAGCTGCAATTTATCTGCTATATTTTATGTTTAGCAATTTATGCTGCCTTCAACAATTGTTTTTAGATGTACGTGTTGTATAATTGTTTTGTTGTTGTTTTATCACCATGGTAAGTGGGGGCTTTGACGTCATTTCCTGCATGGAAGTCAGGCATGCATGGGTGAATCCTGCTATTTAAAGCTTGGTAAGTTGTATTAACTTTTATCATTGGCTTGACAAAAACGCTAATAAAGGCGCTTAAACGTTGCAGTATATGCCGCATTAAGTGTTGGTTTGTTTCTTAGTCCTGAGTGCCGCCTGTGTGACTATGTATCTCAGCAATCTCGTTTAGAGATTGGCTGCGGAGGGTACCTGGCACAGTACCAGTTTTTTCCTTGGAGTGCTGGATCGTGGAGTGGTATGTATGTGTGTATGTATGTATGTATGTATTTGTATATATATATATATATATATATATATAAAGAAACAATCCTCCGGCACTCCTTCACGCTGTGTCTCTGGACACGCAGTCCATCTTTGCTCCGGTGCCCTCCTTAGGAGGACAGCACCCCCAACGTACAATACACCAAAAACATAGGCGGCACTCGGAGACTGGTGAACCATATAATACCCTCAACTGAGGGACTTTATTCAGTCAGCGTTTTCGAGGTCTTCCGCCCCTTCCTCAGGACAACAGAATAAAACAAGACATGTAACCAACATATTTATACATTTCAACTCACTAGCGCACGGAGGGGGGGTTTCTAAGTACCCAGAAACCCCCCCCCCCCTGACCAACCAATAATATTTTTTTTTTATTCAGAGATGGAGACAGCCTTGTCTCCATCTCTGCACCATCCCCGGTCCCCGGGCCACCCACGCTCGGCTGCGCTGCCCGGCCAGGCCCCTGCCAGTTCAGATGTCAGCGCTTCCGCATCAGGTGGCTTTCATACCACCTAACGCGGAAGCGCTGACAGCTGAATCGGCAGTGGACGGGCTGTGCGCCATGCACACAGCCCTCCCAGAGGGAGCTAGACAGAGGGAAGCATTGCCGGAGCCGGGCTCTACCATCCGGCTCACGGACGGAGGCGGGCACAGGATCGGGGATTCGGGTAAGTGTTTTGTTTTTTTTTTGTGTATTTTTCGTTGTATATGTAAGGGGCACTGCTGGGGGGAGTCACTACTGGAGGGCACTATATTGGGCGCACTTCAAGGGGGGACCACCAGTGGAGCGCTGGCACTACTGGGGGTCACTGCTGGGGGGAGGCACTACTGGGGGCACTGGCACTGCTGGGGGGAGGCACTACTGGGGGCACTGGCACTGCTGGGGGGTACTATCTATTGGGCACTACTGGGGGCACTAAATAAGGGCCACTGCATAGGGGGGAATACTACTGGTGGTACAATATAAGTGGCACTGCATATGGGGGACCACTACTGGGGGCTCTGGCACTGCTGGGGGGGCACTACTGAGGCACTATATAAGGGGCACTGCATGGGGGGGACCACCACATAAGGCACTGCATAGGTGGGTCTACTACTGGGGACAGTATATAAGGGGCACTGCATAGGGAGAGGACTACTACTGGGGGCACTATATAAGGGGCACTACATAGGGAGGACTACTACTGGGGGCCTCTGTCGCGCGCACCTACTTATTTATGTGTGTGTGTGTGTGTGTGTGTGTGTGTGTAGACATCTATAATGGAAACCCCTCCCTTAGAATCCTGCGTTTGCCCCTGCAACTTACCCCTAAATAGCGCCATGTACACCTGAGCTCCGTCCAGCAGCCACACTTCCGGTCACGGCAACTCCGCAGGAACCGGAAGTGACGTCACCCGGCCGGGGCCCGGAGTCATGGCAACCTGAAACAACATCCCTATTAATGATGTGATAACGCTGTCACTAAACTCACAGTGCATATAAAACATATCATGTGTATACTAATAAATGTAAGATCTATGCACAACAACTAAGCATAGAAAGAATGTGTAAATAAATAATACGATCGTGCTACACATACAGAACGGACCTTCTAATACAAACAATATCACAATCAAATATACTTAAAAATCAACAAATAAAAATAATAATGTAATACAAGTAAATAAAACACATACCAGACTGCAGTTAAGTATTATCTATATAAAATAAATATAAATCTAAATCATAAATATATCGGCACTGCCTTAAATGATACTTCATTGGCCAGTTAAATACAACTCTGCTGCAAAAATGGAGCAGTGCTGTCATCTAGTGGTCAAAGAGCTACATACCACAATAATATAGCATTGCTTAAATTACATTGCACCTGTGTTCATCCATTAGAAATGGACCTTTCCTCCAAAATATCAATATGATCAAGCTACACATAAAAAACAGTACATAGAAAACATATAGGGCCAAATGTAATAGGGTGAGAGTTTAGAAAAGTGAGAGTTTCTGACACTTTTTAAACTTTGCCAATGTAATAGAGTCCAAAAACAAAGTAACAGAGCGAACTTGCATGTTTTTGTAGACTTAAAAAACTCTCACGATTTAAAATCTCATTCAGATGTTTTCCCATTTTGAAGATAAAACTCCACCAATGTGAGAGTTTACTGCTAAACTCTCACATTTTCTAAACTCTCACCATATTACATTTGGCCAATAGTGTGTATCATCATACATGTAAGATCTATGCACAACAGCAAAGCATAGAACGTGCGTGTATATAAGTAGTGCAACACATACTACGGACCATCTAAGAGCGGTTAATACCCCAATCTAAAATATTAAACACCAATAAATACATGGAATCCAATAATCCCAATCAATATAAATAAATAAACTAATTTAAAGTAGATAAATGGATGTCATAGACATATCATATAAATAAAACGGCACTGCCTGCATTTGTATTTCATTTAAACAGTCTAATACACCATAATCACCAAAAAATTAAGCAATATTGCCATCTAGTGGCAAAAAAGCTCCATTACATCACAATTTAACATGACAGAATGCATTGACCCTCTATCAATCAAGAATATACGTATCTAAACATACACAATATGTGTAGCACGATCGTATTATTTATTTACACATTCTTTCTATGCTTAGTTGTTGTGCATATATCTTACATTTATTAGTATACACATGATATGTTTTATATGCACTGTGAGTTTAGTGACAGCGTTATCACATCATTAATAGGGATGTTGTTTCAGGTTGCCATGACTCCGGGCCCCGGCCGGGTGACGTCACTTCCGGTTCCTGCGGAGTTGCCTTTACCGGAAGTGCGACTGCTGGACGGAGCTCAGGTGTACATGGCGCCATTTAGGGGTAAGTTGAAATGTATAAATATGTTGGTTACATGTCTTGTTTTATTCTGTTGTCCTGAGGAAGGGGCGGAAGACCCCAAAACGTTGACTGAATAAAGTCCCTCAGTTGAGGGTGTTATATGGTTCACCAGTCTCCGAGTGCCGCCTATGTTTTTGGTGTTATATATATATATATATATATATATATATATATATATACACACACACACACATATATTTTCCGATGAGGCCAAGCTGTGGCAGTCGGGATGTCGACGGTCCAAATGCCGACCGGCAGTATCCCGACTGTCTAATCCCGGCAGGAGTCTAATGACAAGCATCGAAAACCCGACGCCTGTCATTTTGCCTATGCCATTAGCCCGACGCCCAGCATACCAATCGAAAGTAAGCCGGGCGGCGGGCACGGACCAACGCGGGGGGGAGGGTTAGGGTAGGGGCTCCCTGGGGGGGGACTGAGGGTTACGCACCCCCCTGGAAGGTTAGGGTTAGGCTAGTGGAAGGGGGGTTAGGGTTAGGCACCCCCCCGGGAGACTTAGGTTTAGGCTGCGGGGAAGACGAGGTTAGGTTTAGGCACTTACAGGAGGGGGTTAGGGTTAGGCACTTGGGGAGAGGTTAGAGTTAGGCACCCCTTGGGAGGGTTAGGGTTGGGTAGCCTTCCCGCTAGGCTGTTTTAGCGGGGCGCGGCGCCCTGCCCTCTTTCTGTAAGGCAAAAAGCGCCCTGCCCTCCAGAAGGAGGGCAAAAAGCGCCCTGCCCTAACAGCCTGTGGGAACCGTCTTCACCCGCGGGTCGCAGTGTCCTGTGGGTGAAGAAATGTGCGGTAACTCGGTCACGGCCGGAGAATAGACGCCGGGCGCATGCGCCCGGCATCTATTCTCCCTCCCTGCAGGGCTTGGGGGCTGCCCGGCGTGTCCATAAGTGCCGGGCACGCCCCCAAGAGTGACGAAAAGGGGACGCGTCTTATAGACATGCCCCCTTTTCGATGACCATGCCCCCTTCTCGGTCACGAGCGTGCCCTCTCTAGCTCCGGCGCCCTGCCTCGCGCCGGAGATAGAGTGAACACTAGTTGGGGGGTAGGTTAGTACATAGTAGAAATACTTATGTGTTCGGATCTTCACTGCCGGTCTTCACATGCGTCCGGCGGTGTTCCATACCGATCCCATGTAAATAGTGTATATGAAAAAATTATTAAACATTGGGCGCTAATTCTAAATGGTCGCAAATTGGGTGCAATGAACAATAATTTAATACCAATGACAATCATGTCGCTTAAAAGTTGTTTCCTGTATTGACAGTGTAGTGTCAAATGAATGATAAATGTCTTTCATACTGTACATTAAAGATAAAAGCATATCACTGCAATATAGTGTAGTAAAATTACACAATTTATTGAATAATAATGTATAAAATAAAATTCATAGCATGGATGTCACAATCTTAATGGTAATAGGGTCCAGTGGCGTAAGTTTATCCCTGATGCCAGGAGGCAAGTTACAATTTGGTGGCCCCCGTCAAAGCCGCTGACACTGTAATGTAGCAAATCACATGCATGCAGACAGGCTATAGATAGATAGATGAAGGCAGCAGCTGCTGGTCTGACATGGAGCTCTCCACTAGTGTACGGTGACTTCTCAGGTGCCGGAAAGAGGTGCCATGTATTGGGCGGCCATGGCGGTATACTCCGGGTACATAGTTACAGCCCCAAGTGGGGTGAATATGTTGTGGACAATGGAGGAGGTGCCCCCTTCAGAGCTGGAGCCCGGCGGCAGGCACCTCCATTGTCTCCCATAGTTCTGCCCCTGATAGGGTCTGATTCATTACGGAACGCAACTGCGATTGCAATAGCGATTATGCACACAGTTTCACCGCGATAGTATGCTAATTCATTGCGATCTCTATGCTGTCACAGCACAACATAAGGAGGCCCACTTTACCTTACACACATCCGTAATGTTTAACAAGACTGTGAAACCATCAATAACATGGAGTACCATCGCAGCCTCACGCACACTAGTACAAGCTCTGACCTTACTCAGAAATTGCTAACTTCATCTCACGCAGTGAGTACTCAGGCTATATATGGCATCACAGTGGATAATTTCTGCATGCTCATGCAACGGCGTTCAGTCGCACTGACATGCCTGCATTTCGCTGACCACAACCCCGACACCTCCTACAAATGGCACTTCCTGTCAGTCACTTTGTGATGGGTCTGTGTAGTCACTGTGATCGCAATCCCGATCGCAGTGGCCGGTTCGCACATGCGCAGTGCGATGCATATGCAGAATGCAATAATTGGCCAATTGCGTGCTTAATCGCAGTTGCGATCAGTAATGAATCAGGCCCATAGATGGAGATGTTACCAGAAAAACGTGACCATGTGGCATGTAGCTGGTATAGAGTTGAAGGCTCCAGAACCTCGCACTCTGGGCCTGATTCAGACCCGGTCACTAGGATGCATTCGCACGCAGCCATCAGCTGCCAAAGTATGCAAATCCCGCAGTCGCTAGCAAGACATTAGCACGCCCACTATGTCTTGCCGTGCGATCGCTGTATGTATTTAGACGCCCACCAGCCTGTTACAAGACGCCCACTTTCCCTTAGTAACACACGTCATCTCCAGGAAGTGTATGAAACAATCGGTAACATCGAGTAACATGAGTATCGGACCCATACGCAGCACTTGTGGCTGACCATACCCTACTGCAAGCACTGCAAGTGCTGCAGTGTGTAAATCAGCCATGTGACATGTATGCTGATGCTGCATCTTAATTATACATGCCCCTGAAATGCGGTCAGATGCACAGACATGCCTGCGTTTGCACCATCACAAACCTGTTTCCATTGACCACCCCCTGCCACCACCCACAAGCGGCTCGTCCTGTCACTCATTCTAGCAGAGCGTCTGTGTAGATCGCATGGGCTAGTTTGCGCACATACACTATGTAATATACACATGCGCAGATTGCAAACATCGGCAGGCTACGTGCGAACGCAGTCTACCGAATGGGTCTGAATCAGGGTCTCAGCTCCATTATAGCCACAGCTGTCCTGTTCACCCTCTAAGTCTATCCCGAATGGTTTGGTACTCCTATCATAAGCCAACACATATCGAGCTCTGCTCTTCCTCAGGGCAATATGGCAGGAGTACTCTATGCTGCCCTTGTATATAGATATATATGTAACTTTTGGAATTTGATAGATCATTGTTGCACTTAGCAACAAGTACCGGAAGTAGTATGGTGGTTACATCACTGATACAATGTCGCGACATTGTATCATTGATGTAACCACAAGATTAACCTCAATTAATCTTGCGGCTACGATGTAGTGGTTCCCACCATAGACTTCAATGGGGATTTCTCACCATAGAAGTCTATGGGACACACAGGCTGGCCGCATTCAGCTAATCAGGGAGCTGCTCCGATGGAGAATTTAGCTCTAGTGAAGTCACAGAGCAGAGATAGAGTGACTGGGTAACAATGGGAATACACGTTTATTTCGTATTATTATTAAAAATCGGGTACTTATTCTGATTAGAAAAAGCTGATCAATGGCATAAGTCAAGTTTTATGCCCAGATGCCTTGTTATTTATATTATTTCTTGTTATATATATTAAAACACTTGAAGTACGGTACACAGTAAAGTATATGTTGCAGGCTTATTCTGGTTAGACTTCTTTGTTATTGGTTCTGTAACCAATTATTTGGAAACCCCCCTTTCGAAATCCTGCGTTTGCCACTGAGACTACCTATTACATTTGGCCCTATATGTCGTATCAACAGAGGAAACAACTTTTAAGGGAAGTCATTGTCATTTGTATTCAATTTTTGCATATTGCAACAAATTTGTGACGATTTAGAACTAGCGCCCAATGTTTGGTCATTTTTTCATATACATTGTATCTTGGGTTATAGGGTGTATAACCAGACCAGACTAATGCATCTTTCTAATTCTATGCACCCCAGTTAATTGTACTCACTCAAATACAGGCTGTAAATAGGTCCCGGCAGCTGCCAGATATACACTGAGGGCAGGGTATACAGAGCCGTAACTACGGCCCGCGCCGCCTGGTGCAGGTTACACACACAGAGCATTACAACAATGCCCGGAGCATCCTGAGGGCAATGTGCATGTCTGAAGCATCTTATGGTCACTCCAGATGGCACTGCTGCATAGATTCTGGCTGCAGGGTGCCATTCCAGGCACCCTGCTAGCCAGTTACAGGAGCTGTGGGTGAGCGGCGTTGCCACCCACAGACTACTATGCTCTGTGCGGCCGCACCACTCACAAACCCCTAGGTATGGCCCTAAGGGTATACATGGTCTCATTTCCCTGGGCTGCCTCTAGTAGGGCTGGGCAAGGAAGAGGAGTAAAGGTTGCTGTATGTTTGCACAGCAGCTGCTCCATCTACCTTTCAGTGCGATACTGTCCTCTCTGCAGCTGCCGGGCTGCCGCTAGCTGGGCGGGGGGAGGGAGAGAGGAGGGCGAGGAGGGTGAGGAGGGCAGCACCATCAGCATGCTGCTAGTTTGTATTTGCCAGACGGCTGCTCTATCCTCTCTGCAGCCACCAGGTGTGGGTGCCGCTGGACTGCCCGATCACTGCTGCAGCCCCTTTGAGCTGATACTGCTATTAACAATAGTTTTTTGTCAGAATATGGGTTAGATTAGTGGAAAGAGTGGAGAAGTGAGCAAATGGAGAAGTTGCACATAGCAACCAATCAGCTTTGAGATAGCATTTATCAAGTGCAGTCTATAAAATGCTAGGTAGAAGCTTCCCACTTATTTATATTTAGTTCGGCTGCTACTGTGAGTGCTGAGAGAAATCTGGGTGAAGTCTGTGCCATCATCTTGGTCCTCTGCATTGCATTGTATTATAAACAAAATATAAAATGACACTTTACAAATGGATTTCCACAGTAGGATTACATGTGTGAATCACTTAAGAATTCTATAGTACTTTATTTCTCTCTGAACCCAGCAATTCTTCTAGGAGGAATGTATAAGAATTATAATCAACACCACATTTTGGATTCTCATTACTGACATCATATAAGTGGTCCCTGATGGTTAGAGTGTCCAATGTACTGTCGGCATATGTGCCAGGTGAAATATTTATCATTCATTCCTGCGGTGAAGAACACATATTGAACCGATCTTGTGTTTTCTTGCAGTCATGGTCCATCTAACATTCACTGTTTGTCCATCTCCACAGGGATTAATGCTCTCTATTCTACTTGATCATTTTGCGGAATACAGTAAGTGGTTCAGGTATAATGAAAACGTATGTGTCTGAAATATTATATTTTTATAAAGCTGTCTTTTTTTACTTTATGTTCTATCTCTTCTCAAATGCTGCCTTAAACATTTGATATACAGTAGTTTGCAGTATAGTATCATACCAATAGTAGAGTATATGATGATATTCACTTATTAACAGATTTATATTATTTTATTATTCAGATTATTGAGCATTGTGGAGACGTACACAGAGTATTTAGGGTATATATTCATTAATATGTACCATCTAATCCCTGATACTTTGATATTGGACTCGCCGCAAGTTGTGAAATGCAGCTGCCCTGCGAGCCTTAACTCTGACAGTAGTGGCAACTAATTATTAGCAGCATGACTTTATGTTGGAGAGGAAAGTGCTCCTGCACTGTCTCCTTCTGTATAGTGGTGCAACTTCGGGATGAAATCACTACAGTGCTCGTGACCATGCAAGAACTCTGTTTGCGCCACTGTGTATACTGTAGTTCCGCAGTACTGCAGTGACTTTCAGTACTTAGCCCCTCTGCAGACACCTGCTGCTGTTACCTACCTCCATTACTGCTGTTAACCCTGTGCCTACTGCTATTAATGCTGCCACAGTGCCACCGCTGGTAACCCTGTGTACACAGCTGTTACCAAATAAACCCACCATCCTGGTTCAGGATATCTGCATGGACTAAGATCGATTTCACATTCTGCTGACACCCGCTGCTACAAAACAGGTTCTACCTATCAGTTATGCTGATAGGTTATGGGCCCAGTACCACAAGTGTGAAAAATATAGAAAAGTCCTTTATTTGGATCAAGACAGAAAATCCACAGTGCAGTTGTCAGCATGAGTTTAGAAAACTAAGAGGCCCAGAAAATTACACCATGTGCAAATTTGCTATGGAGATACAGCTAAAGTGAGAAAAGCTGTGGAAGATCACAAATGATTTAGGTGACAATCCAAATCCTGATGAAGCAGGCCTTGCTGTAGAACAGCATGTGTATTCCATAATTCACAGGAAAGTGTCAGTACATGACACTTGAATTGCCCTGCAGGCAGCGTATGAAGATAAAGGTCTGCTGAAAAGGGTAAACCTGAGGCTTACACTATACAGTACCAAACTGAGTGCATGCAGAGACATGAATGCATTTACAATATGTTGACCACATCTTAGCAATTGACATCTGTAGGAGTCCAGGTGAATGATTAAAAGTTTGCAATGGTGATGCTGCAAAGTCTGACTCCTGAATTTGATTTCTTAGTAGTGGCTTTGGAATCCCTTTTGGTTGAGACAAATGTTGAGAGTTCTGCTTTACTTACAAAGAACACTAAGTCCAAACAACCTAAGTACAAGTGTTTCATATGTCAAAAAATGGGACATAAAGCCTCTGAATGCAGACTGAGAGCCTGAAGTGGCATTCAAAAGAAGCATGAAAAAAAAAACGAGTCCGCTTTAAATGTCATAGACAGTCATAGGAGGTATTGCTGGGTCATGAACTTGGAAGCCACAAGACATTTTAGCTGCAATCAAGAATGGTTAACATAATTGAGTATGTGTGACCCTATATCAGTCAGAGGAATTGGAGACAAAGGGGGTGATTCAGACACAGACGCTAAGCTGTGCTCTCTCGCAGCCAAAAGGGGCAGGGTATGCAAATTCCAGGATCGCACTGTCTGGTGAAAGGACGCCCTCTATTTCTTAGAGAGTGATGGCAGAGTGAACGCAGGCCAGTATAAAGATGCCCACTTTTCTTTCTTAACACACATCATCTTCAGAAAGTGAATGAATAATCAGAACCATCGAGAGCCATCGGAGCTGCACGCAGCGCTTGAGGTCGACCCTACCCCACCGCAAGTACTGCGATCACTGCAGGCTGCAATACAACCAAGTAACGAGTACAATGACGCTTCCATGCTAATTATGCACACCCATAAAACGCCGTTTTGACGCCCAGACACACCTGCGTTTGCAGCACTACTCCCCCATTCACAATCACCTTCCCCTGTTACCACCCACAAACGGCATTATCTGTCACACAAGTAGCATCCAGTCTGTGTACTACGAGCGCACAATTCCCGAGTGCAGTGAGTGTCTCGTGCATGCGCATAGTGACGCATACGCAGACGGGTGACTATCGGCCATAGCGTGCATTTGCGGCTTAGCGTCCAGGTCTGAATCCGGCCCAAAGTCCTTACAGCCTAGAAAGTTGGAACAATCACAGTATGCCTAAGAATTAAAGGTGAGACCATTCTCATAGACATCCAGGATGTGTTATTTGTACCAGATTTGGAGATCAATTTTATTGCCATAAGCATCCTAGAAGACAAAGTATTCAAGGTCAAGTTTGCAGAGGGCAAGTGTGTTGTGGAGAATAAAACAGGGACTGTAATAGAAACATCAACATGGTGCCAGCAACTATACATCCTAGACACGGAAGAGTGTTATGCGATGGCAGCCTCTGATTTGAGCCAGTCTATGGAGCTGTGACCTAGGCAACTATTCCACCTGGGGTATAATACTGTCCAAAAACTCCTTGATGGGATGGTAACAGTGATAGTCATGAACAATTCAGAAGGACCAACATGTGAGAGCTGTTAGGCACAGTTAGCATTGGTGCATACAGATATGTGTGGTCTGATGGAGGTAGAATCAATAAGTGGATACCACTATGTACTGATATTCAAAAGATGACTTCTGAGAATAACACATGTTTATTTCATTAAAGTGAAGTAATAAAACAAAATTGCAAATTACAAGTTTGGTAGAGACTCAAATGGGTCAGAAACTGAAGATTTGGAAATCTGATAATGGCAGGGAATATGAGAACAAAAGTTATGATGTCTTCTTGAAGAAATCTGGCATACACACTAGAAAAAAATAGTGTCAGGGAGTGGGCCAACTGCACAATTGTGGAGAGTGTTCGGACTATGCTGAATGACGCAGGCCTAGAAAAAAGTTTTTGGGCAGCAGTATCTACTGCAGTATATCTGAAAAATTGTGTGCCCACAGTAGCTGTGAAAGGCAAAATACTGCTATAGAATGGAGGAAAGCCAGACATCAATCATCTCCAGGTCTTTGGGTGCTGAACATATGCACCCATCCCTAAGGAGAAGAGGTGTAAACTGGACCCAATTCAGCATGCTAAAATGCTTCCAAGAAAATAAAGTATAAGACTATGGGACATTACAAACAAAAAGCTTATAAAATGCATGGTGTTCTGTGAAACAGCGCCACCTAATGTGAACCTTGAATGAGAACCACAGCAAGTTTACTATGTTGGATATGTCGTAGAGAAAAAAAAATTGGATTTCCCACACAAAAATCAACCACTTAATTGCTTGTTACTGGTAATAAGGGTATTTAATTTCTATTCATATACCTTTTGGTTATTGCCCAATCCTACTTGAATCCTGTCTAAATAGATAGGATTGCTACTGATGATCCTGAAATACTGTAAGATCCTAAAAAGTACAGTACAAAGAAAGAAGAAAGGATTCCTTACACAGTGCACATGCCCTTATTTTTAAACATAGAGTAATAATATTTCTTCAGGTATTTTTAGAAAATAAATAAAAATACTTTACATAAAGAAATAATATTACTATATGTTTAAAAATAAGGGCATGTACACTGAGGAACCTTTTCTTATTTCTTTGTACTTTTTATGTTGGATATGCTGACAGTTTTAAGACTGAGTTAGAGATTACCAATGAGGCTATCCAAACACAGAGCAGGAGTGCTGTGAATAGCAATAAAGGAATAAAAACCCTATGAGATATTATGTGGAGTTTGCAAATGTCACTTCCTGTGAACTGAAAAATATCCAATAGGTAAAGTCATGCAATGATTGGGAGGAATGGATACCAGCAATAGATAAAGAGCTGGCATCATTGGATAATGACACATGGACTGTTGTTAACAGGCAGAGCCACTGCAAGACAGTCAGGAACAAGTGGGTCTTTTGTAAAAGCTAAATACAGAAAGAACTATTGCCCGTTATAAAGCCCACCTTGTCGCTAAAGGTTATACACAAAAATTCAGGATTGACTTCCCATCTGTTTCAGGGTACAGTACATTACTGTAAATTTAGTCTTTGCCATATCTGCCGTGCATAATTTACTGCTATACCTGTTAGACTTTGACTCAGCTTCTTAATGGATAACTAGTTGAGGAAATTTATATAGAACCTCCTGAGCATTATAATGAGGACATATTCAAAGAAAGAAAAGTCTGTCTGTTAAAAATCAGTCTGTTGAGGATCATTTATGGCCTAAAACAGAGTGGTCATTGTTGAAACATTAAGCTACCTGCTGTACTTTTAGAGATGTACTTTATGCATTCAGAGACTGATCACTTTCTATACCACAAGACAATAGAGCAAAAATTGTACATTATTATCATGTACATGGATGATCTGTTGCTAGCAGGTCAGGAGACACACACAGCCAGTGTCAGGCATCTAAACAAAAACTCAAGTTAAAGACCTATGGCCTCCATACCACCTGAAGCCTGAGTGCAGGAACTGTCATAACCAATCAGTATTGAGATAATACTTACCAAGTATGCAATGATAGATACAAATCCAGTCAATACTCCCATTGATAAAAAACATAAAAATAACAAAGCCATGTCACCAACAAGCAAGGCAGAAATAGAGGAAATAAAAAAGCTCTGTTGGGAGTTTAATGTATGCCAGCATTGGGGTCTCATCCAGACATCACACATGCTGTGAGCCAGGTGAGCCAATTTGCAGTTTACCCTGGGTAACTGTCACAAGCCACCGCACTGCGAATGCTGTGCGAGGCAAATGCTGGGCAAGTATTCACTGAATCTCCACCTACCTCCTGTCCATTATTCTGAGGATCATTCTGGATTGGCTCCTACATCTATATTCTACTGGTGCTGACACAGCTCCGATGCCTCTTCATATTCTACAGCCTACTGGCCACAGCTAGCCAAGTCATACCAGCCCTCAAGGCTGCTGCATAGCCCAAAGGCTGCTTCATAATCTACGGCCTTTAGGCCCACCTAGCCAAGTTTCTACCAGCTCTCAAAGCTGTTGCACAGCCGCATCCATCCAAGAATTCCAGGCCTAAAGGCTGTTGCAGGACCATACTCAAAAGAGTCATGCACGTGCTCTAACATTATCACCAGCCACACACATATTTTCTTTGAGTATAGTTGATCCCCTATTTTGGTCAAAATCCTGCTCAAATTTTAGCTGCGCAGATACAGATTCTTACGCATAAAGTTCAAGAACTTTCTCTCTGGATTGAAGAAACCGGAGGTGCCTCAGCTCCCACTGTTGTTGAACCGAAGCTAAATGTACCTGATCATTTCTCAGGTAACCGTAAGGATTTTTTAATTTTTAAAGAGAGCTTCAAGCTCTACTTCAGGCTCTGACCTAGGTCCTCGTTTTCTGAAGCCCAACAAGTAGGGATAATTATCTCTTTGTTACAGGGTGACACGCAAACATGGGCCTTTGGTCTTCCCTCAACTAGCCCTGCACTACTGACGGTCGAAGCATTCTTTGCTGCATTGGGTGTCCTCTAAGATGACCTGGATAAAGTGGCAATGGCAGAGGCTAGCCTCAGGTCTCTTAAACAGGAAAACAGAGCCGCTGAGGACTACTGTACAGAGTTCTGGAGATGGGCAGTCGATTCTGGCTAGAATGACCCAGCCTTGCAAAGCCAGTTTCATTGCAGACTTCCTGAGGAGATAAAGGATATCTTAGTCAAGTATCCTGTGCCTAGTACTCTGGTTGACCTCATGAACCTGGTTATTCGCGTTGACCGGCAGGTCAATGAAAGCTGAGTGGAGAAAAAATTGCCTTCTCTGCCTCCACAAACTCCATTATGGTTAGCTCCGTCCGAGACTGAGGAACCAATGCAACTGGGAGCAATTCATCTTCCGGCCAAAGAGATACTGAGGAGATGTTCATTGGGTCTGTGGGTCTCATTCAGACCCGCTCGCAAGTGCAGGACACTCGCAAGCGGGTCGATGGTACCCAAATGCACATGCGCACGACGGAGGGAGCTCCGTCGTGCACATGCGCGAGACCCAAATAACGACGGCCAAGCCGTCGTTATGGGTCTCGCACCAAAGGGGGCGTGCTGTCGATGGTGACTGACAGCACGTCCCCTTTGGTGGGTGTGCCGGGGGCGTGGCTGCCAGACGGAGGCGTTCCCATGGGAACGCCTACCGTCTGGGTCCGGCCCCACTGACATAACTGGTGATGTCAGTGGGAGTGATTTTGGCTCTGATAGAGCCAAAATCACTCCAGGGCTTCCGGCAGCGAGACCCTACCGCAGGGTCTCGTCGCAAGCCCGATGGCCGCGATGGTCTTGACCATCGCGACCATCATCATGGATGCTCGCATAAGCTGTGGGTGGTCACCCACAGCTATGCGAGCGTCCAAGAGGCCGCTCCATTTTCAGGTAGGAGGGTCCTGATTCAGAGCGAGCACTCTGGTCAGAGCGTCTGGCTCTGAATCAGGCCCTGTGTCTGTACTGCGGTGGTAGAGGACATATGGCTCAGCTTTGCCCACTGAAGTCGGTAAAAGGCAAGGTCTAGATGAGCTAGTGGAGGTACAGATGTGTCCTCATACACCTTTCCTTTTTTTCTTCATTTGGCACAAGATGCCTTCACGGCTAAGATGCACCATGACGAGTAGCAATTAGATAGAGACCAATTTTTTTTCTCTGCAAAAGTATTCGTATAAGGTATCAGATTAAAGTAGTAAATTTTAAGAAAAATCACAAGATTCAAAGGCATGGCAAATTTGGTGACACAGCTCAATTTTAAGAAAGGTCTATGTGGACATATCTCTACATCTAGTCCTTGCATCCATCTCCCCGGAAAATTCTGTCCTTTTTTCCGCAGTCATCTCTCTTTCTAACGATCAAGTCTCCATGCGTGCGTTCATTGACAGCGAAGCTGCAGAGAATTTCATGGATATAACCTTTTTCAAGACCTTGGGCCTGAAACCTGAGCCCTTATCCACACCTATGTCGGTTATTGGTCTGGATGGGTCAAATATCTGCAAGCTTCCAGTCGTCTGCCAGATCCCTTCATTACAATTTGCCATTTGAGCTTTGCATCAGGGGGAATTGTCACTCTTACTTCTTCAGTATCCATTGGCTCCAGTTGTCCTAGGGTTATCCTGGCTGAAGAAACACAACCCCGTAATTTAGTGGCAAACTGGTGAAATTCTTGAGTGGGGATCGACTTGCTTCTCCGGATGTTTATCTCATCCTGTTCATCTTACTGCCACTGTCTCAGCCAATTCCTCATTTATTCCTGCTCCTTACCACGATCTGGCTGAAGTTTTTTTCTAAAAGGAAGGCTGACATTCTGCCGCCTCACCATCCATTCGACTGCGCCATTGATTTATTACCTGGTGCAAGCTTCCTAAGGGAAGATTATATGCATTATCTATTCCGGAAGATAAAGCCATGCAGGAATATATTCAAGTGGCTCTGGATAAGGAATTAATTTGTCCTCCTAGGGTTGTTCTTTGCCCAGAAGATGGATGGATCCCTCCGACCCTGCATTGACTTCCATGGACAAAATCACAGTCAAGTACGCCTATCCCTTGCCACTCATCTCCGTCCTCTTCTACCAACTGTGTGAGGCCTCCATCTTTTCTAAGATTGATCTTAGAGGTGCCTGTAACCTCATCCGCATCAGAGAAGGAGACGAGTGGAAGACGGCATTTAACACTCATCCGGGACACTTTGAATATCTTGTCATGCCGTTTGGCCTCTCCAATGCCCCAGCCATCTTTCAAGATTCATTAATGAGGTGTTAAGGAATTTCTCGGGAGTCTTTGCAGTGGTATATCTACAGTAGATGACATCCTCATCTATTCAAAGTCCATGGATGAACCTCGTAGACATTTGAGGCAGGTCTTACAAAGGCTACTGAAGAACAACTTGTATGCCAAATTAGAGAAATGTGAGTTTGATGTAAAGGAAGTATCATCACTGGGTTACATTATCTCCTTGCAAGGTTTCTCTATGGATCCCAGCAAGGTGAAGGCCATCCAGGATTGGGAAAAATCCATTATGCTGAAGGCCATCCAGTGGTTCCTGGGTTTTGCAAATTATTATCGCAGGTTTGTGAAGTCCTTCTCCTCTATAGTCTCGCCCATTGTTTATCTTACCAAGAAAGGAGCCAAGGTCACTCATTGGTCACCTGGGGCCATTCAAGCATTTAACACACTTAAGGTGGCTTTTGTGTCTGCTCCTGTCCTCCAGCATCCCAATCCAGAGTTTCCATTTATTGTTGAATTTGATGCATCTGAGATTGGAGCGGGTGCTATCCTTGCATAGAAGGATATTAGATATGGCAAGCTTCATCCATGTGCATTCTTTTTCAGAAAATTTGACTCAGCAGAGAGGAATTCGGTCATCAGCAACCGGGAACTTTTGTCCATTAAGTGGGCCTTTGAGGATTGGAGGCATTGGTTAGAGGGGACTAATCATGTAGTGACGGTGCTCACAGACCACAAGAATCTGGCCTACATTGAGATGGTGAAGAGGTTGAATGTGAGGCAGGATTGTTGGGCCCTATTCTTCACCCGGTTCAATTATGTCATCTCATTCCGACCAGGGTCTAAGAATATTATGGCGGATGCTATTTCCCAAAGTTTCCCCCAAGAGCCTTAGAGGAGACCATAATTCCAACCTCCAGGATCCATTTTGCCATTACCAGGACTCTGGCGGATTCTCTCAGGGCTTGTCAGACCAAAGCCCCTCTTGAAAAGCCCTGAGAGACTACTTCTAAGGTGGTGGGTCATCCAGGCATCACTAGAACTTTAGAACTTCTGTCTCATTCTGTCTGGTGGCAGTCCATGTCTCGAGACACTCATGAATTTGTCCTGGCATGCGATGTCTGTTCTAGAAATAAGATCCTCTGAACCACTCCTCAAGGTCTCCTGTGTCCTCTGCCTACACCCATTAAGCCATGGACCCATATCGCTATTGACTTTGTTGTAGATCTCCCAGTATCTTCCCATTGTTCTGTCATCTGGACCATTGTGGACCGGTTCTCAAAGATGGTACATTTTATTCCTCTTGCCAAATTACCATCTGCTAAGGAACTGTCAGTACTATTTCTGCAACATGTCTTCAGGCTTCATGGACTTCCCATGGAAATTGTCTCGATCGTGGAACACAATTTGTGGCCCGATTTTGGAGATGTTTCTGTGCTGAGCTAGGCATCAATGTGAGCATGTAGGCATCCTTGGGCTACCATCCACAGTCCAATGGTCAGACGGAGCGGGCCAATCAGTCCTTGGAACAATACCTCCATTGTTTCATTTCTAAGTGCCAGGACAATTGGGCTCCACTTCTGCCCTTTGCAAAATTCACATATAATAACTCTTGCCATTCTGCTTCCTCCAACTCTCCTTTTAATTGCAACTCTGGGATGCATCTTAGGAGTAATTCTTTTGACCCCCTACTACCAGTACCGCTTTTTCATCATCCATTTCTAGGCTACAGGCAGTCTTGAGGAAGGTGCATCATGCTCTCTGTCAAGCATGTGGGTGGTCCACGGTGTGGGCTGACAAGCACCGCAGGCCCTGTAATTTTAGAGTTGGAGACCTAGTATGGCCGTCGTCCAGAAATTTTAATCTGTGCCAGAGATCACAAAAGTTGGGGCCTAAATTCATCACCCCATTTCGCATCATTGCCCAGGTTAATCCCGTAGCCTTTCAGCTGAAGTTACCAAGGACTCTTAGGTTCAAAAGTACCTTTCATTGTTCCCCCCTGAAGCCGGTGTTCCTTTCTTCCAGGTTTACTCCTAGGTATTCAATCAGGCCTCCACCAGTACTCATCCAGAGGTGCCAGGAGTTTGTTGTGGAGAAAATCCTGGACTCCAGAATATCTCGTGGATGTCTTCAATTTCTTGTCCACTGGAAAGAGTATGGTCCAGAGGAGCATTCCTGGGTTCCAGAAAGATCTTTGCATGCTCCTATGTTGCAGAGAAGATTCTTTGAGAACTTTCTGGACAAGCCAGGGTCTAGGGGTTCCTTAACCCCTCATCAAGGGGGGGGGGTACTGTCACAAGCCACCGCACTGCGAATGCTGTGCAAGGCAAACACCAGGCAAATGTTTGCCAATTCTCCGCCTACCTCCTGTCCATCATTCTGTGGATCAGTCTGGATTGGCTCGTACATCTATATCCTGTTGGCGCTAACGCTGCTCCGATGCCGGTGATAGAGTTTTTGTGTTTCCAGTTCTGGCTTTGTCTCCTGTCTTCCAGTTGAGCTCCAGTTTTCCTGCCTCCTATATTGTTGTTCTGCCGTTTGTGTTATCTAGGTGGCACAGTTTTGCATATCATCTACCTGCTGTTTGACTCATCCAGGCAGCACGGTCCGAGTATTGGTCCCCTGCCATTTGTGTCATCCAGGCGGCACGGACTGTATCCTGTGTCCAGAGTATGCATTACAGCGTCAGCTGCTTGTGTCAACCCGGCAGCACAGGCCACACTACAGCATCAGCTGCTTGTGTAAACCCGGTGAAACAGGCTGCACTACTGTGTCAGCTGCTCATGTCAACCCGGTGGCATAGGCCACACTACAGCATCAGCTTCTTGTGTCAACCCGGCGACACAGGCCGCACAACAGCATCAGCTGCTTATGTCAACCTGGCGGCGCAGGCTGCAGTACAGCATCAGCTGCTTGTGTCAACTCGGTGGCACAGGCCGCACCCCAGTGACTTTACTGCACAGTCCTGTGCACCAAAACCAGTGACTTTGTTACAGATATACCTGGCTGATGCCGCATCTAGCCAAATTACATCAGCCCTTAAGGCTGCTACATGGCCCAGAGGCCGCTTCATATTCTATGGCCCACTGACCACAAGTAGCCAAGTCATACCAGCCCTCAAGGCTGCTACATGGTCCAGAGGCCGCTTCATATTCTATAGGCCCACTGGCAACAGCTAGCCAAGTCATACCAGCCCTCAAGGCTGCTGCATGGCCCAAAGGCCGCTTCATAGTCTATGGCCCACTAGCCACAGCTAGCCAAGTCATACCAGGCCTCAAGGCTGCTGCATGGCCCAAAGGCTGCTTCATAATCTACGCCCTTTAGGGCCACCTAACCAAGTTTCTACCTGCTCTCAAAGCTGTTGCACGGCCAAATCCAGCCAAGAATTCCAGTCCTCAAGGCTGTTGCAGGTCTATGCTCAAAAGAGTCACGCACGTGCCCTAACAGAAACAACACTGGACTGCAGTTAAAAGAATTCTAAGGTACTTAAAAGGTTCAAGTTCCTTAACATTACAGTTTTTAAAGTCTGGAAATTCTATATTGAAATCTTTCTGTGATGCTGACTGGGGATCAGATGAAGATGACTGTAATTCCAGCCATCAGCTGGCCAAGCAGAAAGCAACCCACTGTTGCCCTATCCACTACTGAGGCAGAGTACATGACACTTCCAGAAACTGCTAAGGAAGCCGTATTGTTAAAAGATACTTTGTGTGAGTTAAGTCTTCTTACCCAATATGAGTCGTCCATCAGCAATGAGCATGACAATAAGGATTCAATTGACCTGTCCTATAACACAAAGCACCATGGATGTCCAAGCACATTACTATTAGACATCACTTTATCTGCTAATTAGGTGAGAAAAGGTCTATCAGAATAACCTGTATAGTCAGCAAAGATAATGCCGCTGACATGCTAATGAAAGGAATGATGTCACAATTGCAAAATGTGTTCCTGAGAAAGTGTGGACTGGAATATATTTAAAATGTTGATAAGTTTCACTGTTTGTTGTTTATTGCATAACACCAAATGTCTATGGTTACAGGTGGACTTTGTTGACAAATGCTTAAGTAAAGTGTAATAGTTTTATGTGACTGGAGACAGTCCCAAGCAAGGGTTGGGGTGGGTGTGAAGAGGAGTGCGCTCCTGCAGTTGTGCACATCTCTTCTGTGAAAAAAAATAACAAAAAAGTCTTGAAAAAATCTCAGCATTCCATGGGATGAAACGCATTGACCCTTTCATTATACCCTTGATACTCTGCTTTGGAGATTGCTGGAGACTGCTAGGAAAAGCACTCGTGAGCAGCTGGATGTGAACAAGCAGCAGCCACACTGATTCAATTATTCAGTAGTCGGGACACACAGATGTGGCATCTGCACAGTGCCACTAGAATCTCCCTACCTCCAGCCATTGTCACCAGAAGGACATAGAGTGCCCAATCCTTGGAAGTTCAAAATGCGTGGCCACGTGGTGTAATGGACTAACAGTAATTTACTATCTATTGGCTGATATGAAAGTAGGGAAATCAACATATAGCAGAGATCGCTTGGATTACATATGGTAATACTGGGACACCAGTAGCTACCTAAACATTATATTTATAGCGGCCAGCTTGTTAGCAGTGTGCATGCTCACGTTATACTAGAACACTGGATTGTCATTTTGCTACATGGTTACTAAATTACAGGACTTGTAACAAATTGTGGACTTGTTTACAAATTACACAGTATCTTATTGAGGAAACTGTATTTTCAATCACTCACAATAGCAAAAGGGATTTAAAATTTGTGATTTTTTTATGTGAAGCGTTTTTGGAGTATGTATGTGTATGCCAACTTATACGTTTAAACACCAATGGTATATATGAGGATAGATAGATATCTGCTATATTGTGTAGTTGTTTTTGCTTTTTATATATGTTGATGCTTTGAATAAAACTATTATTTTTAAAATTGAAAAGCCTCCTGTACAGCAAACCTTAATTTATTACATATGAGTATGAATGAAAAAGGAATTTGAATCTTTGAAAATTGATCTACTACCACCCAGGTATTATTGTGTCCCTTAGAGGATGGTAACTCAGTAATAAAATCCATCAAAAGATGAGTCCAAGGAGTAAATTCTGGACATCTTCCTTCATAGTGGGCCACCAGTAAAAATTTAAACGTTTTGAGGATACCCGAGTGGCCAGCAAACAAGGAGACATGAGCCCAAGTTAATAAATTCTTACACAACTGAGGCGCCACAAAGATCTTGGCAGGAGGAGGAGTCAGCAACTGATACAAATTTAATAAAATACCACTTCCTTAGTGCACTTGGGAAAGAAGCCTAGGTTAAAACACAGGGGTTACCTTAAAACCCCAAAGAAATAATGGGATCCAAAAAGTCTGGTGTGTAAAACCTATGGCGCTAATCCATAAACTATAGTAATGTAAGAAGGCATAAATTAATAAATCAACAAGAGGGACAAGTAAAACTGATTACATTAATCTATTGAGTGTCAGTTGTCGTCATACTCCAAATACGTGAAATATAGAGAAGAGATACAGGAACATAGCGTAATCTTGCATATAAAAAGTGACAATTTATTCTGTCCACATTTGACCATACATAAACTTATATCAGAGGATAAAATTATAGAACATATAATTAGCATATACATGCATAAAATAAGGTAGCAAATAGAGGCCTATGAGCCTGCGTACCAGATGGTGGTAAAATTTCAGCATTGGGATGCACTGTAGACAATCCGGATTTTGTCCACAGTGGCTCAGACACGGTGTTGGCAGGAGGTGTAGGTTCCTTATTTGCAGCTACAGTCTGCAGTCCTTAATGCATTTCAATCATCTAGTGCTCTTCCACAGAAGGTTGAGTTTGAGCAAAAACAAGAGGATCTAGAATAGGATGAACTTGAGGTTGTTGTTCTTCTTCTTGTGAGGGCAGATAGGACCGGGAGAGTTCATCAGCCTTTTTATTTTTGTATGCCAGGACGAAATTGGACTTTAAAATCGAACCTGGAGAAAAAAAAGAGACCAGCGAGCTTGTCTGGCATTCAAACGATGAGCTGTCTTGAGATAAAGGAGATTCTTATGATTGGTGATGATTGTAATAGGGAAGTTAGTGCCTTCCAAAAGGTGTCTCCATTCCTCTAGTGCCAATTTCATAGCCAACAATTCTTGATCCCCTATGGCATAATTCTTCTCGGCCGGGGAAAATTTAAGAGAAAAGAAGCCACAAGGATGATTCTTCCCATCTTCAGCCACTTGAAAGAGTACAGCTCCAACTCCTACTGAAGAGGCATCGACTTCTAACTTTAAAGGTTTCTCAAGTTGTGGTTGACAAATAATTGGAGCTGTGGAAAAAGCTGTTTCAAGTGCTTGGAAGGCATCCACCGCTGATGGATTAGCACCCTTCTTAGTGAGAGCTGTGATGGGAGGGAATGATAATAGAAAAGTTTAAAATTAATCTCGTATAATAATTAGAGAAGCCAAGAAACCATTGGATGGCTTTCAAGGAGTTCGGTTGTGGCCAGTCTTGGGTGGCTCTTAGCTTGTCTGAATCTATTTGAAGGGAATTTCCTGATATGATGTGCCCCAAAAATGGTATGGAAGACTGTTCAAAAAGACATTTGGAAATGTTCCTGTAAAGATGATGACTTCAAAGATGGGACAAAACCTCTCTGACATGTAGACAATGGGATTGCAGGTTCTCTGACAAAATTAAAATGTCGTCCAGAAAGACTACAACAAATTTGTAAAGGAAATCTCGGAAGATTTCATTGACATAGCTCTGAAAGACTGCTGGCGCATTACACAAACCAAAAGGCATCACCAAGTACTCATAATGGCTGTCTCGCATATTAAAAGCGGATTTCCACTCATCACCTGCCTTAATATGGATTAAATTATAGGCTCCACAGAGATCCAATTTAGTGAAAAGAGACGCTCTAAGAACATTATCAAAAACCTCCGAGATGAGTGGCAAATGATATCTATTTTTTACGGTGGTTTGATTCAGCCAACGGTAGTCTATGTAGGGTCTGAGACCCCCATCATTCTTCTTTATAAAGAAGAATCCAGCCCCAACAGGAGAGGAAGATGGCCAGGTTTTCTTTTATGTAGTTGGACATAGCAGCTGTTTCCGGTACCAAAAGAATTTATATATGGCCACAAGGTGGCATCTTCTCATGTATTAGATCGATACCGCAGTCCCAAGGGTGATGGGGAGGCAATTTGTCCACAGCTTTTTCACAAAAAAAGTCAGAGAAATCTTGATATGGTTTTGGCAGACGAGAATCTGGTATAGAAGTCAATTGTTCAAACATAGGAAGCTTCGGGAAGATTCAGTAGAGGCTTTGATAGGTTCATACTGGAAGAAAATGAGGAAGACACTGGTGAAAACAATTGGATCCTGAAGCCAGTACATGCATGGTGGACCAGTTCAGTGTGGGGTTATGAGCCTTAGGCCATGGTAGACCTAGGACTAGAGAATAGAGAGTTTAGGTTGAACCAAGAATTCTAACTCCTCTTGATGTAGGCATCCTACTCGAAGTGAAATAGGTAGAGTCACTGAAGATATAACATCTCCTAGGATAACACTGCCATCTTCTACAGAAAGTGCCATCTTGCTTGGAAGAGAAAGAATCGGGATTCCTAGTTCATGTGTCAGAGATTCAGAAATAAAATTCCCGGCAGCTCCTGAGTCCACCAAGGCTTTAATATTTTTGATTCGAGTCTTGAAACAAATAGACACCGGTAAAATACTATCCTATGAATAGGAAGGCTTAGATAACACCCAAAACCGGATGCTCCCGAAACCACTTAGGGTCTCTCATTTCCTGAGAGGAGAGGACAAACTTTAAGAATATGAGCAGGGGCTGCACAGTAGAGGTAAAGCTTATTCTGGAATTGGTGGGTTCGCTCAGCTGTCAAACGAGACAGGTTGACCTGAATAGGTTCCTCTTTAGTTGGCGCAGGAGAGAAAGCATGTACAGTTGGCGAAAATTGAAATGATCTTCACACCCTTTACTAGCCTGCCATTCTCTGTGGCGCAAGTCAATTTTAATACATAATGATATTACATCAGATAAGGACTCAGGAAGATCTGGTGAAGTTAACTCATCCTTCATTATCTTGGACAATCAGTGAATAAATGCTGCCCTAAGCACCTCATCATTCCACTTTAACTTGGAAGTGATTGTCTGGAATTGAACTGCGGACTGGCTCACTGTACGTGTCCCTTGTTGAACTCGTAGGAGATCCGAGGAAGCCGAGGCAGTCTGATCAGCTCGCTCCCATAATTGGGAGATCCAAACCAAGGCAGTTCCAGTTAGTAAGGAGATGATGTATGCCACCTTTGACCTTGGAGTGGGGAAATTCTGGGTCAGGCACTCGAACTGTATCTTGCACTGATTGATGAAGCCCTGACAGCATCTGAGGTTTCCATCAAAATGCACAGGAGAGACCAACTGTAGACGAGACTTTTGAGTTATTGCTACTAGAGGAGAACTGGAGCAGATCCAGAGGGAACAGGAAGTATAGTGGCCAGAGTCGACTGAAAGTAGAGTAATTGACTGGAGAGTTCCTGGAGATATTGAGCCACCTGATGTTGTGCTGCCTCCTGATTCTCGATGCAAGAGGCGAGATCTTGTAACGCCCCTGCACCCTGAGATCCTACGGCTTCCATTGGGCCTGAACAAACTGTCACATTTGGGCTATGTAGAGGGATTAGAAGATGTGGACCCAGGATGAGAAAGGAATCTGAAGCGAGTGACCTGGATATATGCCTTCCTCATCCACAAGTACTGGATGTTGGCTAGACCTGACCAAAGATGCGGGGTCTAATTTACTGGGAGGTGTTCACCAGTGACCCCTCCAATTGGGATTTGGGCTTAAGCTGCACCCAGCAAGCAGGTTGCGGCCCTTTGGTCAGGTATCCGGCACAAGTTGAAAATGGAATAACACTATTACAGGGAAAGCACAGGAGAATGATACTGGAAGAATTGCACTTGTATGATGTACTGGGTACACACCCTGTTGATCCAGATGCAGGGCTGACACAAGAGAATGGCACTAGGAGATTGTACTTGGATGATGTGTTAAATACACACACTGTGGCTTCAGATGCAGAACTGGCACAGGAGAATGGCACTAGGAGTTTGTACTTGGATGACGTACTAAGTGCACACACTGCGGTTCCAGACTCAGAACTGGCACAGGATGATGACACTTCGGAGATAGTACTCAGATTACATACTGTGTAAACACACACACCGTGGGTAACACTAGGAGAGTATCACTGGAAAAAAGGAGCTAGGGAACCTGGAACACTGCAACAGCAAATTTACTGTACACTGGAAGTATTGACATTGTACAGGCAACTTCCTGTTGTCTGGAGCCCGGCTAAATACCCTAAGGTAGCAGTCCATTGGAGGATAGTGTCAACTGACAGCAACCAATGCTACCATTGGGTAAAGGGTGATCAGGTGATGCAGACTGTCATGGCTGCGTCCAAATCACAGAGCGAGCACATGGATGTCCTAGCATCCCATCACTGTTTCTGAACGGGATGACGGCACACAGTGGCTACACACAGAGCAAGTTTAGATCCAGTCACGGGGACATGACTGTGTGACTCTTATCAAACCCAGCTCTATAGCTATGCAACTGGAGTTTGGCTATTTATGCCGGACTTATTGCCTTTATACCTATGCAGTTTACCTACACGCTTGTGGCTGATATAGATGCTCTAAGTGCATGCTTTCTCATTAAGCCTTGCTTCTACTAACATCTGCGGCCATTTTCATTCTATGCAAACCGATCTGCACTAACAAACTGACTATTTCTAAATCTTTGAAGTGCTCAATATCAAATTGAACTTTTCAACATGCACTTATTTGGTTGATCCTGGTTTTAATAATATTATTTCTTTATATTGTCTTTTACATTTTGTAAATCGTATTCTATGTATGTGTCTTAAGCGATATTAAATACAATATACCTTTGTCCAGTGCTCTCCCTTTATTTTTCTAATTCATGTCCTAGCAGAGCCCAGGTATAATTCTCAGCGTGTCACCCGACGCCACACCTGGCATCTGACCGCTCCAGAGGTCAGGGGAAGCCGGCGCTGAGGTAATGGCCACTTTTCGTGTTTTGGTTTTGGATCTGGATCTTTCTTCGTGTTTTGGATCTGGATTGGTTTTGCCAAAACCACCCTTCCGTGTTTTGGGTTCTGGGTTTTGTGTTTTGGATCTGTATTTTTTTTAAAAAAGCATAAAAACAGCTAAAATCACAGAATTTGTAGGTTTTTCTGCTCCTATGCTATTATTAACCTCAATAACCTTAATTTCCACTCATTTCCAGTCTATTCTGAACATCTCACACCTCACAATAGTGTTTTTATGTCCAAAAGGTTTCACCGAGGTAGCTGGATGACTATGCTAAGCGACACGAGTGGGCGGCACAAACACGTGACCCATCTAGGCGTGATACTGCAGTGGCAGACAGGATGGCAGTTTGAAAAACTAGGCCCCAAACTGTACATAATGCAAAGAAAAAAAAGAGGTGCAAGATGGAATTGTCCTTGGGCCCTCCCACCCACCCTTATGTTGTATAAACAGGACATGCACACTTTAACAAACCAATAATTTCAGCGCCAGGGTCTGCCACACAACTGTGGCTGAAATGATTGGTTCATTTGGGCCCCCTCAAAACAAGCTGGCAATTAATCTGTCCCTGCACAAACTGGCTCTACGGAGGCAAGATGTCATCCTCATCCTCCTCATCCACCGATTCCTCACCCTCTTCAGTGTGTACATCCTCATCCTCACAGAGTATTAACTCGTCCCCACTGGAATCCACCACCACAGGTCCCTCTGTACGTTCTGGAGGCTGGTCTCCCTGGAAGAGCTGATAATTCATTTTGATGAACATCATCTTCTCCACATTCTGTGGAAGCAACCTCCTACGCCTTTCGCTGACAAGGTTCCCGGCTGCACTAAACACTCTTTCGGAGTACACACTGGAGGGGGGCAACTCAGGTAAAATAGAGCCAGTTTGTACAGGGGCCTCCAAATTGCCTCTTTTTCCTGCCAGTACAGGTATGGACTGTCTGACATGCCTACTTGGATGCTGTCACCGATGTAATCCTCCACCATTCTGTCAATGGTGACGGTATCATATGCAGTGACAGTAGTCATGTCAGAAATTGTTGCCAGGTCCTTCAGTCCGGACCAGATGTCCAAACTTGGTCCTGCCTGCCCTGCATCACCGCCAGCGGGTTGCTTAGGATACCTAAGTTTTTTCCTGGCAGCCCCAGTTGCGGGAGAAAATGAAGAAGGAGCTGTTGACGTGTCACGTTCCGCTTCAGCTGACAGTGTGTTCACCAGCAGGTCTTTGCACCTCTGCAGGCTTGTGTCGGCCGGAAAGAGAGACACCACATAGGCTTTAAACCTAGGATCGAGCATGGTGGCCAAAATGTAGTGGTCTGATTTCAACAGATTGACCAGCCTGGAATCCTGGCAAAGCGAATGAAGGACTTCATCCACAAGTCCCACATGCCGAGCGGAATCGCTCCGTCTTAGCTCCTCCTTCACTTTTTCCAGCTGCTTCTGCAAAAGCCTGATGAGGGGAATGACCTGACTCAAGCTGGCAGTGTCTGAACTGACTTCACGTGTGGCAAGTTCGAAGGGCTGGAGAACCTTGCACAACACGGAAATCATTCTCCACTGCGCTTGAGTCAGGTGCATACCCCCTCCTTTGCCTATGTCATAGGTGGATGTATAGGCTTGTATGGCCTTTTGCTGCTCCTCCATCCTCTGAAGCATATAGAGGGTTGAGTTCCACCGCGTCACAACCTCTTGCTTCAGGAGATGGCGGGGCAGGTTCAAGAGTGTTTGCTGGCGCTCCAGTCTTCGGCACGCAGTCGCTGAATGGCGAAAGTGGCCAGAAATTTTTCAGGCCACCCAAAGCGTCTCCTGCACGCCCCTGTCACTTTTCAGAAAATTCTGCACCACCAAGTTTATTGTGTGAGCAACACATGGGACATGCTGGAATTTGTCCAGATGTAATCCCCGCACAATATTTGTGGCGTCAGATATCACAAATCCCCAGGAGAGTCTAAGAGGGGTAAGCCACTGGGCGATGATTTCCCTCAGTTTCTCTAAGAGGTTGTCGGCGGTGTACCTCTTACTGAAACCGGTGATAAACAGCGTAGCCTGCCTTGTAACGAGCTGGCGTTTCTGAGATGCTGCTACTGGTGACGCTGCTGCTGTTGCTGCGTAAGGTGATACATCTACCCAGTGGGCTGTCACAGTCATATAGTCCTTAGTCTGCCCTGTTCCACTTGTCCACATGTCCGTGGTTAAGTGGACATTGTGTACAACAGCATTTTTCAGGACACTGAGGACACTTTTTCTGACATTTCTGTACAGTCTCGGTATCGCCTGCCTAGTGAAGTGGAATCTAGACGTGATTTGGAACCGGGGACACACTACCTCCATCAATTGTCTAAATCCCACTGCACTAATGGCGGATACCGGACACACGTCTAACACCAACATAGCAGTCAAGGCCTCAGTTATACGTTTTGCTTCAGGATGACTGCTGTCGTACTTCATCCTCCTCGCTAAGGACTGTTGGAGGGTCAATTGTTTAGTAAAAGTAGTGGTGTTCCTACTTCCTCTCTGGGATGATGAACGACTCCCAGCAGCAGCAACAGCAGCAGCGGCAGCAGTAGGCGTAGCAATGCAGGATCCTCCGGAGGAATCCCGGATAGGAGAGTCAGTCATGCCAGTGACATGGCCTGCAGGACTACTTCCGATCCTGACTAAGGAGGAAATTGACAAGGACGGAGTTGACGGTGTGGTTTGCAGGCGCTTGAATACAACAGGACAACGGGATTTAGGTGTCCCTGGACTGCTTACGGTCTTAGCCAAAGTTTCTGAACTTGACAGTAACTTTTTATGAACGCGCTGCAGGTGCCGTATAAGGGAGGATGTTCCTAGGTGGTTGATGTCCATACCCTTACTTATTTCACCTTTACATATGGTACATATGGCAAGACAGTTGTTGTCCGGATTTGGATAGAAATATTGCCAGACCAAAAAGGTGGAATGTTTGGTCTTCTGCCCAGGCATGACCGTGATGGGCTTTTTCATCCAACAGACAACAACTGTCTCCCCCGGAGCCTGATTTAAACAAATGACATCACCATCAGAATCCTCCTCGCCAACTTCCTCCTCAGCGCCAGGTACACCAGTATCCTCATCCTGTTGTACTTCAACAGTGACATCTTCAATTTGCATATCAGCAAGTGGACTGTGGGTGCTCCTTTCAGCACTTGCAGGGGGCGTGCAAATGGTGGAAAGAGCCACCTCTTCCCGTCCAGTGCTGGGAAGGTCAGGCATCGCAACCACCACCACACTTGGACTCTCCTTGTGGATTTGTGATATCTTCTTAGAAAGTACAGTTCTTCACTGTGCTTTTGCCAGCTTAACTCTTTTGATTTTTTTAGTGGGAGGAGGGCTTCCATCGTCATGTGAAGCTGAACCACTAGTCATGAACATACTAGGGATCGACCTTAGCCGTTCCTTGCCACTCCGTGTCGTAAATGGCATATTGGCAAGTTTACGTTTCTCTTCAGCTGATTTAAATGTTTTTTTCAAGGTCATTTTCCTGAACTTTGTCATTTGGGATTGTATGTGCCCTCTACTATGACATTGGGCATCGGCCTTGGCAGACGACGTTGATGGCATGTTATCGTCTATGTCATGACTAGTGGCAGCAGCTTCAGCACTAGGAGGAAGTGGTTCTTGACCTGTCTCTATTTTATTTTTATCGGAGAAAGTTTGGTCCTCCATTTATGTTATATCGATTTGATATATACGTGCGGCTAAACACAGAAAATATTTTTTTATTTTTGCTGGAGAGTAGTGCACTTTGTGGGTTACACCACCATTTAAGAAATGAGCCAGCCGGCTCTTTACTTATGGGACACAGGCGCACGCTTGGCGCTGCTCCTTTGTTGATGCACGTGCGGCTACTGCGTACACAATTCACAAACACAGAAAATATATATTTTTTTGGTTTGGACTGGAGTGTACTTTGGGGGTTACAGCACCCTTTAACGGTCAAGCCAGCCGGCCCTTTACTTATGACACAGGCGCACGCTTGGCACTACTTTGTTGATGCACGTGCGGCTACTGCGCACACAATTCACAAACACAGAAAATATATATTTTTTTGGTTTGGAGTGTACTTTGGGGGTTACAGCACCCTTTAACGGTCAAGCCAGCCGGCCCTTTACTTATGACACAGGCACACGCTTGGCACTACTTTGTTGATGCACGTGCGGCTACTGCGCACACAATTCACAAACACAAAAAATATTTTTTTTTGGTTTGGACTGGAGTGTACTTTGGGAGTTACAGCACCCTTTAACGGTCAAGCCAGCCAGCCCTTTACTTATGACACAGGCGCACGCTTGGCACTACTTTGTTGATGCACGTGTGGCTACTGCGCACACAATTCACAAACACAGAAAAAATATTTTGTTATTTGGTTTGGAGTGTACTTTGGGGGTTACAGCACCCTTTAACGGTCAAGCCAGCCGGCCCTTTACTTATGACACAGGCGCACGCTTGGCACTACTTTGTTGATGCACGTGCGGCTACTGCGCACACAATTCACAAACACAGAAAATATTTTTTTTTTTGGTTTGGACTGGAGTGTACTTTGGGGGTTACAGCACCCTTTAATGGTCAAGCCAGCTGGCCCTTTACTTATGACACAGGCGCACGCTTGGCACTACTTTGTTGATGCACGTGCGGCTACTGCGCACACAATTCACAAACACAGAAAATATATATTTTTTTGGTTTGGAGTGTACTTTGGGGGTTACAGCACCCTTTAACAGTCAAGCCAGCCGGCCCTTTACTTATGACACAGGCGCACGCTTGGCACTACTTTGTTGATGCACGTGCGGCTACTGCGCACACAATTCATAAACACAGAAAATATATTTTTTGGGGGTTTGGAGTGTACTTTGGGGGTTACAGCACCCTTTAACAGTCAAGCCAGCTGGCCCTTTACTTATGACACAGGCGCACGCTTGGCACTACTTTGTTGATGCACGTGCGGCTACTGCGCACACATTTCACAAACACAGAAAATATTTTTTTTTTTGGTTTGGACTGGAGTGTACTTTGGGGGTTACAGCACCCTTTAATGGTCAAGCCAGCCGGCCCTTTACTTATGACACAGGCGCACGCTTGGCACTACTTTGTTGATGCACGTGCGGCTACTGCGCACACAATTCACAAACACAGAAAATATATATTTTTTTGGTTTGGAGTGTACTTTGGGGGTTACAGCACCCTTTAACGGTCAAGCCAGCTGGCCCTTTACTTATGACACAGGCGCACGCTTGGCACTACTTTGTTGATGCACATGCGGCTACTGCGCACACAATTCACAAACACACAAAAATTATTATTTTTTTAGCACTTGGGGGGAGCACCCCTGATGGACAGAGCACCCCCTGGACAACACTACAGCACCCCTTTAGGACTGGGACACTGCACAGGACTCTGGAGTGGACACAGCCCCTATGGAGAACTGACTGCACATCACAGTCCAGCCAGCCCCTATGGACTTTGAAGTAGTGGACAACAGCAGCACAGCGCAGCACAGCACAGCACAACACTACTCTGCACTACACTACACTACACAGCCCAGCCAGCCCTAACTCCCACCCTCCCTCTTCACTGTCCACAGCCGAGTGAGAAAATGGCGCCGAACCGGGTACCTTATATAGGATCCAAAACCCGCGAGACTCGGAAGGCGGGATGATGACGTTTTGCCTCGATTTCAGATCCGAGTCAGGCGGGAAAAGTCGAGCCTGACTCGGATCTGCCTCGGATCGGGGGGGCTCGGGGTGGTTCGGATTTCAGAAATCCGAACCCGCTCACCCCTAATCACAACTTCCATAAGAGTCCCAATGTTTGCATTCTTGTAGTGTAAATGAAATATCATACATACAGTATATGAAACATTATCATCTATTTAATTGTCATGGGATGGCACAAATAATAGTATGTACATCGGATCCTTGTGCCTACATATTGTCTTACATGATCCAATAATACCAATATGATGCATGTATCTTCACATGTCACCAACCTATTATGACCCATAACCAATATATTCACACACACAAGCTAGCCAATAAATTGAGCTATCCATTGTACAGCAGCTTCATATGCCAACAGGAGTGGAACACAACATGGCCTGAAAACTAATATAATTTTGCAGAGGGCCTGGCCATCCTATCATTTTTATGGGTGGGCGATCCATGCAACGATATGGAATGCTCTGACCCCAGTCTCCCCTGTGTTACTGTCACACATAGATGGCCGTATCTCCACTTACACCACACAGCAGACTTTCTGTCTGTCCTTGTCTCTAGGGACTGTCACGACCAGGGGTGACAGGCTGCTGAGATCATGGCGCTTACCGCTCCGGGCGCTGTGGCATGGTGTTTCCAGCAGAGGTGCAGGTTCCTGGAGAATAGCGCTGGGTGCTGTGAGTCTCCGCAGACCAAGGGCTTCCATCTGGAGGCAGGTGAGAGGGGCTGAGACTGGCAGAGCTTCCATGCTGTGACCACAGGGCGCGGCCATCTTGGATTTGGGTCACATGTCGTTTCTGGCCAATCAGGTTCAGTCTGGGCTGGGGAGGCTAGCAACCAATCCTGCACTACCTGAGGGTACTAAAGGGCTGTCCAGAGGCTCTTTAGTTGCCAGTGCAACGTCTATCACAGCGTATGCTGTGAGCTAGTTCTCTGTGCTCCTTTGCTCATTTAAAGTGTGCAGGAGCCTTGGTGCAGTTTGCTCCTGTTACTACCTGTCTCCTGATCCCGTCTACCTGCTATACCCAGCCTACCCCGGGTCTCTAAGTTCCGCCAGTGTCTCGCAGCCTGGTTCTGATCCCGTCGTGTGCCACTGCTTCATGAGTCATACTCCCCTAAGGCCGGCTGCCTTCAAGTACCAGCAAACATGTCCTCATTCCTCATCCGACTCCACTCCGGGTCCAAGCGCACGCCAAGCCGTGACAGTTTGCACTGGCCAGATGGATTCGGCCAGTGGACAGGATCTGAGGGCCGACTTGCTCCAGGGTATCGCCAGTCGCCTAGAGGGACTAGAGGCGTCTCAGCACCAAATGGCTCAGTTCCTGCAGGAAATGTCTCTTCGTCAGGATACGCTGCAAGCTTCCCTGGTTACTGTTAATTTGCCTGCCGCCACCAACCAGCCAGCAGCTCCAGCTGTCCCTGTTCCACCTGCACCATCTCATTTGCACCTTCCAACTCCCAATAAGTTTGACGGGAACCCCAAGTTGTGCCGAGGGTTTCTCAACCAGTGTGATGTCCACTTCACACTACAGCCTGCGAACTTTCCATCTCCAAAATCCAAAGTGGCATATATAGTGTCTCTACTGACCGCTTCTGCCCTGGACTGGGTTTCGCCTCTCTGGGAGAGGTCCGACCCGTTACTAGACAACTACTCTGGATTCCTCACGTCCTTCCGGAGGATTTTCGACGAGCCCGGCAGAACAACCTCCGCGCGACGGAAATCCTGCGACTTCGCCAAGGGAACCGACCAGTCAGTCAGTATATCATTCAATTTCAAACGCTGGCTTCGGAACTAAAATGGAATGAAGAAGCCCTGACTTCCACCTTTTGGAATGGATTGACAGATCGCATAAAAGATGACCTCGCCACTCGTGATCCGCCGGCTACCCTCAATGATCTTATCTCCCTTTGCAATAAAGTGGATGTGCGGTACAGAGAACGCCAGAGTGAAAAAACTAGGGGAGATCGCTTTAGGTTCCGGCCGACCACTACTCCAACCCTCCCTCCGTCTGAACCTGCGGGTGATGAACCCATGCAGATTAACCGGATCCGCCTCACGGTAGAAGAACGGCAAAGACGCCGATGAGAAAATCTATGCATGTACTGTGGGGAGACCAGTCATATGGTTGCAGCCTGCCCACGTCGTCCGGGAAACTCCCGATCCTAATCTGTGCCGGAGACACCAGGTTAGGAGTGATGTCTCCGTCTCCGTCAAAAAATGAATCTACCCTCTCCATTACTTTTGAGATCTCCACTGGTTCTAAAACTGTTCTTTCTCTCCTCGATTCAGGGGCCGCTGAAAATTTTATCACCGCTGAACTTGTCCAGAGGCTCCAGCTTCCTGTCTCCTCTCTCGACCACACCATCACTCTATCTGCTGTAGATGGCACTCAGATTACCAACGGAATCGTCTCTCAATGTACCCTTCCTGTGCCAGTTCGTATCGGAGCTCTCCACACTGAAACTATCCGATTCCTAGTAATTCCCAAAGCCTCCCATGAGGTCATCCTTGGATACCCCTGGTTACGCAAGCACTCCCCCAATATTGATTGGGGCACCATGCAGATCTTGTCCTGGGGAGAAACTTGTCAAGTATCCTGCCTTCCTCAAATCAAACCCGTCAAAGGTAGTTACATTGCAACCACTACTCCAATTCCCTACCAGTATCGCTCCTTCTCCGATGTCTTCTGTAAGACCGGAGCCGATATTCTGCCTCCTCATCGGGAGTGGGACTGTCCTATTGAGTTGATTCTTGGCAAAACTCCTCCGCGAGGTCGTACTTACCCACTCTCCCTACCCGAGACTGAAGCCATGTCAGCATACATCCAGGAGAACCTGCAAAAGGGGTTCATTCGACCATCCTCCTCACCGGCAGGGGCAGGATTCTTTTTTGTGTCTAAGAAGGATGGAGGCCTGCGTCCTTGCATCGATTACAGGGGCTTAAACGATATAACCATCAAAAATCGCTACCCGATACCCCTCATTACTGAACTTTTCGATCGAGTGCTACTATTTTTACCAAGCTGGATTTAAGAGGGGCCTACAATCTCATTAGGATACGAGCCGGGGATGAATGGAAAACAGCATTCAATACTCGAGACGGGCATTTTGAATACCTGGTAATGCCTTTTGGTCTCTGTAACGCTCCTGCTGTGTTCCAAAACTTTGTGAATGAGATCTTTCGGGACTTACTATATATCTCTGTGGTAGTATACCTTGACGATATTCTGATATTCTCCTCCAACATTGTCAGACATCGATCCCAAGTCAAGGAGGTGTTAACTCGCCTACGAAAGAACCACCTGTACTGCAAAGCTGAAAAATGCGTATTTGAAGTTCCCTCAGTTCCCTTTTTAGGTTACATCGTTTCAGGTGCCGGCCTTGAAATGGATCCCCAGAAAGTTCAGGCAATATTGGACTGGTCTCGTCCGAATTCTTTGAAGGCAGTACAAAGATTTTTGGGCTTCGCAAATTATTATCGAAGGTTTATCAAAGGATTTTCCACTCTCATGGCACCCATTTCCGCCATTTCCGCCCTAACTTGCAAGGGGGCAAATCCATCCCGATGGCCTCCAGAGGCTGAAACTGCCTTTCAACTCTTAAAGCAAGCCTTCATTTCCGCCCCCGTGCTGAGACAACCCAACATTAACTACCCATTCTTTCTTGAGGTAGACGCCTCTTCTGAAGCGGTAGGGGCAGTACTATCCCAGAAACTCGAAGATAGCAAGTTTCATCCCTGTGGCTTCTTCTCAAGGAAATTTTCCCAAGCAGAAAAGAATTATCCCATTGGAGAGCAGGAATTATTGGCTGTGAAACTAGCTTTTGAAGAGTGGCGTTATCTTCTTGAGGGCGCGATGTATCCCATCACCGTTTATACAGATCATCGGAATCTCCTATACCTAAAAAATATTCAGTGTCTGAGTTCCCGCCTGGCTCGATGGTCAATATTCTTTTCTCGTTTCAATTTTACTTTAACTTTTCGCCCAGGCTCACTAAATCAAAAAGCAGATGCCCTCTCTCGATCACTCTCCTCCGACACATCTTCCGAAAGTCATAAGGAAACTCCAGTTCTAGACTCCAGAGTATTCGCTACCACTTGCATTCAACCTCCTCCCGGAAAGACATTTGTGGCCTCAGATATGCGCAAGCAGCTTTTGAAGTGGGCTCATACCTCTCGTTTTGCCGGACACCCGGGCATACGCAAGACCTTGGAATTCCTGCAACGATCATACTGGTGGCCTGCTATGAAGTCGGAAATTGAAGCTTTATCGCCTCCTGTCCACAGTGTGCTCAACATAAAACATCCAGACAGGTTCCTGCCGGCACACTCCTACCTCTGTCAGTACCAACCCATCCTTGGACACACCTTTCCATGGACTTTGTAACGGATCTACCTATTTCTAATGGGTTTACCACCATCTGGGTAGTAGTGGATCGTTTCACCAAAATGGTTCATTTCGTTCCCCTCAAGAAGTTGCCGTCTGCTTCAGAGTTGGCTCAGTTATTCATCGACAACATCTTCCGTCTCCATGGACTTCCAACTGAGATTGTTTCTGATAGAGGGGTACAGTTCGTAGCCAGATTTTGGAGAGCTATATGTTCTATCTTTCAAATCAAACTGAATTTTTCAACAGCTTACCATCCTCAGTCTAACGGGTCTACAGAGAGGGTCAATCAAGACCTTGAGACTTTCTTAAGAATTCACATGTCTTCATCACAAGACAACTGGGCGGACACCTTACCCTGGGCCGAATTTGCCCATAACAGCTCCTATCATTCATCTACGGGGCAAACCCCATTCTTTATAGTTTTTGGACTGTATCCCAGAGTACCAGAGTTTCAAGAATTGCCAGTCTTCGATGTACCAGCAGTGACCTCCACCCTACAGAAATTCTCTCAGATTTGGACTCAGGTCCATTCCTCCTTACAAAAAGCCTCTCTTCGATATAAATTAACAGCGGACAAAAAAAGGAGAGTGGTGCCCAACCTAAAAACAGGTGACTTAGTATGGCTATCCACTCGTAATCTTCGCCTTAAAGTGCCGTCTATGAAATTTGCTCCTCGTTTCATCGGTCCTTTTCCCATTGTTCAAGTGATCAATCCAGTAGCCTATAAATTAAAACTTCCGTCCTACCTCAAAATACCAAATTCCTTTCATATTTCCCTGCTGAAACCTCTCATCCTGAATCGCTTTCGCAAGACTCTGCCACGCTCCCCCAAAGTCTTGACTGAGAGGGGTGTAGAGTTCGAGATCAAACAGGTCCTGGACTCTTGTTTTCGTTATGGGCAACTCCAATATCTACTGGATTGGAAAGGTTACGGTCCCGAAGAACGTTGCTGGGTGAAAGCTGAGGATTTCTACGCTCCTCGCCTAGTGCTTAAGTTTCACTCTGAGAATCCTGGTAAACCGAAGAAGTGTCCAGAGGCCACTCCTAAAGGAGGGGGTACTGTCACGACCAGGGGTGACAGGCTGCTGAGATCGCGGCGCTTACCGCTCCGGGCGCTGTGGCATGGTGTTTCCAGCAGAGGTGCAGGTTCCTGGAGAATAGCGCTGGGTGCTGTGAGTCTCCGCAGACCAAGGGCTTCCATCTGGAGGCAGGTTAGAGGGGCTGAGACTGGCAGAGCTTCCATGCTGTGACCACTGGGCGCGGCCATCTTGGATTTGGGTCACATGTCGTTTCTGGCCAATCAGGTTCAGTCTGGGCTGGGGAGGCTAGCAACCAATCCTGCACTACCTGAGGGTACTAAAGGGCTGTCCAGAGGCTCTTTAGTTGCCAGTGCAACGTCTATCACAGCGTATGCTGTGAGCTAGTTCTCTGTGCTCCTTTGCTCATTTAAAGTGTCAGTACCAGTGTGTTTCTGCAGACTCCCCTCTCAGCCTTGGTGCAGTTTGCTCCTGTTACTACCTGTCTCCTGATCCCGTCTACCTGCTATACCCAGCCTACCCCGGGTCTCTAAGTTCCGCCAGTGTCTCGCAGCCTGGTTCTGATCCCGTCGTGTGCCACTGCTTCATGAGTCATACTCCCCTAAGGCCGGCTGCCTTCAAGTACCAGCAAACAAGTCCTCATTCCTCATCCGACTCCACTCCGGGTCCAAGCGCACGCCAAGCCGTGACAGGGACACTCCAGCAGTAAGTGGCCACTCATGTTGCAGATTGGATGGCTGGAGCTGTCCACCAATCATAGGGAGTTGAAAGCATGTAGAGACAGAGAGCGGGAACCTGAGGAGAGAGAATGCAGAGCGATAGCAGCGGCAGGGATTTGAGGATTATATAGGCCTGGTGGGTAGGTGAGTGACTGGGATATGGGTGACTGAGGAGTAGCCAGCAGGCATATTAGAAGTGGGGACGGATGGGTGAGGGCAAGTCCTGATCCAATTTTGCAATCTCCTTAGCATTTGGTTCGGTATCATTTAGTTTAGAATAAATATGTTATAGTAGACCCTTAAGGTTTTCTCCTGGTAATATATACTTGCTAGGAAGGTTTTAGGCTTTCCAGCTGCTAGGACTTATAAGCAATAACGGCCGCTGTAAACATTGATTTCTCTTCTGGTGTAATAGAGAATGTTTGTGTGAAACATTCCCATGTGGAGACTCAATCAATCCTTAATGAATCTACTACTATTTTATATATTCTGTCAGTGAAATAGATGAATTACACATATTCAATTTTCTCAACTACTGCTCTAGAAAATTGTATGTTTGATGACTAACAAATTTTTCTGTTACATCACAGGGGCAATACATATACCCTGGTCATAGGACAGTTATACAGTTATACAGAAGTCATGGGACAGATATACAGCTATACATGGGTCAGGGGACAGCTATACATGGGTCAGGGGACAGTCATGCCTCATACAATATATGGGTCAGGAAACTATCCAGGGTGAGAGGGGGGCGGATTTTGACTTTTTGCACTGGGAGCCATTTTGACTAGAAGCTTCCCTGCTCCTGAGTCTGGTGCATGCTCAATTAAGCCTCACATGATATGCTTGTGTCAGGATTCACTGGAATGTGTAGGATTCTATGTAGTCACATCTTAGGAACAATTAGGTACTGGTTTTCACCAGGCATTCCCGCAAGGGAATTTGGACTTTGTTGTAGAATCCCCACAGGTTACAGCCCCCTGAGCAGAACCCAGGAGAGACTAGCAGGAGGCTTGGGGTAGTATGGGGGACATAGAGATGGCAGGAGAACTCAATAGTGGAAGCAGGTGAAGTGATGCTGGATGTACAGTTGGAGCAGGGAGACAGCACCATCGCTGCCCCACAGCCCCTGCATTTGGCTTGCATGGTGCCTGGAATGGCACCCAGCATCCCAGTGCATCCTTTGCACTCTCTGGGTAGGCATCCTGTAAAGCTTCCATAGCGTACATATGAGGCTTCAGGTAGTGCTGCACTTCCCTGTGCTGATAGCCACCCTCCTCAACATGACATCATGAGGTCATGTGTTCACGGAGTGAAGGAAGAGGTGCTGCCCTGCTTTGGCTCTGCATAGGAGTGAGAAATATCCACAGAATTCACATGAATGAATAAAACACTCAGCAGTGTATTCAAAGGAACTACTTAGAGACACCAGCAGGGTATCCACAGGAAAAGATTGGATAAACCAGCAGAGTAGCCACAGGAAAAGCTTTGAGAAACCAGCAGGGTATCCACAGGAAATAGAAAACTACAGTGTAAGTCTGTAGCAGCCAGGTTATCAGGTGCATGACACCAGGAGACTAGTGAGTATCAATGTAACAAATATGGACTCAATTCTATAAAGAGAAACAGTGCAGTGTAGCTATACCCCAGCACCCAACACCAAACTTAGCCACTCCAATATCAACCTGTCTACATAGGGCAGACGTATATCAATAAAATATCAGGTCAACATTAAATAAACTAACAGGATATACACTAGACATAATCACCAAAACATGGAATATAGCAAGGAACAACCAATACCAAATCCCCCCACTCTTATATGACCATACCCTTAAATCATGGCATATCTGGATCCCCAAACAACCCCCCCTGCCCTCTCTAACTACAGAAAAACATGGGGGCAACTATTCCCGTATATCCTAAGGCGATGGGTATCCACCCAGGATCTAAAAGACTACAAAGAGACCCCCAATAAAAACAAACAGAATAGCCTAACCAAAAACCAAAACAATCTAAAAACAAGCAAGAAAACTAAAATGATAATAGATCAACTCCAAAGGCAATTAAATACTAACAGAAGCAAAAACAGTTACATGATATAACAATATAAAAATAATGAAATAGAATTTCAAAAAGCATGCATAATAATTATTTTGAATACGGGCAAACAGTATCGAACAGGGGTAAGAACTTAAGTGCACTGAAGGCAATCGGGGAGGATCATCTCAGTCCAATGCCCACAGTTCACTGAAGGCAATCAGAGAGTATCATCCCAGTCAAAGGACCGCAGTTCAAGCCAAACCGGATAAATCAGAATATTCGTAATAGACGTCCTCATAGGGCATTCTGACAGAAGAGGCCTTGAAAAGATATGGTGGTCATGCTCAACAGCAAATAAAGTAGTAAATGAGCCATTAACAAGACATCTTTCAATAGCGGCAAATATTTTCACATCCTGATACTCTAATGGGATCAGCTGGCCAGTGGCAGGAGAAGCACCATCTTTCAGGATAGCAATACAAGTCTCAGTCACAGTAATCCTAGCCCAAGATTGTTGCAAATCTTGACATACAGTAGAAAAGACATTTCAGTATGCATTTCCACCTCCCGAGTTGGTAATAGCTTAAAGAAATAATTCCATGATGCCTGCAGGAGGTACTGCCCCAGCAGATGGGAACCATAGCAATAGGCAAGTATCAACAACCAATAAAAAGTCCAGAGGTTAGAACTGAACAGGAGATCAGGGTAGTACGATACAGTCACAGGAAGAAAGAATCGTAACAAAAGGTAAGCCTGAGCCACCAATTATAAGTCCAGAGAGTAGCACTGAACAGGAAATTGGTACAATATAAAGAGCCACAGGGTAGCCCTAAATGGGAGACAGGAGATACAAGAAAGCAAAAGACCAAAGGGTATCACTGAACAGGAGACTAGAGCAGCAAGGAAAGTAGCAGCCAAGTACCTCATCACCAAAGCCAGTAGAGCTCAGCAAAACCAGGTCCACAGGGAAAGACAGGAGGAGTAGCTGTCCAAAGAGAACACATGTGTCACAAGGCAATGGAGTTCAGCATCCAATATGTCTGCAGCAGAAGAGAGGCTTGTGTACTGAGAACCAGTGAGGAGACAACTCTTACCTCTGGTGCCCTGTCACATGAGAAATTGGCTCCACCACTCCTAGGCTGACTGATATGCAGCTAGTATCATTGGAGCCAAAGAACAGTTGGCTAGTCCCGCCAATGCTGCCTGATCACCTGCCACACATAAGGGTAGCACAACTCACCAAAAGGATTGGCGTGTGGAGCCAATAGAGTAAACCTAGCCCAATTGCAATGAGAGAGCGCATCTGCAACCCCGTTGCCAATCCCCGGAACATGCCTTGCTCTAAATGCTATATTTTGCTGTAAACACCTCAAAACTATCTGAGCTAGCAGGCGAATCACAGGCAGACTCTGCCTGTTGATGGCCTGAACCCAGTGCAGTTCTCAAGACATCCAGCCCAAAGCTCCAAAGAAACCATGTCTGGGAAGAGCTCCAACAAGAGCAAATTTTTTGTTAAACCCTCAGCAACCCAATCTTCTGGCTATGGAGCCACGCACCATCTTCCCTCAAGAAATGCGCCAAAACCAGAGGACCCGGCCGCATCTGTGAACAGCTGAAGAACCACACTGGCAACTGGAAGAGAACTCCAAAAGCAAACCCCATTAAAATTCACAAGGAATTCATCCCAAACCCGGAGATCCCTACGAATCTCCCTAGAAGTTGGAAAAAATTATGAGGCTTTTGCATACCCGCAGTCGCCCTCTCCAACTTTCTACAGAACACCCTGCCAAAGGAAATTACCTGGCATGTGAAATTTAACAAACCTAACACAAATGAACCTGTCTAAGTGTCACTTTCCCCGCAGCTAACGCAAATATGATCCCATCCCTCAGCCTCAACACTTTATCGGCCAGTAACCAGGAAATCATCCAAATAATGGGCCATGCCAACCTCCCACATCCACAATTGCAGGCACCAGTGCAAGAATGTGCTACATTTTTCAAAATACACGCAGGAAACAGACCATCCCATTGGCAAGCATCTGTCAATGTAGAAACCATCATCCAACCTAAAACCCATGAAGACGAAGACTGACTGATGCAAGGACAAAAGATAAAAATGGATTCAACATCTAATTTGCATATGAGGGCTCCGCAACTGCAAGAGTGCACTATGGGCCTGATTCAGAAAGGATTGCTATTGCAATCGCAATAACGATTACGCACGCAGTCTCACTGTGAAGATATGCTAATGACTGCAATCGCAATGCCCTACGCAGTCTAAACTAAGAATGCCCATCTTACCTTTCACACATTTGTAATACTTAGCAAGACTGCGAAACCATCAGTAACATCAAATACAACTGGAGCCTCACGCACACTTGCACTAGGTCTGACCTTACTCAGGAATTGTTAACCTCATTGCACGCAGTGAAAGCCCAAGCTGCATATGGCATCACAGTGGCTAATTTATACATGCCCCTGCAAAGATGTTCAAAAGCACTGGCACGCCTGCGATCTCCGACCACCCCCTGTCACCACCCCCAATCAGTACTTCGTGTCAATCACTCTACGATGGGTTTGCATAGTCACTACTATAGCAAAAATCGGCCTATTGCATACATAATCGCAATAGCGATCCTTGCTGAATCAGGCCCTATGTCAAGAGCCGTATCAAAGGATTGATAAACGACCCGCTACTTAGGATAGCGTCATTAACAGTTGAACCCACTGGGGAAGACAGATGAGCCTAAATTTGGCAGATTACTTCTTGGGTACCACCCTACTGGATAATGAGATCTGACAAAGGTTGTCACTAAAAGGCCCAACATGCACTCCAAAGCCACCTCATGCACAACCTTCTTGTGCATGACTTCAGGCATTTCAAATGCAGAATTAAAATTTCTAACCTTACCAGTCCACACAACTCCCTCTACTGAAAACGTGAAGCCTCTCATGAACCCCTCACCAAGGAGACATCCATCTCTATTGTACTGGTGTGGGAGCTCTACTTAACGAGGCTGCTGTGGGGCCACGGCTCTGGTTAACGTCCGTCCTATCACCCTCTCCTCCGGCACTACTGCTGTTTGCACGCGCTCAGTCCCAGATGGGATGAGGTCCCCCACACCTAATGCAAGAGTCTCGAAATCTGCACTTAGCCCCCAAGGTAGACTGACCTATATTGTACACAAATCACTTACCATGCCCAGGCTTAAGGCCACTGGGTTTAAAATTCCCACCCTAGTCGCCTCCTGAAGCACCGCCACCCATTGCCAATGCTGACCCATACTTTTGGCTGCAAGCCTCTGCGGTTGTGTGATGTCAACAAAGACCTCTATATATTTGGATCCAGAATCGATTGTCTCCTGACCATGTTGCTTGCGATTAAATTCTTCATTGTAAACTCTCTAAACCACCCCACACGCAGAACTAAAAAGCTCATGAATGGGATACATATATCATATCACATTCATGTACTCATCAGGTCGGATTTCTAAATAGCAGGCCGCAAATATGTACATGCCTTTCTGACAGTTATGGTAGGACAGGTACCCTTCTTCACTCCCACTACCTCTTTTCTTAGCTGCAGCTAATGCCTTCTTCGCCTTGCTAGTTAAGGTGAAAAAATTAACATAACGCCCTTTCCGAATGCAATCCTTCATCCTTGGTTGCAAGCCCTGCAAAACAGCAGTATTAGAACAATGCACTGCTTCCGAGGGCAAGGACTCCATGGACATGCTGCTACTGGGGGATCGCCGCTTAAACTTAGTGCAATGGCTGTCCCACTTCCCTGAACGCTTACCAGAATTGTAGGAGGAACCAGAGGATGTGGATGAACTGCACGTCTGCCCTTCCTGATCCCAAGAGCCACCGTATTTGCAGCCTCCTATCCATATCCCTTGTTCTAGTTGACCCATTCAATGAAACCGACCCACTAGAAGACATGGAAGCCTACACACAAAATCCACCAATCTGGGTCTGAAGTAGACTCACCAAAACCCCAGTAAGGCACCTCAGACCCATAGGCCTTAGACATACGATCAGCCGGACCACTGGACGAGCAGGCACAGTCCTTCTCCTCTCATATGATGCTGCTGGAAGTGGGGGTACACAAACAGATACTGCATCTGACACCAAAGGCCTTACATTATCCTGACCAGACTGCAAAGATCCACTACCGCCCTCAAGTCCCCCCATAGTAACCATGGGAATAATTACCTGAGCTATCTGGGATGCTAACAAACCAGAGTCTGTCCCAGCAGAAACTGTCCCAGCACCTCCACTGGGCCAGGTGGTTAAAAGAGGCACTAAAGAGGTAACTAAAGATGTGCACAGGGCAGACATGGTGGACACATCCCAAGCGCCACTAACCAGCACCATAGTAGAAGTTCCTGCACCAAGAACCACCTCAGCCTAAGTTCTAGTATCCCATTATGACCCAGACCCCCTGGACAACAGAACCCCCCCACACTTAAGCAGAGGGCGCCAGACAGGAAACCTGTTCCTCCTGTGATGAAACCTCTCTAAGGCTGTCAAGCAATTCTGTACTATCCCAACCATCATTACACCCTGCAGCACCAGCCACAAAATTGTGCAGGTGTCTAGCAGCCCTACGCGCCCTAGCATTGCTGTGTGACAGCACACCGGTGGTCGCATCTCAGCCCCTCTCCCTGTGACACTCGGCATCACACCAACTGAAGCACCAGGAGTGCTTGCCGCCAAACTACTCGGGGATTCCCTGCGAGTCGCAGCCCTGGCCAACTTATAAAAGAAGAGCTATTGGTCATCTGATTGGACATTCTCTTAAGTTAAACATTATTTGAGCACCAAGCACTGTATATCCCTTATTTTTAGCCTAAAAGAGTTTGCTTTAGCCAATATTACACAATTTAATTGCACTTTACCCCTCTTGTATACAAGCCCCTTGGTGAAGTCCAGAGAGTGACAAAACACATTGGGGGCTGAAATTACCTGCCTCTGATTAACTTTCTTTTATGAGATTTAATTTTTTTTATCTGATCAAATTTCTCAAGAAAATTAATTTTATCTATATTCTCATTGATTCCATGATTGCTATTCCTAACTGTATAAAATTGCTTGTTTTATATTATTTTTTATTTTTTATCATTCTTTATCTGTGTATATTTAATGAAATTGGTCTAAGGAAATGGTTATAATAAATGCATGTTTTTAACTTTATCAGCTGTCATTTTAGTGTAATTTATTATTTAAGCACAAGCACTTAATTTGGTAAACACTTGACACTTTTTTCTAGAGTTAATTTTGGTTATTTATTTAAACTATTTGTTAAGTCAAACACTAAGGACCCTTTGAGGCGCTATCATCCAAGTTCACTGCTTTATATTTACCTTAGGGGGAAATCACCACTGCCCTAATACTATCACCCTGAGAATCTAAATCTCAACTAATCATGGATGTATCAATAGTCTGGCGCAGTAACCTTCAGTTCCTATATATATATATAGAACATGTAGAGGGGCACTCAGTATTCCAATATGGTAATGCCGGGGTGCCTTCCTTGGGACAATATAGAGATGCGGTGTCTGTTAAAAAACAGCAACAGGCGGCACTCCATGGGCTTTGTTAATGAAGAAAAATGACTTTATTCGCCAATGTTTCAAGAGCTTTGCGGTCTTGTCATCAGGGTGTTTTTACACCCTGATGACAAGACCGCACAGGTCTTGAAACGTTGGCGAATAAAGTCATTTATCTTCATTAACAAAGCCCATGTAGTGCCGCCTGTTGCTGTTTTTTAACAGACACCGCATCTCTCTCTATATATATATATACACTCATATGTATAAGTAATAAGTATACATACTGTTTTGTATATAGCCATACAAAAAAGCTTCACTCTATGACATCACATCACGTGTGCCCATCACCATGGCCACAGACTGTAAATACATGTATAAAAAAATATAGCAGCATGTTGTTAAAAACAACAATTATGGATAAGATAATAGCCTACTACATTAGATATTGCTAGGCTTAAAGGATTCTAAGGTACATCCATAATTAGTATACAAATGTCATCTAAAGATTCATCTTAAAAGGATCTTTTGTGTATGGACGCCATCTATTGGTGAAAATCTAAAAGTGCACTAATAGTGATAGTACTGCAGATAATACTCTAAATGAGGGGTAGTTGGAATCCCAACAGCCAGGCACTCACAATGCCGGCGCCGGCATCCAGACACCAGTCAGAATCCCAATGCCGGCATTCCGATGGTAAGTAGTGAAGTAAGGGTTAGGCACTAGGGGGTGAGGGTTAGGCACTACAGGGGAGGGTTAGGTTTAGACACTAGGGTGGCGACTAGGTTTATAGTGTGGAGAGTTAGGGGTAGGGTTAGAATACTTACAGACAGTTGTCGGTATCCTAACCCTGTCAGGATGCCGGCATTGGGATACTGACCTGAGCGCCGGGATCCCATACCCAACCCGTCTACATATAGTATAAAATACTGTGTTACAAGAGAATACATGCCGTAACTAATGTGAATGCCTACAAAATGCATTGCAGCCCCATGGACTCATTAGACGCCTGAGCTTTGGAAATAGAGTGAGATATCTCCCTCAACTGATCATCTTGTTGAAACCATGCTGCACTGCAGGTGGGGCAGATTTAAAATGTGCAGAGAGATTTAGATTTGGGAGGGAAGTGTCCAAACTGACATCTAAATTGTACAGTAATCATAAAGCTGTGCAGTATTTGTGGGCTACATGCAAAAGCAGCCAGTATTTACACTACATGCAAAAAAAAATTATGTATTTACACCCCTTGCATTGCAATATGGTTTGTCCAGGTTCACAGTTAAGTGCTATTTCTCACTCTATTCCCAAAGCTGAATCAGGCCCTAATGCTGGCCATACACCTGCACGATTTCGGGCTGATTGCCCGATTTTCGATGAGTCATAAGATGGATCTTATGAAAATCGTATTATTTTAGTAAGATAAGATCCGATGCGCGCTCCCGCAGCTCCTATAATCGGATCTTATGATCAGATGTGCAGCACATCTTGTCCATCGTATCGTGTGCAGATCGTGCCGTTTATTTTGTTCATGCTATCCATCGTGCAGCAATTCAAGTCATTTCAATGACTGTTTCCCTTAAGTCCTTTAGGTGCCAAAGAGTCCATTCAAAATATACATTTTGCTTTCCTCTATAACAGAAGCTTGCCTCTATCACCACCTCTTGTCATAGGGGGTAAGTGATCCCCTATCTTGTCTATCATAGAAGTGAGTGACCCTTGGTGGCAGAATGCCTAGCTACGGGCTGCTCACTAGTGCCTGAGAGGATGGCTGCACAGATTCTGTATTGCAGCAGGCTGTGAATAATTCAGTTATCACCATTCAAATTCTGAGTGTTCTGAGCAAGGACTTTATAATAAAGCCTTTGCTGTATATGGTACCGAAGTTCTCCAAAAGTTTGGAGAAACCCCCAGACAGACTCATCTCTGACCAGGGGTCCTTCTTCCAATTGATTTCCATATACCTAGATACATATTACCATCCTTGCGTACAGAGAGTTAAGTCTCTTCTTAAGGACACTACTTCTCTACTTATTGCATTAAAAACATTGGGCCTGATTCAGAGCCGTTCGCTATTTGTGGTCGTTCGTTCAAAAACAAGGGGTGGCTATTCAAATGATCCGTTCGCAAATTGCAGTCTGTTCCCACCTCTAAGTCTGAACGAGCGAGCAAAACATATGCTCGTTTTTTTGATAAAAACGCCCCCTGGCCGCACGCACCATACGTCATGTCCGCTATTTATTAGATTAATCGAGTACATCGTACAGCGTATGAACTGCTCGCTATTCTTGTGGTTGGTGTTTTCAACCGCTATTTTGCGAGCAGTTCTGAGTTAAAAAAAACCAAGTGACGTGGTCAATGACGCTGCTGTATTAATTATGCACTCCCTTAAAACGCCCGTTTTGACCTTTAAGCACGCCTGCGTTCGGATCTCCACTCCCCGTTTTCAAGCACCTTCCCCTGTTACCACCCACATATGCCTCATTCTGTCACTCAAAATAGCAGGCCCTCGCTATATTGCGTACCAACGATTTTCGGCCGCACTGACTGGTTCGCGCATGCGTACTAAAAACCGTACGCATGCGCAGATGTGCGAACATCGCTCGGAACGAGCGTACTGCCGCTAGCGAGTGGCTCTGAATGAGGGCCTTTGTCTGTAACTGAGCACTGCATTTTATGCAGTATAGATTAGGGGTGAGCGGGTTCGGATTTCTGAAATCCGAAACCCCTCGAGCCCCCCCGATCCGAGGCCGATCCGGGTCAGGCTCGACTTTTCCCGCCTGACTCGGATCTGAAATCGAGGCAAAACGTCAGCATCCCGCCTTCCGGGTCTCGCGGGTTTTGGATCCTATATAAGGTACCCGTGTCGGCGCCATTTTCTCACTCGGCTGTGGACAGTGAAGAGGGAGGGTGGGAGTTAGGGCTGGCTGGGCTGTGTAGTGTAGTGTAGTGTTGTAGTGTAGTGTAGTGTAGTGCAGTGTAGTGTTGTGCTGTGCTGTGCTGCGCTGTGCTGCTGTTGTCCATAGGAGCTGTGTCCACTACATCAAAGTCCATAGGGGCTGGCTGGACTGTGTTGTGCAGTCAGTTGTCCATAGGGGCTGTGTCCACTCCAAAGTCCTGTGCAGTGTCCCAGTCCTAAAGGGGTGCTGTAGTGTTGTCCAGGGGGTGCTCTGTCCGTCAGGGGTGCTCCCCCCAAGTGCTAAAAAAATAATATTTTTTCTGTGTTTGTGAATTGTGTGCACTGTGGCTGCACGTGCATCAACAAAGGAGCAGCGCCAAGCGTGCGCCTGTGTCCCATAAGTAAAAGGCCAGCTGGCTTGTCCGTTAAAGGGTGCTGTAACCTCCAAAGGGCACTCCAAACAAAATAAAAAAATATTTTTTTTGTGTTTGTGAATTGTGTGCGCAGTAGCCGCACGTGCATCAACAAAGTAGTGCCAAGCGTGCGCCTGTGTCATAAGTAAAGGGCCGGCTGGCTTGACCGTTAAAGGGTGCTGTAAGTCCCAAAGTACACTCCAAACAAAATAAAAAAATATTTTCTGTGTTTGTGAATTGTGTGCGCAGTAGCCGCACGTGCATCAACAAAGTAGTGCCAAGCGTGCGCCTATGTCCCATAAATAAAGAGCCAGCTGGATTGACCGCTAAAGGGTGCTGTAACCCCCAAAGGGCACTCCAAACCAAAAAAATATATATTTTTGTGTTTGTGAATTGTGTGCGCAGTAGCCGCACGTGCATCAACAAAGTAGTGGCAAGCGTGCACCTGTGTCCCATAAATAAAGGGCCAGCTGGATTGACCGCTAAAGGGTGCTGTAACCCTCAAAGTGCGCTCCAAAAACAATAAAAAAATTCTTCTTTTTTTCTGTCTTTGTGAAATGTGTGGGCTGTAGCCGCACCTGCATCCTTAAAGCAGCAGCGACAAGTGTGCGTCTGTCTGTTAAAGGGTGGTGACACCCTCAAAGTGTGCTCCACAAACAATAAAAAAATTCTTCTTTTTTTCTGTCTTTGTGAATTGTGTGGGCTGTAGCCGCACTTGCATCCTCAAAGCAGCAGCGACAAGCGTGCATCTGTCTGTTAAAGGGTGGTGTAACCCTCAAAGTGCTCCAAAAAATAAAAAACTATTTTTTTATGTGTTTGTGACTTGTGTGCGATGTAGCCGCATGTGCATTAACACAGTAGCAGTGCCAAGTGTGCTCCTGTGTTATAAGTCAAGAGCCGGTTTGGACATCTGGTCCGGACTGAAGGATGTGCCAACAATTTCTGACAAGTCTACTGTCACTGCATATGCTACTGTCCTCAAAGCAGCAGTGACAAGTGTACATCTGTCTGTTAAAGGGTGGTGTAACCCTCAAAGTGCGCTCCACAAACAATAAAAAAATTCTTCTTTTTTTTTCTGTCTTTGTGAAATGTGTCGGCTGTAGCCACACCTGCATCCTTAACGCAGCAGCGACAAGCGTGCGTCTGTCTGTTAAAGGGTGATGTAACCCTCAAAGTGCGCTCCACAAACAATAAAAAAATTCTTCTTTTTTTTCTCTTTGTGAAATGTGTGGGCTGTAGCCGCACCTGCATCCTTAAAGCAGCAGCGACAAGCGTGTGTCTGTCTGCTAAAGGGTGGTGTAACTCTCAAAGTGCGCTCCACAAACAATAAAAATATTCTTCTTTTTTTCTGTCTTTGTGAATTGTGTGGGCTGTAGCCGCACTTGCATCCTCAAAGCAGCAGCGACAAGCGTGCGTCTGTCTATTAAAGGGTGGTGTAACCCTCAAAGTGCTCCAAAAAATAAAAAACTATTTTTTTTATGTGTTTGTGACTTGTGTGCGATGTAGCCGCACGTGCATCAACACAGTAGCAGCGCCAAGCGTGCTCCTGTGTCATAAGTCACGGGCCGGTTTGGACATCTGGTCCGGACTGAAGGATGTGCCAACAATTTCTGACAAGTCTACTGTCACTGCATATGATACTGTCCTCAAAGCAGCAGTGACAAGTGTGCGTCTGTCTGTTAAAGGGTGGTGTAACCCTCAAAGTGCGCTCCACAAACAATAAAAAAATTCTACTTTTTAATCTGTCTTTGTGAAATGTGTGGGCTGTAGCTGCACCTGCATCCTTAAAGCAGCAGCGACAAGCGTGCGTCTGTCTGTTAAAGGGTGGTGTAACCCTCAAAGTGCGCTCCACAAACAATAAAAAAATTCTTCTTTTTTTCTGTCTTTGTGAATTGTGTGGGCTGTAGCCACACTTGCATCCTCAAAGCAGCAGCGACAAGCATGCGTCTGTCTGTTAAAGGGTGGTGTAACCCTCAAAGTGCTCCAAAAAATAAAAAAACTATTTTTTTTATGTGTTTGTGACTAGTGTGTGCGATGTAGCCGCACGTGCATCAACACAGTAGCAGCGCCAAGCGTGCTCCTGTGTCATAAGTCAAGGGCCGGTTTGGACATCTGGTCCGGACTGAAGGATGTGCCAACAATTTCTGACAAGTCTACTGTCACTGTATATGATACTGTCCTCAAAGCAGCAGTGACAAGTGTGCGTCTGTTTGTTAAAGGGTGGTGTAACCCTCAAAGTGCGCTCCACAAACAATAAAAAAATTCTTCTTTTTTTTTCTGTCTTTGTGAATTGTGTGGGCTGTAGCCACACTTGCATCCTCAAAGCAGCAGCGACAAGCGTGCATCTGTCTGTTAAAGGGTGGTGTAACCCTCAAAGTGCTCCAAAAAATAAAAAAAATATTTTTTTTTATGTGTTTGTGACTTGTGTGCGATGTAGCCGCACATGCATCAACACAGCAGCAGCGCCAAGCGTGCTCCTGTGTCATAAGTCAAGGGCCGGTTTGGACATCTGGTCTGCACTGATGGACGTGCCAACAATTTCTGACAAGTCTACTGTCACTGCATATGATTCTGTCCGCAAAGCAGCAGCGACAAGCGTGCGTCTGTCTGTTAAAGGGTGGTGTAACCCTCAAAGTGCGCTCCACAAACAATAAAACAATTCTTTTTTTTTTTTCTGTCTTTGTGAAATGTGTGGGCTGTTGCCGCACCTGCATCCTTAAAGCAGCAGCGACACGCGTGCATCTGCCTGTTAAAGGGTGGTGACACCCTCAAAGTGTGCTCCACAAACAATAAAAAAAAATTCTTTTTTTCTGTCTTTGTGAATTGTGTGGGCTGTAGCCGCACTTGCATCCTCAAAGCAGCAGCGACAAGCGTGCGTCTGTCTGTTAAAGGGTGGTGTAACCTTCAAAGTGCTCCAAAAAATAAAAAACTATTTTTTTTATGTGTTTGTGACTTGTGTGCGATGTAGCCGCATGTGCACCAACACAGTAGCAGCGCCAAGCGTGCTCCTGTGTCATAAGTCAAGGGCCGGTTTGGACATCTGGTCCGGACTGAAGGATGTGCCAACAATTTCTGACAAGTCTACTGTCACTGCATATGATACTGTCCTCAAAGCAGCAGTGACAAGTGTACGTCTTTCTGTTAAAGGGTGGTGTAACCCTCAAAGTGCGCTCCACAAACAATAAAAAAATTCTTCTTTTTTTTTCTGTCTTTGTGAAATGTGTCGGCTGTAGCCACACCTGCATCCTTAACGCAGCAGCGACAAGCGTGCGTCTGTATGTTAAAGGGTGATGTAACCCTCAAAGTGTGCTCCACAAACTATAAAAAAATTCTTCTTTTTATTCTGTCTTTGGGAAATGTGTGGGCTGTAGCCGCACCTGCATCCTTAAAGCAGCAGCGACAAGCGTGCGTCTGTCTGTTAAAGGGTGGTGTAACCCTCAAAGTGCGCTCCACAAACAATAAAAAAATTCAACTTTTTTTCTGTCTTTGTGAAATGTGTGGGCTGTAGCTGCACCTGCATCCTTAAAGCAGCAGCGACAAGCGTGCGTCTGTCTGTTAAAGGGTGGTGTAACCCTCAAAGTGCGCTCCACAAACAATAAAAAAATTCTTCTTTTTTTCTGTCTTTGTGAATTGTGTGGGCTGTAGCCACACTTGCATCCTCAAAGCAGCAGCGACAAGCGTGCGTCTGTCTGTTAAAGGGTGGTGTAACCCTCAAAGTGCGCTCCACAAACAATAAAAAAATTCTACTTTTTTTCTGTCTTTGTGAAATGTGTGGGCTGTAGCTGCACCTGCATCCTTAAAGCAGCAGCGACAAGCGTGCGTCTGTCTGTTAAAGGGTGGTGTAACCCTCAAAGTGCGCTCCACAAACAATAAAAAAATTCTACTTTTTTTCTGTCTTTGTGAAATGTGTGGGCTGTAGCTGCACCTGCATCCTTAAAGCAGCAGCGACAAGCGTGCGTCTGTCTGTTAAAGGGTGGTGTAACCCTCAAAGTGCGCTCCACAAACAATAAAAAAATTCTTCTTTTTTTCTGTCTTTGTGAATTGTGTGGGCTGTAGCCACACTTGCATCCTCAAAGCAGCAGCGACAAGCGTGCGTCTGTCTGTTAAAGGGTGGTGTAACCCTCAAAGTGCTCCAAAAAATAAAAAACTATTTTTTTTATGTGTTTGTGACTTGTGTGCGATGTAGCCGCACGTGCATCAACACAGTAGCAGCGCCAAGCGTGCTCCTGTGTCATAAGTCACGGGCCGGTTTGGACATCTGGTCCGGACTGAAGGATGTGCCAACAATTTCTGACAAGTCTACTGTCACTGCATATGATACTGTCCTCAAAGCAGCAGTGACAAGTGTGCGTCTGTCTGTTAAAGGGTGGTGTAACCCTCAAAGTGCGCTCCACAAACAATAAAAAAATTCTACTTTTTTTTCTGTCTTTGTGAAATGTGTGGGCTGTAGCTGCACCTGCATCCTTAAAGCAGCAGCGACAAGCGTGTGTCTGTCTGTTAAAGGGTGGTGTAACCCTCAAAGTGCGCTCCACAAACAATAAAAAAATTCTTCTTTTTTTCTGTCTTTGTGAATTGTGTGGGCGGTAGCCACACTTGCATCCTCAAAGCAGCAGCGACAAGCGTGCGTCTGTCTGTTAAAGGGTGGTGTAACCCTCAAAGTGCTCCAAAAAATAAAAAAACTATTTTTTTTATGTGTTTGTGACTAGTGTGTGCGATGTAGCCGCACGTGCATCAACACAGTAGCAGCGCCAAGCGTGCTCCTGTGTCATAAGTCAAGGGCCGGTTTGGACATCTGGTCCGGACTGAAGGATGTGCCAACAATTTCTGACAAGTCTACTGTCACTGCATATGATACTGTCCTCAAAGCAGCAGTGACAAGTGTGCGTCTGTTTGTTAAAGGGTGGTGTAACCCTCAAAGTGCGCTCCACAAACAATAAAAAAATTCTTCTTTTTTTTTCTGTCTTTGTGAATTGTGTGGGCTGTAGCCACACTTGCATCCTCAAAGCAGCAGCGACAAGCGTGCATCTGTCTGTTAAAGGGTGGTGTAACCCTCAAAGTGCTCCAAAAAATAAAAAAAATATTTTTTTTTATGTGTTTGTGACTTGTGTGCGATGTAGCCGCACGTGCATCAACACAGCAGCAGCGCCAAGCGTGCTCCTGTGTCATAAGTCAAGGGCCGGTTTGGACATCTGGTCTGCACTGATGGACGTGCCAACAATTTCTGACAAGTCTACTGTCACTGCATATGATTCTGTCCGCAAAGCAGCAGCGACAAGCGTGCGTCTGTCTGTTAAAGGGTGGTGTAACCCTCAAAGTGCGCTCCACAAACAATAAAAAAATTCTTTTTTTTTTTTCTGTCTTTGTGAAATGTGTGGGCTGTTGCCGCACCTGCATCCTTAAAGCAGCAGCGACACGCGTGCATCTGCCTGTTAAAGGGTGGTGACACCCTCAAAGTGTGCTCCACAAACAATAAAAAAAATTTCTTTTTTTCTGTCTTTGTGAATTGTGTGGGCTGTAGCCGCACTTGCATCCTCAAAGCAGCAGCGACAAGCGTGCGTCTGTCTGTTAAAGGGTGGTGTAACCTTCAAAGTGCTCCAAAAAATAAAAAACTATTTTTTTTATGTGTTTGTGACTTGTGTGCGATGTAGCCGCATGTGCACCAACACAGTAGCAGCGCCAAGCGTGCTCCTGTGTCATAAGTCAAGGGCCGGTTTGGACATCTGGTCCGGACTGAAGGATGTGCCAACAATTTCTGACAAGTCTACTGTCACTGCATATGATACTGTCCTCAAAGCAGCAGTGACAAGTGTACGTCTTTCTGTTAAAGGGTGGTGTAACCCTCAAAGTGCGCTCCACAAACAATAAAAAAATTCTTCTTTTTTTTTCTGTCTTTGTGAAATGTGTCGGCTGTAGCCACACCTGCATCCTTAACGCAGCAGCGACAAGCGTGCGTCTGTATGTTAAAGGGTGATGTAACCCTCAAAGTGTGCTCCACAAACAATAAAAAAATTCTTCTTTTTATTCTGTCTTTGGGAAATGTGTGGGCTGTAGCCGCACCTGCATCCTTAAAGCAGCAGCGACAAGCGTGCGTCTGTCTGTTAAAGGGTGGTGTAACCCTCAAAGTGCGCTCCACAAACAATAAAAAAATTCAACTTTTTTTCTGTCTTTGTGAAATGTGTGGGCTGTAGCTGCACCTGCATCCTTAAAGCAGCAGCGACAAGCGTGCGTCTGTCTGTTAAAGGGTGGTGTAACCCTCAAAGTGCGCTCCACAAACAATAAAAAAATTCTTCTTTTTTTCTGTCTTTGTGAATTGTGTGGGCTGTAGCCACACTTGCATCCTCAAAGCAGCAGCGACAAGCGTGCGTCTGTCTGTTAAAGGGTGGTGTAACCCTCAAAGTGCGCTCCACAAACAATAAAAAAATTCTACTTTTTTTCTGTCTTTGTGAAATGTGTGGGCTGTAGCTGCACCTGCATCCTTAAAGCAGCAGCGACAAGCGTGCGTCTGTCTGTTAAAGGGTGGTGTAACCCTCAAAGTGCGCTCCACAAACAATAAAAAAATTCTACTTTTTTTCTGTCTTTGTGAAATGTGTGGGCTGTAGCTGCACCTGCATCCTTAAAGTAGCAGCGACAAGCGTGCGTCTGTCTGTTAAAGGGTGGTGTAACCCTCAAAGTGCGCTCCACAAACAATAAAAAAATTCTTCTTTTTTTCTGTCTTTGTGAATTGTGTGGGCTGTAGCCACACTTGCATCCTCAAAGCAGCAGCGACAAGCGTGCGTCTGTCTGTTAAAGGGTGGTGTAACCCTCAAAGTGCTCCAAAAAATAAAAAACTATTTTTTTTATGTGTTTGTGACTTGTGTGCGATGTAGCCGCACGTGCATCAACACAGTAGCAGCGCCAAGCGTGCTCCTGTGTCATAAGTCACGGGCCGGTTTGGACATCTGGTCCGGACTGAAGGATGTGCCAACAATTTCTGACAAGTCTACTGTCACTGCATATGATACTGTCCTCAAAGCAGCAGTGACAAGTGTGCGTCTGTCTGTTAAAGGGTGGTGTAACCCTCAAAGTGCGCTCCACAAACAATAAAAAAATTCTACTTTTTTTTCTGTCTTTGTGAAATGTGTGGGCTGTAGCTGCACCTGCATCCTTAAAGCAGCAGCGACAAGCGTGTGTCTGTCTGTTAAAGGGTGGTGTAACCCTCAAAGTGCGCTCCACAAACAATAAAAAAATTCTTCTTTTTTTCTGTCTTTGTGAATTGTGTGGGCGGTAGCCACACTTGCATCCTCAAAGCAGCAGCGACAAGCGTGTGTCTGTCTGCTAAAGGGTGGTGTAACTCTCAAAGTGCACTCCACAAACAATTAAAATATTCTTCTTTTTTTCTGTCTTTGTGAATTGTGTGGGCTGTAGCCGCACTTGCATCCTCAAAGCAGCAGCGACAAGCGTGCGTCTGTCTATTAAAGGGTGGTGTAACCCTCAAAGTGCTCCAAAAAATAAAAAAAACTATTTTTTTTATGTGTTTGTGACTTGTGTGCGATGTAGCCGCACGTGCATCAACACAGTAGCAGCACCAAGCGTGCTCCTGTGTCATAAGTCATGGGCCGGTTTGGACATCTGGTCCGGACTGAAGGATGTGCCAACAATTTCTGACAAGTCTACTGTCACTTCATATGATACTGTCCTCAAAGCAGCAGTGACAAGTGTGCGTCTGTCTGTTAAAGGGTGGTGTAACCCTCAAAGTGCGCTCCACAAACAATGAAAAAATTCTACTATTTTTCTGTCTTTGTGAAATGTGTGGGCTGTAGCTGCACCTGCATCCTTAAAGCAGCAGCGACAAGCATGCGTCTGTCTATTAAAGGGTGGTGTAACCCTCAAAGTGCGCTCCACAAACAATAAAAAAATTCTTCTTTTTTTCTGTCTTTGTGAATTGTGTGGGCTGTAGCCACACTTGCATCCTCAAAGCAGCAGCGACAAGCGTGCGTCTGTCTGTTAAAGGGTGGTGTAACCCTCAAAGTGCTCCAAAAAATAAAAAAACTATTTTTTTTATGTGTTTGTGACTTGTGTGCGATGTAGCCGCACGTGCACCAACACAGTAGCAGCGCCAAGCGTGCTCCTGTGTCATAAGTCAAGGGCCGGTTTGGACATCTGGTCCGGACTGAAGGATGTGCCAACAATTTCTGACAAGTCTACTGTCACTGCATATGATACTGTCCTCAAAGCAGCAGTGACAAGTGTGCGTCTGTCTGTTAAAGGGTGGTGTAACCCTCAAAGTGCGCTCCACAAACAATAAAAAAATTCTTCTTTTTTTTCTGTCTTTGTGAAATGTGTGGGCTGTAGCCGCACCTGCATCCTTAAAGCAGCAGCAACAAGCGTGCGTCTGTCTGTTAAAGGGTGGTGTAACTCTCAAAGTGCGCTCCACAAACAATAAAAATATTCTACTTTTTTTTTCTGTCTTTGTGAAATGTGTGGGCTGTAGCCGCACCTGCATCCTTAAAGCAGCAGTGACAAGTGTGCGTCTGTCTGTTAAAGGGTGGTGACACCCTCAAAGTGTGCTCCACAAACAATAAAAAAATTCTTCTTTTTTTCTGTCTTTGTGAAATGTGAGGGCTGTAGCCGCACCTGCATCCTTAAAGCAGCAGCGACACGCGTGCATCTGCCTGTTAAAGGGTGGTGACACCCTCAAAGTGTGCTCCACAAACAATAAAAAAAAAATTCTTTTTTTCTGTCTTTGTGAATTGTGTGGGCTGTAGCCGCACTTGCATCCTCAAAGCAGCAGCGACAAGCGTGCATCTGTCTATTAAAGGGTGGTGTAACCCTCAAAGTGCTCCAAAAAATAAAAAACAATTTTTTTATGTGTTTGTGACTTGTGTGCGATGTAGCCGCATGTGCACTAACACAGTAGCAGCGCCAAGCGTGCTCCTGTGTCATAAGTCAAGGGCCGGTTTGGACATCTGGTCCGGACTGAAGGATGTGCCAACAATTTCTGACAAGTCTACTGTCACTGCATATGATACTGTCCTCAAAGCAGCAGTGACAAGTGTACGTCTGTCTGTTAAAGGGTGGTGTAACCCTCAAAGTGCGCTCCACAAACAATAAAAAAATTCTTCTTTTTTTTCTGTCTTTGTGAAATGTGTCGGCTGTAGCCACACCTGCATCCTTAACGCAGCAGCGACAAGCGTGCATCTGTCTGTTAATGGGTGATGTAACCCTCAAAGTGCGCTCCACAAACAATAAAAAAATTCTACTTTTTTTTCTGTCTTTGTGAAATGTGTGGGCTGTAGCTGCACCTGCATCCTTAAAGCAGCAGCGACAAGCATGCGTCTGTCTGTTAAAGGGTGGTGTAACCCTCAAAGTGCGCTCCACAAACAATAAAAAAATTCTTCTTTTTTTCTGTCTTTGTGAATTGTGTGGGCTGTAGCCACACTTGCATCCTCAAAGCAGCAGCGACAAGCGTGCGTCTGTCTGTTAAAGGGTGGTGTAACCCTCAAAGTGCTCCAAAAAATAAAAAAACTATTTTTTTTATGTGTTTGTGACTTGTGTGCAATGTAGCCGAACGTGCATCAACACAGTAGCAGCGCCAAGCGTGCTCCTGTGTCATAAGTCAAGGGCCGGTTTGGACATCTGGTCCGGACTGAAGGATGTGCCAACAATTTCTGACAAGTCTACTGTCACTGCATATGATACTGTCCTCAAAGCAGCAGTGACAAGTGTGCGTCTGTCTGTTAAAGGGTGGTGTAACCCTCAAAGTGCGCTCCACAAACAATAAAAAAATTCTTCTTTTTTTTCTGTCTTTGTGAAATGTGTGGGCTTTAGCCGCACCTGCATCCTTAAAGCAGCAGCAACAAGCGTGCGTCTGTCTGTTAAAGGGTGGTGTAACTCTCAAAGTGCGCTCCACAAACAATAAAAATATTCTACTTTTTTTTTCTGTCTTTGTGAAATGTGTGGGCTGTAGCCGCACCTGCATCCTTAAAGCAGCAGTGACAAGTGTGCGTCTGTCTGTTAAAGGGTGGTGACACCCTCAAAGTGTGCTCCACAAACAATTAAAAAAATTCTTCTTTTTTTCTGTCTTTGTGAAATGTGTGGGCTGTAGCCGCACCTGCATCCTTAAAGCAGCAGTGACAAGCGTGTGTCTGTCTGTTAAAGGGTGGTGTAACCCTCAAAGTGTGCTCCACAAACAATAAAAAAATTCTTCTTTTTTTTCTGTCTTTGTGAAATGTTTGGGCTGTAGCCGCACCTGCATCCTTAAAGCAGCAGCGACAAGCGTGCATCTGTCTGTTAAAGGGTGGTGTAACCCTCAAAGTGCGCTCCACAAACAATAAAAAAATTCTTCTTTTTTTTTCTGTCTTTGTGAAATGTGTGGGCTGTAGCCACACCTGCATCCTTAAAGCAGCAGTGACAAGCGTGCATCTGTCTGTTAAAGGGTGGTGTAACCCTCAAAGTGCGCTCCACAAACAATAAAAAAAATCTTCTTTTTTTTCCTGTCTTTGTGAATTGTGTGGGCTGTAGCCGCACCTGCATCCTCAGAGCAGCAGTGACAAGCGTGCGTCTGTCTGTTAAAGGATTACATCGGTGACAGTATCCAAGTAGGCATGTCAGACAGTCCGTACATGTACTGGCAGGAAAAAGAGGCAATTTGGAGGCCCCTGTACAAACTGGCTCTATTTTAGCTGAGTTGCCCCCCCTCCAGTGTGCACTCCGAAAGAGTGTTTAGTGCAGCCGGGAACCTTGTCAGCAAAAGGCGTAGGAGGTTGCTTCCACAAAATGTGGAGAAGATGATGTTCATAAAAATTAATTATCAACTTTTCCAGGGAGACCAGCCTCCAGACCGTACAGAGGGACCTGTGGTGGTGGATTCCAGCGGGGACGAATTAATACTCTGTGAGGATGAGGATGTACACAACACTGAAGAGGGTGAGGAATCGGTGAATGAGGAGGATGAGGACGACATCTTGCCTCCGTAGAGCCAGTTTGTGCAGGGCCAGATTAATTGCCAGCTTATTTTGTGGGGGCCCAAACGAACCAATCATTTCAGCCACAGTCGTGTGGCAGACCCTGGCGCTGAAATGATTGGTTTGTTAAAGTGTGCATGTCCTGTTTATACAACATAAGGGTGGGTGGGAGGGCCCAAGGACAATTCCATCTTGCACCTCTTTTTTTTCTTTGCATTATGTACTGTTTGGGGCCTAGTTTTTCAAACTGCCATCCTGTCTGCCACTGCAGTGTCACTCCTAGATGGGCCACGTGTTTGTGCCGCCCACTCGTGTCGCTTAGCATAGTCATCCATCTACCTCGGTGCAACCTTTTGGACATAAAAACACTATTGTGAGGTGTGAGGTGTTCAGAATAGACTGGAAATGAGTGGAAATTAAGGTTATTGAGGTTAATAATAGCATAGGAGCAGAAAAACCCACAAATTCTGTGATTTTAGCTGTTTTTATGCTTTTTTAAAAAAAAATACAGATCCAAAACACAAATAATAATAAGAGTTCATGAATGTAGCGTGAACATGTATTTCATTTTTCACGCTGCATTCATGAACTCTTATTAATGTGGACAGGTCCCGAAGAATCGCTATGTGTATTAATAGACAACCACAAGAAGGGCTGTAGTCCAGTAAAATTTGCCTATAAAATGAGTCACAAATCCATTGATTTTCTGAATGTTACTATCCATAAAGTGAAAACAAATTAGATACTACCCTTTGTTACATTTACTGATTGTAACACAATATTATCCCCAAATAGCTTTGATCCAGGCCCTCCCATTAGAGAGTTATGAGTTATGAGAGTTAGAGAATATGTAGTAGCGACACTGTACTGCACAAACAATTAGATTTAATGAGTAATAAATTCATTACATGAGGCTACGATCCAATAGCCTTGGAGAAAAAGAGAAATAAAGTGTTAAACATTCTGGGGGATAGTACTCTAGTATCTAGAAAACACAAGTCAACACAAAATAGGATTACTTGGCCAACAAAGTATAATACCAGAAGCCATTTAATATGAACTGCGGTGAGATCAAATTGGCCCATAATCTCATCCGATAGGGATTTGCCTACTTTGAAAAATAAAAAGATCATGCCTTGATTTTCAAAGGGTAAAAACATACATGACTGTGCAGAGTGCCGGGATATTAGTAGATTTGGTAAAAGCAATATAAGTAACATTTTTTTAGGCACCTCTAAAAAGGGCTGCTTTAAGTGATTAGAGTATGTTACCTGCAGCTACATGCTGACTGGCGATACAATCACTATACAGGACGCACCTTTAAAATCTATCATAGATTGAGCTGTGCTAGTTGATTTGTGATTTATTGTTTCAGTTACCCTTGTGACAAAGTACTGTATATATCAGCAAAACTGATAGGCAATTCAAGGAGAAGATGGCATTGCACAGATCAGCAATCCATGCAACCATCCTTTTGGGCACTAGTGAGCAGTCCGTGGCTAGGCATTTTGCACCTAAAGGATTTAATGAGTCCATGGGGCTACAATGCTTCTTGAAGACATTCACATTAGCTATTGCATGTATTCCTTTGTAACACAGGGCCTGAGTCAGGATGGATTTGTACTGTGATCGCAGCTGCAATTACGCACGTAGTTCTGCTGTGAAAATATGCTAGTGTCTACCACCGCTCAGCCAGCATAGAGGTGCCCACTGACGCTTTCTCACATCCCTAAGACCTCGCAGTCAGAGCCGTAACTACACTTTTCGGTGCCCTGTGCCAGAGAGAGCATTGGCGCCTCCCTCATTTTTCAAAGGGACATAATTCATCCAAAAAAGGGCCATGGCTTCATGGGGAAGGGCCAGGGAAGAGATAGGAGAGGCCAGGAGATGCTGGGGATGAAATAAGAGGAAGCTACAAGCAAGAATGATAATAAACAGAAATTTGACAGGCCCAAACAGCTCCCCCTGACCTGTGGTGCCCTGTGCGATGGCACTACCGTAGCTATGGCCCTGCTCGCAGTGCAGCATATACATTGGTAAAATCAGCCACTCATGCAGAATTACAGCAGCTCTGACCTGTCTCAGAAATTACAAGTCTCATTGAATACAGTGAGTACTCAAGCTGTGTATGCCATCACAGTGGCTAATTTATGCACGCGCAGGAAACAGCATTTAAACGGACAGGCACGCCTGCATTTCTCCGACCATGCCCCATCCACCACCCCCAAACAATGGCATCCCATCATTCAGTGCCAGATTAAGGTCCTCATGGGCCTGGAGCTGATATTTATGAAGGGCCTATTATACTGTATGCTGTCGCAGAGGGTGTGACTGCTGATATGGAGGTGTGACCAGTGATGTGGGGGTGTGGCCTGTACCATGGGATGTGGCTAGCACCATGGAGGGCATAGCTACTCACTCACATTCAGCTATCTCAAACTCCCTCCTCTCTATGCTTATAAGCAGAATATACCACGTGTTCTATAAAAAATTTTTATAAAAAACCCCCCACAAAATATGGTTTATTACTAAAATGCAAATTTTTTTATTAATAAAGTGCCTTAACAGAAACATACCTAAAATCATAAAGTGGTTTTATGCCATCTGAGGATGGTGTTAACCGATAGTGCCAAACTCCACAAAGTTATGCTTTTGGGAGTTTGGCACATAAGGGTCAGACCATTGTCGGTGTTATATATGTATAGCCAGACACTCAGATGCCGCGGTGCTGGTTCACTCTGCACGACGATTTCTTTGCACTCATGCACCCTACATTTTAAGTGAACTGATGTTTTTTGATCTGTGGCATTTTTGTGATTTATGAATGAGCTAATGATATAAAAAAAACTTGTTTTGTTCCATTAAATTGTGTGCTTGTTTTCTAGAAATATATTATATATATATATATATATATATATATATATATATATAGATATATATATATGTATATATATATATATATATATATATATATATATATATACACAGTGTGTATATATGTGTATATATACATATATATATATATATACAGTGTGTGTATATGTATATATATATATATATATATACACACTTACACTTCCCAGTGTACATCCCTATCAAAGGGAAAGAAAGCACTCCACGGGTATTTCATACTTGTCATGATGTTTTGAGCATGGCGTACGTATAACTATATATGGCGGTAAGTATAACTATATATGGGTGCAGAGTGCGCCATTTTCCTGGTGACCTTCACAGGTGCAGTAGATTCTGGTACCAAGCCAGAATCTACTTAACAGCCAAAGAGGAGGGGGCCTGCACAAAAGGTAATCTCCTCTCTTAAAACGCGCCTGGTTTGGAGTAGAGATGAGCGGTTCAGATTCTGTGGAATCCGAACCGCTCCAAACATAGGGGATCCGAGTCCACCCGAACCCTGTTCGGGTGTTCCCCGCCTGACTCGGATCTCCGTTCGGGGCCAAACGGCGGCCGCCTGATGTCGGATTCTCACTAGAGAATCCGACATCAGGGCTCCTCGAGTGTAGGGCAGACCGCTGTGATAGCGGTCTGCCCTACACAGAACAAACACACAGCCGCTAGTGGCAGTTGTGTGTTTGTTACAGCAGCCAATGAGAGTCACACAGACTCTCATTGGCTGCTGCATGGAGGGAGCCGGCGGGAGCTCACTCATGAGCTTCGTCTTCCGGCTCCCTCCTCGTCGCGTGGCAGTAGAGCGGACGGCGGCTGGAGCGGGGATACAGGTACATTTTTTTGGGGTTTTTTTTGGAGGGGCCTACTACTGGGGGGGGCATACTACAGGTGGCCTACTACTGGGGGGCAATACTACAGGGGGCCTGCTACTGGGGGGCCTACTACTGGGGGAGCATACTATAGGGGGCTTGCTACTGTGGGGCCTACTACTGGGGGGGCATACTACTGGGGGGGCCTGCTACTGGGGGGCCTACTACTGGGGGGGCCTGCTACAGGGGGCCTGCTACTGGGGGGCCTACTACTGGGGGAGCATACTACAGGGGGAGCATACTACAGGGGGCATACTACTGGGGGGCATACTACTGGGGGCCAGCTAATGGGGGGCATACTACTGAGGGCATACTACTGGGGGGCATACTACTGGGGGGGCATACTACTGGGGAGGGCATACTACTGGTTGCCTGCTGATGGGGGGCATACTATTGGGGGGCATACGACTACTGGGGACACTGCATAGGGGGCCCTACTACTAAGGGGACTGCATAGGGGGCACCACTACTGGGGGCATTGTGTAAGGGACACCACTGCTGGGGGCATTGTGTAAGGGACACTATTGCTGTGGGCATTGTATAAGTGGCACTACTACTGTGGGCATTGTATAAGGGGCATTACTACTGTTGGCTTTGTGTATAAGGGTCACTACTGTGGGCATTGTGTAAAAGGGTCACTACTGTGGGCATTGTGTAAAAGGGGCACTACTGTGGACATTGTGTAAAAGGGGTCACTACTGTGGGCATTGTGTAAAAGGGGCACTACTGTGTGTCGTAACATAAATAAGAGACACTACTTTATGGTGTAATGTGAATCAGCACTATGTGCGGTGTAATGTGAATAAGATTGTGCACTGTGACTCCTTGGGCCGTAGCCCACTTTGTAAACAAGTACTGTGATTCTGCTGGCCGTACCCCACTTGGTGGGTGCACTACTTTTCATTTCTGCCATAGATGTGCTTTATACTGTGGTGTCTGTGTCGTTGTTCCGCTGCTTTGTCGCTTGGTAACCAGTCAGCTCACTGCAACCTTTGGCCAATAATGTTGAAAACAATATTATAAGGTGGTCTAAATTGACTGGAAATTAATGTTATTGAGGTTAATAATACTCTATGGAGAAAAAAAGACCAATTTATGTGATTTTAGCTTTTTTTTGTCAATTTTTGTAAAAAAAATCCAAATCCAAAGCCAGTCACCACAGTTTGGCAAATCCAAATCCAAAGCCGGACAACGAATTAGAACCAAATCCAAATCCGGCAAGAATGTTCCGGCGCACATCCCTAGTTTGGAACTACACAGCGCTGTCATTGCTTTGGCAACCCCAGATGCTTGTAATTGCCTGTCTTGTGTGAATAAGAGAAAAACAATGACGTGCTAAGCTGCCAGGAGAACCAGTTAAAGAATAAAAATAAAGATAAAACAATAAAAACATGAATAGCATACATACTTAAGATTTTGGAAAGGGGAAAAAACAGACAAAATATTCACTCATAATTCTGCAAATAGGCCAGTAGAGAGATTTACATCCTTGGCTCTTTCGTCTAGGTTACCAAATGTACACAGAAGTCATATGGCCCATACACACGGGATGATTAGTCAGCGATAACGATACCGCTGTCTGATCGTCCTGCACCTGCCCAGAGTGCTGGATGATCGATATCGATCATCCAGCACACCACGAACTCCCCAACGACTATAGCGACCCGCAATCAACGATCGCGGGTCCCTATAGTAACCTGGTTGATATCGACCAGGTTGACCTGCATGCACGGGCGATGGACTATATCGTTATCGTCCATATGTGCCCACGCATCGCAGATCGTTGGTAGGTTGGAAGGGGTCAAAAACTGAACGATTTGAACAATATTGTTATCATTCAAATCGTCCAGTTTTATTGTACCGTGTGTACGTACCTATACAGTACCCCCACGATGATTCATCACAACCCGGCCGCGTTGTGATAAAGTCATCGTAGTGGGACTCCAGGACCTGTCCGGGGTGTTTCCACACGACTCCGGTCTGCAGAAGTTCAGCGGTCCAGGCAGCTTATTTAAGGTAAGACATCTGTTCTGTATGACTTATGTGTAAGACATAAGACAAAACAGCCAAGGAGCTCTGAAACATTGGTTTATTATGTCAATATAGAGAGAACTTTTTTCATCAGACCTGTGCCACAGTTTTTCTTTCTCTAGTTCCAACAACAAACTGCTTGGGTGCCCTCAGCGAGAAATGCAATATATATAATATACACACACACACACACACACACACACTGTGTTTATATATATATATATATATATATATTAGTATAAATATATGTGTATATATTTAGAGTATAATCAAAATGTATATATTTATATTAGGGGTGTGCACCGGCCACTTTTCGTGTTTTGGTTTTGGATCTGGATCTTTCTTCGTGTTTTGGATCTGGATTGGTTTTGCCAAAACCACCCTTCCGTGTTTTGGGTTCTGGGTTTTGTGTTTTGGATCTGGATTTTTTCTTAAAAAATAAAAAAACCCGCTAAAATCACATAAAATGGGCCTTTTTTTGTTCCTACGCTATTAATAACCCCAATAACATTAATTTCCACTCATTTCCACTCTATTCTGAACACCTCACACCTCACAATATTGTTTTTAGGCCAAAAGGTTGCACCGAGGTAGCTGGATGACTATGCTAAGCGACACAAGTGGGCGGCACAAACACGTGGCCCATCTAGGAGTGGCACTGCAGTGGCAGACAGGAAGCCAATCAGCGTTATGGTGCCCATTTGCATGTAGCACGAACCTGGGAGATCCGTGCTACATGCATCTGTGTGATTGGCACAGAGCAATGACAGGTCCGTGATACCCGTCTGTGCTGCTGTGGTAAAAAAAAAAAAACCTGTGTAAAAAAAGAAAAAAATGGCGTGCACCCCCCCAAAAAAGAGCAACCAGCCCCGGGCATTAGCAACCCAGTGCTGGGTGTGCTTAAATACAGGGGACAAATGACGTAGGGGTCCCCTGTACTTAAGCACAACCAGCACCGGGCTAGTCAGAACCAGCACTGGTTGCCAAAATACGGGGGACAAACGACGTAGGGGTCCCCCGTATTCTGCGCAACCAGCTCTGGGCTCTGATCCGGTCCTGGTTCTGGAAATACAGGGGAAAAAATTAGTAGGGTTCCCCTGTATGTTCCAGAACCAGCACTGGACTTTTTCTAGTGGGAGGCTGATGCCACAGCCAGGGGAGCTCTTTCACCGGGACCCCAGCCACAGCATCAGCCCTGACCGCTAGTCAGCCCAGGCCGGGGATCCCTGGAGAGCTGGGGACCCCCCCAATAAAGGGGTCACCCTCTCCAGGGCACCCCAGGCCCAGGCTGATAGCTGATAATAAACTTATACTGTCACGGTGTGGGTGTCCTGTGTTTTTTTTAAACATTTTTTTACAGGTGAACTACAGGTACTAGTGGGCCCTTAATGCCCTGCATGCTGGTACTTGTGGTTCTCCAAGTACCAGCATGCGGGGCAGGCTTGCTGGGACTTGCAGTTCTACTTGTAAAGACAATGTTTGATATTCTTTATTTACACCACACCACACAATCAACCCGCCACCCACCGCCACCAGGGGTGGCGGGGATAGCCCCGGGCTATCAGCCTGGGCCTGGGGTGCCCTGGAGAGGGTGACCCCTTTATTGGGGGGGTCCCCAGCTCTCCAGGGATCCCCGGCCTGGGCTGACAGCCCGGGGCTATCCCCACCACCCCTGGTGGGCTGATGCTGCGGCTGGGGGGCCCGGTGAAAGGGCTCCCCTGGCTGTGGCATCAGCCCCCCGCTAGAAAAAGTCCAGTGCTGGTTCTGGAACATACAGGGGAACCCTACTCATTTTTTTCCCCTGTATTTCCAGAACCAGGACCGGATCAGAACCCAGAGCTGGTTGCACAGAATACGGGGGACCCCTACGTCGTTTGTCCCCCGTATTTTGGCAACCAGCGCTGGTTCTGACTAGCCCGGTGCTGGTTGTGCTTAAGTACAGGGGACCCCTACGTCGTTTGTCCCCTGTATTTAAGCACACCCAGCACTGGGTCACTAATGCCCGGGGCTGGTTGCTCTTTTTTGGGGGGGGGCACGCCATTTTTTTCTTTTTTTACACAGGTTTTTTTTTTTTTTTTTTACCACAGCAGCACAGACGGGTCTCGCGGACCTGTCATTGCTCTGCTGTGTCAATGACACAGATGCAAGTAGCACGGATCTTCTGGTCCATGCGTGCATCTGTGTCATTGAAATACACAGCAGCACAGACGGGTCTCACTGACCCATCTGTGCTCTGTGTCACTGTCAGTCACACAGATGCATGTAGCACGGATCTCACGAGTCCGTGCTACATGCAAATGAGCACCATAATGCTGATTGGCTGAGAGCCGTGACAGACAGCTCTGTCAGCCAATCAGTACTTTGCCCATTAAAGGCAAAGGCATTTTTTTTAAAATGGCCGCTCGAGGCAAAACCTCGAGATCCGACAGCAGATCTCGAGGTTTTGCCTCGGGAGAGGGATCCGGGGCAGACAGGGAGATCCGAGCTTGGGCTCGGATCGCCCCGGATCCCCGAAGTTCGGGTGGGTTCGGTTCTCAGGGAACCGAACCCGCTCATCCCTAATTTATATATAATTATTACATTCTGATAAGTAACTGCCACACACCGCAACTCACTTCAATCAGGAGTCGGAGGATCAGACAACCTGCTGCCGCTGACAGGCTGCTTTCATGGAGCTGATGTCTCTGCTGAGCCTTTGCAGACAGCCCAGCTGGTGGACACATGCCGGCCTGCTTCAGGAAGCGGTGGTGGGCGGCACCTATGTGACATCACATGCAGTGACGTTACGCTGCACAGAGGCGGCACCGAAGTCACTGTGCGTTAGTAGCGCTGGGAGAGCTAAGGAAGCGGTAGAGCTTATTTCAGCCTTCCTCTGAGCCGCCATCATGTCTTACCTATGTATGTGCTGTTAGCTTTTGATTAACTGGAGCTGCAGCCGGGGGGGAGGGGCCTCAAATGACCACTGGCAGGTTGCTTTCGAAGGAAAAAAAGATCCTATCTACAGCAGCTGCTGTTGTGGGCCTATTCTGATAGAGGGCCTGGAGCTGTAGCTCCATCAGCCCCATTGTTAATCCGGCCTTGCCTTTATTCACTCTGCAATGGCTTTCTATCTGCGTGCTTGATCGCAGTGCGATCACAATGCTAACACCATCAGCCGATCTGCGTATGTGGTTGCAATTGAGAGCCATGCTGAATCAGGCCCACAGTTTTTTCTATTTAGACTAGATGGCTTCTATACACAGACAAAAGATCATTTTAAAATGAATCTTTAGATGACATTTGTATACTAATTATGGATGTACATTAAATTCCTTTAAGCCTAGCAATATTCAGTGTTTAAGTAGGCTATTATCTTGTTCAACTGTTGTTTTAACAACATGCTACCATATTTATGATACATGTATTCACATTCAGCCTGTGTCCATGGTGACGGTTGCACATGGTATGACATCATGGTTGGCTGTATTTCCCCTTCGTGCTAGGGACCTGGAAGTGACGTGAGTGAGGGCGGAAGTGCAGTTCCTGCCCATGACAGCCAGCTAAAGAAGTACTTTGTCCCCACTTAAAGTTGTTTGTTGTTCCCTCGCGGGCTTTGGGCACTCGCCAAGCTTCAGGCATGGTGGCTCGCTACGCTCGCCACATGGTTATATGCCCCCTATACGCCCACTTGGATGGCAGGGAATGACGCTGGACACTGGCTGATGACCTCAGGGTCCTCTCCGTGAAGGGGATTTCGACATTACCGTGACATTACCGACGGCGCGCCTACCGATGGAACCCACGGGAGGATGCGATCAACATGGTGAGGGGAGCACATTTAAGCGGTGAGTTTATTCATGTACTTTGTCCTGACGAAAATGTTCCAATCACATTGAAACATTGATAACATTTAGACTGTTGTTGTATCATTGAAATCCATGAGTGCCGCTTTATTTGTGTGGCTGAATTTACATGTTTCCGGGAATAACACTCTGAGGGTAACGGGGTAAAGTATCTAAACATCTGCAGTGAGTGCCGGATCTTGTGTCTGTTACATATATATGCTTACTTTTATATATTACCAATTTAAGCACAGTCAATGTTCTTCTGTCTCTATTGTTTGTAGTTGTAAAAGCCAGACAAGCCACTATTTCTATTTGACTAGCAGCATAAATGGGAATATTAAAATCTTTTCTTTTTTCCTTTGTTCTATATATTTATATTTAGTATACGGGCCACCATTTTTTGGTTTTGCTGAAATCATTTTTAAATGTTTTGATTTGTTTCTGTTTTGATTTTGGATTTCTTTAAAATTGATGAAAACAACAAAAATCATGTCATTTGTACCTGTTTACATGCAATCCAAAACCGTAGATTCGTTTTTTAAATCTGAGTACCGAACTTTCAGCAGACCAGAGCCAGGACTTGATACAACTGGGAAACCCAAAGTTAAGGTGTGCTTGGTTTTCAGGAAACTTTGCTGGTGCTATCATGTTTTTTAAATCAATGGATATTGATACAGATTGCATGAATTTGGAAGAAAATAGCCGATTAATAAACAACACATTCAATTGTTTGCCATTTTCTACCAATTTTGGTTTATTTAAAAAAGATGGGAAAAATCAAACTTTAGTAGATTCCCATTTACGGGCCTGATTCTGAGTGATAGACATTGCTGATGATCATTAAGGGATTTGTTATTACTGTGAGTGCACAAAAATTCCTATAAATTGGTGTCACACTGTGTGCGCACAGAGGCACAGTTGTGATTGAGATAGATAGTATCAGAAATGTACTGGAAATGTGCTGGCCATTACTGGGTGGTGACTTGGTGGTGGCTATTCAGATGCATGAAACTGGTTTGCCATATAGGCATGCTATGGGAGTGTCGCAGGCAGGTCACTGAAGTGGTTGAGTACACAGATGCCCTGGGGTCTATTTATCAAGCAGTGAAAGGCGTGGAGAAGTAGACCAGTGGAGAAGTTTCCCTTAACAAACAATCAGATCCTACCTATTATTTTATAGACTGTACTTGATAAATGCTACTTGAAAGCTGATTGGTTGCTATGGGCAGCTTCTCCACTGGTTCACTTCTCCACGCTTTTCACTGCTTGATAAATAGACCCCTGAATCTATAGGAGGCCATACTCAGATGGAAAATCTGAACCTACCAAAGGGCTGGTGCAGATTTAGATGGTGCGACCAATGGTGGTCTGTGTAAAGACACACCAAGCAGTATTACAGCATCTATGGATGGGCGATTCAGTCCTTATAGAGTACATTCAGATACAAGCGTGTACACCAGGCTGATACTAGAATTAAAGTCACAAACAAGATGCTAAAATGGTTAAAGCACCATGCATCTTATAATCAGGCCCTAAATCATACATACTGACCCTTGGGCTGCCCTCTCAAAGAGGAGACAGTTGGGTTGTCACTGTGGGGGCGTGGAGCTGCAGAAATTGGCAGTACTGGGGGTGTGGTGATGCAATGGCATCCTCTTGGCCCCTCCCAGCTAGACAGTGCTGCAATTGCTGGCATTGTAAAGCAGCCGATGATGCGATTCAGCAAAAACTGCGTCATTGGCCAGGGATAGCTCCGGGACTCTTGACCACTCTTCCGGGTGGCCAGGAGTGCTACATGATTTTCAAGAGCCTTCACGGCTGTTCCAGGAGAGTAAGTATGTAATTGAATTGAAAGTGCAATACAATAAAGTAATAACTAACTACCACAAGAGGGCGGTGAAGTACTACTTTTGATAATTCACTTTTTGAGTAAGATGTTTGATCGTGTATTTTAGAATCTAACTGAATACAATGTAAACATTTCAGTGCAATGCAACCTAAAATAAATAAAAGGATACGTGTTATTTTCCCACTCAACTTTATAGTGTTAATGCATAGAGAATTGAACAATGATAAGGAATGCATGTTGTGAAGGAGCTCCAATATACCGGAAAACACACTCTTAATAATGTAATACATTTAAAAAACTTTTAATTTTAAAATAAAACTCTGCAGCTCTAACATGTCAAAGTCACAGAGCTTTGTACTATATACACACAATTTGTTGAATTTTTGCAGCTTTTGTAACCATTTTTCTCAGCATTAAACAATTAGTGAAGGACATTTTCACAAAAAGGTCATTAATCCATCATTCAGTGATGTGATCTTTAAATGCCCATACTATAACAGTGGCTACTGTGTGCCCTCAGTAACCATATAATCTTGTACAGTTTTACATTAGGTAGAAGAGTGAGATTTATGGGAGTGTTTGCTATTTCCTCTAATATTCCAAGCTATTTGCAGCTTTTCAGCTATTCCGATCTGTCACAAGATGACACCAATTATCCACTTAATTCTTATTCATGATGCATCAGTACTACAGTATATCTAGGGGTCCAGGTGCCCCTGGCAGAGTTATCACATCCAGAGTGGGAAGTGGACCCAGACTGCAGTGAAGTCCTTGTGAGCAGTTTCCTGATATTGGAATGAAGCTGGATGTAAGGGGTATTTGTTCATGAATGTTTCAGCAATTGCAGGATGATGCGAAGGGCGGAGATCCAGGTGAAACCAGACCCCCATTAGGTATGGAGACGCTGGGGTACAGGAACCAAGTATTAGTGCTGACTAAGTTCGCTGGTGAGGGGAGACTCTGTAACGTAGTGCAGTAGTGGTTAGATACCGGAACTAAGATGGCTGACCAACTGGCAGAGGCACAATTAATCGGCGCAGGTGGCAATGATTTCTGCAACTGGATATTGCACACTGGATACAAACAAGACAAGAGAGCACAGAGAACTAGCACATAGACTAGATGTGTAAGACATTGCACTGGCAACCTAAGGACTCCCAGGAACCCCTTAAGTACAAGAGGCTTGTGCAGGATTGGCTGTCAGAGCCCATTGTGACACATGCAGACTGGATTGGCTCTATCCTGAAATGTGACCAGATCCAAGATGGCAAGATCCAAGGACCTGCCCGCACCCCGCACTAACTGCCTGCACCCCCGCCAGATAGACCCCACCAGAGTGCCCGGACTGGTGTCCCGAACCCCCCACGCTGCAGCATAGCGGCCCGTGACAAAAGTGTATGACTAAATGTCTCGCACCCCCTCCCCCTATAGAATTATTTTAGCTTATAACTTTGAATTTTTTATACAGAGAATTTTTATACAGAGAAAGCCATCTCACCATTTCAGTACTACTGTACATTAGATTATATATCCTTTGTATAAACCAGTTTGTTTTTGTTGCCCTTTGATATAATATTGTGTTACTTTGTGGTAACAGTTGTTTCCAGATACTAGTTCTTTTGTATCTAAGGGCACCATTGATAAACAAATATATAATATAAGGGAATATGCAATTTTTCATGATGTTCAGTTGTGCACGTCACGGAAGACTATGAATGCCCAACATCTCTAATTTTACTGCGCAGCTCTATGGTATGAGAGGTAAAATTATTGATGGTACTAGCTGGGATGATGCCTTCTCCTAATTACTGCGGTATGCACATCACAGTTATATCAAGAGCTGTAGAACCTCCCCCATAGATGGCATTATCGTGACCAGATGGCCTTATTTCTTTGGTTGATACAGAACGTGGTGATGATTCTTTGGAGTTGATGTATCAAGCAGTGATAAAAGTGGAAATTTATAGAATGTACTAGATAAATGCTTACTTGAAGCTGATTGGTTGATTAAAATTCCCATTCACTTACAGTTACTACCAGTCACTGACTCCTCACAAAGCATAGTGGGTGGGTAACTGACTGCCCCCCTCAGGTTTCTACACCAGCACTTGGAATTACTGGTTATTAGTACACGTTGCTGCAGCACCACTTGTTTGGTGTTGGGTAGTGACGTGATGTGTGGTCAATGGCTGGGGAGGCACACATGGAGATGGGTCTGAGTGCTGGGGGCTTGTCTCACCCGCTACTCACTGCAACTCTCCCCTCGCTATACTAAGCTTCAGTTTCCATTGGGTTTTCCTACCTGCATCACTGTGTCTTCTATTGCTGCTGTTGACTTGAGCTCTGATCTCTAAACACTGCAGTGCACTTCCTGGTCACATGGCACATCCAAGGTGTCCATCAGTGCTCAACGCATTCCCCATACTCAGAGGCATGCCTCTATTAGCACTATTTTCTGTGCAGCTTACTGCTCATGGTATGGCCTGCCCCCAGCTCAGCAAGCAGTGTCTGTCTATACAGAAGTGAGGCTGAGCTGTTGTTGCCTCATCTCCCTGCAGTCACAGGGAGCTCCACAAAGCTGGTGATTGTTAACAATAGAAATGATTACAATAAACAAATCTCAGGAGTATGACAGAGGAGGATGCCTACCTTGACTGCACATCCCTGGTGTTAGGTAGTTCCTCATTGGTCACTTACTATGGACCAGTGCTGCGTTGGTTAGTAGGCAGAGGTCTTGAGCTTGGAGTCACTGGGTTCAAGCACAGGACAGCCAGAGAACAATATAGCATTTTGGGCTCTTCTGGTGGTCACAGATTTAAAGCAGATGCAGAAGTTTTGAAAGCAGAAATGATATTTAATCATATTTGTTCAATAAAATGTTGTTAATAGGAAAGATAATTCCTAACTGAATGTGCTGAAATATCACAGTATTTTATGTTAAATACATTTTAATATTGTAAATATTATTGCATGATACATGCTCCCATACACTGTTTAAATATAACTTATTTAGTCCTGGTGCCTCATGCAGGCCTTAACATTTGATTTGCAGCATTGACTCTAGAGATAGTTTTAGCGATCACCAGAGCTCTACAGCATGTAAAGACTAAATTTTCACTGGTTCTAGCGCATAGGGCACAGCGCTGGGACTTAACCCTTTTAGTGGTCAGCACTGCAGACGTTTGACTCAGTGTAGTCAGGCTTGCTGACTTTCTGGCTGCCCCTTCCAGGAAGGAGCAGCCAGGTCAGCATGACAGGGGGGCTTAGCCATTGCGAGGAGGCGGAGCCGGCCAGACACCGTGTATTTGTTGGTGGAGCAGGGGCGGGGCCACATAATCGTGTCATTTTGGCCCCACCCCCACTACACAATGCCGATATTACAGGCATTGTGAAGAAGGGGGGCGGAGCCAAACTTACACGAATCGCGTCACCGGCCCCCCCTGCTGCGGGGGTTTCTAAGGTAAATGCGGGGAGAATAGGAGGGGTGGGCGACAGCCGGGAGAATTGCCTGCCTTCCTGGGAGGTCGGACATGGCACCCGATTTTCAGGAGGCTCCCAACCAAATCGGGAGCGTAGGCAAGTATGAGTGCAGTGCTGCAGCGTAAGCACACTTTAAAATTATTTTCTTTAATTCATATTTCTACCCCCCACCCCCCACCAGGGGCCCTGACCAATAATATGAGGTACATCAGGCAAAATGGTGACCATTTTAAGCCATGTGGAGCGGTGCACGGTACCAAGCTATAGATACCTGTAAGGAAACCGGTACCGAGCTATAGATACCTAAAAAGGAAAAAACTAATTGGCATTTAGTCAATGGGACATATACAATAAATTAATCTAAAATATGAAAACCCTCATGATTTGGAAAGATTGAGAGCATAAACAGCTATTTAACAGGCACTATAGATTTGGTCAGTAGTTGCAGTCCATACTTGCTATTGCAGCTATACAGTGCCTGCTATGTACTAATGTGATCTTTCAAAACGTTTTGAAAGGATCTTTTATCCATTCAGTCAAAGCCAATGTTTGCAAAATTTTGCACACAAATAACATTCTCTGTAATTTATTTACTTTAAGCTGCATTTAGCTTGCACTGTATGTAGAATAGGACTACTTAGAAGATTGCTGACATTTTACTGTATGCCTTAGAGAACAACTACAGTACTATAATGCTAACTACATAAAGTGTTGTATGAGCTGCACACAGCAAAATTACAGAGTGTAAGCAACACCATGTGCCCGTAATGTTAGTATTCTGACCCTGTGGTCTGAGCGCTGTAAGTTTAGAGGTGAGAACAAATTGCCCTGTTGAGCATAAAATTGCCCGACCAATCTATTGAAGTGACTGCCACATTTATTTGATAATATAGATACTCAGTGGCGTCCTTACCTATGGTTGCAACCGGTGCGGGTGTACAAGAGTGGGCGCTGCCGCGTGCCGTGGAAAAGGGGCAGTGCCTCGGGACAAATTGGGCATGGCCTCTCATGTGGGGGCGGGGTCATGCACCCGGACCCCGGTTTTTTTGTCTCCGGGGGGTCCAGGAGGTGCGGGCTGACCCTGGGGACCAGTGTGCTTGTAGTGCTGCCTCCCTCACTGCGACAGGAGCTGAGTGCTACATGTAATTCTACAGTGCAGCACCCAGCTCCTGTCACCAGAGGGGGAGTCTGCACTTTGGTGTCACCCCTCGGCAGGTGACACCCGGGTGCGGCCTGCACCCCCTTGTGACACCACTGTAGATACTTGCTAAGAGGTCATTGGTCCGATATGTGCTTGAATCGGAAAGAAATATATTAAAATTACCACTGAAGAGCATTTAGGGAAGTCAGGTAATGTTTAATAATGTTTTCAAATGATAAAATATCTGTGTTTGGAATTGCCGGTGACTTTGCCAAAACGTTTCAGAAATATGTTTTTTTGAACATTAATTTTTATTGAATTTTTTGTTTTTTACAAATAAAAAGGAAAGGGTACAGAAAAAAGAAAAGGAAAAAAGAATGGGAAGAAAAAACATGGGGGAATACAGGCAGAAATCATTCGGAAAAAAATAAAACATTGCAAAATACCAGAAAAAAGACATCAAAATCAGTGTATGACATACACAAATAATAGAGGATACTCCCCAACTGCAATAGACAAACCAAAATACAGAACACATCAAGACCCTGAAGTATCAGTTTGTGTTTATTGGAAGGCATGGACCCACCGTGATATATTCATGCCAGCTGAACCACTTTATCATTGGTGAGTTAGTAGAAGAAGAATATGGGCAATTTAAAGTTTCCATAAGGAAACTACAATTTACTTTAGATTTAATCAAAGAAAGGGGGGGAGGTTTATCCTGCTTCCTGAACTGAGCAATGGCTGCCCTGGTAGCAATAAGTACATGACCTATAAAATACCTGTGGTTAACTGGGATATCATCCTGGAATATATGTAAAAGGGCAGTGGAGGGGGACAAAGACAACTGCAATCCAGTAACCTTCAGGATCAGATCCTCTACTTCCAGCCAAAGAGGGCGTATAGCGGGGCATTTCCAGAAAATATGGAAGATCTCAACAATTTGACCACATGCACGCCAACATAAGCTAGATTGAGAAGGCCAAATTTTGTGTAATTTATGTGGGGTCAAGTAAATGAGTTAGAGTAATTTCATAAACATTTCAATATGTGAAATACATCTAGACATTTTAAATATAGAAAAGAATAGTTGGGACCATACTTGCAGATCTAGACATATATTTAAATGCTGTTCCCATTTAATAATAGTTGGTAGCTTCCGCTGTAAGTAGTAGAGAATACCAAAAAGAAATACCTCTTTTGTGGGAGATTGAAGATATACGTGAAAAAAACATGAGGAGGAATCAAACCAGTCGAGCCTACCAAGTGTGGGAAGGATTGAATCCAATGCCTGACATGAAGTCAGAAATCTCTAGAGGGAATGGAGCAGCTAGCTTGTAATTTGGCGAAGGAAAGGAGGGTATTATTTATAAAGAGGTCACGAAGAGTGCGGATACCACTGAGTTGCCAGGAAAATAAGTTTAGATTTGGGATTAAATATGATAAGCCCTGAATAGAAAGGTGGAGAGATGGCAAGTTAAATTGTAGAAAGGTAGATAGGCCATCCCACGCTTTGAGAGAAGCTAGTGTCGCCCTGGACATAGATTTTAAAGAGACGCAGAGTCACAGAGGGGGAATTTGCCTAGCATATCGCTTTCCAGCCCAACCCAAGGTTTAGGATTAAGAACATTTGACCAATCACTAAGCTGATCGACCAAGCACGAAGCTTGGTAGAGTGCTAGATTGGGGTAAACCAAGCCCCCTGACGATCTAGACATCATTAGATATTTCTTAGCAATCCTGGCTCTCTTATTATTCCATATATATTTATTCAACACTGCATAAAATCTATTTAACCATGAGGTAGGGAGGGTCCTGGGGATTGACCTAAATAAATATATGAGTTTAGGAAGAAGAATCATCTTGACGGCCGCCATTCTGCCAATCCAGGAGAACTCATGGTTCATCCAATCTTTTGTGAAGGCACTAAATTGGTTCAACAGAGGGCCATAATTATATTCAAGAAGAGTGTCTTCTTTAGCTGACAAAGAGATACCCAGATAACAGAGAGACTGCCAGTTATAATTATAACTAGATTTAAGGGAATACAGGAGATGGGGTGGGACATTTATTGTTAATACTTCCATTTTAGATGCACTTAATTTATAATATGAGGCCGCAGAGTAATCATGAAGCAGCTGTTGTAAATTTGGGAGAGAGGTTCCGGATGTGTTAGTAACAGAAGGAAGTCGTCCGCAAAAAAGGCAAATTCTATGTTGTGACCCGTTTATGAGAGGACCATGAAGGAGGGGGGTGGTACGGATATGTTCTGCTAAAGGTTCTATTGCTAAAACTAAAATTAAGGGAGATAAGGGTCAACCCTGTCTAGTACCATTGCTTATAGGGAACAAAGAAGACAGGAAACCATTGCAACAAACACGTGCTCCAGGTGAACTATAAAGTGCAAGAATGGCATCTAAGAACCATCCTGAAAAGCCATATTTGGAAAGTACAGCCTTTATGAATCCCCAGTGTAACCTATCAAAGGCTTTCTCGGTGTCTAATAAAAGCACCAGAAGCGGGTCCCTTGCCTGTGTAAAATGCTCAATGATATTCAAGGCTCTTCGTGTGTTGTCTGGAGCTTGTCGGCTCAGCACAAAGCCCACCTGGTCTGGGTTGATTAAATCAGGGAGCAACGGATTCAATCTATTGGCTACTATTTTTGCATATAATTTTATATCAGTGTTCAGTAGCGCTATGGGCCTATAATTTTGGGCATTAGTGGGGTCCTTGCCTGGTTTGAGAATGATAATAATCTGAGCCTCAAGCATTTCAGGAGGGAATGAGCTTGCATTGGTCCCCACTTCAAACACCTGCATCAGCGCCGGTATAAGATCTGATTGAAACCCCATATAAAAATTGTTAGAGAAGCCATCAGGCCTAGGCACTTTATCACGTTTCAGGGACCCGATGGCATCTCTCACCTCCTCCTCTATTCAAGGATTCTAAAGACTGGTCAGCAAGGGAGGGCAGTGAAAGATCTCAAAGAAAAGCAGAGATAGTCTCTGATGTGGGTTGAACAGTATGTACATCATCTTTCAGATTATAAAGGCGAGAGTAATACTCTGCAAAAGCATGAGAAATGTCTAGTGGATTGGTTAATTTGGCTCCAGACAAATTATATAAGGCCCCGAACTGAAGCACGAGCCTCTTTTCCTCTCAGCTTCCGAGCTAGAAGGCAGGATGCCCTATAACCATCAACATAGAATCTTTGATTCATCTTATCAATAGTGAATTTGATCTTTTTCAAACTATAAACCTCTAATTCTTCCCTAACTTTAAAAATTTCCTGAAAGAGTATAGAATTGGAAGGGTCAGATTTATTTTGATCTTCTAGGGCCCGAAGTCTAGCTTCTACTTCCTTTTGCTTTTGAGCTTCTTGGCGCTTGATTCTAGATGCTACTTAAACTACTGATCTTCTAAGAACTGCCTTAAGGGTGCACCAAAAATGAAAGGGTGTAGTATCCATGGGTTTATTATATTGGATATAATCTAAAAGAGTGAACTGAATGTCCTGCTTCACCTCCATAGTGGATAGAAGAAAGTTATTAAATTTCCATGGTCTGGTGGAGTGGAGAGACCCACCACAGTCCCATTGAAGTGTCAAAGGGGCATGATCAGACCATGTGATAGGGAGAATGCTTGAACCTCTAACCTGTTGCAGTGACGATTTATCCATAAGGGCAAGATCAATCCTGGAATATGATCCGTGCACATGAGAAAGAAAGGTGTAATCATGAGTCGTAGGATGCATAGCCCGCCAAACATCATACAAACCATACTCCAGGATCAACCAGCTAAAGACCCCTGAAGCACCAGTAGGATCAGCAAAAGCACCACCAATTGCATTATTAGATTTATCTAATAATGGACATTTGACCAGTATTTGGAGCATATACAGATGCTATAGTAACAGCTTTCCCCTCCAACTCCCCTATCAAAACAAGGTATCTACCTAGAGAATCGGCTACTTGGGATTTTAAAACAAAATTAAAGTTACAATGAAAAAGGATTGCCACCCCTTTTTTGTAGTGGGGCCAGAAGCAAAATAACCAGATGGGTAGTAGGGGTCAGAGAAGGCGGGAGAAGCATCTTTGGCAAAATGGGTTTCTTGGATCGCTATAACATCCATTTTGTGGGTTCTAAAATAGTGGAGGGCAATCCTACGTTTCTGAGGGAAATTTAATCCCTTTGCATTAATGGACATGAAATTCACCATCTTAACAAATCTAGAGAAATGCAGAAACACATCAAGAACATCCTATCTATACTGGGTCGATCAACACTGACAAAAAAGAATGCAAAAAGATAAACATCATATAGCCTGTAAACTAAATGGGGGGAGGGAAATGACACAAAGGTGGGAAAAAGGGGGCATAAACATACATGACTCCATGGCGGGAGTCAGAGAGGCTACAAAACAGAGTGGCGAAAATGGTAGAACCATGTGGGTAGTGACATGGTTCCCACCACCTGGGAACAAAATAGCAATTAGCACTTAACAGTAGTATAACACACACCATATATAGCTAAACTAGCATATATTACTTAAAAATAAAGAAATTAAGCCTGTAATGGCAATAGTAAATAGAGAGAACGACAATACAAATACACCTTGCATCAATCTACATTGAAAACAAATATAGTTTAAAAAATATTTACGATGATCCATAACTTAAAGGCTTATAAAGAAGACAATTGGAGTTATAAGGAACTGCATGGACCATAAAAACTCCAAAAAATGTCCAACGGCAACTATAGGTGAAACATTCCAAACATAGAAACAAGTTGAAGTGAGAAAGTGCAGGCTGTAAAACAATCAGCTGTTATTGCCCACTGTGGACCAATCTGAACTAATTGTAGAAGTATGTTCAGTAGATTTGGTAGCATATGGGATCCGCCAAAGGTCCAGTTCTTTTATATCGTCTTCCAAGGAGCATAGCACTTTTGTAGAGCCATTGTAAGTGACAATAAGTTTTGTTGGGAAACCCCATCTATATGGAATTTGAGCTTGGTGTAAAGCTGATGTGATGCTAAAGAATGATCTTCCTTTATTTAATGTAGCTGGGGAAAGAGCTCCAAATATTTGTAAGTTGCCCAATGCAGCGGAGGAGGGTCCAGCATCTCTAGATGATCGAAGTAGGCAATCCTTCACATGGAAATAGTGCATCCTCATGATAGTATCTCACGTAGAGGCCACAGTGGCATTGCAAGCCTTAGGGAGACGGTGAATGCAGTCTAAGAGGAATTGTGTGGGAGGGAAGTCCGGGAGTAATTTCTGAAATAAAGCCAGAGCAAACTCAGGAAGTTCGGAAAACTGTACCGTCTCTGGAATTCCATGGATTTTAAGGTTGTTCCTGCGTGCCCTGTCTTCAAGATCAGCCATTTTATCCCGAAGTGCAGAAAGTTCCATTTGGGTAGTTTCACGGGCAGATATTAGGTCATTGTGAAAGGTGACGACCTCTCCCATCTTAATCTTGAGAAGGTCTGTAAGACCACCTAATTCAGTGACATCATGCTTCAATTCCCCAACAGTAGAAGATAATTCAGCTGTGATATCTATCTTAAGAGCACCGAGGAGTTGCAGCATGCGCCTCGTCCATAGAAGCGTCATCTGTGGAAGCATGTGGGGATAAAGCTGTAGGGGGTAAGGATACTGAATTTGAACCTCTATACGCTCCTACCTATACCTTCTAAAACCTACCTATAAACCTCTAAAATTGACGCTATTTGCATACGCAGTCATACAGTAAAATAAAGACTTTAGACCTTGAACATGTGTTTCCAAAGCACAAAGTATTATTCGAGTAAAATACAGATAGTTACACGCTGTGATCTAAGTACAATTTAGCACAAAGAAATTATACAGACCCTAGGTACAGTTATACATAGGCACGCGCTCTGGACCAGATACCGGCATCTGCAAGAAACCTCCGTCAATCAGCAAGAAGACTCCAGACTGGGGTCACAACACACACATTTATACCCTTACAGAAACAGACAACACAATAGAGAGGTTTGTTGCTGATCCCATTGGTTCCCCATCACGGTGCATTTGTTACAGGACATTTAACAGGTTGATTCAAATGGACACAGGTCAGCCTCCGACAGCCTATTGTCTCCTCTATTCCCCCTGCATGCAAATCTAGGCTGTTTTCACAAAATACATTTTGGTGCTTTATATCTCTACGGTCCATAAGTTGAGAATGCACGTTGCGATCTTCACACCGATGATACCGGAAAGCTGTTGAGAAAGTGCAGATCAGTATAATACCAAACACAGCTTACTTATCACGTATTAAACCTTAGATACCAAAATAGCCTTTATTTCACAGCATTTGTAATAAATGGAAAAAACTTTAATCTTATACTTTAAAGCTATGGAACCTTTTATGTGGGTGTGCATTGTGTAAGTATTAGGGGTTTGGGAAAAGACGCTAGTTAGCTTTATCTGATTTGGGGCAGATGTGCACGCATGCAGCTAATAAACAGCGTTCGCATGCAGGATATTGTCCATTCGCTAATGTGGTCATGTTAATAGCGCAACTGCGTAATTTGCGGTGTTTATGCATGTGATTCTATTTATGATGGATTTATACATATATATCAATCATTTTTAAACTGCAATGCAATGTTTATCAGTAATGAGATTCACTCTCAAAAATTTTTATGAGAAACATTCTAGTTGTGCACTATTTCATTTCTGTGGAAATCCTTATAACTATTTTGTTTGAACTTTTTCAATTAAATTGTTAGATACTACACCATATTGCGGTCTCCTCTTTTCCCTTTTTGTCTCCTTTTCATATGTTTTGGAGGAAATGGAACTGGACTAACTACATTTGAAAATACCTAAGATCAACAGAGAAAAAAATATATGAGAGACTTTTTGGACATTCCTTGTTTTTCTCTCTATTCTGTTAATTTCAATTTATCTTTGATTGCATCAGCGCCTTTGTGTATTACCACTTCATATATTGCATTTTATCATTACTGTTCTCGGTGGGAACATTAGTTTTTTTACACTTTGGCAGAGAGCTTGCGCCAGTGTGTGCTCTTAAATTTAATTTTATTGTATTAGGTTGGAAAGATTGTAAACAGTCATATAAGGCCTGGGAGAAGATACTGGGGTTGTCTATGAACCCATGGGACACTCATGTCCATGTGTAGTGTACACCTCCCCCTAGGTGAGAAAAGAAAAATACTGACAGTCAGGGTGTTAGGGCACAGGGAAGAAAGCAGAACAGAGATTGGGTATCAGTTACATCAATTACCATTACCAGTTTTTCCCTAGTACTTCCCATCAACCTGTCTATCTGCAGACCACAAGTATGACCCGACTCCTAGCGTTGGCTCCCACTCTCCAATAAAGCATTAACGGCCACAATTGGAGCTGATGCCTGTTGGAAGTTTCCTGTATTCTGTGTATATCCCTTATGAGGGTATACAGGTACTATCTGGTTTGGGAGTCCTACATTCTTCACTTTGCAGTACTTACTTAGGTGTCCCACTTGGTTGCAGTTAAAACATTTTTGTGAGCGGGGTGGATGAAAGGATTGTTGTGGGGGTTGAGCAGGAGGGAAAGGTGGTGGGTATGAGTAAGGATATTGAGGGAAAGGATATTGTGGGGGGTATGGAGTTTGTGGGTAGTATGGGACTTGTGGCTGTGTGTGATAAGTGGGGTAGGGCTGTGTTTGCAGTGGTGTGGGATTGGTGAGGACGAGTAACTGTTCAGGTGCAGGTGTGTGTGTGGGTGCAGGTGTTTCTGCTGGCTGTGATATTACCGTCATTCCTTCTAGAGCTTGAATACTGATAGCCATTAGTTTCTCGCTCTGGATCTCTCTCTTCTTTGAGATGTTTTTGTCATGTTCTATGGCGGATTCTATGAGGGTATATATTGTGACTCCCCTACAGCCAGGCTGTGAGGTCTGAACCCGGGTCTTTAGGTCTTCTTTAATGCCACCCATGAGTATAGTGACAATCATTCCCCTGTGATGAGTGATATCTTTAATATCTTCTAACCCAGTGTACTGGGTGATAGCCTGCAAAGCCCGGTCGCAATAATCTTCTGCAGATTCACTCTCTTTTTGTTTTATGGTGAAAATTTTGTCCCAGTTAACTACTACTGGAAAATATACACCCAATTGAGTTATAATACAGGTAATGTTACCTTGGTTCACTTGGTCTGTTAAGGGAACTTCACCATTCAATACACAATCCGTGATAAATTTTGTCACGTCACTATTGCGTGGTAGACAGGCCCTTAACACCATTCACCAATCTTTATTGGTTGGCTCGTGGGAACTACCCAAATTTCTCAAAAACCTTTGACATTTGGCTAATTCCTTTTTAGGATCGGGGAAATCATTTATGATGGAATTTAGCTCTGCTCTTGTCCAAGGACAATGCATTACCACTTCCCTTGTGGGCACTATTCCGTTCACATACGCATTTCCACTCAGAACAGTTATTGTCCGAATGGGATGCAGACCTTTGAACTTATTACCTGGCTGGGGGTTTGAAATGGCAGTCATGAAAAGAGGCTCATCATCCACATCTTAAACATTTTTCTTATGGTTACTTAAGAGAGGGTACAAATTAAATTTTTATGGTTTTTTTCAATAACTGTACCTGCACCCCCATCCACATAAGGTGGTGGTGGTGCGCGTGAACTACTGGCAATACCTTCCGCAATGCTACCCCTTGCTGCACGTGTGCGCTGTTTTGCGGCTCGCATGTATTGCAATCTAGTGCCGTGGATGTATTTTCTGGTAATGCGTTCGCAAGCAGAAACTAGTTTGCGTTGCTTGCACATTTTTAAACCATGCATCCGTTTCATGCTGCCACAATTTTAAACATTCGTAATATTTTACCTTTTTCACTCGAGAATGCACCAAACAGATGTGAGCTCGGACATTATTCAATATCTCCTTATCAAAACTACCAATTCTAGGAAACGGCCTAACACTCTTCCTCATCATATTAAACCATAAATCACAATACCTGGTTGCATTGGCACCATACTTAGTATGCATAATATGTCGTGCTGACCCAAGTGGCATTTCTAACAGCAGAAAATCATTTAACATCTCTACCGTTTGCTTGGCCCCCATCCTGGGAGAATCCTAAGTTTTTCAATAAAGATTTAAATTGGTGAAAGACAGTCTAGAAACTCTCACTTACCTATGGAAGTTATTTCTAGTTGCTCCCGCTCACCTATGGAAGTTATTTCTAGATTCTCCCACTCACCTATGGAAGAAATTTCTAGATGCTCCCACTCACCTATTATCTCTTAGTTTACAATCACAAGTTTCCAGTGAAGCTCAATTACAATGCTCCAGTAACCCAACCTAATTACTAAACACTGCAATCCCACTGAGAGCCGGTTCCTTACAAAGACAACATGTACACCTGCTGCTGTGTATAGAATGGTAGCTACTACCAAGCAGCTAGGCTAACTCCTGCACCTAGCCCTTAAGGATCATACAATACCCTTAACATTTAGGACCCGTGTTACACCCTAAACAAATACTCACAACCACACACTCTTTTCCTGCGCAGAAAAATCCACGTTAACCCAGTTATTGGCAACAATTGATAATGTAAACTCAACGGCTTTGTTTAAACATATGGCAGCACGACCGGAAATATGTAAACGCTATTGTGTGACTAGTCACATACACAATAATGCGGCTACAACACAACCGTATGACTCTTACCCTTTAGCTGCGTATGCAAAAGTGCGTCTTTACTGCGCACGCAAAAATGCGACTCAGCCGTATACGCAATACTGCGGCACCCCTTTTTAGCATAAAATACTATCAACAAAGGAAAACAAACTTTTTTCCTTCTTGTCTCTGGATTCTAGTCAGCATACCTTGACTCACACAAATTAACGGGTAGCGACTTCTCAGCATCGAGAGATTGCAGGTAAACCCTGCATGTGGCCACTCCACCCTTTGCTGAGAGATCGATAACCGTATGTTTATCGTGTGAATAGGTAATTGACCTCACACTATGAGCCCCCATCTAAGGATACTGAATTTGAACCTCTATACGCTCCTACCTATACCTTCTAAAACCTGCCATAAACCTCTAAAATTGACGCTATTTGTGTACGCAGTCATACAGTAAAATAAAGACTTTAGACCTTGAACATGTGTTTCCAGCACAAAGTATTATTCAAGTAAAATACAGATAGTTACATGCTGTGATCTAAGTACAATTTAGCGCAAAGAAATTATACAGACCCAAGGTACAGTTATACATAGGCACGCGCTCTGGACCAGATACCGGCATCTGCAAGAAACCTCCATCAAGCAGCAAGAAGACTCCAGACTGGGGTCACAACACACACATTTATACCCTTACAGAAACAGACAACACAATAGAGAGGTTTGTTGCTGATCCCATTGGTTCCCCATCACGGTGCGTTTGTTACAGGACATTTAACAGGTTGATTCAAATGGACACAGGTCAGCCTCTGACAGCCTATTGTCTCCTCTATTCCCCCTGCATGCAAATCTAGGCTGTTGGTTTCACAAAATACATTTTGGTGCTTTATATCTCTACAGCCCATAAGTTGAGAATGCATGTTGCGATCTTCACACCGATGATACCGGTGTTGAGAAAGTGCTGATCAGTATAATACCAAACACAGCTTACTTATCACGTAATAAACCTTAGATACCAAAATAGCCTTTATTTCACAGCATTTGTAATAAATGGAAAAAACTTTAATCTTATACTTTAAAGCTATGGAACCTTTTATGTGGGTGTGCATTGTGTAAGTATTAGGGGTTTGGGAAAAGACGCTAGTTAGGTTTATCTGATTTGGGGCAGATGTGCACGCATGCAGCTAGTAAACAGCGTTCGCATGCAGGATATTGTGCATTCGCTAATGTGCGTCACGTTAACAGCGCAACTGTGCGTAATGTGCAGTGTTTATGCATGTGATTTTATTTATGATGGATTATATATATATATATATATATATATATACACACATATATATATCAATCATTTTTAAACTGCAATGCAATGTTTTATTAGTAATGAGATTCACTCTCAAACAGGGTGGAGACAGGTGCCAGCCTGTCTGACAGTGAGTTTAAAAGAGCAGATTTCTTACCATTGTTCATTCAGTCAAATTCAAGTGTCTGGGCCATATTACAATTGCCACAGCTACACCTGTCCACATGTTGGATCTCTCCCTTTACATGCAAAAACACCCACAGTTCCTGGTGTATTGTCTTTTCTATTTACTTTTCTCAGGAGGCTGTTTCTCTAGTTGATTTGGTATTTCTCTATGCAAGGTTGTCCCCAGTACCAAAAACATTGCCATCTGTACTTAGCTCATGAGTTGTAACTTAAAATGGCGCTGTGCAGATTCTTATTTCTAAGATGGAGTCTGGTTTCCATTCGCAAGATGGCGTTGCTCCAAGCTAATTTTATACTGATTCTGTCTCAGCCACTAAACCAGCTTCGACAGGGGAGAAGCAGGCTTATCCTGTAACATTAGTGGTCATGAAGATTGTGTGAAATCTCTAGACAGCAGAGGGGTTGTAGATGTAGTCTTGAAAAAGCTCACCTTTAGCCAATTTGGTGTTTTTCTTAGGTCCCATATTTTCTGGTTATAGGTCTAATTGGAGAATTAGTGTTTGAGTAGTTGCTGAAGAAATGGGGATATGCTATGCGGTGTGCAGCTGCGGTGGTGGTGGGAAAATGGTCACATTAGGAAGCAATCAGAGCCATGGAAACATAGGAGATTCCTTGTGGAGTAATGTATCACATTAGCCACATGATGGCAGCAGAGTGACACTGTTAGAGACCATTAAAAATAAATGTACTCATAGCCAAATGGAGCAGAAAAATAAAATAGAAATATACTACTATTTATTCAAGGTGGTATCATGAAGGGTATCCATATGAAAGGTACAGGAGAGACAGGGTTGAATGGGCAGCAAGCAAATGGATGCTCTAGGCCAGCTGTGACAGGTAGGGAGAGTTTGCTGTGGCTCCAGTACCTGTGAGAACGCCGCTTTGTGCCCTAACACCCGGTGTAGGCAGAGCAGAGACCCCAGACCAGCTGACAGGTCACACACCGCAGATGCTGTAGAGAGGAGTGCAGGGAGCAAGTGCTAGAAAGCCGGGAGCCGAAGTCCGCCTTCCAAGATGGTGGCCGCAAGAGGATCAGCAGCAGTGAGACTCCTGTCAGCTAGGCAGGCAGCCCGGGAGCACCACAGAGATGTCCCGCCGCTACACTCGGGGAGTCCACCAGGCCGGCGGTGACAGCAGGAGACCCCACCAGACATCCACAGCGGGATCGCGGAGACGCCGCATCTGATGCCCCCGGGGAGTCACAGAAATTGAGGGTGCGGCTACAGGGTATATGTTAGGCCTCTCCACCAGGAGCGTCAGGACACAGTAGAAAAGCACCGCTCCGCGTCCCATGATACAGGGAGGTGTCAGAGCAGAGGGCCACTGTATAGCTCCTCCAGGTAAGTAGAACATTTTGCACAGTATTAAAACTGTAAATGAAAGAGCCCTTGTCTCTTGCTTCCTTCTTGTGCAGCAGCCAGGCCATGCCCCAGAAATATATGTTTTTATTCAACTCCCCTGGTCACCATAATTTTAGCCCTGCCCCCATATAGCCCCATCGTAATGGGCTTCTATTCAATTTTTATATTACAACAGAAGTAGTTGACCATTATATTTCAGGACTTTGTGATAGTTCTGCAGTGTTTAATGACAGCCACTCTATTGTGCTGGGTTGTCCAGCTCGTCTGTTGCTGGGGAGGGCAATAATATAATCTCTGAATATCAGTTTCACAGATGATCTCGGCACTTGAACTGCAGAGATCAGTAATAGTGCTCAGAGGGGAACTCCAGTTCTCCTATTTGCACTTAAATTTAACTTCACTGCTTGGTGCATGTGCTGTAGAATGCTGTTCACATGGCATTCTGATGTGCAAATGTGGCAGTGATGTGGGCATTATGAGACAGCTACATCCCTGCTGGGTGGCCAAAGGAGGAGGAAGAAGAGGGGCTTTCCTCTTAAATTGCCAGGGGACAGAGGAGCAGACACAGTTGTATGGGATTTAACAGCATCAGTGAAAATTCTACCCAAGATCACAACCTCTCTACTACCCTACTAAGCTTCCATATATTTTTATGATAGATCTTTGTGTATGTTTTTAATGTACAGTTTGCTCCTGTGTCATTGTATTGTGTGCTGTACTATATACACACACACACACATATATATATATATTTGCATTTAAAGTGTTTATTTGTGTGCAGTGCCGCATGTACGAGGGATTTGTGTGATTTGCATGATTGATCGTGTGAAGGCAACCAGCTATGTAATCCATTCTATATGCTATATATATATATATATATTCGTGCCTGTGCACAATAGTCCTTCAAAATGGGATCAGTCTGGACTATGTGCCAGTGTTCAAGGATGGCTTTTTCCAACACTCCCTATGTTATGTGCTTGCAAATACCAATCTGGTATTGTCATCTTCTTTAATAGTTGGTTTAAGTAAATCCTCTCTGTTAAGCCCCAGACACTTCTGTATGGCACCTAGGACTTCCCTGGGGTCATAGCCCTATCAATACATTTTTGGCCCATCTGTTCCAATGCCCCCATAAGGTTGTCAGTGTCTGATGTAATCCTGATAACCCAGATTAATTGAGAATATGGTAATCACCATTTAAGGGGTTGTGGATAAAAACTTGTTGCTGCTAGCAATGTATTCCTGTCTGTTGGTTTCCTAAAGATTTCCGTAGAAAACCCTCCTTGTGTAATTTTCACACAACCATCAAGGAACACAATTTTTTCAGTACTATACATACAGGTAAATTGAATAGACCCAGGTAACTCATTTAGCCTCTTTACAAATTAATTCAAAGCTGTCTCACCTCCAGTCCACAGTATAAAGAGGTCATCAATAAATCTCATGTAAAAACTTATAAATTTAGAAAACCTTGGATCAGACATAATGTGTTTACTTTCACAAATGTACATATAGAGGTTTGCATATGAAGGGGCCATGTTTGTACCCTTAGCAGTCCCCTTTAACTGTAAATAAAATACATTATTGAACATAAATTAATTTTTATGTAAAATGGTGTCCATCAATAATAAAAGAAACTCAACTGGTGGACCCATATACTGTGGACTAGAGCTGACAGCCTCCTTAACAGCCTGTAAACCTTCATCATGTTCAATATTCGTATATAAGCTGGTCACATCCAGTGTCACCAGTAGACAATTTACAGGTGGTTGACCAACCAACGCCATTTTAACCAGAAAGTCCACCCCCTAACAACAGTTGCCTGGGAACAGGAACAACAGATTTAAACTCAGTAGAATAGGTGGCTCGACTTGCCCTGATGAAGCCGGACATCCGGTGAAATGTACATAGGCATGTGATTACACTGTGTCTTGAATGTGTTAAACAAATGTATGTGAATGCAGTGTAAAAGAATAGCAATAAAGTACTTATCCTTACAGTACCCGCATCTCAGCTGAACTCAAGCGGCAGAGAGCGGGCATAGACTGCCAGTAGCAGGTGTCTCCATTACCTGGATAGATGAATACATGGCACGATTTTTGACACAGGAATTTCCCAGGGTTCCCCTGGTATATATACTACCTAAAGTGCACAAATCCCTGACTCAGCCCCCTGGGAGGCCTATATTATCCTCTAGGGGTTCTCTGAGCCAGAGTATGTCTCAATTTGTGGACTATTATCTACAACCGGTGGTACTAAGTATGCCATATTTCATTAAAGATGCCTCTGAATTTCTGGTTAAAATGGTGTTGGTTGGTCAACCACCTGTAAATTGTCTGCTGGTGACACTGGATGTGACCAGCTTATATATATGAATATTGAACATGATGAGGTTTACAGGCTGTTAAGGAGGCTGTCAGCTCTAGTCCACAGTATACAGGTCCACTAGTTGAGTTTCTTTTATTATTGATGGACACCATTTTACATAAAAATTACTTTATGTTCAATAATGTATTTTATTTACAGTTAAAGGGGACTGCTATGGGGTCAAATATGGCCCCTTCATATGCAAACCTCTATATGTACATTTATGAAAGTAAACACATTATGTCTGATCCAAGGTTTTCTAAACTTACACGTTTTTATGTGAGATTTATTGATGACCTCTTTATACTGTGGACTGGAGGTGAGGCAGCTTTGAATTAATTTGTAAAGAGGCTAAATGAGTTACCTGGGTCTATTCAATTCACTTGTACTTATAGTACTGAAAAAATTGAGTTCCTTGATGTTTGTGTGAAAATTACACAAGGAGGGTTTTCTACAGAAATCATTAGGAAACCAACAGACAGGAATACATTGCTGGCAGCAACAAGTTTTCATCCACAAACCCTTAAACGAGGATTACCATATTCTCAATTAATCCGGGTTTTCAGGATTACATCTGACACTGACAACCTAATGGTGGCATTGGAACAGATGGGCCAAAAAATTATTGATAGGACTATGACCCCAGGGAGTCCTAGGTGCCATACAGAAGTGTCTGGGGCTTAACAGAGAGGATTTACCGAAACCAACTATTAAAGAAGATGACAATACCAGATTGGTATTTGCAAGTACATAACATAGGGAGTATTGAGAAAAGCCATCCTTAAACACTGGCACATAGTCCAGACTGATTCCATTTTGAAGGAGTATTGTGCATAGGCACCACTCTTTTGCTACAAAAGAAGCCGCAATCTAAAGGAATTGATCAGTTGCTCAGATATTAGTCCAAGAATCAATAAAGTTAACAACTGGCTGCAATTACAAAATGGTGCATATAAGTGTGTTGGCTGTATAAATTGTAGATACATGCTACAGGGAACACATTCACACACCCCATCAATGGGACAGCATACCATCTTAGACATCATATGTGCTATGAAATGCAGTTTGTGACATATGTTATCATCTGCCCTTGTAAGAAGTTATGTCAGCAAAACTATAAGGATGGTCAAGGAAAGTATCGCTATGCACAGGTCTTCGATTAAAATGGCTACTGTTAAAATTGAACCCAGTACACCGCCTGTCGCAAAACATTTTGTGACACATGGACATACCATCAAGGACTTCTCATTCATGCCCATTGACCATTTACCACCCATGAGAATGGGAGGCATTCAGCATAAGCTGATGGATTCACTAGCTTAGAACCATGGTGCCCCACGGACTGAACGAGGAGTTCTCACTTGCTCCATTTTTGTGAACTCAATTAAGTACCACATTTTTACCCTTTTGGCCCTTTTCTATAGTATATTAACAAATGCCTAGAGACCTTCTTTAGAAAAAAGAAAAAACAAAAAACTTCCTTAATAAGAGAAAGTATCTTTGTTGCCCACAATGATTTCCTATGTTGTCTCCATCTCTTTTCCATATATTTGTTTGTTGATCTAAAATAAGATTATATTTACTGTGTTTTTATGTACAGATTTACAATATAGTTACAATGTTGCTCCAACCAGAGGATAGTTCTTTAATTTTGGAGGGGTTACATGGTGATCGACTATACTACCATTGGTTATTTATATTGTGAGTTTAATGTCTTATGATAGTCGATGTAAACATTATTCTATGTTACATAGCATTAGAACTAGTGGTTGTGATTGAGCAACAGAGTAACAAACGTGATATTATCTGTAATTTATTGTTTGTTCTAGTCAGTGTTTTAGTGACATCATGTCACTGCTGGTGGCTAGGAACCTTGTTATCTTCCCTGTGGACGTGAGCGGCCACACGAGTTCCACTTGCCGGCATGTTGCTTGGCAACCACCGGACAGCGCGGCTGTGACACTTTGCCCTGGGAATCCAGATTCTGTGCCTACTGAGTATTTTGTGGGTGATGGTCACACAGGTGAGTCCAGTTGTTAGGTTAAGTAGTGGGGGATTTAAGCCAGCTCATTTAGTGGTATTAGACAGCAGTCCCCTGAGGAAGGAGGAACTGTTTTAGCTGTTGGGATGTTTATTGCTGGGTTCAGAGCATGACTCCCCAGTGTTTACATAGATGATATATGCTAAGTATTGGATGTTTTTCTATCAGTGTTTTATTGAGATGGCTTTTCATCCTGGATTTAGTATACAGCAAAAGTGTTGATTGTGCATTGCTTGGCTGTAGATCAGCATCACGTCCAGGATGCCTATGAACATTACTGAAATACAAATAATAGCTAGAGAGCCATTTGGGAGGCAATCCTAGGCATGTAATGTATATTGTATAACATTAGCATAGGTGTCAAAGTTCTCTATATGCATTTAAACACTGTTATTGCATAGGGGCCTGTCCCTGTGCTTCACCATTATGAGAAGCTCACACTTTGCTTAAGGCCTCTGGCCCTGAATCAGAGCCGGTCGCTCTGACAGAGTGCTCGCTGTGAATCATGGCCGGTCTTTTTTTTTTAAAGAACGGCCTCCTGACCACCCACAGCTATTGCAAGCGGCCAGGAAGATGGTCACGATGGTCAAGACCATTGTGACCATCGGGCTTGCGATGAGACCCTTGTGGTAGGGTCTCATTGCCGCAAGCCCCAGAGAGATTTTGGCTCTAACAGAGCCAGAATCTCTCCACTGACATCACTTGTGATGTCAGTGGGGCTGGCCCCAAACGGTAGGCGTTCACATGGGAACGCCTCCATTTGGGCAGCCACTCCCCCGGCCCACCCACCAAAGGGGGCATGCTGTCACTCAACATCGACAGCATGCCCCCTTTGGTGCGAAACCCGGAGTGACACATTGCCTGTCGCTATCCGAGTCTCGCGCATGTGCACGATGGAGCCGGCTCTGTCGTGCGCATGCACTCTGGGCCACCATTGACCCGGTTGCAAGCGCTCAGTGCTTGCGACTGGGTCTGAATCAGGCCCTCTGTCTCTGCCCCATTATTGCAAACACTGATGATGTATAGTACTGTAGTAGAATGCTCAGATTTTTTTTCCTCTTTTCCATAGAGTGTATCAAAGGTTTCATCATTTTTTTCTTTCTCTTTTCCATATACAGTGCTGCATCAAGATACTCTTCTGTGCAACTTTGTATGGCAGTCATTGCACACTTTCAAAAGTGATGTGGTGTGTTTGCTGCTAGCGGCAATCAGGGCTGCCATCAGAAATGTTGGGGCCCTGTACTGACAAAATAGGCAGGGCTCCCCGAGGTATAGGGCAGACTTGGGTGGAGTTGTGGATAATGTGGGTGGAGCTACTTTGGGGTGGTGCATCAATTGGTGTGTAATTCAGGGATGGCTAGATATGGTGGAGTGGGGCACAGGGTAGAGAACACTGAATATTAATGGAGGGCACAGGGCAGGGAAGGCTAAAAAAGCAGGAGCACTTGGTTGGGAAGAGTGGATTGGGGTGGCAAAGGGCAGGGAAGACTGGTTGGTCTGGGGGGGCAAAGGGCAGGGAAGGCTGGCTGGACTAGGGGAGAGGCAGTGCAGAGAAGGCTAGCAGGCTGGCTAGACATAGGGGTACTACAGGGAAGACTGGCTGGACTAGGACAGGGAAGATAGGCTGGTTGGCTGGACTAGAAGGGGGAGGGAGTACAGGGAAGGCTGGCTGAACTGGGGGGGTAGGCAGGGAAGGCTGGCTTGCAGGACTGGGGGGGTGGGCAGGGAAGAAATGCTGACTGGACTGGGGGGGTGGGCAGGGAAGGAAGGCTGGCTAGACTTGGGGGGGTGGGCAGGGAAGGAAGGCTGGCTGGTCTGGGGGGGGTGGGCAGGGAAGGAAAGCTGGCTGCACTGGGGGGGTGGGCAGGGAAGGAAAGCTGGCTGAACTGGGGGGTGGGCAGGGAAGGAAAGCTGGCTGCACTGGGGGGGCCAGGGAAGGAAGGTTGGCTGCGACTTCTCCTGATTGGCTGCCATTCCATGAGCTGTGTTTGGCTAACGGCCAGCTCCATAGTACTTCAAATGGCAAAGTACTCTTCCTCGCCATTGACACCCGGCGCCCTCTCTCTCTCCGGACCCAGGACAGGAGGCCCGGCAGTCCTCCCCTGATGGCAGCCCTGGTGGCTATGTCAGAAATAAATGGGGGGGGAGAGGGACACCCTATGAAATCACTGAAGCAGCATTCAATCATGAAAACATCTCATTTTACACTACAGCTCATTAATTTCAATACACCACCCAAATTGTAAATTTTTCATAAAGCAGTGAACAAAAGAAACTAGTTTGTGATGAATATACATTTATTTTGGCAAATAAACATGTTTTGTACTCATACACATTGTTTACAAATAAATGTAATTTTGATTTCTCTCATCAAAGTATCCTCCGTTAGCGGCAATCACAGCAGTGCAAACGTGGTGCATTCTGTCAGTCAACTTGTCTAAAGTTTCAGCTCTGATTGCAGCCCACTTCTCTTGTAGCAACTCTCAAAGGTGATTTTGGCTCATTACTTGCACATCTCAAACATACCTGTCCAAATTATCCCAAAGGAGTTCAATTGGATTGCAATCAGGACTCTGTGGTGGCCAAACCATGTTCTTCAGCACCTATTGTCATTATTTTGACTGAACAAAGCGGCATTTGACAGTTGTGACTGACATGCTTTTCTTCCTTGTTTCCATCAGAGCAGCACAGATCTGATGAGCTGTTTGGAATCTGTCCCATTTGGACCACACTCTGACCACAAAACATGCATGCCACCAAAAGAAACCTTCTCCAGGTGAGCAATTTCACGCAAACTATGCCCTGCATTTCTCAAAGAGACTATGGCAGATCACTTTCTGATTAATAATTCCTTCCTGGGAGCCATTTACAAGACCACTTTACACATTTTCATAAGTGTTCACAGTTCATACAAGGTGAACACTGGAATTCTTACACTTTGCATGTGTTGAAGAATGGGTTTCAAAACAGCATTGGGCATGTATCTAATATCAGTACTAGCACCACATGACATTGCGGGCATTATATGTTTATTTTCAGGGATCAGACATTATTAGGCTATTCACAGAAAAAAGGGATTTGCCCTCCAGCACACTGTAGCAAAATCAACAAAAATACTTAAATCCTACATGATAATAGAGATTCAGAGGTATTAGTTACATACATTTGCAAATATATGAATATGCACCAGGTCAATCATCAAGGCTCCTCTATACTGGCATCGCTAACATTAAGGGGTTCATGTCCGAGAAGCAAGGTACCCCAAAAAAATTCCAGCCAAGGACCATCCCCAGGGCATCACACGAAAAGGGGAAAAAAGGTGATAGTGAAGTGTAAAGGATAGATGTGTAAGGATAAATCAATAAGTGTTAATGAGATGTGGAAGAATTAAAACAATATAAATAATAAACAATTAGAAAAGTGATAAAAATATTCTATGTGAATTAAGTGGTGATACCCTGAAAAAGGTCCAGCCAGAGCAACTCCAGGGGCCCCACTCCCAAACGCTTACCCCAAAATAATTATTGCTACATAATAGTAGCACCCACTCTGGGTCATATAATTACAAATTGGTGTACTGCATGATAACCCCTTAGGGGCTGGGCGCCTGGTGTCGGCCTAGTGGCTCGGTAGTAGATACCGAAGTCTATACACACGGCAGGTGTAGTTGTTGTTTTGTTGTAGGTATCGGCTCTCAGTGTGATTGCAGCATCCAGTGATCAGTTAGGGTTATTGGGCATTGTGATTGAACCGCACAGTTGTGGCATATTGTGATTGTGAACTGAGCAGTGGTGGACGAAATCACTGAAAAGGGTAAGCGTTATTGGAATGCTTAAAATCTAGCAGTGCAAAGTACTCAAAAAGGGCTTAGGTGCGTGGAAGCAGCCTGGTTATTCTTCCATGTGTGAGCGCATCCTGTTAATGTCGTCCACAGGTAAGCGTCCTGCGCTCGCGAGTGGGTCTGAATGACCCCCTCTGTTACAAAGTTTAGTGTTATTTTCCCAAGATTGGAGCCAAGCAAATGGTAGAGATGTTAGATGATGTGCTGCTTTTGGAATCGCCGATCAGGTCGGCACGGCATATTATGCATACTAGGTATGGTGCTTATGCAACTAGGTACTGTGATGTATGGTTTAAAATTATGAGGAAGAGTGTGAAACCGTTTCCCAGAATTGGCAGCTTTGATAAGGAGGTATTGAACAATGTCCGAGATAGAATCTGTATGGTGCACTCTCGAAAGAAAAAGACAAAGTATAACGATTGTTTAATGCTATGGCAGCACGAAGGAGATACGTGGCTCAGGGGTGTGCATGCGACACAAACCAGCATTGCGTGCATGATGCAGGGGAGTGCGCATGCAGCACTAAACTGCCGTGTGTGCGCGCCGCGAAATAGCGCGCACGCACAGCAAGGTAGCGTTGCGGAAGGTAATGTCAGTGGTTCACACATACCACCATTGCCCTATGCGGATGGGGGTGAAGGTACAGTCAATGTAAAAACCCATAAAAATTTAACATGTAACCTGTACCCTCTCTTGAGTAATCACAAGGAAAATGTTTATGATGCGGATGATGAACCTGTTGTTATGTCTGCCATTTCCCATGCCGTACAAATGTTAGATGTTCCATTACAACGAGCACAGGAGGTGGCCCCATCCTCATCAGTGGTAGTACAGGAAGTGTTAACAAGTGTTTAATCCTGTATGTAGCAGTAACAGACCGAATCTCCAGCCAGGTAACAAATCCAAAAGGTAGCAGTGCGGCCGGTTTCCATCCCATCTGGACAATATCTGTTCCCAATGGGAATCCAGATGCGAATGGTATGGTGCCCACAAGAGATGTAGTGATGCTTTTTCCTTGGACAAGAGTGGAACTAAATTCCATAATGACTGACTTCCCTGACCCTAAGAAGGAATTATCAAAATGCCAAAGATTTCTGAAAAATTTGGGTAATACTCACCAGCCAACCATTAAAGATTGGCGAGTGGTGTTAAGGGCATGTCTTCCGCACAATACCGATGTGAAAAAGTTTATCACGGATTGCATATTGGAGGAAGATGGTCCCTTAACAAACGAGGATAACCAAGGTAACATTACCCGTGTAATAACTCAATTGGGTGTATATTTTCCAGTAGTAGTTAACTGGAGTAAAATTTTCACCATAAAATAAAAAGAGCGAGTGAATCTGCAGAAGATTACTGTACCCGAGCTCTGCAGACTATCACCCAGTACACTGGGATAGAAGATATTAAAGATATCACTCACCATAGGGTAATGGTCATCACGGTACTTATGGATGGTCTTAAAGACAATCTGAAGACCCAAGTCCAGACATCTCTACCTGGCTGGAGGGGAGTTACTGTAGACACACTCAGGGAGTCTGCTATTGAGCATGATAAAAACATCCTCAAGAAGAGAGAGACCCAGAGCGTTGAAGCTAATGGCTGATAGCATTCAAGCTCTAGAAGGAAAGAATATACCATCACAGCCACCAGAAGCACATGCACCTGCACAGCTGCATGCACTCACCAATCCCACACCACTGCAAACACAGCCTTACCCTACTTATCACTCAACCACAAAGCCCATACTATCCTCAGCTACCATATTACCCTCAAAATTCTTACCCATACTCACAATCTTCCTCTACAGCCCAAACTACAGAACAACCTTTTTCCCCACTCATGAAGGTGTTTTTACTGCAACCAAGTGGGACATGTAAGTAGGAACTGTAAGGTGAAGAGGGTGGGACCACCTAACCAGGGAGTACCTAGATATCCATATAAGGGATATATGCAGGATGCAGGGAATTCTCCACAGTCACCTGCTCCAATCATGGTCCTAAATGCTGTATTGGAGAGTGAGAGTCAGCGATAGGGGACAGATCATACCTGTAGTCTACAGTCAGTCAGGTTAACAGGGGATGTTAGAGAAGAACCTGTAATGTTAATTGATATAGCTGATACTAAATATTCTTTTCTTGTAGACACAGGGGTGACCAGATCAGTGATAAAATCTCCAACTAATTTACAGGTGACCAGCGAAACAGTACCAGCAATGGGTGTAATGAGTAAAGTGCAACATTATCCTTTAACCAAATACACAGAGGTTATTATTGGGCCATTGCATAGCAGGCATTATTTTCTCCTGGCAGCAGCAGCCCCTACCAACCTACTGGGAAGGAATTTGTTATGTAAAATGGGATGTGTCATATATTGTACCCCTGATGGTATATTTCTAGATATCCCAGAGAGAGTTGCGCATGAGGTGAGGGATATATTGGACAGTCCCCAAAGGTTAATGTATCACTCTACTGGTTCAGGTAAATATCCATCTAAGGTAGATCAAATGTTATCCCAAATACCAGGTTCACTTTGGACCAAAGATGGACAGGACACTGGATTGATGGCAAATGTAGCTCCCATAATGGTAAATATAAAAACCGGTATGCAAGCTCCAAAAATTTCCCAGTACCTGTTAAAACAGGAGGTAGAGATAGGGTTTTATCCCATAATTGAGTGGTTATTGCAACAGGGAATTTTAGTCCATACAGCAAGTGTAGCCAACAGTCCCATCTTTCCTGTGAAAGAGTGGTGGGAGGGGTTATAGGCTGGTACAAGACCTTAGAGGGTTTAATAAGGTAGTAGAAAGCCAATTCCCCATAGTGCCAAATCCAGCTGTCATTCTCATGCAGATCCCACCAAATGCAACCCATTTCACTTGTCATTGACCTCTGTTCTGCTTTCTTCTCTGTACAATAGACATGGACACGATTGCCCCAGGGTTTCATAGACAGCCCCAGGGTTTCATAGACATGTCTCCCAGACCTTACACGACTGTTTACAATCTTTTCAATCTGCCAATGGATCTGTTCTAATACAATATGTGGACGTTTTATTATGTTCTGATTCGTTTATGTCATGTTTAAATTATACTAAACTTTTATTGCTTCATCTCTTGCATACAGGACACAAGGTTGCTAAGTACAAACTACAGCCATGCCAGTCCAGGGTTAAATACTTGGGACATTGCCTAACCTAGGGGTTACAACATCTGACCAATGACAGAATCCAAGCCATACAGACCATGACACAGAACCAACAGCAAATCCGTACCTTCTTGGGAATGTGTGGATACTGCAGAATGTGGATCCCAGGTTTTTCTATTTTGGCCTTGCCATTACAGGATTTAGTATCTTCTTCAAAGCCTGATCGTGTCATACAGACAGAGGAATCAGAGCAGGATTTCCTTAATCTTAACAATAGTCTGACAAGAGCACCTGCAATGGGAATACCTGATTATGAAAAACCTTTTGATTTGTACTGTACGGAAGCTAATGGTTGTGCAGCAGGTGTCCTCACACAAAAATATGGTAAGTCCAGTAGGCTTGTAGCGTACTACAGTGCACAATTGGACACTGTGGCAAGATCACTCCCAATGTGTTTAAGAAGTGTAGCAGCAACTGCTCTATTGGTCAGTAAGAGTGAGGATGTAGTATTAGGCCATGGTATGATTTTTTATACTCCCCATGCTGTATCTGCTTTGCTGAATTCTGCCCAAACCAGACATGTCTCCTCAGCAAGGTTCACAAAATGGGAACTAGCCCTAATAGCACCTGCTAACATCACCAACAAATGGTGCAGAACATTAAATCCAGCAACATATTTACCATATGTGCAACAGGATGCACAAAAGGTGGAGAGGATGAACTGTACTATTAAAAATAAATTAAGTAAGATCATGGCAGAAACTGGACTGGCATGGCCAGAAGCACTACCGCTTGTCCTCCACAGCATCAGGACAACTCCTAGACCCCCTCTCAATCTGTCCCCCTTTGAAATACTGTTTGGTAGACAACCTCATTTGATTATAAGTCCGCAGGAAGATTTGAAAAGTAACAAGGTAACTGTAAGGTATCTAATAACAATGAGTAAACAGTTAAAACAGCAACAGCAGAAACTGAAATTGTTGTCACATGATATGCCTGAAACAAACTGTCATGATGTTGAACCTGGAAAATTTGAATGATCAGAAATTTCTTGCATTCAGGTTGTTTGACAGATCGGTGGGAAGGTCCATATCAGGTGTTGCTGACAAGTACGATTTCCTTAAAAGTGGCAGAGAGAGGACCTGGGTCCTTTCTATTCACTGTAAGAAGGTCAACCAACTGGTGGAGAGACAAGATGGAATCGAAGCCGGTAGCGTAGACTGATCGATTACAAACCTTTCCCGGGCGGGTTAAAGGTTACAGTGAGATACCTGAGCTAAAGAAATTTGTAGATCATTGTTATCAGCAATGGATTGGTCTGCTGTGGTTATCTTTGTGTTTTCTCCCAGATTTCTCATTATCTTGGGTTGTTTTGGGATCTCTGGTTTCTGAGATGGAGGACAGAGGACGGAGAGGGGAGCTGATGGTGATCCAATGGAATGGAGTTGGGAGAAGGAGTGCTAAACCAATCGGGGGGGGGTATCTGACCAAACCCAGTACAGTATTTGTTAAGAAATCTGCTATTCTGGATACTCAGAGACAGTGTGAAGGTCTATCATCTGAGGATTATTTTATGTGTGAGTTCTGTGGGTCCATAGTCGATGAGAGATGCCTCCAACAGTGCCAACCTAAGTATAACCAGTGTAGGGGGGGATATCCTTTAGAGGATTATCATACTATGGTGGGCAAAGTTTTAAACCAGACTGACTGTTGGGTGTGTTCTCATGTGTCTCAGGGACAGCATAATGCAGGGTTAGTGCCATTTCCATTGAATGTCTGAGGTTTTAGAATTACACAAGGGAAGACGCTGGATGGAAAATTTCTAAACACCAAACCACCTCATTTTAAACTCCACCAGTACCAAGTAGATAAATCACTTTTATGTTTGAACATCACCAACTTCAATAAACCAGGAAGTTGGGAGGTGACTGGGAATAACTAGACGATGACCTTCTCACTGATAGTGAACCTATACATTTTGAACTGTTACGCACAATTAGATTAAATGGGAGGCACTTCTGATATCGGTATACAGTAAGTTCCACCAAAGAAATGGTTGGTAGGGTACAACCAGAAAAGTGTGTTAGCCAGATGGGAGAACCTGAAATAGGATCATTTGTTAGGGAAATGTGTTGGATGATCATGATGAATTCTATGCCTTATGTTCTCCCCGATGATGTATATTTTATATGTGGTAGAAAAGCGTATAAGTGGCTCTCTCCGAGTTCCGAAGGTTTATGTTATCTGGGAAGAGTAGTCCCAGAGGTTATGACCCTTACACATGGTGAAATGCTTGGTATTCATAAAAACACACCATAACCATATCTTCACACACAATATGAACATAGAGACAACAGAAATATGATACCTGGTGATGTACATAAAGCCACACAGTTAATTAGTGAAACAACTGGTTTTCAAGTTTTGGTAGCATTGGATCCCACCAGGATCGCTCGGGGTACACTAAATTTTAGATATATCCAAGATCTTGCAAAATTAATAGATAATATCACCGAGATGTATGATGACACATTTAGGTATACAGGTAGGGAGTTGCAAGCTTACAAGAAAGAACTGGTGCAACATAGACTAGTGTTAAATTATTTAACAGCTGTCACTGGAGGGTATTGCGTAACTTTGGCCACCCAATTTGGTGTAAAGTATTGCACATACATTACAAATAACACTAGTGACCCCAAGGAGGTAATAGACTGGAAGATGGATGAAATTCTGCAGCTGAAACAGGAATTTCAGAAGAACCATAATGCTTCAATGGCTGAAGTAGAGGAGAAGGTAGAGGAATGGGTCTCATGGTTGAACCCAGTGAAATGGTTCTCCGGTCTAGGGGAGTGGGTCCAGGAAATGGTTGCTAGTATAGGTAAACTCCTGATCCTCATATTGGTTGTCATTTTAGTAATTGGCATATGTGTCAGGTGTGTTCCTACTGTGTTTAAATATGGAACATGTGGGGGCGTGGCCTGACCGTTAATGGAGGAGGCCGCATCTTGTTGGAGCTCCGGGCCAGTGCAGAGGAAGTCTAGCCTCTGTGGCCCCATCCCGGTCAGCGGACACCTCCAGACCCTTGCTTGCCTTCCCCTGGTTTGTCGCTGGCCCAGCGGGTTGCAGCTGCGGAATCGGGAGGCGCAATAGGCGCTTCCGCGGGTTGCAGCTGGCCTGCTGCCCTTTGAGCCGGGGACTGGAGCGCGCGGACTGGCGGCTGTGGACTTCCGGCGGCGGCGTCATCTCTGTGGTGTGCGCCCGACGGAGTCCTCTCTGCCGCACATCGCGTGACCCCTCTCCGGCCCTCTAGCCTCGGCTGCCCTGCTGCTGTGTCAGGGCTGGTGTCCCTGCTTCTGGGGACTCCCGGGAGACATCTTTGGGAGGAAGCCCCAGCGTTCTGAAGCCTCCGGTGGCCATCTTTGATTCTCTCCCACGCTGATGCTGCTGCTGGTTATTGCTGCCGGGATACTGGCAGTGCAACCCCTCTTGCTGACAGGATTATCTGCTGCCTGTGACTCCCTGGAGTAAGGGGAGGGTGGTGAGTCCCTGAGGGGAGATTATATTATATTGTATTTCTATATCCCACTGCTCCACCTGCTCCATTGTCACGTGACCTGTTGGCCCTTCTCTCTATGTCTGGAGCTCCTATATGACCACCTATACATATCCAGTTTATTTTTCACTAGCCTAACAGGTTCAAGCCATATCAGCTACTTAGCTTGCTCTTTCCCTGACATTTTTTATTTTTGTGCTGGTGGATATTTGCCATTTACTCTACGCTGGCTCCCTCTTGTGGTCTTCTGTGATAATTACCTCAAGTACTATTTGCAGCCACAATTAGCGAACCTCCATGTGCTATTATATTTTCTGCCAGCCTTTCACACTCTTTTTTCTGAGGCTGAAGTTCTCCTGGATGGTGCCTCTCTGGAGTTGAAGATGTTCGCTTAATATTATCACCAAACTTGCCTGGACTATTATTGTAGAGCCCTGTGTCTCACCTTTTATACTGTAGTTTTTGTTTTTTTTGTATTATTTCACTATGTCGCAGAGAGGTAAGAAACCTCCACCATCCTCTGCAAATTTCTTCGGATCTAAATCCAAGGGTTCACAGAGTTCGTCATTACCCCCAGAATCCCCCTCCTCCCCTTGCTCATCCGAAGCTGGTATTGATCCTCAAATTCAAGCGGTTATGACTGGTTTGTTGGAGGGAGTTCAATCCGCATTCAAGCAAGAACTGTCAAAGGCTATAACAGAATTTAAATCAGAATTGACATCTCTTGGCAACAGAACGAACGCACTGGAATCTAAATCGGACGACTTATGCCGCTCCCAAAATCGTCTTGATAAAGAACTCTCTAGACTTCATGATGAGGTGGAGACACTCAAAGAAAGACAAGAGGACCAAGAGGATCGTTCCCGTCGCAACAACTTACGTATCCGTAATATAGCAGAATCAATCCTTGGTCCCTCCTTACCGTCATTTCTAAAAGACTTTTTTCAACACTTAGTTCCAGCCCTTACAAATGAAGATTGTTTATGTGATAGAGCCCATAGAGCACTCCGATCGAAGCCCTCTCCTACTCAACCTCCTAGAGACGTCATAGTTTGCCTGCACTATTTTTGTACAAAGGAACGGATCTTGTTAGCTACTCGAGACTCTCCAGTGATTCCTTTCCAAGATATGCAGTTACAAATCTTCCAGGACCTGGCTCCCTCTACTATTCAGAAACGGCGGGATCTTCAGCCAGTCACTAAGATTCTACGGCAGCATCAAATTCGATATCGCTGGGGATTCCCCTTTATGCTTCAGGTTTCAGCAAACAACACTGTACATAGTGTCAAGACTCTCACTCAAGGTCAAGATTTATTAGCCAAGCTTAATCTTCTTCCGACACCAACTTCTGATCCGGTGACTGATGCAGCCTCTCCCAAACCTCAACGCTCCCATCCTCCTTCACCGGACTGGACCAGGGTTTCCCGTCACCATGCTAAGGACTGTGACCCCACTTGAACTGTTCGGTTACTCCCTGGTGTATACTCTCTTTATATTAGGGTTTAAGCTCCCTACAATGTTCTTTTTGAATTTTGCTAGGAGGAACAGTCCTCCCCTCGTGGTTCTCTGCGACATAAATAGTTATTATTTGTATGAATATCCCGATGTTTAGATAATTTTTCTCTTTTCCCCTTGTCTTTCCCATTTTCCTTCTCCCTCCCTCTTTTTTTTTTTTTTTTTTTGTTTTGTTTCTATATACTGACACAGGTTTATGATCCCTGTTTTACAGGGAGTTTTGTTTGATTTGGTTTTAGCCGATCTTATATTTAAGGGTCCAGGCAGTCCTGATTCTATTGGACGGTCCTTTCACTACCCCCCATGCTCCCTTTGATATTTTTGATTAATGTTATGTTGATTGATATTATTGCGGTCCTTGATTGGGACCCAATTTACCAGGGTTGTTACCCGAATGGGTTCTCTGTTTCTTTCCTTTTTTTTGTGTGCCTTTCTTTCTCTGTGGCTCTCTTCTGTTTCTTTTTCCACTTTTTTTTTTTTTTTTTCCTTCTGTCCCTAAGGGTGGCTCTACTTGGGCCAAATTTTTGACTTATTATATCTGTGTGTTATGTCAGTAGCACCTCTTTATATATTTTTCCATGTCTCTTAAATTGCTATCAGTTAATGTAAACGGTCTTAATTCTCCTAAGAAACGTACTGTTCTCTTGGGGGCTTGTAGGAGGGAGAAAGCCGATGTTGCATTTCTACAAGAGACGCATCTTACGGGCCCGCATTCTCAGCTCCGAGGTAGGTGGTTTGCCCAGACCTTCTTTGCTTCAGCGAATTGTAAAAAACGTGGGGTAGCCATTTTAATTAGGCGTAATATCCCTTTTGTCCACATTAAAACTGTGACAGACCCAGAGGGTCGATTTCTTATAGTGATAGGTACTCTCCGTACTGAGATTTTCACTCTGGTGTCAGTGTACGCTCCTAATCAAGACCAGCCCCAATTCTTTGATTCTTTGTTCAGGCGTATTAGCAGAGTTGCGCAGGGCCATATTATTTTATGTGGGGATTTTAATACCATTATTGACCCCCTGTTAGACAGATCGAACCCGCCTTCAAACTCCTCGGGGATGTCTCTTCCTAGAGCTTCTCATACTCTCCTGGCCTCCCTTAAACATTATGGCCTTAGTGATACCTGGCGTCTTAAACATCCTCACAGCAAAGACTATACTCATTTTTCAGCCCCACACCAACATTATTCCAGGATAGATATGATCCACATTTCCTCCACTATTACCTCTCTGGTTACGGAAGCCGGTATTTCCCCCTTTACATGGACAGACCATGCAGGTGTCTATATTCTTTTAGATGTACATCGCTCTCCTCGTAGGAAGCGTAACTGGCATCTTGATGACTCCCTTTTACAACATCCCCCCGCTCTGCTAGAAATAAAATTGGCGATGACCCGCTATTTTGAGGAGAATACCTCCCCTGATATTTCCTCTAGTATCCTCTGGGAAGCCCATAAGGCTACTATACGGGGTTTTCTTATTTCTAAAACCTCAGCGGTTAGGAAAGTGGCTGCACAAGAAATTACTTCCCTTGAGTCACAAATTTCAGTACTATTGATTCAGCATAAAACATCCCCTAGCGCCTCCGTGCTAACCCAAATTGAGAAACTACGAGGTCAGCTTAATGCCCTTCTGTCTCGTCGCGCTGCGCTTATCTTGCAAAAACTTCGTCAACGCTTTTATGATAAATCTGACAAAATTGATTCTTTGTTAGCCAATAAACTGCGTCGCAGACAAGCATTAGGTGCGATAGACAAACTACACTCTCCGTCTTCTGGTTCTCTAACTTATGATCCTGAGGTTATGGCTGAGGAGTTTCGAACCTTTTATAGTTCCCTTTATAACTTATCAGATTCTTCTTATCCCACTTCTGCTGGAGCCGAGGGGGTGCACTCATATTTGTCCTCTACTTTCCTTCCGAGGCTCTCAGAATCCCAATTATCTACTCTCAATGACCGTATTTCAGATGAAGAGACAATAGCTGCTATTAGATCAATGCGTTCCTCTGCCGCCCCAGGCCCTGATGGATTTACAGCCCAATATTATAAACTGTTTGCAAAGGAACTTGCCCCACATCTTACATCTCTATTTAACGATATTTTGGAGGGCGCTTCTTTTGCTCCTGATACAACTCGGGCCGACATTGTAGTGATCCCTAAACCTGATCGTGATCCTACTCATTGTATTAACTATAGACCGATTTCATTATTAAACGTCGACCTGAAAATTTATGCTAAAATCCTTGCGACTCGGTTAGCTCCTTTGCTTTCTTATTTGATACATCCGGATCAGGTCGGGTTTATACCTGGACGTCAGGCATCGGACAACACCAGACGGGCCATTGATCTGATACATTCTATTCATAAAAGGAAACTTCCTTCTCTGATTTTAGCTCTTGATGCGGAGAAGGCCTTCAATCACAACTCCTGGCCCTTCATATTCGCTGTCTTAGATAAAATGGGATTTTCAGGCAAATTTTTAGATGGCGTTGCAGCACTTTACCGTTCCCCCTCAGCACGAGTTTCGGTTAATGGTGTCTATTCCTCTAGTTTTGGAATAACTAACGGTACTCGGCAGGGTTGTCCCCTCTCTCCCTTAATATTTGCTCTTATTATGGAACCCCTAGCGGCAAAGATCCGTTGTAATAGAGCTATCTCAGGAGTATCCACTGGCCCTTCACAATATAAAATCGCATTATATGCCGACGATATTTTAGTCTCTCTCACTGACCCAGCTCGATCCCTAAATTCACTTCTAGAGGAAATAAATTCATATTCCCAACACTCGGGTTATAAAATTAATGTCACCAAGACTGAAGTTCTTGATTTCTATATCCCTGCTACCCTAAAGCAAACACTGGAGGCCATGCTCCCTTGTACCTGGCATAAAAAAAAGATTAAATATCTTGGTGTTTTCCTAACTCATCATCATAATCAGCTGTTTCAGGCTAACTTTCCCCGCCTTCTAGATTGTATTAAGTCTGATTTGTGTGACTGGTCCAATTATTTTATTTCTTGGATAGGTAGAATACATTCAGTTAAGATGAGCGTTCTCCCTCGGCTCTTGTATCTATTTCAGACCCTTCCAATCTACATCCCTCCATACGTGTTCAAATTCCTTCAGGTACCAAACCTCATATTTCATATGGAACCGGAAACGCCCGCGGATCAGACTAAAGTTGCTTCAGCGGCCTTCCAGGGGTGGAGGCTTGGGAATTCCTGATTTTAAAAAATATTATTATGCTGCGCAGCTCTCTCATTGTGCTCAGTGGTGTAACTTTGGTGCGGGGAAGGTCTGGGTTGCTATCGAGGCCGAGGAGCTGGGACTGGCTACTGTATCCCCCCTCTTGTGGATCCCTAAGATTCATCGTCCCCGGACAGTTTCTTCTCATCCTGTAATTTCCCGTTCTTTAGCAATTTGGGATTTAACCAATAGATGTTTTAAGTTAGCTCCAGCCCCGTCCCCTTTGATACCTCTACTTCATAATCCATCTTTTCCTCCTGGTTTATGTAAGTCATCTTTTACTGCCTGGTCATCGAGCAATATCTATTATGTAAATTATATTACTATAGATACTAATTTCCCACAATTTTCTGACTTCCGGGATAGAGCAGCGGTTCCATCCAAAGATTTTTTTCGGTTCCTACAAATTAGACATTTCCACTCCAAAATTAGCTCGATTCTGATTAGCAGACCTTTGACTTCTTTTGAGTCCTTATGTTGGAGAAGACCCTCCACTAGGGGTCTTATTTCTACTATTTATTCCTTACTAGGGGAAGAAGTAAGCTCTAATTGAGACCCTCATGAGTTAGCGTGGGAACGAGATTTGGGACACCCTATAGATGCTGAGGATTGGACGGAGATATGGGACAATGCTGCCACCAGCTCTATTTGCGTCAAAATTAAAGAAAATGTTTATAAATTGCTTTACCGATGGTATTATGTACCATTGCGGCTACAAGCAATGTTTCCCGATGCTTCGGATAGATGTTGGAGGGGTTGCGGTGGAGAGGGCAGTTTTTTGTATATCTGGTGGACTTGTCCCAAACTATCTAGAATATGGCAGGAGGTTCTTGCTCTCCTCTCGCACCTCTTTGATATTACGATTCCCTCTGATCCTCTGCATTTTCTACTTCCCTTGGGTCTGCCTTCTCTGTCCCGGTGTCAGAATAGGTTATTCCGACATATAGTGTCTGCTATGACCTGCCAAATTGCAGCGGATTGGAAAAACCCTCATCCCTCTCCGATGCAGGCAATATTATCACGCATCTGGTATATATACAAGATGGAATATATGACAGCTTTATTACGTAATACATCCAAAACCTTTGATAAAATATGGTCTCCTTGGCTGACATACCAAAATGTTTCCTCTCCATTTAATAATTAATTTTTTCCTTTTATATATTTTCTCTAACATGTTTAATCTGAAAGAAAGTGATCCTATATGGAGTCCGCCCACCCTCTTCTCCTCTTATTCTCCTTTGTCTTTCCTAAAGTCTTTCTTTTCCTTTTTCCTCTTTATTTTTTTTTTTTTTTTTTCTCTCTCTTTCTTAAACGGATTGCCACACCGTTGCTGCAAGATTTTTCTCTTGCTTCTGTATTCCTTCTCTTTTTTATAATGAGAAAATTTTCTACTATATCATATTATTATTCTGAAATGGTACAGTTCCCATTATAAAAGTATGTTATGTGTTAATCCTTATTTTTGAATATTGGAATGTACTGTTTTTTTTTGTGATTTGCTCAATAAAAAGAGTTTACAAAAAAAAATAAAAAAAAATAAATAAATATGGAACATGTAAAGATAAGGTAAACCGAAAGAATGAAATTTTGATGGTGGTTAGAAGTAACAATATGAATACTGAGGTAAATGTAGGACTGCATTACAACCCTGAACTAGATTATACCATCAGATGATGTATAAATTTAGCCATACATGAAATATGTTATTAAAATGTTATTTTAAAACATTTTAAATAATGTAAGTCCCTATCCCATTCAAGACTTCCTTTATAGTTTAGGTGAATCCCCACATCTTTCCCATGATCTCCCAAGATCCGCGGTGTGCGTATAAGGGTAGTTTAATGTCCCCCCCTAGAAACACATCATTGATGGTTTAATGACCACATTGTGCCATCCCATAATATAACATTAAATAATATCCAAGTGTAAGACTAAAAAGTACAAAACAATAAGACCAGAGTGTGATAGTGTGTTGTTTGCTATCAAAGGGTGGACAATCAAAGCCAGATGATTGGCTGAGACCAGATCTTAAAATTAATATCGCGCGACGCCATATTAGGTTGCCTCTGTGTCGTCAGCATGAAACCATGGTGTGTGATGCTAATATGCTATTATTAGCATTGTGTGATCGCATTACCACTGCATATTGTTTAAAACCCTATCATACCCCATACGCATGAATACACATATAAATATATATATTTAAAGACTTCATATATTCAATGATGACAGACTTGTCTTGTAGACATGTCTGTGACAAATAATCAAGAATACACAAAGATACTGTGTTTATTTCAAATATATACACAGTATGTCTGTGGAAATTGAAATATAACCCAGACATTGATATGCACAATTGAAGTGTCCTAAATGTAAATTAATAAACAATTGCTAGATGAGTAACTATTGTTAACAAATATCCAATGCTGATGTATTTAAGTTGTATTAGGGGAGCCTTTTGTTAAAATGATCAGATTGTTTGCCAAGGCCTGCTCCATCCATGAACAGGACGAAACCCCATTGTCTGTCATTCTTTTAGTCCAGACAGAAGTAAAATAAATAATGACCGGTGTAGGAATTACAACGGTTTCTATATGTGCCTCCACTTTTTAAGGGGCCAAAAGTAATGGGACAAACTAAACAATCCTAAATCTAACTTTCACTTTTTAATACTTTGTTGCAAATCCTTTGCAGGCAATTACAGCCTGAAGTCTGGAACGCATAGACATCACCAGATGCTGGGTTTCATCCCTGGTGATGCTCTGCCAGGCCTCTACTGCAAATGTCTTCAGCTCCTGTTTGTTCTTGGGGCATTTTCCCTTCAGTTTTGTCTTCATCAAGTGAAATGCATGCTCAATCGGATTCAGGTCAGGGGATTGACTTGGCCATTGCATAACATTCCACTTTTTAGCCTTAAAAAACTCTTTGGTTACTTTTGCAGTATGCTTCGGGTCATTGTCCATCTGCACTGTGAAACACCGTCCAATGAGTTCTGAAGCATTTGACTGAATATGAGCATATAATATTGCCCGAAACACTTCAGAATTCATTCTGCTGCTTTTGTCAACAGTCACATCAACAATAAATACAAGGGAACCAGTTCCATTGGCAGCCATACATGCCCACGCATGACACTACCACCACCATGCTTCACTGATGAGGTGGTATGTTTTGGATCATAAGCAGTTCCTTTCCTTCTCCATACTCTTCTCTTCCCATCACTCTGGTACAAGTTGATCTTTGTCTCATCTGTCCATAGGATGTTGTTCCAGAACTGTAATCACTTTTTTTAGTAGTTGTTTGGAAAACTCTAATCTGGTCTTCCTGTTTTTGAGGCTCACCAATGGTTTACATCTTGTGGTGAACCCTCTATATTCACTCTTGTGAAGTCTTCTCTTGATTGTTGACTTTGACACATATACACCTACCTCCTGGAGAGTGTTCTTGATTTGGCCAACTGTTGTGAAGGGGTTTTTCTTCACCAGGGAAATAATTTTTCTGTCATCCACCACAGTTGTTTTCCATGGTTTTCCGGGTCTTTTGGTGTTGCTGAGCTCTCCGGTGCGTTCTTTCTTTTTAAGAATGTTCCAAACTGTTGATTTGGCCACACCTAATGGTTTTGCTATCTCTCTGATGGGTTTGTTTTGATTTTTCAGCCTAATGATGGCTTGCTTCACTGATAGTGACAGCTCTTTGGATCTCATATTGAGAGTCGACAGCAACTGATTCCAAATGCAAATATCACACCTAGAATCAACTCCAGACCTTTTACCTGCTTAATTGATAATGCAATAATGAGGGAATAGCCCACACCTGTCCATGAAATAGTTTTTGAGTTGATAGTCCCATTACTTTTGGCCCCTTAAAAAGTGGGAGACACATATAGAAACCGTTGTAATTCCTACACCATTCACCTAATTTGGATGTAATTACCCTCAAATTAAATGTGAAAGTCTGCAGTTAAAGCACATCTTGTTTGTTTAAAAAAAGCCATTGTGGTGGTGAATAGAGCCCAAAATATGAAAATTCTGTCAATGTCCCAATATTTATGCACCTGACTGTATGTACACTTAAATGATCACATGGGTATCCACAATGCATGCACACATAGATATACAGTTGCAATTATAAATAGAAACACACAGTGCACCTTTTTCCGCTGCTTGAAGACAAACAACGCATGCTTACATATAATCATAAATATCATAAATATACACGCACTCATTAAAGGTTCCTGCAAATTATGGTTTATATTAAAATTATTAATTATGATATAAAATGCATGTATTTAATATTTATGGTATACAACATGATAAACACGGCATGTTTGGTACTAAAATGACACACTGTTTATTTCCAGATATCTGAACCTACCAGTGAGGGAGTCTCATCTTGCGTTTGATGGTTATGGAATATAGGAAATTATTGGTTAGAATGTGTACACTGTAATGTAGTGTCTCTATCTAATTTAAATCAATTAAAGAACGACAATGTAATCTGGAGAATTGGGACATACCCCTAGTGAACTGCCCTATGAACTACAGCGTGCTACAAAGACCAAGAACCAATGGAATTATGTTTGTCTGTCTACATTGTTCTTATCATGATCTGTTAGGGTATATAGCCTGTGTCCCAATCCCAGTTAGCAGGCATTCTCTGGGATGACCAGAGACCTCAGGATTGATGACTAACTGGGACCGGTGCGCTTGCGTATGTATCAACTATACCTTGTGATTGTAGAATTTGTTTGCACTAATTGTATTTAGATCACAGCATGTAACTGTCACAAATGGTGTCTGCGAGTTACCTGTCTCAGGTGGTGATCAGGATTCAACAGAGACCGGCATGACTGGAACCACAGATGATGTAGATAGCTCTATTTGCAAGATTTGTGTAGCGGTGAAACTGCCTTTGATGATAAATGACAGGAACTTGGAGGAACCGGACTGGGACCGGCAGGAAGACTTGTTGAGTTGAACTGATGAACTAGGAACTTGACTCTGGACTGGAGCTACGTGGCTTGAACTGGTGAGCTTGGAACTTGACTCTGGACTGGAACAATGTGGATAGAACTGATATGACAGGAACTTGACTCTGGACTGGAATAACGTGACAATGGCTGAAGGGAAATCTGGTAATGCTGAGACGTGGGTTAAACATGGTGATCCGGAAATGTTGTGACAAAGGTTGGAACTCAGGTGCAGGCTGGATTGGATAATTGGGAATTACAGGTTCAGGAAGGAATGGGTAGGTTTGGGATTTAGGTTCAGAGAGGGAGTGGGTAGGTAGAAGGAGTAGGAGTTGATCCACAGCAGGAACCACGATGCAGGGTAACACGATGCAGGTTTGCAGGGTGCCAGGGACCAACCAGTAGTAGGGCTAGCAGCAGAGCACAGGACTAAGGGCCTGATTCAGAGCCACTCATAAGCGGCCGCTCGTTCGCTCTGAGCGATGTTCGCACAACTGCACATGCGTATGGGTCGTAATGTGCACGCGCAAACCAGTAATTGCGGTCGAAAATTGTGTGCTCACAAAACAGCGAGGGGCTGCTAATTTGATTGACAGAATGTACCGTTTGTGGGTGGTAACAGGGGAAGGTGCTTGAAAACGAGGGAGTGGAGATCCGAATGCAGGCGTGCCTAACGGTCAAAAGGGCATTTAATGGGAGTGCATAATTAGTAAAGGAGCGTCATCGACCACGTCACTTGGTAGTCTTTTAGCCTGAAGTGCTCACAGTGATTGCGGTAGGAAAATCCTATCACAACCACTGCAAGCAGTTCTGATGCCTTTCGATGTTGCCGATTAATCTAATAAATACCAGAGATGACATGTGATGCGAATGGCAAAGGGGTGTCTTTACAAAATAGCGAGCACATTTTTCATTCACTCGCTCAGACATAGAGGCGTCAACAAACCGCAAAGAGCGAGCGCTCAATTTAAATAGCCGGCCCCTTTTTTGGAACGACCGTCCGCAAATAGTGTCTGGCTCTGAATCAGGCCCTAAGGTCAGAAGCAGAGGAACTGAATATACAGGAGTTGCACTGGCCTGGGAACTAGCAGGATTACTGGATTGACAGGTATTGCTGTAGCAGGACATCTGGATTGCCAGGTATTGCTGTAGCAGGTTTTCTGTATTGCCAGGTATTGCTGTATAAGGTTTTCTGGATTGCCAGGTATTGCTGTAGCAGGTTTTCTGGATTGCTAGGGGAGATGAACTGGTCTGGGAACCAGCAGGTTTTCTGAATGCACCAGGGGTTGCTGTCAGCAGGAGCCAGGGATACACTTGTACACAGAAACAGCATGAACCATACACCACGGGAAGTAATGAAATGTTCAGGCCAAGAATGATATCGGGGAGGATATATATACCCTGGGTCTGGCTGCAATTGGTGGATATGGACAGGTGGTTTGGCAGTAGCATTCTGAGTGGTGGTAGGCACAACATGCACAGGGAGTATTCATCTCTGCAGCACTGAGTCAGAACTACACCTGTGATTCCAATCAGGGCTAGCAGTGTTCACAGACAGGAAAGGACCAAGGTGAAATAATCACTGTGGAAGGAATGCATAGAGAAGTGCTGCAGCAGCATGATCAGAACAGGTCCTCCAGGCAAATTACACATACAGATCCATGGAGACAGCTGGCAGTGGTAAGTCAACAGGCAAAAGGTGAAAACTATACAGGTTCGTGACAGTTTATGGGTGGACTCCGGACACCGAGAAAAAAAAAATTTCTTCCAAACATGACATTCCAGGAGCTTCAAACATAGGGACACCATAACTCTGAAAACATCTCTTCAGACATCTTCATCCTCAGAGTAAGTAGACCATTCTTCCTCACTAAAGGTGGAATCTTCATCACCTAGGAAGTCTTTAGTAATCCCAAAATGAGGACACTCTTCTGGAAATGTAGTACACAAAGATTTGGTATGAGAAGATGTAGAATTGGCATTATTTCGCTGGTATATTTGGTGGGAAGATGATTGTTTCCCCCGGAAAGCCATAGCTCTCTCAGGCAACTCCTGAGGAAATACATTACTGGGAAGGACATGGTCAAACGACAGATGGTCTTCAGAGAATGGAGAATTATCATGTGCATGATCGAATTCAGATTCAGAGTCAGTATCTAAAGGTAAAATGGAAGGCTTAGTAGGACTTGAACATTGATAGCACTCCTGGGAGGAACTAAGTGAAACATGACCAATTTTGATGGTGTTTTGGGAGGTACCGCAGTATGAAGAGGACAATGAGGTGTGCGCACAAACAGACTGTTTGGTCAATATTTTGGAACTGAGAACTTCGCTAGAACTTTGGTTTACAGGGTAAGGACCAAATTCTTCACTGAAAGAAGCATATTTAGAAGCATTTTATTTTTTGAGTCGTAAATAGGGGCAACCCAGTCCCAAGCTTTACCTTGAAAAGATGGGATAATAAACTCTACAATATAAGTAGGCTTGACTCCACATGGCAAAGAAGAATTCATCATACTGAAGAATTGTTTCAATAAAGCATAGTATTGAGATAAGTCCCCATCAAAATAAATGCATGTTGGAGTATCCGATGAATCCTCTGTGTTTAAGGACTACGGAGCACATTCAGGTGCAGGGCTGGAAGAGACTTGAGGATGCTCCGATTGATGAGGAGTCAAAACAACTGGAGCTGACATATGTTTGGTATTCGTACCAACTGATGGGACTGGGAGGGGTCCAGAGGAACTTTAGACAGTAGCATCAGCAATCAAAGCTGAGAATAGACTAAAGAGATTATTTTCTGAAACGATATTTGTAGGAGATGCTGAACAGGAACCATGATCAGGATTAGTAGTACACAACACTCCTCCCTGGGAACTGGAACCTGGAACCCGCTCCTGGGGTACGAGACTTGGAACCTCCTCCTGGGGCATGAGACTTGAGACCCCCTCCAGGGGTGCGAGGCTTGAGACCCCCTCCAGGGGTGCAAAACTTGAGACCCCTTGCTGGGGAATGGGACTTGAAACCCCTCTTGGGGTACAAGACTTGAGACCCCCTGCTGGGGTGCAGGACTTGAGATCCCCTTCTGGGGTGCGAGACTTGAAACCCCCTCTTGGGGTGTGAGACTTGAAACCCCCTCCTGGGGTGTGAGGCTTGAAACACCCTCCTGGGGTGCAAGACTTGAGACCCCCTCCTGGGGTACGAGACTTGAGACCCCCTCCTTGGGTACGAGACTTGAGACCCCCTCCTGCGGTATGAGACTTGAGACCCCTTGCTGGGGTGTGAGGCTTGAGACCCCCTCCTGGGCTGCGAGACTTGAGACCCCCTCCTGGGGTGTGAGACTTGAAACCCCTTCCTGGGGTACAAGACTTGAAACCCCTCCTGGGGCTGCTGACTGGAGTCACCTGCTGGGACAAGCAGAATCTGGGCTGGGACCATAATGGGCAGAATCCGGGCTGGGACCAGAACGGGAATAATCTGGGCTGCGACCGGAACAGGCAGAATCCAGGTTGGGACCGGAACGGGCACTGAGATGTTGACACTTGAAACCACTGCTGGAGTTGCAAAGGGAACAGTCTTTAATGAAGTGGTCAGAACTCCCACAACAGAGGCAGAACTGTAAATCTTTGCAACACTGACGTTTGGCCACAGATAGCTTGGGGAGTGGGTAACTACAATGTCTGACATTACTTGGTTCGGAGGAATCCTTGTTTCTTAGGGATTCCAAGGCAGAGGTTTTAGTTGAGACAGAGGCAGCTCTAAGAAATTCAGGAATGATCTGAAAAATTTTGCTGAGTAGAGCCTGAAGCTGTTCCAGCAGTTGATGGAAGGTAGTTAGGGGTTCAGGTAAGGTTTGGGTAACATCTAGCCGGTTATTCAGGAGTTGCAAAAGCTGTAGCACTTGATGCTGTATGGCCTCCTGTGAATCCAAGCGGGTGACCAGGTTACAGAAAGCATCTAGTCCTTTATGAGGTGCTTGATCCACCACCATTGTTGGGCCTGAACATTCTGTCACAAATGGTGTCTGCGAGTTACCTATCTCAGGTGGTGATCGGGATTCAATGGAGACCGACTTGAAAAAGTTTATCACGGATTGTGTATTGGATGGAGATGGCCCTTGAACTGATGAGAATAATCAAAGTAATATCACCCGTATAGTCACCCAATTTGCCATATATTTCCCAGTTGTAGTGAACTGGAGTAAAATTTTTACCATTAGACAAAAAGATAGTGAGTCTGTAGTAGATTATTTCACCCGAGCACTGCTGACTATCACCCAATATACAGGTATAGATATAAAAGATAACACCCATCATAGGGAAGTAGTTGTCATGGTACTCATGGATGGTCTTAAAGACAATCAAAAGACCAGGGTTCAAACCTCTCAGCCTAACTGGAGGGGGATTACTGTAGATGCCCTCAGGGAATCAGCTAGAGAACACGATAAAAAGTGAGACGCTAATGGCTGTTAGCATTCAAGCTTTAGAAGGAATGTACACACAGCAACATACCAACCACAACAATAAAACACATATCAACATGCCAAGCCACAAACCCCACACCACCCACAACCACAAACTCTCCACGCACAACAACCTACACAGTGACAACTTTCCAATGTAAGATGTCACACATGTAACCAGAGAGGACACATAAGTAGACACTGTAAAGAGAGGAATTGGGGGACAAATAATAAGAAAATACATAAATTCACACCAAAAGGATACCAACAGAATGCAGGAGATTTTAAGCAGTTACCTGCTCACATAGTGGCCGTGAATGCTTTACTGGAGAATGATAGTCAGCTCTAGGGGTCAGGTCATACATGTAGTCTACAGCCAGTCAGGTTAACAGAGAGTACTAGGGAAGAGCCTAAAGTGACAGTAGATATAACTGGTACTAAACACACTTTTCTTGTAGACACAGGGGTGAACAGATCTGTTCTAAATTCTCCATAAAATTTACAGATGACCAACAAGACAATACCAGCAATGGGAGTAATGGGTAAAGTGCAGCATTATCCTTTAACCAAATCTGCAGAGGTTACTATAGGGCCGCTGTATACCAGGCATTCTTTTCTCCTGGCAGCGACAGCTCCTACTAACTTACTGGGAAGGGATTTGTTATGTAAAATGGGATGTGTCATTTACTGTACCTCTGATGGTATTTTCCTAGACATCCCAGAGAAGGTTGCGCACGAGGTAAGGGATATATTGGACACTCCCCAAAGGTTAATACTTCACTCTACCTTTTCAGAACAAAGCCCATCCCAAGTTAAAGAAATGTTATCCCAAATACCGGGTTCACCTTGGACCAAGGATGGACAGGACACTGGATTGATGGCAAATGTATCTCCTGTAGTTGTAAATTTAAAAAGTGGTAGGCAAGCTCCAAAAATCCCTCAGTACCCATTAAAACCAGAGGTAGAGTTAGGGGTTTATCCTATAATTGAGAGGTTGTTACAACAGGGGATCTTAATTCATACAGCTAGCCCAGCAAATAGTCCCATTTTTCCAGTAAAGAAGGCTGGGGGAGGAGCTATAGGTTAGTACAGGACCTTAGGGGTGTAAACAAAGTAGTTGAGAGCCAATTGCCCGTAATGAAAAATCCAACTGTCATCCTTATGCAAATCCCACCATCTGCAACCCACTTCACTGTCATTGACCTGTGTTCTGCATTCTTTTCTGTCCCTCTTCACCCTGACTGTCAGTAACTATTTGCATTTACATACAGAGGAGTACAATATACTTGGACACAATTTCCCTAGGGCTTCATAGACAGCCCCAGTATTTTCTCCCAGGCCCTACACGACTGTTTGCAATCTTTTCAACCCACCAATGGATCTGTTTTAATTCAATATGTAGATGATTTATTGTTGTGCTCTGATTCATTTATGTCATGTTTGAATGATACTAAACTATTGTTGCTTCATCTCTCACAAACAGGGCACAAGGTTGCAAAGGACAAATTACAGCCATGCCAGAATAAGGTAAATACTTGGGACACTGTCTAACCCAGGGGCTACGACATTTGACAACTGACAGAATACAGGCCATACAGACTGTGACACTGCAGCAAAACCAACAGCAAATCCATACCTTCTTGGACATGTGTGGATACTGCAGATCATGGATCCCAGGTTTTTCTATTTTGGGATTACCATTGCAGATACTGGTGTCATCCTCAAAGCCCGACCGTGTCATACATACTGAGGAAACAGAGCAGGCTTTCCTTAACCTTAAGGATAGTCTGACAAGAGCACCTGCCCTGGGAATACCAGATTATGAAAAACCTTTTGAGTTATATTGTACGGGAGCTGATGGCTGTGCAGCAGGTGTCCTCACACAAAAACATGGTGATGCTAGCAGACCTGTAGCATACTACAGTGCCCAATTGGACACTGTGGCAAGATCACTCCCAACATGTTTAAGAAGTGTAGCAGCAACCGCTCTTCTGGTTGATAAGAGTGAGGACGTAATATTAGGTCATGATATGATTGTTTATACACCACATGCTGTGTCTGCACTGCTGAATTCTGCCCAAACTCGACATGTTTCCTTAGCTAGGTTCACGAAATGGGAACTAGCTCTAATGACACCTGCAAATATTACCATTAAACAGTGTAATACATTAAATCCAGCAACATACTTGCCATATGTGCCTAGAGGAACACAAAGGGTGGAGAGATGTGAGTTGCTGACTGAAGATGAGTTCTGCAGGTATAGTGACACACATGATTGTATGGAGTATTTAAATCAGACCTTTACTGCTACACCAGATATATGTGATACACCACTAGTAAATGCAGATTTGACGTTTTACACGGATGGGAGTTGTCACAGACAAACTGACACAGGAGAATTATGCACAGGTTATGCTGTTGTAGATGATGATGATGTTGTAGAAGCCAAACCACTTGGTCCACCTCACTCAGCACAAGTGGCTGAACTGGTGGCACTAAAGAGAGCGTGTGAACTGGCAGAAGGTAAGTCAGCTAACATCTACACTGACTCCAGGTATGCCTTCGGGGTAGTACATGATTTTGGGGCTCTATAGCATCTTAGAAATTTTATGACAGCAGCAGGTACACCAGTCACACACTCACACCACATTATAGGACTGTTGACAACAATTCAGCTACCAAAAGAAGTACCTGTCATCAAATGTAAAGCCCATACATGTGAAGAAGACTCCGTGTCACTGGGCAATAGCAAGGCAGATGAAGCTGCCAAATGGGCAGCAGGGTTAAGAATTAACATGCCAGTT